>ML664174.1:17902363-19102363 GCA_007570785.1 Antilocapra americana | reverse complement strand
ATTTTCATTTGATATTGCTCAATAGGGAAGTCCAAGTACTGATGTAATTTATATTATTGTCATTTTTAACAACCATAGAAACACTATTTCCAATCTTTTACTATTATAACCAACGTTAATAATAATTTATTAAAAAAATAGTTTTCCTCTTTATATTATTTCTACGAGGTGTGTTCCCCAAAATATCAGACTGAGAACAATTTTATAGCTTTTATTGAAATTTACCTGTATGCCCAGGAAAGTTAAATGGACCCCTTTTACAGAAACATAAGCAGTTGATGGGTGTAATTACATGCATTGTTTAGAATAAACTTTGAGCTGCAATGTAAACTTTAAGCTGTATTAATTTGCATTGCAACTGCAAGTGAAACTGTGGATATTTTCAAGTGATAATTTACCATTTGCACTTTCTTCTGCACAAAACAGTTTTTCCCAAAATGTGAAATGTGATCCGTGAAATACTTTATCCCACTCCCTCTCCCTCTCTATCTTTCTCCGTCTCTCTGAATGAAATTATATTGCATGCATTTTATGTGCAGATAGATAATACTTCTTGGGATAGGATGATGTAACAAAGATAGGAGGGGCAAGGTTCCAGCTCTCATGGAGCTCTCCTTGCTGCGAGGAGATGGTACACATGCAAAGACAGAGGACTTCATATAACACCCAGTGGCACAGACTGAATCCCATGATCAGGGATGCTTCCAGCATCCATTCCAGCATTCCATTTTCAGAATTTCATCAGAGGAGGCTTTACTGAAAAAGAGACATAAAGCTGAGAACTTAACAAGAAGGACAGACTTCAGGGGCTCCATCTGGCAGCAGAACTTCTTAAGCAGAGGGGACAGCAGAACACCCAAGGCAGGAATGAACTCTTGTGGTGGTTAAACATTAAAAGGAGGTCTGTGTGGCTGGAATATCTAGTTCACAAGGGAAAAAGAGGCCAGAAGTGCCCTCTGAGAGACAGCAAGGGCCAAATCATGCAAAAGTCCACATAAGGTTGAAGATCTGGAACAAAAGGGTATACTATGGTCAAATGAGTTGAGGCATCCCTGAGTTGACTGAAGTTGAGCAGGTTTCTCCCTGTGGGACTTGTCAAAGCCTTTGAAACATGAATGTTCATTGTACATTTCCCAGAAGGCAATATAGTTCCCAGGGCTTCCTAAATACATTTGGAGGAATGCTTCCTAATAAGCATTCTTTTCTCAAAGAGGAGCTCTTGAGGCTATTGTTTCAAGAAAATTCTTTGGGCAATTCAGGAGCTGATAATCTGCTTTTAGGACAAATCCAGGAGGCAGCAGGCTGCTGGCTTCTTCACAGTCCGTAAACTAAAAGTTTTTGTTGTTATTTAGTCCTTCAGTCCTATCCAACTCTTTGCAGCCCCATGGACTGCAGCACGCCAGGCTTCTCTATACTTCACCATCTCCCTAAGCTTGCTGAAACTCATGTCCATTGAGTCAGTGATAACATCCAATCATCTCATCCTCTGTCGTCCCCTTCTCCTCCTGCCCTCAATCTTTCCTAGGATCAGGGTCTTTCTTAATGAGTCAGCTCTTTGCATCAGGTGGCCAAAGTATTGGAGTTTCAGCTTCAGCATCAGTCCTTCCAATGAATATTCAGGACTGATTTCCTTTAGGATGGACTGGTTGGATCTCCTTGCAGTCCAAGGGACTCTCAAGAGTCTTCTCCAATACCACTGTTCAAGAAGCATCAATTGTTCAGCACTCAACCTTCTTTCTGGTCCAACACTCACACCCATACATGACTACTGGAAAAACCATAGCTTTGACTACCCAGACCTTTGTTGGTAAAGCAATGTCTCTGATTTTCAATATGCTGTTTAGGTTTGTCATTGGAGAAGGCAATGGCAACCCACTCTAGTACTCTTACCTGGAAAATCCCATGGACAGAGGAGAATGGTAGGTTGCAGTCCATGGGGTCCCGAAGAGCTGGACACAACTTAGCAAGTTCACTTTCACTTTTCACTTTCATGCTTTGGAGAAGGAAATGGCAACTCACTCCAGTGTTCTTGCCTGGAGAACCTCAGGGATTGGAGAGCCTGGTGGGCTGCCGTCAATGGAGTCGCACCAAGTCAGACACGACTGAAGCGACTGAGCAGCAGCAGCAGCAGATTTGTCATAGCTTTTCTTTCAAGGAGCAAGAGTGTTTTAATTTAGTGGCTGCAGTCACCAGCTGCAGTGAGTTAGCAGCCCAAGAAAATAGTCTCTCATTGCTTCCATTGTTTCCCCATCTATTTGCCAGGAAGTGATGGGACTGGTTGCCATGATCTTTGATTTTTGAATGTTGAATTTTAAGCCAGCTTTTTCACTCTCCTCTTTCACCTTCATCAAGAGGCTTTTTAGTTCCTCTTCCCTTTCTTCCATAAGGGGTGATGTCATCTGCATTTATCTGAGGTTATCGATATTTCTCCCAGCAATCTTGATTCCAGCTTGTGCTTCATCCAGCCTGGCATTTCACATGATGTACTCTGCATATAAGTTAAATAAGCAGGGTGACAATATACAGCCTTGACATACTCCTTTCCCAATTTGGAACCAGTCCATTGTTCCATGTCCAGTTCTAACTGTTGCTTCTTGACCTGCATACAGGTTTCTCAGCAGGCAGGTAAGGTGGTCTGGTATTCCTATCTCTTAAAGAAATTTTTCACAGTTTGTTGTGATTCACACAGTCAAAGGCTTTGGTGTAGCCAGTGAAGCAGAAGTAGATGTTTTTCTGGATTTCTCTTGCTTTTCCTATGATCCAACAGATGGCAATTTGATCTCTGGTTCCTCTGCCTTTTCTAAATCCAGCTTGAACATCTGGAAATTCTCAGTTCACATACTATTGAAGCCTGGCTTGGAGAACTTTGAGCATTACTTTGCTACATGTGAAATGAGTGCAACTGTGCAGTAGTTGGAGCATTCTGTGGGACTGGAATGACAACTGACCTTTTCCAGTCCTATGGCCACTGCTGAGTTTTCCAAATTTTGCTGGCATATTGAATGCAATACTTTAACAGCATCATCTTTCAGGATTTGAAATAGCTCAGCTGGAATTCCATCACCTCCACTAGCTTTGTTTATGGTGATGCTTCCTAAGGCCCACTTGACTTCACACTCCAAGATGTCTGGCTCTAGGTGAATGGTTGTTACACCACCGTGGTTATCTGGGTCATGAAGACCTTTGTTGCATAGTTGTTCTGTGTATTCTTGCCACCTCTTCATAATATCTTTTGCTTCTGTTAGGTCACATACCATTTCTGTCCTTTTTTGTGCCCATCTTCACATGAAATGTTCCCTTGATATCCCTAATTTTCTTGAAGAGATCTCTAGTTTTTCCCATTCTATTGTTTTCCTCCATTTCTTTGCATTGTTCACTTAGGAAGGCTTTATCATCTCTCCTTGCTATTCTTTGGAATTCTGCATTCAGATGGGTATATCTTTCCTTTTCTCCTTTGCCTTTAGCTTCTCTTTATTCTCTCAGATATTTGTAAAGCCTCCTCAGACAATCATTTCCCCTTTTTGCATTTCTTTTTCTAAGAAGAACTGAGAATAGTTGATGCATTTTAAAATAGTCTTTAAAAATCCAAAGAGGAATATTTCACAATATGTGAAAATCATGATACTCAAATTGTTATTCTCATAAAGTTTTATTGGGACACATCCCACATGCTTTTGTTCACTGTCCTCTAAGGCTGGGTTTGTGTAACCCTGGCAGAGTCTAGAAGTTGTGCCAGTGACTCTGGTTCCAAAACGACTAAAATACTCTCTGGCTGTTTATGGAAAAAACTTGCCATTTCTTGTTTAAAGCATCTGCTCAGTTACTTTGACTATAAATCTTTATGTGAACCTTGGGTTACAGCCATAATTTACATATTTTATAGTAAATACTTACCCAACATTTGTTCTATTCTATACTCCACATTTTGCCTTTTATATTTATCTTACTACATCTTGTTCTAAATTGCTAAGTAACAAACTAGTTTCTTTACCTTCAATGTCTTCAATTTCTTTGAGTGTTTTTTCAATAGGTTGGATAATAAGCCCCTCAATTTTCCTATACTTAGATTAAAGAGTTCTTTACCATCTGAGCCACCAGAGCTTAAGCATAATTCATTTTTGTTTAGACATTTCTGAAGTTGGGTGTAAATTTTAGTGTCTGTATCTATATCAAATCACTTTCACATTATACATTTAACCATGTAGCATTTCTTACTAATTCCTCTTCCTATTCCTATATCGCTTCCAATTTCTCAGATGTTAAGCTCTAACAATGTTTTAAATATGTCTGCGCAATCTGCTTATACCACCGATCTCTTTTTTCCTACTGATAACCTAATAACAAAGGCTTCTTAAAAGTGTTATAATATTTTTATATCTTTTCAGACCAATGGACTATATAATCCTAAAATCAGGGGAACTATTTTTCCCTATTTATCAACCCATCTGAATATCTTTGAAAGCGCTACTTAATACTTTTAAGGAGACTTTTAGTTCGTGTCGCATAAAAACACAAGGATCCGATCATTTCTTTATAAATTCATCCTTATGTTAAACACTTTTCTGTTTAAAATTCCGGGTGTTTATTTTTAATTATGTGCATACAACCTAAATACACTTTCATTGTGAACTATTCTGGGAAAAATAGCAGTGTCTTTCTGATTCTCCTCTACCTTGTCACATTCCTCTCCCCAGAGCCATGCTTCTCTTATAGAAGCCTAGAAACATTGTCCATGGATGGCATACTGCAAAAGAGACCACAGATCATTTTGTCCTGTTTGTCATTTTCTCCCTCCAACATTTCCCTAATTTTTCTTTTCTTAGTCACCATCACTTATCATACAACATCACTGATCTTAGGGAGATGTGGCTAGATTTAGTTTCTCTCATAAATGCTAAAAATTTAAGTTTCAACTGAGTATCACAGTCCGGTTTCTAGCAGCAAATCTTTCCAATTTTGTAATTGCTCCTTTTATTGACCGAGTTTATTAAAGGTCTGGTTTTCCCCGTCAGATCTCTCTGATTAATCTTTCAATTTGGAAGCAATAGACACATAAAAGAATTACAATAGATCTCATGCTTATTAGAACCTCAGAGTGTTCAGTCTTCTAGAATGCTAAAAAGTCCTTAACAGTGATGAGTCTTTAAGGTGGGGGCATATTTAGTGAAAACAAGTTTTGAGCTAGTTCTGTAGAACTGCTAAGTAATAATTAAGTAAACCATAACCTACACACAGTGTAGGCCCTCAGAGATGATTAAGACGCATAGTTTAGTTTGGGTAGAACCAGCAGGATTGCCTAGTGATGAACATATCAAGATAAATTTGTATAATTTCCATGGAGAGTACCTTCAATATATTAAAATTTTCCTCCCTGATTATTTGGAGATTATGTTAAAAAATAAAATGCAATGTCTGTAAAGAAGAGAAGGAGGGATGTTTGGGTTTTGTCTTCCTGGAGTTTTCACAAAACTCTAATCCACACTAAACTGGCCCAAACCATGCTAGCAAATCTGTTCTCTCAGCAACTATATGCTAAATCCTGTATGTCTTCAATCTGGAAAAGCTGGTCAATCTCTAACTAGATAAGGAGCAAAACTGTCTGAAGTTTGGAGTTTAGGGGAGGGGAAAGGTTGATCAAACCCACTTATCACACTCCTGAGTTTTGAAAGACAGTGGGAAAAGTGACTCTTCTTGTTAGGGGTGCCCACCCCCTTCTTTCCAGCTAAAGGGAATGCTTTGCTATGCAAATAACGAGCCTGATCTCAGAGGAAGTGAAGGACTTAAGATAGTAAAGAAACTCACCTTTTGGAGGTAAATTAACTCTTTTAAGGTACCATTGAACAAATTACTTCTCCATGCTCCGAAAGTTCTTAGTGTCCTAAAACCCCCAAATCACCTGAGATTAGTTTGCTCTGTGGAGGGTCAAGCCTCGTAAAGAGTGAGTTCCACTGGGAAAACATCCTTTGTCTGTCCTGGTTAATGTACATAAAAGAAGCATGTAGAAATCACTCAGCAACTGAACATCTGTGTTTGACCCCAACCAACTGGAATCTGAAGGCTGCTAGGTGTCAAGGTCGGTTCCAAGCCTGGTAACCTGAATAAGTTTCAATTTCAGACTTACTCTGTTTAAATAATTCTGCCTCCCTTTTTCATTACCCTCAATCCCCAAGAAACCTGGTGTGAGAAATGAGGGCAAGAAAATGGGGGACACACATTGAATCCAGTAGGAAATTGCTCAGCCTAAAGGTTTCAGAGACCTTTAATGTGTCTCTCCTTCTCTAGGTCTTGAAAGAACATATGCTCACAATGAGTAGATCAGGTGGATATGAGTCCTGCAGTATAAAAGTTTGTGATAGGTAACCCACTTTTTAGGATACTTAGAACAAACAAGGAGCATTTTGTTTAATACTGGGACCACAATATTTATATTGATCCTTAAGAAGTCCGTAAGAATTTTAATGAAATTTCAAAGTGATGCCCACAGCTCTGCTATGACAATTAGGCTGTGTAAAATTACTGGAGGATGACTGTTTTACAGCCAGCATACTTTTCAAAGGTGATCCACATTAGCATAGATGTAAACCATTCATTTGAGACATAAAATACGTTAAGGTTATAATATTTATCTGAAATTAAGAAAAATGGAACACAAAATAAAAGCTTTATGAAAACTTGTAAATATATTAGCAAAGAATGAAAAGAACATAGAAAGACTGGAATAGTTTTAAGATGAGGAAGTTACAGGTAAATTTGCTCTCTCATAAAAATGTTTCCAACTTCATTTTTATAAAAGCTAGAAACAATAGAGGAGGAAAGAGATAGTTGCATCTAAGCAACTGGAATGCGATATTACAATTGCACATTAACTTCTTGAGTCCAAACTTTCTGGATGTGAAGTCTGGTTTATATAGCACTCACTGACTAATTAAAGAAGGTTTATAAGTTCTTAAAAGATACATCTTTTTCCACTTGCTGATACCAGAGGGACAGAGAAACAGTTTTGGGAGTAAATGAGAGAGCCCAATGTTTTAAACTCTCAATCAGTGTGCTTTGGATGCTTTAGAAAATTATCTGCTGGCCAGACCTTCAGTTAATAAAACTAAAGATATTGCTAAAGTAATGACAATGAAATTATGCAAAACTAGAATCTACTTGCCTCTTGGCTACAGGGCTTCAGGATTTACAATAGGGGCCTTGTTTTTAAATATTTTGTTAGAAATCAAGTTATAAAAAGTCAAGAGAGATCAATGAGATCTTTTCTTCAAGAATGTGATGAAACCTACTTTCTGAAAGCTGGCCTGAAGAAATGTAACTCAGCAAATTATTGTTCCATCCTGTCTTTTTCTGAAATTTCACAGTTTTGAAACAAGCCTTTCAATAGTAGTGAGCACTACAGTATTAGATTTTCCGAGTTGTTTGTTTTGAACTCTATAACAGCATTTACATTCAGGGTTTGTAGAGAATATTTTGAAAAGAGAACAAGTGGAGACAACTGGAACTTGCTTCACTCAGTTAATTCCTCAACTAAGGTGACTTACAGTGATTTCAAATGGCTTCCTCAGTGAGAAATATTATTTTCTTCTAGGACTAAGTATTGCACACCTTGAATTTTTAATTCATCTTTCTGTGATTTAAAAAAAATATCAATCAAATTTTTTTCCTAAAACAAGCCAGTTTTCTTCATGAGTGATCACTGCAGTTTTGACCCCTTTGTTTATTCTGCCACTAAGTGATAAAAGCATAGAAAAATGGGACCCTTGCAATACCACCCTCACCCCATTGCTAATACTTAACCTACTTCCAGTTTTCAAAATTGTGCTCGTCTATCTCAAATGGTTCACCTGAGTAATTCTGTATCATTTCTTACTTGACAGTCTACCAATTATCTTAAACTCTTCAGTGTTAGTCACTCAGTTGTGTCTGACTCTTTGGGACCCGATGGAATGTAGCCCTCCAGGCCCCTCTGTCCAAGGAATTCTCCAGGCAAGAATACTGGAGTGGGAAGCCATTCGCTTCTCCGGGGGATCTTCTCCATCCAGGGATGGAACCCAGGTCTCCTGCATTGCAGGCAGATTCTTTGTATCATGAGCCACCAGGGAAGCCCTAAACTGCTCTAGGGAATACTAACAACCTGATTCTCAGGTAATGTAAGGTCACCAACCTTGTTATTGCACTATTCTTTTCACTTTAAAGGGCTTCCCAGGTGGCGCTAGTGGTAAAGAACCCACACGCCAATGCAGGAGACAAGAGTCCCAGGTTCGATCCATGGGTCAGAAGGTCCCCAGGAGAAGGGCGTGGCAACCCACTGAAGTATTCTTGCCTGGAGAATCCCGTGGACAAAGGAGCCTGGTGGGCTAATGTCCATGGACTCGCACAGAGTTGGACACGACTGAAGCGACTTAGCATGCATTTTACTTTAAAAAGAGTGTGTATATCTTACACAATTTGCTCTTTGCTGAAACAAAAGCATCATTAAGGACAGTCTGGAGACTTGGGTCGGAAGCTGTATTCTCCTAGGTTCCCCTTATGCAATATTAACACCATCCTGAGCTCCGGCCTTTGAGTGGCAGGTGACAGGCGGCACTGTGACTCCCTGGTCCAGAGGAGGTCAGCTGAGGTGCTGTCAGGTATTACTGGCGTGGCATCTCGTTTCTCAAAGAAATCAGCCAACTCCGATGGTGCACACCCCAGCCTCCTCTATTCCCCTCCCTTCCCCAACAGATGGGTAAAGGCGTGGTGGCGGTTCAGCCGAACCCCCTCCTCCGCCCCTACCCCCACCCTGGGCTCTGTGTCCTGAGGCAGCTGAGAAGGCATCGAGCCAGCCCTGTCTGAAAGTCTGCCCTCTGTTCTGCTCCCCACCTGCCCGTGCCCATTTCAGTCTCTCCAAGATGTGAGCCCATGGTGAGCTCCCTAACCCCTGCTCTCCACCCCCACTGAAAACCCAAGATCTCGACCCCTCTTATAGAGGTCTACCCAGGCGAGCTTTCTCCCCAGACTCCATACCCTGCATCGCTGCTTGACCCTGTTTGGTGAGAAACCTGCGGACCTGCCTTTACAACCCGCGTGAGATAATCAGATCCGGCTTCACCTGCGCACGGGGTCCCCCTGCGATCTGGCTGCACCCAAGGAGCCCTCGATGCTGCTATACGCAGCACCCAGGTGCGCCATTTGATCCCCAGCGGGGAGGACGCCCCCTGGCGCCCCCACTGCAGTGGGGCTGGAGCTCCGGAAAGGGGAGTTGTTGGGAGGGGGGCGGTGGAGGAAGCGGAGCCCGCCACCAACCTTGACAACCCGCCAAGGCCGGGTGATCCTTGGGGGCTGCCAGCTCCTCGGCTGCCCTGAGCCCTCTCAGTGTGGCGCTGCCCTGCGGCAAGGGGGTGGTGGAATGAAGCGCAGTCAAGACAGAAAACAAAGTCAGCAGGTCACCTGGCAGGTTCAGGGCGAATTATGCAACGAAAGTCGGGGAATGTGGGCCACCCCCTCCCCCAGCTTTTTTTTCTTAAGCTCCTAGGAAGCCGGTTCCAGTTTAAGGGTTGGACAGGGATCTACCGAGCAGCTCCTCTGATGTGGTTACAACTTTGTTGAACTCGAGTGATGCTCCCGCCCCATCTTTCTTTAAGTAATGGGAACATTACTCTGGGGGTAGGGGGGAACACTCGGTGGGGTGGGTGGATGGGGTTTGATCCAAAAGCAATGACAAGAATCACCCTACAGCTTCCGTAAGGTACTCGGTCAAGCATTATTAGACAAGTGTAAAAAAAAAAAACTGAAGCCTAAATTAAATCATCACACACATTCAATTCCTTATCTTCCCGGACTATGCCTTCAAACAGAATTCAAAGAGTTAAAGCTGGCCATAGCTCATTGTTTTCCATGCTAATATTTTGTGACATTAGGACTATTTTGTTAACTAGGTATATGCAATTCACAGAACTTCACAGTAAATTCCCCAGACCAAATATTTGGCTGAACAAATAAACAACATTATCCATTCCTGAAAATAAGCCAGTAGAGGAGGGTGGATGTTTGGGGGAGGGTGGTTGCTAGAAAGTGACCGGAGCCTGGCAGCCACTGGGCTCAGGATTTGCCCTTGGATAATTTGCCCAAGTGCTAGAGATCTGCGGGTTCCTCTTCACTGACAGGGACGTTTCAGAAAGTTGCTGGAAAACGGGCAAAACAAGACGAGGCTGCCTGAGGGGAACCCGTAATGGGCTTCCCCTAAATGATTTATTCGACCTCCTTACCATTAATCAAAGGGGCAGCGACCTGGGGGGTTGGGGGAGGGGGGAAGTAGCCCTTTTCGAAGGGAGTTTTGGAGGAACTGTGGAGTCTTGCTGCCTTTGCCTGGGGCTCTGATCTCCTCTCTCCACCTGCGCTCTCCAGGGAGCTGGGGCTTTGGCAACCGCTCCACTTCTATTTTTATTGGTTTCCACTAAGCTGCTCCTTTCGGAGGATTGTAGGACTTCAGTAATTAAAAACAAAAATGAGTCCTGCTTCATCCACCCCACCCCCAAGAGCACATGGAAGAGTGTGTGTACAGGAATGGGGGGGGGCACACAGCACCACTACTGCCATACACACGTACATCCTAGGACAAAGAATGCACTCCTAACAGCCCATCCCACACACTACACAGAGACATACTGCTTTTGCCCCAAGCCCATCCAAGCCCATGCACAGACACACAAAATGAGCCCAAACAAACTAAAATCCCAAGGCATAATGTAGTTGCTAGTGGCTAGTAAGAATATGCAAATGCCCTCTGATTCTCTGAGTCCCTATATCCTGTCCTTCCAGAAAGCCATTTCTCTGCCTCACTGGCAGCCTTGAACTCAGGGACAGACTGCTCAAGCACATCAGCATTTTCCTTCTTTAGTCTGGCCCCAAACTGAACTTTCTCCTTGAAGAAACCCTGGCTCAGAACATCAACATCCACCATGTGTATCACTTACTGCCCAGCTTCAGTGAAGTGGGGAGGAGAGCAGAGATCAAGGGTGTTGGTATTTGACTCTATTCAGTGGGACACTTTCATAATGCCCACTTGGAAATTCTGACCTTTCAGTATCTGACCCCATTGCCAGTCCTCACCTGGCTCAATCACTTGGAATTTTGAACTCAATGGAAGCCTTCATCTGGGGAATAGGAGACAAGGAGGGAAGTCCAGAAACACTGGAGAATTTTCTCCCATGTGGTATATTAAAATAGTGGATCACCAAACCTTTTGAAAGTAAGGCAGATTATTTGCCTTTTTGGATAAAATCCACTTCTCAAAACACACACAAAACCAACCAAAAAATTCCTGTTTAACATACACACACCGACACAAGAAAATATGAGTGTGTAAATTCATTTTGGTGTGAAAATACATCGGTGCCTGTAGCAATTGGAGACACCCAATGCTACATAAAAACAGGTCTCATAAAAGCAGAAGTGGGAACCATTTCCCTAGAGCTGAGATTCTTATCCATCACACTTTACTAGGACACACCTCTAACAGGTGAACAAAAGCAGAGGATATACAAGGAGCCCAAAACTGAGTCTTTAATC
The DNA here is from genome assembly GCA_007570785.1 of Antilocapra americana. NCBI lineage: Eukaryota > Metazoa > Chordata > Mammalia > Artiodactyla > Antilocapridae > Antilocapra > Antilocapra americana. The sequence goes on along the minus strand of ML664174.1, from coordinate 19,090,816 downwards.
TGGCCTACTCCTTTCATCCCACTGTTTCTCCAAGGCATGTGCCATCCAGATGGGAGAAGGTGCTGCTTCCTTGTCCTTGTTAACATTAAACATAAGTGGAGAACAATTCACCCTGGCAATTCCCATCCTCCACCATCAGTCTACTTCCTGTCTTCCAACTTAACCACCCCAGGTACCACCCTCTGACTTCTACTGTACCCCAACCCCACCTTAACAGAAAAGAAATCTCCTCCAAAAGAGATGGAGTATAGGAAAAGAGAAAGAACTAAAGATAAAAAGAACTTAGTTTACCTTTAAAATAATGACTCATTTTATTTTTTCTTTTAATATGTAGTTATAAATATATTTTGTCAAAATATATGATCAATATGGTCAAAACATTTGCACGTAAAGTCATAAATAAGGTCAAGGTGAATGTTTAGATTTTTTTCCTTTTTTTTTTTTTTTTTAAGATAAAAGTCCAGCTATAAGGAAGCAGTCTGTGTAGTGTGTGGGTGAGTAGTGGATGAGACGTGTGTGTGTGTGTGTGTGTGTGTGTGTGTGTGTGTGTGTGTGTGTGTGTGTCCCCAAGGAAGGCCTGATCTCAGCGGCACCCACATCCCTCCACTACCATCTCCTGATAATTTTTCAGAACTACTTTGTCATACTCATCCAGGTACAGCATGGAGATAGCGCTCAGTTCGGTGGGAACACAACAAGCTTTGGGGATACTGGAATTGACAGAGTTGACCAGGGTCTGCACAATGGCGTGGTTGGTTGAGTTGAGGTGGTCGGCCAGTGGAAAGGGGCAGTCCCCGTGGCAGTAGAAGGCCTGGTAGCCTGGTGGGGCCACAATCCAGTCATTCCAGCCCACATCACTGAAGTCCACATAGAGCGAGTGGCGCCGGCAGTTCTTATTCTTCTTCCGGGCCCTCTGTGGGTGATGCTTGGGGCTACGCTTGGCCCTCCGGCGTCGGGTCAAGGCATGTCCCCGGCCATCATGGCCAAAAGTGACCAGGAGGGGCCGGAGCTGGGCCCAATCCCCACTCCCTTGAGGTAACGATCGGCTAATCCTGACATGCTGGCCCTGGTGGGTCCGTGTCTGATGGAGGTGGGTCACCTCAATGGCCAGCCCATAGTTGGGCTGCTTCTCCCGGGTCCAGCGAAGGACTGCAGGGCTCACATCAAAAGTTTCCCACCGCGTCACATTGTGGTGGACCAGTCTTGTGTCCAGTAGTCGTGTGATGAGGTGCCCAGGCACCACTTCTGCCGGGGGCTTCATAACCTCATAAATGTTTATACGATGAAAGCCCTGCTCCCAGTCAGGGCCCTGGTCCACCTGCTCCCGGAAGAGTCGAAGCTCGGCAGACGAGATCACCTCGTTCTCTGGGATGCTGCTGAGGTTAAAGAGGAAACGAAAAGCAGAGTTTTCGCTGGTCCCTGGGATGTTCTCCAGATGTTCTAGGACCATTGGGGAGGAAAAAAATAAGAGAACAGAGAAAAAAAGCCCATGAGCTTTTTCAGAGACTGAAAAGTCAAGAAATAGCTAAGAGTTGGGTGATGAGTAGTGAACTCTGTTTATATAGTGGAAGCCTATTTGGGAGAAATAAGCATACCTTTAATTTGACAGAGCAGATAAATGAGGCAGTGAGCAAACCAGCCAAGCCTAGCCAGCATTCAGCAAGCACCAAAGACAGAATCTCCCAACCTCCTTTACATGTCTAATAATTTCCATGTGTCAACTCCTTACTCCACCACCATCAGACTCCCCTTTTAAAGCCCTCTTGGCTTTGTGTACACAGTTTTCTTTACAAGTGGTTGTAAAGAAGAAGGGGGGCCAACAGAGCAGAGGCAGGAGGGAACATGCACACAGCCACCCTCTCCCTCTTCTACCACTTTCGAGTATGTTACCAAACATTTCCCCAGCGATCTTGGAAACACAGAGCATGCCTTGTTGATCATGTTACAGAGAGGAAAATAAATTCCAACACAGTAATGATGCTGGTGGATTAATAACTCAGATTTACTTTGGAAAAGAAACATCCGCTAGGAAACATTCAGATCGGATTACAAGGCCCCTATTGAATAAACCTGACAAACACACAGCTGTAATATTAAATTCAGTAGGTGCTTTGGAAAAAAAAAAAGGCAGAAAACCTGGCATAAAAGACTTTGATACAGCAAAAACACATCGCTGGGGCTAACCCACGTCTGATTGGTGTCGTTCCCCTTCTCGCCGACCCCTCCCTTCCCTTCTGTCTCCAAAAAATAAATTCAGCCACAGCTCTGGAGACTCTTGGAGGTAAGCAGCTCTCTATTCCCAGTCTCCTGGATTTGGAGCTCTGATGTAACCTGAACTCCTCGTCTTCCCGGAGCTTCCACTGCCCCACCCCAGTCCAGATTCCAGGTAGGGACTGACCTTCGTGGTGGAAGCTCCTCACGGTGTTGGCCCGGCTGGCGGGGCGCTCAGGATACTCCAGACCGATGCCCTGGATCTGCTCTTCCTCTTCCTCCTCCCCAGACTGAAGCCGGTAAAGATCCCGCATGTAATCCGGGATGACTGCGCTCTTGCTAGGCTGCGGGCGGCGGCGCAGCCCGAACATCTGCAGAAGTGTGGCCTCAAAGTCCCGAAGGAGCTCATGGCTCTGCCCTGAGCGGCGTCCTCCCGCGTGGCCCTGAATCTCGGCGACTTTTTTCTTCCCCGTCTCAGGTATCAAACTAGCATGGCTCGCGCCTCCTAGCAGGACTTGGCATAATAAAACGACCATCAGCATTCGGTTACCAGGAATCATGGTGTCTCTGGGGAGGGGAGGAGGTGGAAGGGTAAAGAATAAATAAACACCAATAACTAGAGAGAAATAGAGATGTCTCTGCATAGGCGTGGAGAGCTACAGCTAGAGGGTCCAGAAGTAACACAGGTCAGAAAGATCAAGTTTGTGTCTTCCCCCAACACACACCGCCCCCCACCACCAGCTGCAGCCATGCAAGGCCTGAAAGTAGGAATTGCCCTGTAATTACTTGGTCTAACTTGTTTACAGTCAAATAACCCCAAATCAGATAGCCTCCATCCTGTTAATCTTTTTTTGTCCCAACTGCTATCTGAGCCATGATCTCAGCCTGGCTTCTTTAGGGATAAACAGTTAACAGTGAGAAGGTAAAGAAGGGTGGGGGAGGGAGAGTTCAAATGCCAGCGCTCTCCTCTCCACTTCAGACCTTCAGCCTCTCTCTCCCTTCTCCTCCACCCCCCTTCTTCCTCCGCCCTTCCTAGCCCGACTTCCACAACTTCCAGCTGGTTTGGAGGAGGGAGGGAAAGCAGAGAAGCAGGAGCAGGGTGAAGACACGGGGCGGCAGAATCTGGGAGCGTACCGAGTGGCCAGAGAGTTTATTTTACTGCGGTTGAGGAGTTTGAAATGCCCAGCAAAAAGCATCTGATCGCGCCCTCACGCTCACTCCCAGAGAAGGGGGTGTGGGAGGGGATGATTCCAAGGGCGACCTCTGTGAGTTTTGACAAGCAGCTAGGAGCGCCACAGGGGCCCTGGGTACTCTGCAGTCGTGTGGGGAGGGGGGCGGTCAGCACCCCCGACTGAGGACCTTCCATCTGTTCAGCCCCTTCTCGCTCCCCTTTCTTGCAACGCAGGAATCAGAGAGAGAGCCAGTGGGAGCAAGCAGCACTTTAACCAGAACCGGTAGGCTCCGAGCGCAGCGGCTGCCCGGCCTAGAAGAAAGCGACAGCGCTGCCAGAAAGAAGAGTGTGGACTCTGGAAGGAAGGTCCGACGGGAGGGACACAAGGCGAGCGCGGGTGGGGAGAGCAGAGTGAATTCCCGGGAGTAGGGAAGGAAGAGGTGTCTACTCACTGACAGAAAACAAGGCATATAATAACAGTCCATGATTCTTGACAGCCAATCTTGAACAAACTTGCTGGAAAGGCTCAGAGGAGCTGCGGCAGTGCGTTGCTCTGGATGGCACTACGGAATGGCTCCTAAAATGAATATTTGAATATAATGAGACTGGCGCAGACAGACTCTGTTTTTCTTCCAGCCCCTAGGAGTCACGTGAGCGCAGAGGCCCCGCCCCACGCACGGAGGAGCCCGCCCTCCCCGAGGCGGGCAGCAAAAGGGCCCGCGCGCCCGCCCCCGCACCCGCACCCCTCCCGCCCGCGGCCCCACCCCCTCCTGGAGAGGCCGTCCTCTCCGCCCGCAGTCCCAAACCTCCAGCGGTCCGGGAGGAGCTCGCCGTGGCGCTGTGCGGAGCCCTCGGCGGGTCTCCGGGTGCAGCGCGTGGAGGACGTGGTCCTCGCCCCTACCTGTAGCTTTCGGGGCGTCGGGCTGGGCCCTCGCGCCAGCGGCCTGAAGCCAAGTGTCTGGGGAGTACCGTAGGGGCTGCGCCTTTCAGCGCGAGCCCGGCTCCAGTGGGGCCGGGATGGGGGGCCGCGGAGTCTCAGCCGCCGAAAGCCTCACCTCCGAGGGTCATTTAAAAAGGAAAGCGCTGAGGGACACACAAACACACACGCCGCGCGCACCCCCACTTCCTCCCCAGGGCCTCGGAGAGGCCAAATACTGCTCCCAGTGACAGCTAGTCACCCCCAGGCGAACGCCTGAGAATGTCCAGAAGAACTGGACAGCCGCTTTAGCTCCCAGCCCAAAGCTGCGGACCCTGTCGCGCGGGGCGGGAGGGGGAGATATTTAGGCCGTTATCGGTGTGAGAAGGTGGCGAGGAAGCCGCCGCTAAACTCCTTCCTTCGGTTCCTTTACGGAGAAAAACTCCGCACTACGGCGATCCCCCGCCAAGCAAAGCAAACCCCCAAAGAAAGTGGTCGGCGAGTCATTCAAGGCACGGCGGCGGGCGCAGGGACGCAAGGCTCGCGACAGACGAAAAGAGGCGTCTCCTGAGACAAGGCGCATCACATGTTTCAGGTCTCAAGGTCGCGGAGGTTTTACAACTCCCGACCCGCCGCAGAAAGGAAATCCCACCGCATTCCCAGGAGTCGTGAAAACCGTGAACAGCTTTCGGCCTGCGCTCGACCTCTCCGTCTGCGTCTCTCTTTCTCGCTCACTCCCCAGCTTGTCTTTTTTAAACCACTACTCCTCCCCCGCCACTTCCTCCCCCACCCCCTTCCTCCTTTGCACCAGCTGCAGAGTCGCAGCAAATATTTCTTCAAGAATTTTACCAACCCACAGCTCAAGGAATTAGTAGGGTTCGGATTCTAACCAAAGATGCTGCATGCGTGGGTCGCTCAGCACGGGGGCCTTAAAAGAAGAAGAAAACCTGACCCACCAACTGCGGCAGCCCGGGGCCTTTTCAAAATCCTGACCCACGCAATTCTGCGGCAGCCCGGCCCGCCTCGGGGTCCTGAGTCCCACGATTCCCGCTGCAAAGCGCAGGGCACCGGATGCCCTTTCCTAGGGTTGTTCCCAGTTGCTGCTTCGGGTCGCTTCACAGCTCAAGGGCTCAAGTTGCCTACCTCACTCTCCCCCGCAAACTTGGGGGCACTTGGAGGAAGAGGAGGAAAGGATCAAGCGCTTAACCCTCTCTCCGGCCGCGGCTGCCCAGAGCCGCCAGACAACGCACTGGCCGAGTTGCGGAGGCCGCGGGCGCCCCTGCGCGACGGTCCACACCCGGCGAGAGTCGCGCTGCTTTTTGACCGGCTTTAGGTTTTCCCGCTCCTGAGCCACGGCTGGGGCTGACTGCGAAAGGGTTTGGAAGAGCAAAGAGTTTGAGACGCCTAGAACCCTCAAAATGCCCCGTGGGAGGAGCTCCAGAAATGGGAAAAGCAGACGAAGAAGGGCCGGTCCCCGCGGGCGAAGGGACAGTGGAAAGGGCGGGAGCCCGCAGTCCCCAGACCATCCTCCGACCCTAAGTATCTTCCAGGGCGCGGCGCGAGAGCGCGTTGCGCTAAAACTCAGAAACCTGGGGAAGAGGGAGTTGTGTTTCAATTTCAGATTCAGAAGGATTCTTCTCTAATCACATTTTTCTCCCCCAATTTTCTTAATTAAGAGATAAAAGCCGAAGATCACTTTCGTTTCCAAACTTTTTCTTGGGGACCAGGGATGGATCTTGTGGCAATTGTCTTTTGCTTTCTCGCTCGAGTTTCCTCCCAACTCCAAAGTCTGCTCAGAGCTGTCCTCAGTTTACCAACTCAATGTCTTCCGGGGCTTAAAACGCAATCCTAACCATCCACCAGTTGGTGCCAGGGAAGCGTCTAAGGCCGCTGGCCCAGCTCCCGCGGGCAGTGGTCTGCAGGGACCTGAGCACCCTAGGACCCTCTCCTGTCGGCACTGGCCCGGGAGGGCCAGTAAGAGCAGTGCGTTCGATGTGCATCTCGCCCGCGACTCTCCAAAGGACACGACAACCCAGGAACCTGCGTCCCCAGAGCGGCTAGCATCCCGGCCATCGTCCCGACAGCCCCTACACCATGAAATGATGGAAGAGCGACTCCCAGGATGCTCCAAGTCCACGAGAATAGCTCGTGGAGTAGGCGAGTTGGGCAACTGCGGTTCGCCTGCGCTCAGGGGCTTTCGCCGACTGGGGGCTGGGTTGGGTGACACTCCCCTAGACGCAGCCCTCCGGCGGCGCGCACGCTCCAGAAACCGCAGAACTGCGCTTCCCACCACCGAACCAGCCCAGGTTAGGTGTTCTCTCTCCACTTCGACGCCCCTCAATCCTCTCACTTTCTCCGGACCTCAGAGCCATCTCTCCCTTTTCTCTCCGACTCTTCCCGCCGGGCAGTCGCAAATGCTAGTCCTCGAGCGTCATGTTCCGCTTAAGACCCCATAGTCTTTCCCAACGACCTCCAACGAAAGGCTTCTTCTCTCCCCTTTTCTGCTGACCCGAACTTGCTAAACGCTGAAATCGCCCGGGGCTACCGAACGGAGAAAGTGGTCTGGGCAGAGGCAATAGTGTATATGGAAGTGTCTTTCAGCACCAGCATTCCTACCTCTAGTAATCTATAGTACCACCATTGGCGGGGAGGGTGGGGGGAGTCGGGGGGGGGACACAGTTTGCCTCTATCACAACCAGAATCCCCTACTTCTTCCCTCAAGGATGCGCCTCAGCAACCCCCTCCGCCCTTCGCCAGGTTTAGCCTTGCTCACCATAGGTCCCTGCAGTAGCGGGCTCGCCAGCAGCAGCTCCTGGGGACCTCTGAACAGCTGCAGTGAACCTGGGCGAGGGCCGAGGACTGGGGCGCAGCAGGCTCGAGACGGCGCGGACGGGAATCCCATCAGGGAGAGAGGCGAGATACTCAGCACTGATCAGCAGCGACGTCGCAGGCTCGGGTCCCTCGGCTCAGATGCCAAACTCACCTAGCTTCCGGGCCGAGCTCTGCTCCCGTTCCCTCCCTCCTTCCTCCTCTGCCCTCTTGCATCTTCTTCCTCCTCTTTCCCTCTCTCTCTTTCTTTCTTTCCTTCCTCCTCCTCTTCTCCGGCAGCCCCTCCCTTCTTCCCTCCTCCCTCGCTCGCCTCCTTTTCTGGGATGGGAGCCCCGCCCACATCCTCCCATCCAGCCGCCGGGCCTCGCCTCGCAGGCCCTGGTCCCGGAAACCCAGGCAGCGCCGGAGTTCGCCGCTGCCGCCGCCCGAGCTGAAACGCCGCAGTGTCCAGCTCTGGGAAGCGATCGGGGCTCACCTGGGGACCACGTGCAGAGGTACTAGAAAGCATGCACCGACTAGTCGCAGTACCTTCCAAAAATACCCATGGGAGTTTGGGCTTCCCTGACTTTAGGAGTAACTGCTGCCCAAACTGATGATTAAAACACTGAGTAATCACCATTTACCCCGAATAATTAGAGATAATGAAACACCTCTAAAATCAGGTTATGGAGAAAGGAGCTGTTGGATTGGTTTAAAGGGAGGCCTTCCGTAAACTGTTAAAGGATTTCCAAATGTTGAGAAACAGGCTGTGCTCAGAGCTGTGTACCTAAAAGAGGTACCTCTTTGGCTATTAAAAGATGACTTTTCTTCCAAAACATTTTTTTTTAATGCTTGTGGAAAGCCTTGGTGATGACCCTCAGAAAGTCACCCCTATTAGACCCTCTGCCCCTCCAGACCTAACCCTTCTGAGGACAGAGGTGGCTTGGAGATAGGATGGGGCCACGCTTTTACACAAACAGAAATGTCTGTAACTCAGAATTTCAAAGAACCGACAAGGCAGTTAGTTATTTTTGTTGTTGTTATTGTTGATTTTTGATGTTGTGGTTTACCTGTGGTGCACCCAAGAATCCTTAACCTCAGCAATCTGATGTTCTAAAGAGGTAACAACCATAGAAGCAACCTTTATGGCCACAGGGACACAATAAAAGATACCCTTTGGTCTGTCTGTTTTTAAAGGAAGAAGGAAGATGAGGAGTTGGCCCTTTCCATTAAGAAAGTGCTATTAATCATATTAGCAGGGAGGTGGAATGTATAGCTTTAAAACCTTCCCAAACAGGAGCTGAATTCACACAGTGCCTCTGATGGAGCAGTGAGGAAGATATCAGCATCATCTCTCTGTTTTACAAACACTGAAGGGGAACTACAGCCAGGTTAAAGAGACTCGCCCAGAGCCCTGAATTAAATCACAGCCTCTGCTCTGGAGCTCCTCTGGCTGCAGGGCAGGGCTGAGGGTCTCAGCCCAGAGCTCCAGGTAGGCAGGGGTATAGTAAAGGATGGAGCATGGGTATACTAAAGTGCTGGATTTCTTTCCCTGGGATAGTCATTACCCTTCATTGTCTCAAGCAGGGCATTTAGGTCTTAACTTAAAAAGATACTGGTCCAAGGTAGCTCTTCTATAAAAACTACCTTCACATACCTCCAATATTTAGAAAACAGGAACTGCTTCCTGTATGGAAGTGCAAAAAGGGTGGTTACAAAAGGGTGGGAAGTGCATGAGATCAGAGAAACAACTGTGAAAGCAGAGCCAAGGTCTCCTGCCATCTTTTCCAAGTCAGGCCTGTGAAGTCTCTTAACTCAACAGAACATCAAACAAGGAAGACAGGCTGAATGGCTTTGGGCAAGTCCTTTAATTCTCACGGGTCTCAGTTTTCTCATCTGCATAATGAAAGAATTAGGCCAGATAATTTCCATAACCCTTTTAAATTTGAAAATGATTTAAATTTTTAATTGAAGTTTTATTAAATATCAACCTTCTTTCATTTAAATCACTGCCGAGCCCACTTCCTCTAAGAATCTCCGATTAAACAGGTCAGGGCAATACCACTGCCCTGAAAGGATGCTGACAATATACCTCCAACTTCCAACATAATCAAAATTACATTAATTATTAATAACAACACAAAATTAAAACTCCATTAAATAGTTACCTAATGCCCATCCTGGGGCACTAGCAGTGTGCTCCTTCAGTAAGGAATAAGGACAGATTAAATGTTTACCAAGTCCCCTAAATCAATCACTACTGTTTTAATTATTAACAAAATATGTTCCTTAATATTTAAACTTGAATTCAACAATGATATGCTGTGCTTAAAGGCATGTCCTTATTTCATTTTATTTTAAAACACCAGGTAATAGTTTTGTGTGTGTGTTTTTTTTAACCCAAATGTTTTTAGATGATAGCTGTTATCTCATTTTGCTGAAGCCTAGATACTAAAGTGGCCATTGGCCACCCACAAGTTTGTGAAACTCATAGTCCAGGAGTTTCTAATTAAGCCACCTGTCATACCTGGTTGAGACCCTAATATGAATCTTTCAATGTGTGTGGAGAGAACTCAGCTTCAGCTCTCTGGAGACAACTTTATTTCTAGCTTACATTTTAGATGGGTGCAAACCATCTATTATCAACTCCTTCCACTCATTCTTTTTTTCTCTCCCATGCCAAAAAAAAAAGTCACTTGTTGGTTAGAGAGCTAAATTGATTACACCCTAGTGATCAGAATTGGTGAGGGCAATCAGTCCAGTCTTTTCCCCATCTCTGTGAATCTCGGTGTTTTTATAGAATATAATATGGATGGATCAAATGAAATTGTATCCTTAAAGCATAAAGATTAGGAAGAGAAATCCGTCATTAGTCAAGAGCTCCTCTGCTGCTACTGCTGAATGGAGGGCATTTGTTCATTGGCTGGACAGTGAGCCCTTAGAACAGCCTTTCTCAGTGTATGTTCTGAGCGCCATAAGCTTCAGAACAAGGCTGGAGGTGCAGATAAGAATCCAGATTTCCTGGCCTGGGTGTCTAAGATCTGGATCTAGAAATCTACATATTTCACAAGGTTCTCTGATTCCCAGTATACTAAAGCTTAACAACTACCGTTTTGAAAGTCATTTCACTTATCATTTCAGTGCTGATACCCCTGAAAGTCTGACACCTAGACATTATTAATCAGGTAAGGAATATGCCTAGTTTGTGCTTTATAAACTGTTAAATATGGTAATCATAGTATTACTACATCCAGAACACAAAAAATAGGTTTTTGCAAATGAAAAGATTTCTAATCCATAGTCCTTGTTTCTAAGTCCTTGATTAAAAACCACACCAAGTCTTCAAATCTTTGCTGATTGAGTGTCTGCTGAAGCTATGGAATTGGAATTATAAAGGATCTCAGGAGGCATGTGGCATTTGTTTGTCTCTTATAAATATTTGCCATTTGTCTCATATTTGCTGTCTAGCCCTCACAGCGACCCTCATAAAACTTCGGCTCTACAGATGAGAATCTGAAATTTAGAGAGCTTGTATAAGTTGCTCAAGGTCACAAAGCTAGTAGGTGGTTGCCCCAAAATTCAGACTAGCTGAATCTGACTTCACCTCTACATGCTGAGAGCTGGGCCTGCAAAAGGGTGAATCCCCATGGCCATAGTTTCTGACCAACATGGCTTGTCCTGGAGGCTTTCTGAAGGCCAGGACACCAGAAGCTCCATCCTTGCAGCTTACTGTTACAGAGAATTTCAGGATATCTTCTTGGTCCTTAGAAGACTGAACAAAATCATGACCCAGAAATGTATCTTCTCCTGCTCTTATTACATAACCCACCTTAGGGCAAGACTTATGTGACCTTCCTCAGGAAAAGGCTGTGATCTTGAATAAGAGGCTACTTACCTCTGCTGGGTCTGTTTCCTCATTGTATAAATATGAGGATGGACCAGAGTCCACACAGGTCTTTCTTGGGCCCAAGATCAAGAAACATATATCACTAGTTAAAATATGGTCAAATGACTTAACCTCCAGAGTCTTGGTTTCCTCCTTTGTAATCTGAGAATAACAATTTCTATTTCATAATGTTCTTATAAGCATTAAATGAGTTAATGTAATAAAATGGCAGGTACATAGTGTTCAATAAATATTGGCTATTATTATTTTACAAAGGTAATGATTACATGAGTAAAGTAGGTGAAAAGCCACCCTGGTATTGAGTTTTATTTAGTTGGTGAAACTGTTTAAAGGAAAGGGCTATATCTCACATTGATTTTGTAATCATTGGTACTGCACACATCTCAGGCATTGACTGAATAAGGGCTGTTTACCTGAATCTGTATTCACTGCATTAACATTCATTATGATTTATCGGTATAGATCTGACCCAGGAACATAATCTCTGCCAAGATAACTAATACCTGTCAAAGTAGACAGTCATAACTAGTGAGAGCAATAATAATAGGAAATAATAGATTAGATGACATATCCAAAGCATTTTCTATCTCTGATTTTTCTGATCCCTAACACCTCTCACTTTTAACAATTTTTCTCTATACTTCTTGCTAAAATGTGAGCCCATTTCCTCTTCTCTGGCCTGCAGAAGAAACAGAAACCTGATTGTACAGTTTCCCTTCTCCAGACATTTGACTGTTGTCAACCCTTGATACACCTCACTCAAAGATAAAAATACTGGATTCTAATATTTTCGTATGAATAAAATAAAATGTAATATGACTTCAGTTCCTTACACTTTACATTGTTCTCTTGCTACTTTCTGGAATATATTTTTAATCCTTCAAAACAGACCAAAAATGGACAGAGAACTCTAATGAAGACTCCAGAGAGATCATACAGATGAAAAGACTGCTTTTATGTCTTAACTTGTTTAACATGTGGATGGCAGACAGGGCATGTATGTTGAAATTCCTCCCTTTCCAAGGAAGGGTTATGACAAAGAACATGGTACTGGTACGCAGCACAGGATATTTGGATTCTCCCTGTTTTAGGCTTCCTTTCTTAAAAAAAAAAGTCAGCTACACCCGCTTGATTCTATAGCAGGGATGATGCTTGGAAATAAATTATTATGGAATGTAGCAAGAAAGTTAAAACCTTGGAATGTCTTCATTCTCAGCATATACACTCTTTTCTTTCTCTCCCTGTTATGCATGAACAGTGTGACCTGGATAAAATGCAGTGTCACTGTGGGATCAGTTTTGGAGGCAGAAGCATAGTCCTCATGAACATCAGACTGTATCAAATAAGTTGTTGATACAGATGTCAACTGGGCAATACTATTTAACTGTCTCCCCTTACTTCATGCTAAGAGTCTTTTGCAAGGAAAGATTTGTCCAAAGGGGTTTGTGACCCAAGAAACTGTTACTGTATAAATGAAACTTGGATATTTTCACAAATAGCCTAAATATATCAAGGTCATTGGGAAAGAGAGATCCTCTTCAAGAATAATATATTATCTGTAATCCTCTCAAGGATTACATATAGATGTAACAAACGCTTGTTGGTGTTCACTTTGTGAAAACTCATCAGGTTGTATACATGAAATCTGTGCACTTTTCTACTTGTGCTGTATTTCAATAAGAGTTTACAAAAAAAATAGTCTTTCAAAATGATTTTTTTTTTAGTTATTTGACTATCAGCCTACCAGCTAGAGACAATGTTTCCAGTCAGCTCAGGCAGCCAAGGGGCTGCACAGGACAAAGCTAGAAGCATAATCTGTAGTCCCCATGCCTACAGCAGGGACGAAAGGATCTATGGCTTCAGGAAATCCACTCTGGGGTCCCCAAAGTAAAGCAGTGGCAACCACCAAGGCCTGGTCTCTGGGGACCAGCGCAACCCAAGGTAGGGGCAAGGTGCTGCCCCCCCCCCCCAACATTTTTCTCAAACTGCGGAGGGCAGGAACAAGTGGGCAGGAAGATAAGCTCCGGGAGGCATCTGCACTGTATACAGCGCTTCCCTTCCTTCGCCTCTTTCAGAGGCTCAGACTGGGCATTGTAAAGCATCAGTCTGGGGGTGGGGGGAGTCAGGGACACCATATGCTTATTTCATAGGATAAAAATGCACTAAGCCCAAAGGAGCAGTAACAGCGCCAGAGAAAGCAATAGGGTCCACTTTCAGATTCCAGGGGCCCCTGGCTTGGGAGAATTGCACTGGGGACAGGCTAGGGACAGGAAAAGTAATACAGAAAATAGGGCTCTGAAGGAGGGTCTCTCTCACCAATGCCAAGTCCCCGCTCAGACACGAAGAGGTTGGTCCAAAGTGCATGTGGCCCGCATTACCTCTTTTCCGGCCATTGGCGTCCCCAGGACCAGGCTCAGAGATGACACAAACTCAAATTCAAGGAGTCGGAGAAATCGGAGAGAAGTGTTGAGACTGAACTGCAGGGAGGAGGCTGATCCGTCAGTGCGAGCAAAAGGACGCCCGGCTCCCCGCACCTGGATATCCGCGTCCAGAGCCAGCCAAAAAGCCTCCCGCTCCTTTCAGGCGGCTGCGGACAAATCGCTCCAGCTTCTCTTCCCGCACCCACTCGAGTCAGAAGCCGGGTTGGGCTGCCACCTCGAGGACCTCGGCGCGCGTCCTTGGCTCAGTGTGCAGCCTGCGGGGAACGCCTGTCAGGCACCGGGGTGTCAGCGCAGCGTGGGTAGAGGCCACCCGGCTCCCCGCACCGCCAGCCCCCGCGTTATTTTGAGCTCGGCGGCTACACTTTCCTACCTGCTAGAGCTCGCCTCGCTCTAAGACTCTTTTCGCAGGATTTGTGCCCCAGGTGGCTAATCTGACCCACACCTAGATAAACAGCCAGCATCCCAGCCGCCGGGTGAGCTGTGAGCCGCCCGCACAGAATCTCCGTCCTGCCGCGCGTGAGACCTGGAGAGGCTGCCGGCAGTTCTTGGTCTTCCAGATTTGGAGCCTCTGGGCCATTTCTGGGGGGCTGGGGGTCGGGTGGTGAAAGTAAAGGTAGGAGTGTGGGAAGGAGGAAGGTAGGTAGGTAGGTAACTAGGTAGGTAGGTAGGTCCTAACTTAGGGTTCGTTCCTGAGACAATTTTTCTCTTCCCCCCTGCAATTCCCTGAGCGCTGCCCCGGCCTTTCGATTCGTTGGGGCACAGGGTACCTGAGTCCCGATTACACTCGCAAAAAATTAAATCTGTATAGCATATGTAATAGGTTTCCCTGGTGGCTCAGACTATAAAGAATGTGCCTGCAATGCGGGAGACCTGGGTTCCATCCCTGGGTTGGGAAGGTCCCCTGATGAAGGGAAAGGCTACCCACTCCAGTATTCTTGCCAGGAGAATCCCCATGGACAGAGAAGCCCAGCAAGCTACAGTCCATGGAGTCGCAAGGAGTTGGACACGACTGAGTGACCAAGCACAGCACAACACACAATATATGTTATATAGCCGTTCTCTCCACTACCTGTTCCATCTTACAACAGGTTGTCCATGCAGCAAGTCTGGATTTTCTCATCAGGTAAGGTAAAGAGTGTGTTTCCCCAGGTGCCTGGGCTCAAGGGATCTGCTATTTCTACTCGCCATGTCCAGCAGCATTACCTGCAAGTTTATGCAACACTGGCCAGGTGAGATTTATAAGATTAGGAAGAGGAGGAACAAGGAGCTGACATGGAGAAGGCCAGCAAAAGGTGTAAGCTTGCTGGAAGGGGCTTCAGATAGTCTTTGGTGGAGCAGTGAGTCATGGCCCAACAACCTAGGGGACCCCAGCCTTTTCTAAAGGAGTTACAAGTGAAACTGGGTAACTCTGTTACCCAGTACAAAGGGATGGCATGCTGGATTTTGAACCTTTTGCTTTAGAAGTCTTTCATTCTGAATATCTTTTTGTTCCTTCTTTGCTGCTTAACATGTTAGGGTGTCAACTACAGGTAATGGCTAAATGTCTTCAGTTCAGTTCAGTTGCTCAGTCGTGTCTCACTCTTTTCGACCCCATAGACTGCAGCACGCCAGGTTTACCTGTCTATAACTCCCAGAATATGTCTTCAGTTTACACCAAAATGCTCTGTGCCACTCCTGCATCTGATTAGATCTTTAGCTAGAACCAGAAGAGTTTGTTCAGTCTCATCTTATTTCCCCTACTTTAAATTCCAGGGAAAAAATGGGGATAGAAAGTGGAGGACTAAAGGTCTTAAGGAGAATATAAAAATGAGTGCTAGCTTTGTTGTATTTAAATTAAATGCTAATCTTCTTAAAGATTCTTAAACCTGCTATGTGGCTTCATTAAGGATCCTAGAAGGATTTAAGGGATCTGTGAAAGCCACAAATTTATGCATACAATTTTGGAGTAAGTGTAAAAGTGCGTGTAAGGAAGGATAATTTTATTAAATTTTCAAAGGGATTTGGGACCCAAGAAATGTTGAGAAACCTCTAGACTTTGGTGTCTGTGGTAAATCTTTATTGGGATAATGTCTCTAAGTTGCATACACACAAACCTTGACTCAGTGATACAGAGCTTTCACACCCAACAGCAAAATGTTCTTAACTCTTAACTGAGACAATAGAAATGTCTTTCCATTTAGAGCCAACACAACAGGGGAAAGGACCTGGCAGAAGAGCAGAAGTGTGACCTGGAACTCAGCTCTACCCCAGGTTAGCTGGCCCCCACTTGCCCTCCTAAGACTCCGGAGACTCTTAATGTGTAGATCAAATACTGAAGCATATGTGAAACTATTTCACAGATCACAAAATATATGGCTAGTGGCATTTATGAAAATAAATGCTGATGGGTTTCCACATGCTAGTTATAATTAGATGAACAATTATGTAAATAATTATAATTATATGAACATTTGCATATTTTCTTCAACCGTATACTTATAAGAAAAATCAACATACTTCGGATTCTTGAACATTGTCGGGACAGATCTTCAAGTTTCATTATCTCATTTAATTCTTGAAACACTTTACAGTTTATATACTATAGTTATTCCCTTCCCATCCACTCCCTTTTTTTCTTTTTTTAAAACATTTGAAGAGAGGCATAGAGACGTTAAGTAAATCACTGAAGGCTGCCCAGCTAATAAACACCAGATTTCAGCTCTAGATGAGGTTTCTGTTTTAGAGAGGGGATTCTGGAAAATAAGCAAAATCTCTTCAGATTTAGGTAAATGTATCACTGACTCAATGGACATGGGTTTGGGTAGACTCTAGGAGTTGGTGATGGACAGGGAGGCCTGGCGAGCTGCGGTTCATGGGGTTGCAGAGTCGGACATGACTGAGCGACTGAAGTGAACTGAACTGAATTCCTATGGTACTTGTGCATTCTGAACTTGGGAAGTTCAGTCCTCCCATATACTCTTTGCTGGAAAACTGTCTTTAACCCATTTACTTCCTTTTCATTTCCTCCACAGTTTAGGTTCTCTAGCATCTTAACAGAAATTGATACACAGCACTCTTTATTAGTGGTATCTATGCTTCAACATGCTTCAACTATGCTTCATCAGGTGACTCAGTGGGCAAAGAACCTGTCTGCAATGCAAGAGACGCCAGAGATATGGAAGATATGGGTTTGATTTCTGGGTTGAGAATATCCCCTGGAGGCATGGAAACCCACTGGAGTATTCTTGCATGGGGAATCCCATGGACAGAGGAGCCTGGGTGGCTACAGTCCATAGGTCGCAAAGAGTTGTACACAACTGAAGTGACTGAGCATAGCACAGCCACATGCTTCAACTAATTAAGCAGCCATAGAAGGGAAGAAAACACCTCTGCCCTCCACTCCTATACCCCTTCCAGTAACCCTTTGCAGTAAGAACTATCGTTTTTGGCAGCTAAAAGATGGCAAAACTGAGACCCGTCAGATGTTTAAACACCGCACCCAAGGTGAATTAACAAGAATATGAGGATTTTTGTTTGTTTATTTTTTTGGTCTATACCATCAAGTCACAGAGCTGATGAAGACAAAATAGATTCATCTTGCAATTTCCTGAGTTAGCAGTACATTAAAAAAACTACCATGAGCTTTGTCTTTAGCACTGGTATGTGGTTTGTTTCAAACAGTTAATTCTTCTACTTTCTCGTTAGCATAAAATGCATCATACCAAACTTTATATTACACAGCTTGTAGAAGCTCTGGAGAGCAGGCAGACACTGTCCTTGATCTTTGTTTGAATTATAGCTTCAGAACCAGTGTCACAGAAAATGAGTTGCTGGAGTGCAAGGCCCAAAAGCAAAAATGAAATAATATGGATCATAGTAGTGTTTTGTTCCAAAAGACTGTGGATTACGGTATGTTTCTGTAAAGGACTCAGGTTTCTAAACTAGAATAATAGATGAAAACGTCACCTTAGTAACATTTTGTACTTAAACAAGGGGAAACTGATAAAATGATTTTTTAAAGTTTGGTAGTCATTGTAGCGTAATTTCTTAAAAAAACAAACTTAAAATCAGATAGCCTGGTTTTAGGTATAGATAAAATGGCTTCATACTATAGGTAGGAACTTGGATACATTATTTTATTTTTAAAGGCCACCATTTCTTCATGAGTTATATGGGCTATAAGATATCTAAACTTTAGGTGTCAACAAGTTTTTTGTGTAAAGGACCAGACAGCAAATATTTTAGGCTTTGTGGGCCACATACTGCCTCCCATTATTTCTTCTTCCTCTCCTTCCCCTCTTCTGGACCACCTCCTTCTCCTCCCTTTCTTTTCCTCCTCCCCCTCCTTCCACAATTGTTTACAGATGTACAAACCATGTGTATTAGTTTATTTGGGCTGCGGTACCAAAGTGTCACAAACTGTGTGGCTTAAACAGAAGAAATTTATTCTCTTACAATTCTGGAGGTGAAAAGTCAGAGATAACAGTGTCAACAGGGTTGGGTCCTCCAGAGAGCTATGATGGAGAGACTTTTCTTTACCTCTCTCCTGGCTGCTGTTGGTCCGCTGGAAATCTTCAGCATTCTTTGACTTGCAGAGGCTTCACCCTGATCTCTGCCTTTATGTTTGTACAGTGTTCTTCCTGTGTGTCTGTGTCCCAATTTCTCCTTTCTGCTGGGACACAGGTCACACTGGGTTAGGAGTCTATCCTATTCCAGTATGATCACAACTGATTGTATCTGCAATGACCCTATTTCCAAATAATGTCACATTCTGAGGCATCGAGGGTTAGGACCTCAATATATGAAAGGGGGAGCATAATTCCAGTTTGTAAGACCACTCTGAGTTCATAGACCATATAAAAACAAGTCATACTCTTCTAATCCCTTTGGTAAACCACTGTTTATTCTTGGGCTTTCCAGGTGGTGCTAGTGGTAAAGAATCTGCCTGCTAATGGAGGGGATGCAAGAGACACAGGTTCGATCCCTGGGTGAAGAAGATACCCTGGAGGAAGAAATGGCAACCCACTCCAGTATTCTTGCCTGGAAAGTTCCATGGACAGAGGAGCCTGGTGGGCCACAGTCCACAGGGTCACAAAGAGCTGGACATGACTGAGCATGCTTGTACCCTGTTTATTCTAAAATCCTATAATTTTCTATTTTCTAGTAGGAAAGGCAGACCACTGACAAAATAAATACAAACTATAGTATGCTAGATGGCAACAGGTACTAATAAAAGTAATGTGGGAAAGAGAGGTGGTGATGAAGTTGAGTTTTAATAGGGCAATCATGGAATGGTTTATGGAAAAGGTGACACTTGAGCAAAGAGACCTGAAGGAGATGAGGGAGGCAGCCAAATGGATATCAGGGGAAACCACATTTTGTCACAAGGAAGAGCAGCATAAACACTGAGATGGAAGTGGGCCTGGTGTGTGTTGAGGAAACACCAGGAGGCAAGTGAGCCAGTGCAGGGAGATGAAGGTCAGAGAGGTAGAGGGGTGAGAGGTTAGATGGTGATGGTCTTGCATTCAGAGTCAGAGCCAGTATCTAGGGGGATGAGGGTGGGCCGAGGGTCCACAAATTAAGGAGGTGCCCTCTCTCCGGGACCTTGGAGGGCAGTTGGGTCCTGAGAGTGAGCACCTCCTTAAATTGCCCTCAGTGCCTCAGTCACCTCACCCTATTTCCAGCCCTGGAAGGGGCTTTGGCTTTAATTACAAGTGAGTCAGGAAGTTTCTAGAGGGTTTGCAACAGAAAAGTGTCATGATGAACCTTCCAGTTTATCAGGAGCACTCTGGCTACTGTGTTGAGGGCAAGGATAGAACAAAGGAGACCAACTGTCAGACTACTGAACTAATTTCCAGAGTAAAATGGTGAAAGGGTTCTTGCCTGGTAACCTGCTGAAAGTTGAGCCATCCCACAGCTATCAGGCAAAGCCGTGGACCCCTAAGTCTTTTATTTTTTGATCTCACTCAACATTTTTGGAGGTCACCTACATGTGAGGTGCTGGGATTCATGATGAACAGGAAATGGTCACTGCTTCAATCAACTTTTTTTCTCCTTCCTTTCTCCCTTCCCTCTTTCCTAAAAATATTTTGAAATTTAAAACAAAAACCCTGCATCAAAGCTTATCTTCTGGGGAATTTACCACACCTACTTTATTGAGGTTTTCTGGCTCAGGCTTTCCATTTCCATTCCATTCAGAGTAGTATGTGAACGGTCATGAGCATCAAGGAAGGACTTAGGAAATCAGTCACGATTTATGATGACTTTCTCATGGGAATGCTACATCTCCCTTTCAATCACAGGACCAGGAACTTCTAGCTCCAGAAGCTTTCAGATTTTCACATTCAGCCCCCTCCTTTTACAGATGAGAAGACTGAGATCCAGTGAGATCAACGTATAGTTATAACCTATAGTTATAACCTATAGTTATACACCTATTTAGTGATAGAGTGGGGCAGGTCATATTTTTCAAAGCTGGCTGAAACAATGTCTTCCAGTCCACATGCTCTTGAATGTGACTTTGGCACTCTTCCCATTGAGAGATGTGGTCTTTGGTTCCTCTCCTCAAATCCAGGCATATTAGTTTTCTATTGCTGCTGTAACAAAGTAGCACAAACTTAATGGCCTGAAACAATAGAAATATATTATCTTGCCGTTCTGGAGATCAGAATTCCAAAATGGGTCTTCCTAGGCTAAAGTGAAGGTGTTAAGGGGCTGTGTTCCTCCTGGAGGCTCCAGGGGGAGTTTGTTTTAGTGCCTTTTCCAGCTTCTAGAGGCTTCCGGCATTCCTTGGCTCCTGGCCAGCATCACTCTGTCCTCTGCTTCTGCATCACATTTCCTTCTCTGGCTCTGACCCTTCTGCCTCCTTGTTTATAAGGACACTTGTGATTACACTGGGCCCACCCAGATAATCCAGGATAATCTCCTCATCTCAAGGTCCTTAACTTAATCACATCTGCAAAATCCTTTTTGCCAGGTAAGGTAACATAGTCACAGGTTTGGGGATGAGGACATGGACATCTTTAGGGGGTTATTATTCTGTCTGTCACACTGGGTAAGCGCATGACTACAGCAGAACCGAGCTATGTGCCTTTTAAGACTAGGCCATGAAAGTAACACTGCTTCCAACTGGTTGTCCTGGATCACTTGCTTTGAGAAGCCAATTGCCACTGCCATGCTATGAGGTGACCCAAGCAGAGAGGCAACAGAGAGAGGCCATGTCATGCAGATGTTCTGGCTGGTAACCAGCAGTGGCCTCAGCTGCCCACCACCCATGTAAATAAAGAGACCTCCAGATGATTCCAGTCCCCAGCTGTTCATTACCCCCAACTTTCAAGTATCCCCAGCTAAGGCTGCAGACATTAGACAGAAAAAATAAGTACCCACATTATGCCCTATTCAAATTCTTCATCCACAGGAAATATGAGAAATAATCAATGACTGTTGTTACCTTAAGTCATTAGGATCTGTGAGGCAGTCATAGGTAATTCACACAGAGGGCCATAACCCAGGTCTTCAGTTTCTCAGTCCCAGCAATTTTCCATGCCAAGCAAGGAAACAAGGGAGCAAGAATTATTTATTGAGCATGTATTAGGAGCAATGATCTTTGGGAAGTTTAAAGGCCTACAGAACTTGTTCTCAATCTTTAAAGAACACTCCCTAACCTGGTGGGAAAGATCTACAGAAAGTATCTGTTAGGAGTGGCATTAGGAAGCTGATGCATTAGTCTTGGTAAGAGATGATGAGATCCTGAACCCTGGTTCAAACTGTGGAAAATTCTTAAAGAGATAGGAATACCAGACCACCTGACCTGCCTCTTGAGAAATCTGTATGCAGGTCAGGAAGAAACAGTTAGAACTGGACATGGAACAACAGACTGGTTCCAAATAGGGAAAAGAATACATCAAGGCTGTATATTGTCACCCTGCTTATTTAACTTATATGCAGAGTACATCATGAGAAACTCTGTGCTGGATGAAACACAAGCTGGAGTCAAGATATGCAGATGACACCACCCTTATGGCAGAAAGCAAAGAAGAACTAAAGAGCCTCTTGATGAAAGTGAAAGAGGAGAGTGAAAAAGTTGGCTTAAAACTCAACATTCAGAAAACTAAGATCATGGCATCTGGTCCCATCACTTCATGGCAGACAGATATGGAAACAGTGAGAGACTTTATTTGGGGGGCCTCCAAAATCAATGCAGATGGTGACTGCAGCCATGAAATTAAAAGATGCTTGCTCCTTGCAAGAAAAGTTATGACCAACCTAGACAGCATATTAAAAAGTAGAGACATTACTTGCCAACAAGTTAAAGCTATGGTTTTTCCAGTAGTCATGTATGGATGTGAGAACTGGACTGTAAAGAAAGCTGAGCACTGAAGAATTGATGCTTTTGAACTGCAGTGTTGGAGAAAACTCTTGAGAGTTCCTTGGACAGCAGGATATCCAACCAGTCCACCCTAAAGGCAATCAGTCCAAATATTCATTGGAAGGACTGATGCTAAAGCTGAAGCTCTAATACTTTGGCCACCTGATGCAAAGAACTGACTCATTTGAAAAGACCCTGATGCTGGGAAAGATTGAAGGCGAGAGAAGAAGGGGACAACAGAGGATGAGATTGTTGTATGGCATCACCAACTCAATGGACATGAGTTTGAGTAAGCTCTGGGAGTTGGTGATGGACAGGGAAGCCTGGCATGCTTCAGTCCGTGGGGTCTCAAAGAGTCAGACATGACTGAGCGACTGAACTGAACCCTAGTCAGAACCCTGAAACGAGATAAACTAGAGACTGAGGATTTGTCTGAGGGTTAGCTGACACGTTCTAGGTGAGGGAGACATAGAATGAGGAGATAAGGAAGACTCTATTGCTTGTAGCCATCAATGCACATAGAAAATCTAGGAGGAAAGTCAGGTTTGAGGAGCCTTTATGATATATAGATTCAGTGTCTGGTCATCAACCAGGCTAATCATCACATTTTCACCATTAAATAATGTTTACTGTCCAAAGATGGAGCATTTAAAGAACCAGCCACACCATGCTAAGTCACTTTGGTCATGTTGGACTCTTTGAGACTCTATGGACTGTGGCCCACCAGGCTCCTCTGTCCATGAGATTCTCCAGGCAAGAGCAGTGGAGTGGGTTGCTGTGCCCTCCTCCAGGGATCTTCCTGACCCAGGGATTGAACCTGCATCTCTTATGTCTGTCTTCTGCACTGGCAGGTGGATTCTTTATCACGGTGCCAAAGAACCAGCAGGAGTCACCTTACAACATACTATTTCTGGGACAGAGCTGCAATTCGTATCATTCATTGCCATGAGCATATCTGGTCTCTAGTATCATTTGTCATGCAGGAAAAGACAGTTTTGCATAAACTGCATGTGTTCTTCAAGGTAAATCTTAGAAGGGAAGGTGCAACAGCTGGTGGTGCTACTAAGAAAACATTCAGAATGGGGACGTGGCCACGGTGCTGCTCCTTCCCCATGTGTACAACCTCTGCAGTGGAGTTTCTCTATCTTAGAGGTAAACATTTTCCCCTTCATTCTCTAATGAGTTTTGAAGTATATAAGCAAACAGGAATTTGCTGCCATTTGCTACTTTCACAAGGGGTTAGAAAGTTTGCTTCTGCATAATTGTGAATGTAGTATTTGCTGCTCTATTTGGGAAACTCGGATTATGGCCAAGGAATGCTCCATCTTATCAGTGTTCATGATTCTGCAAGCAATACCTCAGTGATCTGAACAGCAGAAACTCTTCTAGGAATTCCCTTCAGCTATAAACAGATTATTTCTACTTTTGTTGTTGCTGTTATTCATGTGGGCAGAACTGCTGTATTATGACTCTCCTGTAGGTTGGATGGAACAAATATACATGAAACATATATAATTGTTTGAGAAGGAACTGAAAGACTTTGATGTTATGGTCTCAGACAGGAAAAACAGAAAAATACAAGAAAAAGAGGTATATCAATGCTCCAATTTAGCTGTATTAAATAACATTTTTACTGATTATAAAACTATACAATTTTATTTTAAACATTTTAGAATGCATGTAAAAAGTGTTAAGAAAAAACAAAATTCCCTTCTGAACTTTTTACCCACAGATAATGTCATTAGTTTGACAAAAATGCTTTTGTACTCTTTCTGCAAATATACCGAAAGAGTATTTAAAAAAAAAGGTTTTTTTAAAAATGGAATTATACTTGTTCTTATTGCTTTGAAAACTGATTTTAAAAACCTAGCCTTTTTACTTAATATATCATAAATATCTTCATATGTCATATATTATTCTTGAAGCCAATGTGAGATGTTTTCTGTAGGCTGAATATATTTATTACATGAACATTTTTTAACATATTAGCTTCATCTGTGATACATTCATTTTCTCTCTCCTCAAGTGTTTATTAATTCAACAAATACTTACTGTAGACCTAGTATAAATCAAGTACTGTCACCAGGACTGAGGATACAAAAGATAATAAAACATATGAAATCTTTGCCATCTTGGAGCATATATTGAAAAGGGGAAGGCAAGTGACAGTCAAATAGACAAACATGTAATAGATGGTGTTAAAATAGTATTTATCCTATTAAGGAAAGATGGAAAGAATTACAAAAGTTTTGCATGTAGACTTAGGTCCAGATTTGTATATTTACCACAAAATCTAATTTAATATAAAGAAGCAGCTTAAAATCCTCATCTGTGGGTTAGATTTGAGTGTGTCTCAACTGTACCAGCAGCTTTGGGGAATCATGAGTATTTCAGTTATCTAGTGCTTCCCAGTGATCCCAAGACAGCATGGCTTAAAATAACATTGTATTGTCATCTCTTGTAGTTCTGTAGGTTGACTGGGCTCTTGCTCTTGCTTGTGCAGCTGCAGTCATTTGGTGGATAGGGCTACAGATATCTGGGGGCTCAGCTGGGCAGGGTGTCCAAGATGGCTTCTTTCCTACATATCTGACACCTCACCTGAAGGCTGGAATTGCTGGGGGGCTCTGTCTCCATGCAGCCTCTCAACATGGATAGCATGGCTTTATTACAGCAGGCTGGTCTCATAGTAGCTAAACTTCTTACACAGCAGCTGGCTTTTTCCAGAGCATACTTTCAAAGAACCCAAGGCAGAGGCTACTAGACTTCTCATGACCTAGTCTCAGAAATTATAAATGTCACCACTACCATATTCTATCATATCATGTTCTACCATATTAAATCGTATCTATCTACCATACAGAAAGACTGCCTAGACTGAGTGAGGGAGGGGCCTACCCAAAAGTGTGAATTCCAAGAGGCATGGCTCATTGCAGGACCATCTTTGGAGGCTAGTTACCAAGATAAGGAAAGCAGCTTAAACAAAACAAAATTGCATTTACTAAGGAAATATCAAAGGTAACTCCACAGAGCTCAGCACATACCAAATGAAGGTCCTCCCCCAAACAATTTCAGAGCCAGAAGCCTACTAATTCTCTGGGTCAATTAAAGCTGGCAGTGGACAGAAATGCAGACAGGGCCATTATTCTGTTCAAAAGATGTGACTTTCTGAAGCATGGGGTCAGTAAACCTAGGAGTCCCTTTTGGAGGAGAAGCAGGACTCCTACCATTGATAGCCAGAAAGCGGGATTCATTCCTTTTCTCCAGAAGGACCAAAACACATCTGAATGTCTAACTTTCCTCCACTTATACACCAGGCAAGCTGTCCTCAGGCCACTCTATCACACAGGCTAGTGGCAGCCCTGCCCTGGCTAAGCTACCAAACACTTAGTTTGGATCAGGTGATAGGCCAGTCTCAATAAGTATACTTACTCATTCTGTTTTCATAAGAACCTATGAAGCAACTGGAACCCCTGTTTTACAGATGAGGAAACTGAGGCATAGAAACTTTCAACAATTTGCCCCAGGTCACATGAGGACTCACACCCAGGAAGTCTAACTCTAGAGCCCATCCTCTTTTTTTTTTTTATTAGTTTTGCCAAACAATGACATGATATCACCGTGGGTTTACATATGTTCCCCCTCCAGAACCCCCCTCCCTCCTCCCTCCCCCCAGCCCATCCTCTTAACCACTGTACTGCACAGCCTTGGGCAGGTCATTTGATTTCTCTGGGTTGCAGCTTTTCCCCTCACAGGCTTGTACTAAGAAATGAGTGTCTCTCCAGCTTTGCCACCTAGAAGCTTTGTAACCCTGGCAAATTGCCTTATCTTTCTGCAACTTGGTTTCCTTATTTAATAAATGAGTATGCTCTTATGAGAAATCCAAGGGACAGTGCATACAAAGTTCTGTGCTTGGCATAAGAAATTTAATAAATGGTATTAGTTGGTATTAATATTATTATTGCTTACATTGTAGCACAAAGTTCTTCATTTATGCCTAATATACCCACAAGACTCCTGCTAAAAGTGTGGTTATTTTGTCTGATTTTTACTATTCCCTTACTTTCCCACCCAGGAAACAGCTGCACAGTTGGGCAAAGGGACATAAAAAGCATGGGTAGATAGTCACGTTGCCACCACAGATGAACTTGCTTTGGCTGAGGACAGAGGACAGCAGCCAGTACTCACAGAGGACTGCAGATGTTCTCCTTTAACTTGGATGAGAGGGGCTGTTACAGACGCAGTGTGGGTACTGCACACTTTTCTGTTCAGAATAGAATATGGCAGAAGATGCGTGCATTCATCCAATACTTATTGAATACCTACTCTGTGCTGAGTTGTCTTAGAAATACAAA
The DNA here is from genome assembly GCA_007570785.1 of Antilocapra americana. Taxonomy (NCBI): domain Eukaryota; kingdom Metazoa; phylum Chordata; class Mammalia; order Artiodactyla; family Antilocapridae; genus Antilocapra; species Antilocapra americana. Next base: position 19,064,663 of record ML664174.1, on the reverse strand, counting down.
AATGAATGGGGCATGCTCTCTGCTCTCTTGGACTTCAAAATATAGACAGGGAGGTGAAACACATATAATTAACCAGAGTATAGTGTGATTATTCCAGGTACAACAGAAATACAAACAGTGGTTAATCTCAGAAGGAGAAATTTTATCAGAGAGGTTTGAGGGAGATCAGGAAGACATCTTGGGGAAAGCAGTATTTCATCTGGACTTGACAGAAAAAAATGAAAGGCCTTCAACAAACAGAGAGGGGGCAGGGCAAATATTGAAGGCAGAGGAAATGATATGAAGGCAGATGTGGAGTAAGGTGAGTGAGCCACCTAATTAGAGTAGGTGTGTATGTGGCAGGTACTACTGACTGGCTGGCCCACCTCCATCTACAATCCTGCCTCCCCCAGTCACCTTCCACCATGTGACACTCTTCTGATCATTGAGTCATAAGCAGAAGATTGCTAGGTTAGTATTCTAGAAAAGTATTCACTTTATCCATAAAAACAGGACAAGTTCAACTAGCATGCACCTTCCTTCAACTTTTGCCCTTTGCTGTCTCTTCTTTCTCCTACTTGGAATGTAAGTGAGATGCCTGGAAGTACACCTTGAGGTTATGAAAGTGAAAGTCACTCAGTTGTGTCTGACTCTTTGGGACCCCATGGACTCTAGCCTGCCAGACTCCTCTATCCATGGGATTTTCCAGGCAAGAATACTCGAGTGGGTTGCCATTTCCTTCTCCAGGGGATCTTCCTGACCTAGGGATCAAACCTGGGTCTCCTGCATTGTTCTTCGCTGAGCCACCAGGGAAGCTCAAGGTCAAAGCCATATGCTTGTATGATGGAAGAGAGAAACAGAAGGAGCTTGTATCTATTATTGAATACTTGTACTAGCCTTGGACTGCAGACTTATTAATTTCTTAAATGAGAAAAATAGCTCTCTTACTTGTTTAAGCCAGCATACACTGGATATACTTGATATTTGCATCCAAATGCATTCTTGATTGGCACAAGAAGCAATGGTGATTCATAGGATACATAGTCAGAAAAAATGAGTGCAATCCATATTTTGAAGAGCCACAGAGTCCATTTAGAGACTGTTGATTATTTAATAGGCAGTGGGCAGCCAGTGAAGGTTTTTGAGTAGTAATAGTATTGAAGCTGTGCTTTAGGGAGATATATCCAGTAACAAAAGAGAAAGTGCTTGGAGTGAAAGAAACTGTTTAAGAAACAATTCTAATAGTTGCTATAGAAAATAAGGTCTCCCCATCATAATCTCCACCACAAAATTTTAGTATATACAATGAACATTTCCTCAATTATTGTAAAGCATACCTTGTATAAAACTTTGCAGTATTATTGTGTAACATACAACCTAAAGAAAACTTCATTTTGTCCCGTGAAGGCAGCTTCAAAACTAGTCTTCCAAATCTCCTTTGCCACCAGACTGTGACCCACCTCACCCAATTCTTCCCATTTAAAAAACTGAGTAGTCATCATCCTACAGTAGGAGACCAGCAAAAGTGAAGGAAGATGAGGCATGTAGGAAGCATTGTACAAGTAGAACTGAAAGGTCTTGGCAACTTAAATGTTTGTACCAAGGACCAGGATGAATGAAGGATGACTCCAAAATAAGGCCTATGTGGCTGGAAATTTCAGGAGAGAAGTACACAGAAGGAACAGGTTTGAGGGCAGAGTGGCGAAAAATAATAGGTTCCTCAGTCTGTGGAGTTTGGGAAGGGACACTTTAAGAACTATGCACATAGAAGAGGGACTCTGATGGGAACCCATGCCCACGAGGTCTTCCTGGGTGAACCCTACTCCAACCTATTGCCCACTTGGTTAATTTTATGTGTCAACCTGACAGGGCCACAAGGTGCCCAGACATTTGGTCAGATAGTATCCTTAGTTTGTCTGTGAGGGTGTTTCTGCATGACATTTGAATTGGTAGAATGAATAAAGCAGATTGCCCTCCTCACGGCAGGTGGGCCCCATCCAATCAGTTCAAGGCCTGAGTAAAACAAAAAGGCTGACTTTCCTGAGAGTAAGAGGAAATTCCTCCTGCCTGAGTGTCTTTGAGTTCAAAGGCAGGGAAAAAAAACCAGGATCTCTCCTCAAATTGAAATGTTGGCTCTTTCTGTGTCTTAAGCATGCTGCCATTCAGACTGAACTACATCATGGGCTCTCCTAGGTCTCCAGCATTCTGAATAGATCTTGGGACTTACAGCTTCCATAACAGTGTGAGCGATAATTCCTTTTAATAAATTCCTTTTTGTATTTGGTTCTGTTTCTTGAGAGAACCCTAATACACTCTACCATCTCTACTTGCTCCATAGCCATCCCCCTCTTTGTCCAGCTGGCCCCTAGCTGGGTTTCTCTATCTCCAATTTTGGCATCTCTGTCTACTCTCTGCCCATGGCTTTTGACACTCCACTTCTGTAGCCCACCAGACTGCCACTCAGTCAATCTGTCCCATCCATATTGACGTCCTGGTTTTGCAGCTTGGTTTGAGTGGATATAAAGATCAGTAAGACATTCTTGAGAATCTCAGCATTTATTTTACAAACACTTAACTGAGTTTCTACTACTTCCCAGGCTGTGTGTAGATGAATACAAACACAGTATGATTAACTCCCAGCCCTCATGATATTTGATGAAACAGAGACAGATAAACTAAGGATGGCAAAGCAGCATGCTGGGAGGTGTGCCTCCGGGACTAAGTTGGGAGCTGGAGGGATACCTGGTAAGGCTTCGCAGTGCTGAGACTCCATTTGAGTGCCAAATGGGTGAGGGCATCCCAGACAGTGAAGACAGCATGTGACTAAGGTGTCACCACACTGACTGCATTCTGCTGTCATGTTGCCACGGCTATAGTCAGGGAGGAGTGTATGTAATTAAGTGGATGAATGAAATCCAAGATGTAATCTACAATTTACTTGCACAATTTACTTAACCTCTTTGAGCCTCCCTTTGCTTCTTTACAAAATGAAGATCATCTCATGGGATTGTTTCAAGGATTAAATGAGATAATGAATGTAAAGTGCTGAACACAATGCTAGGCACAGAAAGTGCTCAAGAGCTCTTGTTATCTAGTAGGTCACAGGCTCAAAGTAGATTTTACAAAGACTGCAGTGGTATGAGAGACAGGAAAGCCAGACAGGGGCCAACTGCCAGTAGACAGTGGTGGTGGGCTGGAGAGAGATGAGCGTATGAATCTTCAGTTAGTCTAAACAGCATTTCTTTAAAAAGAAAAAGAAAAAGGAAAAACTCATTAAGCTGGCATAGTAAGTTTTAATTTAAATGCTGTTAAAAAAAATTACAGCAAATAGGCTAGGGAAATGCTTAAGTAGTTCACGAAATTAGTTCTGAAGCTGTTGGCATCTCCCTTAATTCTGGAGTGTGGGGGAAACTTCACAAAATGCACTTTTCCATTAGATTCTATAGTGTAGCCATTATTCAAGGAGGTTGTGTAGGCATCTAATAATACGTAAGTATTTACTGGGTTTGTGCAAAGCATTATTAAAAGTGTCATAATCTTTAATACAATTTTCAAGTTTGTTCAAAAAAGATTGCTCTTGTTCTATAGAACTCTGGAAAAAACCCAAAATGATTATAACTTTTAAATTTGAAGGTGTAAGAGCAACTAAATTTACTAAAATTACAAATGACTCTGTAAATTCAACCATAGATTCTTTAGAAATGGCACAGTACCCCCCCACACACACGAGAGAAAAACTAAAATTTTGTCACAGAATTTGTACAGGTTCCCAAACCACCCAATATAGTTTTGTAGTGCTCTGCTGAGACGTTTTGGCAGGAGAAACATAGACAAACTTTAGAGCTATCTATTTACATCAAGATGGTTTGTTCTCATGAACACATGTGAATTCAAATGTTTAGCAGGGCTTGCCAAAATTAATCTGATGTTGAGTAGTACATTAAACAAAATCACTGTCCCACCATGATTACATTTATTCAGAACTTATCATGTGTTGCATAACTTATCATTAATCTTTACAATCACTCTGAAACATTGGTATGCTCATCCCCATTTAACAGAAGAAAAGACTGAGAGCCCAGATATTAAGGTTAAGTGAACAAATGGGAATTAAACCTCAGATTTGTTGACTTCTGAGCTGAAGCTCTATCCATTTTCACTGGTAGCTTCTTAATCTATCTGTTAGTTGATCTGACTCTTTTTTTTTTAATAGGATGATAGAAGTATGTCTTTAACGTTTCAATATTTAGGAAAATATACAAAACATTAAAGAAGTCAATTTTGATTACTGTATCAAAACTATAATATAGTATACAACAAAATGTATTATTGTAATAAAAATAATTCTATTTGTTTCCCAAAATTATTTACTAGATTAACTTTTTAAAGGAGGAAGCAAAGTAACGTCATAAAGCAATATGTCATTATATAGCAATAGTTTGGTTGCATTTTGAAAAAAGAATGATACGTTTTCTCTTATTCTTCAAGAAAAGGATCTGTAAGATTTAAATGATCTCCGGGAAAGTGTTTCCATTGCTTCAGTTGTGACATGGAGAGAAGTTTCAGGGAGTTAGACTTCTGTCGATGTGGACCAAGCTGACAATTTCTAGACACAGGGAGTTTTTCCAATGAATCACCTGTCTGATTTTCTCCTGTATATTCACAGCCAAGCAGGTCATGAGTAATGCAATGCAAACTTTCATGCAATGTGAACAAATTTTTAAGTTCTTCCACTGAAAACTGAATATTACCAGATGTCTTGCCTAGGTCTACAATTGCCCCAGAAAGACCTTGCTTACTGATCTGTCTTTGATAGATCTTTGCCTCTACTGTACCTGTGGTTAGGAGGAGTCTGGAAATATGTATGGGGTGCTTCTGACCATCTCTCTACACTCTAGACATTGCCTGGATATCAGTAGCTGGATTCCAAACAATGTCATAGAGAATTAAGTGAGATCCTCCAGTAAGGTTAAGCCCCACACCATCAGCTTTTGAACTTAGGAAAAAAATAAAATCAAAAGAGTATTTACTATTAAAGCCATCAACAGTTTGCTGCCTTTGAGAAACTGGGGTCTGTCCATCAAGTACTGTATAAGCATATCCATGACACTTGTGTACTTCTTGTAAAATATCCAAGGTTTGTGTATAGCTGGATACCAACACGACTTTTTCAGCAGGATATAAGTTCGCAGATAACTGCTAAGAGTTTTGACAGCACCTGCAGTTTTCCGGACTCTTCCTCAGTAAACATGATAGGGTTGTAATCAGCAGGGAACATATTCCTCAAGTCTTCATAGAGATTTCTTTCTTCACCCTCATCCCAAGTTGAACTCCTTTATTTTTCCTGAAAAGCCCACCCTAATTGTTATGTAAATTTTTAACGATCAAAATTTGGCCATGTTTGATTACAGAACAGTTCTAATAATGTCTCCAAATGCCTGCTCCCTGAACCCCAGAAGTGCAGTGTCATTGAGGGGGAGGCAGGGAGCAGAGAAATAAACAGGAGGAAAATAGAGGGCAGACAGTGCTAGGAAATCTATGCTCTCCGAAACCCTGAGAATTCTCATCATTGCTGCCTTGTTTTCTCTCTTCTGATTTGATTCTTAAAATACATGTATAGTTTAATTTGCCCTTTGGCAAAAAATTATTTTCCTAAACTATCCCCTTCTGGATTATTAAAAAATATAAGTAATCACTGCAGAAAATTTAGAGAAAAATAGTAACATGTAAGGAAGCACTACATCTATATATTTGATAATCATTCCTAGGTTGCCAAGCTGAAACTTCACTGCCCTCATTTAAAAAAAAAAAAAACTTCTCATTTTGAAAAAATATTATTTTCTTATCTGGCTGCATTGGGTCTTAGTTGTGGCAATTGCGATCTAGTTCCCTGACCAGGGATTGAACCCAGGCCCCCTGCATTGGGAACCTGGAGTCTTAGCCACTGCACCTCCAGGGAAGTCTCAACTTTTCTTATAAGTTAACTTAAAAAGGAATGCAGTAGTGAGGGTCTTTGTCAATTTTCAGGTATACAGAATGAACACATAAATGCTGTAATAAGGAGAGGGCTTCCTTTTTTCTAAATGAGGATGAGAGGTAGAGGAGACAGAACCAGATTCTCGTACGAGGCAAGGTGGATGTCCTTCTAAAGTCACTGGAGTACAGGCTCACACATTTTAGGGACTTGTGTGTTATTCTCTAGTTTCCACAAGTAGATCCCAAGTCCCTGTCACAGCTTTCCACCAGTGATTAGGGAGAGTTTGTGAATAGTTTTAAGCCAAGGATCTAACCATTTACATCTTGTTTCAATGTAAAAGAGGGGAGAGAAAGCCATGCAGGATATGAAAAGCACAGAAAGAGCAGGTGCCAAGAATGCCCAGTGCCCCAGTACATCCCATACTGATTGTATGTACTGATGCTATTTAACTCTGAGATCAGCTATCAGCAGGGGTAGTCACCCTTCTCTCTTCATTCAAGATCTCGTAACATTTACCTTCACTCTAAGATTATGAGGCAAATCTGCCCTGTTCTCACATTCTACATCAAGGGTTGCAAGCTTCTGACATATTTTGTCTGGTTTAATAGTATTTCGAAACATTTGCATCAACATTTTTGAACTGAGGAATTTCACAAAAAAATTTTAGTTTTCCACTTCTCTCAGTTCAGAAGATCTGGCAATACCAGGGCTGAACTCCTCCGTGGCAATAATCAGCTGAAACCATGGCCCCCTTGGAGGCCCTATGGCCACAGCGCCTCTGCTCCCTGTGACTCTGAGACTGCAGGTCAGCCTCTGTTTCTCCTTGCTGAAACACTGCTGTTTTTCCTACAGTAGAGAAACACTTTTCTGTGCTTGTATCTCTGAGATGAGGGAATTTTTAAAAAGTCAGGAATATGTTCCTAGAAAAATCCAGCCTGCTGCATGCATTAGATGTCTTCATGCTTTCTTATATACTTCTGTGTTTGCTGTTTTCAGCAGCCTCCCTCCCACTTATGGGTTTAAACTGCAAAACTAGTCCTAGGTTTTAACTTTCACTCTGCCCAAACTGGTGCTGTGACCTTGAACAAGTCACTCCACACTCGACCTTAATTCCCTACTCTGTAAAGTGAGGCTGTAGGTCTTGCCCTTTCAGTGCTGACATTCTCTCATCTCTAACGAGTTTCTCTGGTCCAGATAGGACCTGTCTCATCCCACTGTGCTCTTTTTCATACAAATTCACAGGGTTAGACAGACAGCTCAGTTCAAGCAGATGACCCTAACTGAAGGAGGAGAAAGGGCAGCAGAAAGAAGGCTAAGAAATGAGAAGAGAAAAAGCAACCCACAGAGAAACTCAACCCAGAGATGAGCAAGGCACAGAAAAGAGGTTCAAAATTTTCTCATTTAAAAATAGAAACATCATAAAACATCATAAAATTTGCTAAGTACTCTAGCAAAAATTATATATCAGTAATGTTACAGCCGTTGCTGCTGCTGCTAAGTCACTTCAGTCGGTGTCCGACTCTTCACGACCCCATAGACTGTAGCCTACCAGGCTCTTCGGTCCATGGGATTTTCCAGGCAAGAGTACTGGAGTGGGTTGCCATTTCCTTCTCCAATACTTAATGATGAATGTTCATAAACTTTATGATGGAAGTAAATTAAATCATTATGCTGTATATCTTAAACTTACACAGTGCTGTTTACAATAACATAATAAAACTAAAAAATATTTTTTAAAAAGTCTTTAAAAATGATAGTGGGGTCAGATTATATCCTATAGGTATTAAGAGGATAATGATGTCATATTAATATATATGAACATCAAAAGGATGACAATGTAATGTTATTATGTATTGATAATTTTATGCTGATACATTCAAATATCTAGTTGAAATATCATAACCATATTGGTTTTATCCCAGAAATGCAAGGTTGATTCAACATCCTAAAATTACAATGTAATTCACTAAATCAACAGACTTAATAAGAAATATCATATGACCGTCTCAATAGATGCCAAAAAACATTTGACAAAATTCAACACCCATTCATTATTTAAAACCTCTCTCAGCAAAAGAGAGAACTTTCTCAATCTAAAATAAGAAAGAGAAATATATATAGAAAACAGTACCAAAATGAGAGCTATAAATTTTATAGTTATATTAAATGTAAAATAGTTAAATATTCCAATCAAAAGGCAGCATTTTCTCAGAATTAATTTTTTTAAATATACAATTATTTGCTGTTTATGAGAAACACACTTTAGATTGAGACATAAATAAGTTGAAGGTGAAAGGATGGGGAGGCATACTATGAAAGAGTAACCAAAAGATAGCTGTAGTGGCTGTTCTAATTCCATGTAAAATAAACATATGACAAGATTGTACCTAGAGTCAAAAGGAAAACAATGACCAGAGGGTCAATACATCAAGATGTTAATAATTATAAATGCTATATATGCATGTGTGTGTGTACACTCATCTAACAACAAGCCCTCAAAGTCACTGCAAATACTGACAAAATTAAAGAGAAGATGACAGTAAGATTTGGAAACTTCAATATACAAATTTCAAAATAGGATATACCAATTTTGAAGATGACCAACAGTAAAATAAAGGATTTGAACAATGCTATAAACTAATTAGATTTAACTTTTATAGAACACATCATCCAATGCGAGTAGAATGCACATTCTTCTTAAACACATGTAGAATATTCTCCCAAATATACCAAATGTGATTCTATAAGATAAGCTTTAACAAATTTAAAAGGATTAAAATCATACAAAGTATGATACTGAAAAACAACATATTAAGATTAGAAATCAACAATAGAAATTTAAAAAACACAAATCATAGAAATAAAACAATACATGCATAACCAACCAACAAGAAACTTCCAGATAAATGAAAATGACAGTGCAATACAACCTAAGAGCAATGCTATGCCAAACAAATTAGATAACAGTAAGAGGAAAATTTTTTAGGACACAAATTACTCAGTTATCTGAATGACCATATAAATGTCTATACTAAAAACAAAGTCTCAAATTAATAACCTAACCTTTCATCTTAAGAAACTAGAAGAGAAAATTAAACCAAAATAAACAGGAGGAAAATAATAAAGACTAGAATGTAAATAAATGAAATACAAAGTAACAAAATTGTAGAGAACACTAATGAAAGCAAAAGCTAGTCCTTTGAAAAAAACGATAAAACTGACAAACCTTTTGCTAGGCTACCTTAGAAAAAAAGAGGTAAGACTCAACTTACTATAATACTGTCAGGAATGAATGAGAAGATATCACTAACAACTTTACAGAATAAAGTATCATAAGAGAATTCTGTAAGCAATTTATGCCAACAAATCAGATAAATTAGACTCAGTGGAAAAAATTGATAATTTAAATAGAACTTGAACAAGTAAAAATGTCAGTAAGCAACAAACTTCCCATGAAGAAAAAACCTAGACCCAGGTGGCTTCACTAGTGAATAATATCAAATATTTTAAAAAGAACTAGTAATAATCCCTCACAAACTCTTTCAGAAAGACAGAAATACAAGAAATACTCCCAGCTCATTCTACCCTAATACTAAGACCAGATTTAAAATATTGCAAGAAAACTATGTGCCTATACCCCTCATAAATATAAAGACAAAAATGTCAGCAAAATACTAGCAAACTGATTATACGCCATTGGGTTTTGCCAAATACTTTTTCTGTGTTTACAGAAGTTATAACCATTAGAGAACCATTAAAATGTGCTCGTGCTAATAATCATTTATTCTTTCAGTAACCCTTTGCATATTACTATTATTTATTTTTCTTTTTAAAGTAGAAGAAAGTGATATTTACAAGGACTAAGTTACTTTCCTCGAGTCACAGAGCTCATCAATTTCGGAGATGACTGAAAAGTTTATACTCTTCAAACAGAATCAAATGAATGTTAAAGAATGGATGAGATGAGTAGCTTTTTAGATTTCCAAATTCTAAACGGTGCTATCAATAAGCCCAGCCTTAATTCACAAAGTGTACACTGGTCCTGTGCTCACCAATCTAGAAAGCCAGGGGAAGGAAAGGGAAAAACTGATGTTATTAAGCACAGACCTCTTTTTGTTGAGCATTTGTGTGTGTGTGTGTGTGTGTGTGTGTGTGTGTGTGTGTGTAGAGCATTTGTGTGTGTGTGTGTGTGTGTGTGTGTGTGTGTGTAGTTTCAGTTGCAAACAGTCATGATCTTCAAGTTTCTTTGTTTACTGGACATAGAAGAATATTTTTTTTTATTATGTGGAATCTAAAAGGAAATGATACAAACGAACTTATTTACAAAACAGAACCAGACTCACAAACTTGGAGAATGAATTTATGGTCGCCAAGAAGGAAGACTGGGGGGAAGGAATAGTTAGGGAGTTTGGGATTGACATGTACATAGTGCTATGAGTAACCAATAAGGACCTACTGTATGGCACAGGGAACTCTGCTCAATGTTATGTGGCAGCCTAGATATGAGGGGAGTTTGGGGGAGAATGGATACACATATTTGCATGGCTGAGTCCCTTTGCTGTCTACCTGAAACTATCACAATATTGGTAATTGGCTATACTCCAATATAAAATAAAAGATTTTTAAAAAATTCTCTTTAAAAACACCCAAGAATAAAATGATTGGAATATTTTTGTACTTCAAACAAAATTATATTGTTTTAAAAGTAATAAATATTAATTATAGAAATCTGGAAAATTCTGAAAACTAAAAAGAAAAAAGATCAACTACAATTGTACCATTTAAGGCCAAGAGCTGCTTAACTCTGGGTATATGAACTTCCTAACTTTTAAAAAAATTCTTTTCATAGTTAATATTATATAAAAAGCTCATTTAATTTGAAAACAAAAAGATCATAAAATAAAACATTCAGAATTATCTTATTAAAGTTAAAACTATGTACACTGATACATGGTTCGATTTAGTTATTTAATAGGCAGCATTTTGAGCAAAATACAAAACAAAAACAAAAAAGGTGAATGAAACCTTTCATTTTCCATTACCTTTTCAACTTACCGGTGTATTTGAAGGGTTTTGACATCATGACTCTGACATATGGGCTTTATTATAAAGGGTTTTAAAGCAAGCCCAATTTGCAGAGTCTTAATAAAGGAATAACTTTCTGCATTCTGACTTCTAGGACTTAACAGCATTTTCCTACAATCTTTTTTCCCTTTTTTAAAAAAAAGAGGGCTTTCCTTTGGCAGGGGTTCGGGTGTCATTTCAGAGGTCAAGCATTCCTTGTGTCTATTATTTCATTTCAATCAAGAGCTATAAACTGTTGGTGATAAAATCCTCTTAAAATTGATTCTACCAGTTTTTGGGACACAGCCTAGAGACGGCCACAATTCAGTTTTAGATGACCTTTTTGGATGCACAAAGGAAAGGTAAGAAGATGTGATTTAAAATGTTTGTAAAAGTAAAAGAATAACCTCATTGCTCAGAGAAGTTGGGAAAGAGCCTATCTCTAACTTTTGGTGCCATTAAGTATACTCGGAGAATGAATGCCCCCAATACAAATCCCAGAGGAGGAGAGGCCGCCCTGCCTAAGCAAGGGTACTTGTTTGCAGGTCAGCTTACTTGATTTGCAGATCTCCAATCTTATCAGAACTGAACTACCTGGCTTATTCTATTTCTACTTTGTTGATACCCAAGCTGGCCTTTTTCCCCACTTTCTTTTTTTTTTTTTTTTTTTTTAACTGAGACTGTCTAAAGCCTGGGGCAAGCTTCTGGGTGTTCTCAAGACTTAAATGCCACTGCTTAAAGAGTTAAAGATCTCCGTGGCTGCCAGTAAAAGGATGATAAGGTAATCACTCATCCATTGGAGATGCTCTTCTTGTCCTTAACCAAAACAAAGTCTTGAGAAACATGGAATGCATTCAACAGTTGAGGGAAACTCTATCATGCAAAGCCAAAGATTACTATTAGATTTTTAAAGTCGAGAAAGTTCCCATTGTAATAATTTATCTAGAAGAACAAGAGTTTATTTTTCATTTATCAAGAGCTTAACATTTCCTTCTCAGGAAAAAAAGGTGTTTTGAGGGATACACTATACCCAGGAAAACACTCACTAACAACATGTTTTAATTTATCAGTTCAAGCTAAAAACTCCTCTTAGAAATAAATAAATACTGTTTCCAGTGTGAGGGGAATTCCATTGGAACTGGCTGTCCCCAGAGAGGACCCAGGAGGGTCTCCATTGTATCCCCAGTAATTATTTTAGCCCTAGGCCCCGGGAAAGTTGCCAGGAGAGGTGTTTTGAAATAACAGTAAAAAGGATCTCCACTGTATCTACTCTGTTGCCAAAAGGAATTCCAATCTATGCCTCAGTTGAAGCCACTTGAGGCTTAGTATTTGGGAACTTAGAGTAGAGAGCACTGGAGAAAAAGTGATAATCAATTGAGATTACTGAGGGTCATTTTAAATTTTTATTTTAGTTACACTTATTAGAAAAAGAAAAAAGAAGAAGAGGAGGAGGGGAAGTGGAGGAATAAGTATCCTTTTTAGTAAATGTGTTCATAAAGTAAGATACACTTAAAATATTTGCATCCAAATTAAATAAAAATTTAGCTTTTAAGAAGTCCCAAATTTCATTCCTCTACCAAAGTCTCAAATAATGAGCAGGTTGACTCAAGATTTGAATGACAGAGTTTTGGTAGAACACATTCTCTAAATAGACGATGGTTACTCTACCCAGAATTCTCTTTCAGAATTAAGCACGCTGAATCCTTTTTGTGGTGTTTACTCAAATTTTAAATTAAAATTTTTTTCTAATGAAACTTACTATAGGTGATTGAAATGTTGGTGGGAGGCAAAAAGACCTGTGCAAAAACATTTGAAAATGAAACACTCCAGCACATAATCCCTTCCTCCACAGTTCAAGATTTTCAAATAAGTGAAAAAAAGAAAACTGCCCATGAGACCATGCCTAGGAGAAGAAGTATGTGCCTAAGAATCCCTCGCTGCAAAGTGCTGACATTTGACACCACTTTGAACCCGGCATGCAGCTAGTGTTGGGCTCTGAATTCCCTCCCACCTAGTTCTTGGCCTTTCACTCATCCCTCTGGCCAAATGCCCCTGTGCCTTAGGGGCCACTCCCAATGCAGAGGTTAGTTGCAGGGCAGAGGATGAAGTTGGCATCCTTGCCAGGGTTTGAGCCATATCCAATAGCAGCCATCAGAAGGCAGTTCGTCAATGATTTTCAGAGGGGCCGCCTGCTAAGCAGGTGGAGATTTTCTGTTGGTGTGTAACCAGCTTCTGCGAGTTAGTGTGCATGTTTAGTAACTCAGTCATGTCCAACTCTTTGCGACCCCATGAACTGTAGCCCACTAGATTCCTCTGTCTATGGGATTCTCCAGGCAAGATACTAGAGTGGGTTGCCATTCCCTTTTCCAGAGGATTTTCCCAACCCAGGGATCAAACCCAGGTCTCCTGCATTGCTGGCAGATTCTTTACCAACTGAGCCACCAGGGAAGCCCCATGAGTTTGTAAAATAGCTGTAATTAATTAAATCCTGGCCACAGTGGTGGGGAGAGTTCCTTGCAGAGGGAACAGCATTAAAGATGTTGTGGCCTCTGTGGTGCAGTAGCTATGGAAGCATTAGGGTGTGGTGAGAGATTAGGCTGCAGCCAAGCCATTGTACATTGCCAGATAGAATTATCCTTTGATGTACACTGGGGTCTAAATTGTTTTCTTTCCTTCCTTTGATACATTTAAAATTAAGATTTCATGTTAATCTCCAATTAATTCCAAGGTCAAGCTTCTATTTTAGCTCCTTGAGTGAGTGATGTTGGAATGCTTTTAGGGAAGTGAAGCCAGAATAAAATACTTTCCAATTACCTTAAATACCTTGCAGGCATGGTTATTAGGCATTGCTGTATTAGGTGTGGGATTTTAAATTCAAATGTCACGATTTTAAATCAGAAATCATTTTAAGTCAGAAATGGTTCACTGAGGACAATAGTGTTCCACATTTAAATAGCTGTACAAAAAAAAAAATGAGAGAGAGATTGAAACTATCAAAGATGAAAGTTCAACTTCTCAAGAAAACAGAGAATCAGGAGCTTTGAAATTTAAAATGATTGAATATTAAGTATGAAAACTGAGTATAAAATAAGTAAGATGTCCACCAGCTGGGAAATGTGAAGATGTAGTTGACTAGAACTTTTTCTAAACTGCAATTTGCAAAGAAAATCCATCTCCACTCACATAGGGCTTCTTACAGACCCTGACAGAGGGTCAAAGGACAGCTGACCTGGACTGGATCCAGGCATAACTGTGAGGGTGCTTGGGATTAATGAGTCACCTTGTGAGACCTCCCAACAATCTCATCCCGGGTGTTTGCATCTAAGGCCAGAAGGAGGGAAATCCTTTATAGTAAGGAAATAAAACTCTCCTTGACCAGTTTTTGGGTGAAGCGCAGTAGTGAACACCAAATGATGCCTGAGATCTGGCAAGTCCGTCACAAATTTGTAGTCATAATTTAAAATATTCTCTTTATCTTCATAAATACAGGAATATTTGTCAGACCATGAGTCTGAGGCATTGGGGAAGAGGGGAGAGGTGTCATCATTGCAGTCTTCTAATTTAGACCTTCTCCTCTATCTCAAAAAAAAGTGAACTTGCATTTTTTAGTCATTTTCGTTGTTTTTTTTTCAATCATCATTTTCCATTTACAGTCATTTGTCCTGGAAGGTGGGTGAAAGCAGGTGATTTTCTATCCTCTCTCCCACTCCTAATTAGGGGGCCTGTCCATTTGAGAACATCTTGGTGGGTACTTTGCCACTATCAGTAGGTAGCCAGTGGAGTGCTCTGGGAGCACTTGTGTGTATCAGTTCTGAGGGGACCTGCACCTGGTTGTTAAATATTTTCACTGGTTGCTTAATATTCTTAATATCACCTGATACAGAGGCTGCATTTTGTGAGACATCTGGTCACCCAGTGAGGGCAGCTGTGATTCAATAAAACACTTTGTGTGTGGCACCATCAAAAGATTCTAGTTTGAGCGCTGGCTCTGCTAAGATACAGTGAGACACTAGGTGTGAACACCTAGAACAAGAAAGTGAGCTTCTGTTCATTTAGGTATAACTGTGTATAATGACACATTCTTAAATATAGCCCTTCTTATGATATAAACATGGGAAGGGATGTACACTGGAGCATCCCAGCTAAGGGCAAACAGGTTGCAACTGGACTTTTTGAGTTTCCAAAGCCACTGAGGTCTCATTGGCCTCACTGATTCAATGCTAAAATGTAGGGTAGACTTACTAGGCCTTGAAAAGTATCCACAAGTCTTCAGAAAATCATTATTCAATGTGTGATTCATTATGGGAAGCCTCTTATTGATTTGTCTCCCAAATGTAGATTCTTAGATTCTGCCCCATACCTGCTGATCCAGGATTTCTGAAGGTGCAAGGCCCAGGAATTTTCATTTGAAACATTTCACAGGAGATTCTGACAGATGAATGTAAAGTAAGAACCACTAGTTTAGGGGCCAAATACTGAGTACCACTCAGCACTGGTGATACAGGACAGAAGCCAGTTTCTGCATACCCACATTAATGGTCACTGCTCAAGAGTGCTATCAACTCAGTTTCTGGACCAATTACTAGAAAAGTGTATGAATGTATTTGAGAGAATTGTGTGAGGCTGAGTGAGTGTATACGTGCAAGCCCGAGTGTGTGTTAGTTAGGCCAGCCCCTCTGGATTCACAGCAGTCCCACTAATTGCATCTGGTTTTCATGACTTTGCTCAGGCGTCCATAGAACAAAGCTAGACATAATTCTTGTCAAATTTGACCCCTATGAATTTAATGAACTTCTGACCAGGCACTCACAGTAAGAGTTTGTTGAAAAGTTTCTTTAGCATGCTTGAACTTGCACAAGTAAAGTTGTGTACCAGTTGCAGGTTTATGAAGATCTGCTCAGAGATCTCTGATCATGAAACTAAAACTGGACACCAGGTCCATATTTGAAAAGTATTACTTGTGCCCACCTGACCTCAGCAGGCTCACATGTGCTTTTGTTACTTTTCACCCACAGCTACTTGCTTTGGGTGTGGAAGGCCTTTCATTCAAATACTTCTGAGTGACATAGTCCAGTTTCTTCATGACAAATGGTAGCAAACTGTTTTCTTCTAGCTTGCTCTCTTTTCTCCTGTGTAGGCCCATACACTGCATTTCAACTCAGTTCAGTTCAGTTTAACAAACATTTATCTAGTACCAGCTAAGTTCCAGGCACTATCCTAGGTACTATTTGTATTTGTAGGCTAGGATGGGGTAGGGGAGGGTCAAAGGAGACAAACGAGCCAGAACCCACTTTTGCCCTCCAAGTTTCAACCAAGCACATCCCCTGAGATGGCTACACAATTAACTCTACTCTACTCGAAATGTAATGAAGGGATAAGCCAGTAGTTAACCCAAAGTTTAGAATGAGGGAAAGGTTATTCTCAGGAAGTTCAAGAGAGTGCCCTTGATTGGAGTCTCAGAGGAAGGTAAACATTTAGACTCTTAAATACTTGGGGCTTGAATATTCCACACGTTTCAAGTCTCTGGTGTTGGACATAGAATCATAATATTAATAAATAAAAATGTATTGATCACTGATTACTACACATTATATATATTCACTTAGTCCTCCCCAAAGCCCTATATAATAATAAATGCTGTTTTTTCCCTCATTTCTGAGATGAGTAAATTGGGACACAGATTAACAGACTTTCAAAGTCACACAGCTAGTAAGCAGCATTTTGCTTGCAGGCAATCCAATTCCAGAATTGGAGAGCTTAAACATCACACTGGAATATGCACACATTTTATACTCTATGCTATAAACTACCTGTTTATCTTTTACCTTTTCTGCCTACATAAATATTTTTCTATCTTGTTTAGCATCTCTCTTATTTTCCTTCAATATTTCTACTGCTTGGGGAGATGAATGATAATAGATTTTTTAAGGTTTTACTTTGTTTTTAATCTCAATATTTTATGGGTAATCATAGAAGGGCCCAACTTGGAGAACACACATCCAAAGTGAGTTTTTCCTTCATGCTGTTGGTGTGCTATCCCTAGGGCCCACTGCAGAAGAATCAATGAGAAGGCCCACCAAAGATGGCATGGCTGTGAATCTTTAAACAAATCTAGATCTATATTAATGACAATATAAATGTATGTCAAAATGATTCCACTTAAGTATCATTCTTGCCCCAACTCCTGCTATTCCCTCCTTGTGAAGTGAGTGAAAGTTGCTCAGTCATGTCCAGCTTTTTGTGACCCCATGGACTACACAGTCCATGGAATTCTCCAGGCTAGAATACTGGAGTGGGTAGCCATTCCCTCCTCCAGGGGATCCTCCTAATCCAGGGATCAAATCCAGATCTTCCACATTGCAGGCGGGTTCTTTACCAGCTGAGCCACGAGGAAAGCCAAAGAATACTGGAGTGCATAGCCCATCCCTTCTCCAGCGAATCTTCCTGATCCAGGAATCGAACTGGGGTCTTCTGCATTGCAGGCAGATTCTTTACCAACTGAGCTATCAGGGAAGCCCAAGTGAAAGCTAAAGTCATCCAGTCATGTCTGACTCTTTGTGACCCCATGGAATATACAGTCCATGGAATTCTTCAACCCACATCTCTTATGTCTCCTGCATTGGCAGGCGAGTTCATTACCACTGAGCCACCTGGGAATCCTGTCCCTCCTTGGGCATTCTTAATTTCTGTCCTAGGAAAGCAGAAGCTTCTCAATCAGATGCTCTCAGACCTTTGCATTTTTAGACACTCAGAAGTGCCAAGTTGACACCCAGCTATGGAGAACCCACAGTAGGAAGCGGCACATTCATAGGCATCGAGAGTCTTAAGAATCAGAAAAATTAGAGTCAACAGACCAAAAAGGACATAGCTTTGCCTCTTGCCAGCTTCAATCTCTATTAAAGAGATTTAATGTGTGCCCATTTAATCTCTCTGCACCTCAGCTAATACCTCCGTGAAGTAGAGATAATACTTCCTTGAAATGCTTTTTTTGTGAGGGCTAAATAAAGTAATGTTTGTAAAATGCTTAGCATAGTCCATCCTAAAGGAAATCAGTCCTGAATATTCATTGGAAGGACTGATGCTGAAGCTGAAACTCCAATACTTTGGCCACCTGATGCAAAGAACTGACTTATTTGAAAATACCCTGATGGTGGGAAAGAGTGAAGGCGGGAGGAGGAGGATGAGATGGCATCACCGATTCAATGGACATGAGTCTGAGTAAACTCTGGGAGTTGGTGATGGACAGGGAGGCCTGGCATGCTGCAGTCCATGGGGTTGCAAAGAGTCAGACACGAATGAACGACTGAACTGAACTGAACTAGTATAATACATGCCACATGAAAAAGAAACCATAGTTACAATTTTTTGATTTGATTATCATGGGGATATCATAGTAGGGGATACTTTGAGGGTCAAAGGGGGAGGAATCAAAGCAAAGAGCTGAGAATTGAGTACTCCACTACAAACTGTGCCTTCTTCTTTGACTTTGTTTCCCCATTTGGCCCAAAGAGGTACTGCATTTATTAAAGCAGAACATTTAGGGAGAAGAAAAGGTAGGCAGTAGTGCTGAGCACAGTACCACTGAGACCACAAATGTTTTTCAGGCACTGTTCCTTCCACCCCAGGGCCCAACATCACCCACAAATCCACTCTTGCCTGAACTTCATCCCCACATCTCATGGTCTGTCCTTCTCTGAAGAGCCTGAAGGGCTGGCTTCTGCTTCCATTTCATTGATGGGCCATTCCTTTAGCCATACCCAGTACTGGCTTCACACACATGTGCTTTCCACTCTTTGAGACTTTCTCTTTGGGCTTCCCTGATAGTTCAGTTGGTAAAGGATCCACCAGCAATGCAGGAGACCCCAGTTAGATTCCTGGGTCGCAAAGTTCCGCTGGAGAAGGGATAGGCTACCCACCCCAGGATTCTTGGGCTTCTCTCTCTCTCTCTTTTTTTTTTCTTGGGCTTCTCTTGTGGCTCAGCTGGTAGAGAATTCACCTGAAATGTGGGAGACCTGGGTTTGATCCCTGGGTTGGGAAGATACCCTGGAGAGGGAAAAGGCTACCCACTTCAGTATTCTGGCCTGGAGAATTCCATGGACTGTATCACACTATGGGGTCACAAAGATCCGGACATGACTCAGTGACTTTCACTTCGCTTTACTTCACTTTGACTTATAAATTATGTAGAACCCTGTGATTTAACTTCTAAACATTTGTGAATTTTCCAGGTATCTCTCTGTTGTTGATTTTTGTTTAATTCTATTATAGTCTGAGAAAATATTTTGTGTGATTTCTATGCTTTCAGCTTTGTTAAGGTTGGCTTTATAACTCAGGATATGGTCTATGTTGGTGAATGTTCCATGTGCACTTGAGAAGAATATGTATTCCAATGCTGTTGGGTGCAGTGTCTGTGAGAGTCAGTAAAGTCAAGTTGCTGGATAGTGCTATTTAGATCATCTAAATCCTTTTTTGGGCTTCCCTGGTGGTTCAGATGATAAAGAATCTGCTTGCAATGCGGGAGACCTGAGTTCAAGTCCTGGGTTGGGAAGATCCCCTGGAGGATGGCATGGCATCCCACTCCAGTATTCTTGCCTGGAGGATCCCTATGGACAGAAGAGCTTGACAGGCTATAGTCCACGGGGTCACAAAGAGTCAGACATGACCAAGCAACTAAGCATAGCACACAAATCTTTATTTTCTGCTGTATGTTTAATCAATTACTGACAGAGGGATGGTGAAGTCTCCAGTTATAATTGTATATTTGTCTATCTATTTTTAAATATTTTTATTTGGCTGCATCCGATCTTAGTTGAGGCACATGGGCTTAGCATGTGGGATCTTAGTTCTCCAACTAGGGATCAAACCTGTGTTTCCTGCATTAGAAGGCATATATTTAACCACTGGACCACCAGAGAATTCCCTCTATTAGTTTGTTAGCTTTTGCCTCATGCATTTTGAAGTTCTACTATTAGATGCATACACATTTAGGACTGTTGTGTTTTCTTGGAAAACTGACTTCTTTATCATTATGTAATATCCCTCTTTTTCCCTTATAATCTTTACTATTCTGAAGACTACTTTGTCTGGAATTAGAGTAGTTATTCCAGTTTGCCTTTAGTTAACATTTTCATTATATCTTTTTCCATCTTTTTTTTTTTTAATCTAAGCCTTTACATTTAAAGTGGGTTTATATAGCAACAGTCTCACAAGCTTCCAGAACAAGCCTGCGGTTGCCAGGGGGAAGGATGGGGGGAAAGGATAGTTAGGGAGTTTGGGATAGACATGTACACACTGCTTTATTTATAATGGATAAACAACATGGACATATTGTATAGCACATGGAACTCTGCTCAATGTTATTTGGCAGCCTGGATGGGAGGGGAGTTTAGGGGATAATGGATACAAGTACATGTACAGCTGAGTTCCTTCACTGTTTACCTGAAACTATCACTACATTGTTAATTGGTTATACTCCAATACAAAATATAAAGTTAAAAAAAATAAAGTGGGTTTGTAATAGACAGTGTGTAATTAGGTCTAGCTATTTTAGCCAATCTAACAATCCATCTTTACCTGGAATGTCCAGATCATTCACTTTTGAAATGATTATTGAGGGAATTCCCTGATGGTCCAATGATTAGAACTCGCCAAGGGCCAAGATTTAATCCCTGGTGGAAAACTAAGACCCACAAGTTGCAGTGCAGCCAAAAAACTAAAGTGATTGTTGCTATCACTGGATTGAATTCTGCCTTCTTATTGCTACTGTTTTCTTATCAGTGGAGTAATTCTTGGTTATTATATCCTCCTTTTCTTCCTTCTCTGGCTTTAATTGAACACTTTAATGATTTCATTTTGTCTCTTATAATTGACTTATTATTTATACCTCTCTTTTCTTTTAGATTTTCTTAAAAGCTTGACTAGAGTTCTAATGTATGAGTGATTTAAAGTCTGATCATTTTTTATTTCCTAAAGGTGGATTGGGAAAGGGCTGTGGTTTTGTTTCCTTCTGAGATGAACTTTGAGATATTTTTGGTTAAAATAGCTAGAATTTAAATAAAATGTTGAAGTATGGAATAGCATCTCCATTTGAATAGAATTTTTAAATATGCATTTCATTTGTAACCAGTCAACTAACTCACACACTTTATTTAAAACAGAGGAAGATTAAATCTGGATGAACAAAAACAGCATTCTATATTTTTATGCAATGAAGACTGTACAAAGAGGAAACTGCAACACAGATTTCACTGTTCAACTTAATTCTTTTAAAAAAAATTGCCAAAAATTATTGAATTTTGTTCACTGGGAAAATCCTAGAGAATTTTTCCCTTCTAGAGAAGCAGTCTGGAGAAGATCTCCTGGAGGAGAGCACAGCAACCCACTCTAGTACTCTTGCCTGAAAAATCCCAGGGATGGAGGAGCCTGGTAGGCTGCAGTCCATGGGGTTGCTAGGAGTCGGACATGACTGAGCAACTTCACTTTCACTTTTCACTTTCATGCACTGGAGAAGGAAATGGCAAGCCATTCCAGTATTCTTGCCTGGAGAATCCCAGGGACGGGGGAGCCTGCCGTCTATGAGGTCGCACAGAGTGGGACACGACTGAAGTGACTTAGCAGCAGCAGCATCAGAGAAGCAGTCATCATTTTTGTTTTGGGACCACAACCTCTTTGAGAATTTGATGAACCACACTAGAAAAATACATATGCTTGTCTACACACCAAATTTTGCCTATAATTTCAGGAAATTTGCTGACTTCCTTCAGTCTCTAGGTTCCTGTTCAGGAACACCTGCCCTAGAATAAGTAATGAACATTGTCAACCAGTATTTTGATGTAACCATATATCTTGGTATGTAGGCCAAACAGCACAAGTATCAGGTTTGACTTGAGCTAAACTCTTGTCCCTCATTATTCTTTAAGCAGAGTCCCAGTTCCAGGTCATGCCTGGGTCTAGCTCTTAGATTTGTCACCTTAGTGTGACACCACTACAGTCTCTACAGTGGCAAAGGACTCTGATGGTAAAAGCCACCTGTCTAGTCTAAATAGCCAGCGTATCTGGAATGTGTTTGTCTCCTTTTATGCTAAAGGTAGAATTCTCCCAGGTACAACAAGTGCTTAATTGAGGTCTATAGTAACCTAGAAAAATTTGTTCGTGAGCATATTTTCATGCTAATATCAAAACTATATTCAGTAAAGAGGGATAAGTTTCAAGCAACACTTGCCTGTACTTTTAAAAGAATAGTCTCCCATTTATTCTTTTAAGTCAGGGTCACAAACCATTTTATGGCAACAAATCCCAAAGGATCCACCAACTACTCTTCCTTTTTCTTCTGCCATATTCTGAAATCTCCCTCCAACTATGATACCCTCTTTGGGGCAATCAAAACAGAATTATTTAACTCTTCTCTATAAGCAAATAACACCGTTGCTGTGTTCATTCTTCCATTAATGCAATTGCCATTGTCGAGTATTTTATTTTTTCTTTTTTATGTATTTGTCTCTTTCAATCATTTAGTAAAATCCATATCTTCAAGATATTTATGTCATCTGCAAAGGAATCCCATTTTCAATGGACATATTGCCATATAAAAATATTTTTGAATACTTTAAAGCAGAGAAGAGGATCGATCATATTTTCAATTTTATTAACATGTTCACTTTCCAAATAGTGAAAAAGTAAGAGTGTTTACATTAGCCAGATTGAATGGAACCCTTTGGAAACAACTATGAAGGGGCTGGTTGACCTGTAGCCTGGAGGCTCACTCTGGCAGCTAGGAAACTGCCTTAGATACATTAGGGCTGTTCCCACGTTCTACCTGAGACTCACCACATGACTTCTCATGCCTTTGGTTCTTCCTTCAGCAAACCAAACTCTTATCTTTTTCTAAAGCTTCCACATCTTTGGATCACTTCAGTTCAGTTCAGTTCAGTTCAGTCACTCAGTTGTGTCTGACTCTGCGACCACAGGGACTGCAGCACGCCAGGCTTCCCTGTCCATCACCAACTCCCAGAGCTTACTTTAACTCATGTCCATTGAGTTGGTGATGTCATCCAGCCAACTCATCCTCTGTTATCCCTTCCTCCTCCTGCCTTCAACCTTTCCCAGCAACAGGGTCTTTTCCAATGAGTCAGTTCTTCACATCAGGTGGCCAAAGTATTGGAGTTTTAGCTTCAGTGTCAGTCCTTCCAATGAATATTCAGGACTGATTTCCTTTAGGATTGACAGTTTGATCTCCTTGTAGTACAAGAGACTCTCAAGAGTCTCCTCCAATACTACAGTTCAAAAGCATCAATTCTTCGACATTCAGCTTTATTTATAGTCCAACTCTCACATCCCTACATGAGTACTGGAAAAACCATAGCTTTGACTAGATCGATCTTTGTTGGCAAAGTAATGTCTCTGCTTTTTAATATGCTGTCTAGGTTGTCATATTTTTTCTTCCAAGGAGCAAGCATCTTTTAATTTCATGAATGCAGTCACCATCTGCAGTGATCTTGGAGCCCCAAAAAATAAAGTGTCTCACTGTTTCCATTATTTCCCCATCTATTTGTCATGAAGTGATGGACCAGATGCCATGAGCTTAGTTTTCTAAATGTTGAGTTTTAAGCCAACTTGTTCATGGTGATGCTACCTAAGTCCCACTTGACTTCACATTCCAGGATGTCTGACTCTAGGTGAGTGATCACAACTTCATGGTTACCTGGGTCATGAAGAACTTTTTTCAATAGTTCTTCTGTGTATTCTTGCCACCTCTTCTTAATATCTTCTGCTTCTGTTAGGTCCATATCATTTCTGTCTTTTATTGTGCCCGTCTTTGCATGAAATGTTCCCTTGGCATCCTTAATTTTCTTCAAGAGATCTTTAGTCTTCCAATTCTATTGTTTTCCTCTATTTCTTTGCATTGATCACTGAGGAAGGCTTTCTATCTCTCTTTGCTATTCTTTGGAGCTCTGCATTCAAATAGGTATAGCATCCCTTTTCTCCTTTGCCCTTAGCTTTTCTTCTTTTCTCAGCTATTTGTAAGGCCTTCTCAGACAACGATTTTGCCTTTTTGCATTGTACAGCAGATGTACAATGCCTCCTGTACAATGTCATAAACCTCCATCCATAGTTCTTCAGCAACTCTATCAGATCTAGTCCCTTGAATCTATTTGTCACTTTCACCGTATAATCATAAGGCATTTGACTTAGGTCATACCTGAATGGCCTAATGGTTTTCCCTAGTTTCTTCAATTAAGTCTAAATCTGGCAATAAGGAGTTCATGATCTGAGCCACAGTCAGCTCCCAGTCCCATTTTTGCTGACTGTATAGAGCTTCTACATCTTTGGCTGCAAAGAATATAATCCATCTGATTTCAGTATTGACCATCTGGTGATGTCCATGTGTAGAGTCTTTTGTTATTGGAAGAGGGTGTTTGCTATGACCAGTGAGTTCTCTTGGCAAAACTCTTGTTAGCCTTTGCCCTGCTTCAACATCTTTGGATAAAATGTATCACATAAATATTACCTTTCATCTTGTAAATACAGATGCTTGGAAAAGCAAAAACAAGTGGTATTTATGAGAAAAATCTCTTTTCCAAATTTTCTTAAAAAAATATTTTGTGAAAACTTCATTTCCCAAAATATGTTAAGAGAACCCCAAAGGAACAAAAAGTCTTCCCATTCTGTATGTCTGTGTTTTTTCAGTGCTCTTTGAAATAATTAGAACGTCAAGAATTTGGCATTTTCTAAGGGAATGTTCTCAGGTACTCTAAGATAGTTTTAATTCCTCTTTATTCTTTGTAATAGTTTATACTCTATAAAAGATAAACTTCTTTTTCACTATCAACTTTTTTTTCCCTTTGATACACAATACTTTTCAATGTGTTCCCAAAGAAGCCAAAATGAACTTTCTTATTTATATGTCATCCTCATTAACGGTATCCTCAAATACTATCCAACAGGGTTCACCTACTCACCTCTGTCTCCTCCTGTCTTGAACATCTTTTCTCTAAATAATTGCTCTTTTTCAATTGTTTTCCAACATTAGTAAGTCTTGAGTTTTTTCTTAGTGATAAGAAAAGAAATATATTCTTGGTTTGATTCTGTTGTTGTGAATAAAATCAGAACTAGAGAGCAAACGAACATTTAAAAGCTGATGCATGATTTTCTCCCTCCTGTAAATGTTTTAGTTCTCACCCTAAAATGAGATCTTGCATGAAATTTCTGATGTTCCAAGTTTTCCAAGTTTTTACACTATGGTATTACAGTAAAAGTCTCTCTCAGTGGGGCACCTAATACACTGACTTTACAGTAAAGCAGGCCATGAAGAAAAAGTTAGCTACCCTTGTTTTAGTCAATGATTTTAACCACTGATGGCTATGCAATGTTCTCTACTCTGATACATCCAAGTCATAAGTGGCTTGGTGTGCCCATTGAGGGTTACTAGTTTGATAGTTCTGCCAACTGCAGAAAGCTATTCTTTCCCTGAAACCCACCACAAAGCCTCACTTTTAGCATACTCAAGAATCAGAGTGTAAAGGAAAACAGAGAGAAAGAAGGGAAAAAGACACAGTGAAACAAAATTCAAAGATGGAACAACACCAAGATCCTCATTTGAGCTGCAAGAATCCTTTGTAGATGAGAAAAGTACAATGGTCAGGAGAGGAAATTTTGGCACTCCCCACCCTCTTACAGTTTGGGGGCTGAGGGGGGTGTTCATCAACTCCTTGATTTGCACATGTTCCTCATAAATTAAAATCTGCCACAGAGAAGTTTAAAATGTTTTAATGTTATCAAATATCTTTTCTTTCATTTATGGCTCTGTTTGTGTCTTGTTTAGAAAGACTGAGCTCATTTCATTTATTCCATGATGATGAATAAATTCAACCATAATTTACTCTAGAGGTTAAACTTTTAATATTTTAATATTTGACCCATTTTTAATTTACTTTGTGAAAATTGGAAAACATTTTTAATGTAATTTTGTTTCAATGCAAATTCCATGTAGTTCACACTTGGGTCAGTTAATCATTGACTATTTACTATTTACTACTGACTACTGACTATTTACTAACAACTGTCTATGAGCCAAGCCAGTGAGGGATCCAAAAGAAATATAAGAGATGGTAGTTGAGTTCAAAGAAGCTACACTATATTTGAGGGAAACAACTAACACCCTGAGCTGGTTCTAGAATTAGACAGCATATAATTAAGTACTAAATACTGAGATGCTGCCTAGGATTGTTTTGGGAGCTCAAAGGAAGGAGCTACCTATCTGGGCTACAGTTACTAGGAAAGACTTTGCAGACAAGTTGGGGCTTGAGTTGGATATGTATTTCTCTAAATGCCAATACAAAAAGCTATGGATTTCTCTAAGTTATGTATGTATGTATGAGTGGTTTAGGTGGACACCTAGTTCTCAAAAAAACAACCTATCTGTTGGGAAAACATACCTGACACAGATTAAATAGGATTTAGGTGCATAATTGTAGATTTGAGACAAGTTTTAGAGCTAGAAGTAAGCGGTAGAGTGGTGAGGGTGGTGGTGAGAAATATGTGACCAAGGGAGGGGTGATTTCCTGGCAGTCTTACCTTCTATTCGCTCCCCAAGCATCGGCCCACCCCACAGAGTATCCCTGGGGTTTTGCCTACTCTG
Source organism: Antilocapra americana (assembly GCA_007570785.1). Lineage (NCBI taxonomy): Eukaryota > Metazoa > Chordata > Mammalia > Artiodactyla > Antilocapridae > Antilocapra > Antilocapra americana. The sequence continues at coordinate 19,038,006 of ML664174.1, read as the reverse complement.
AAACTCCTGGAATTCTGCCAAGTGTGGGTGGGCATCCCTTGAAGGACTCTTTTTGTGAGAAACTAGTTGCTACTACCCTTCTCTCAGTACTTGAGAGAGCTACCACCTGACTAACTCTTAACCAGTCCAATATATCCTCTGTAAGTGAAGTGAACAACACCTTACTATATCACTTCTAAGAGTCTGTTATGGCTGGTTGGAATAAAAGTTGGTTCAGACTTTCCTGGATTTGTGGACGATAGGAATGGGTGGTTATTTATCAGCATGTTTCAAAAGTCTTATGTTTTTATATACCCTTTGATCCAACCATTCAACATCCAGGAATTTCCTTTTTTATTTAATAAAAACATATTGAAGGTACTGTTTTAAGTGCTTAAAAAGCTCAATATGTTTAATCTTCATAATAATCTCATGCCAAAGGCATTACTTCTCTACAGCAGAAGAAAATAAGACACAGAAAGGTTAGTAACTTGTCCATTGCCACCAGCTAGTGTCAGAACCAGCATTTATTTTTTTTTAATTTATTTATTTTAATTGGAGGCTAATTACTTTACAATATTGTAGTGGTTTTTGCCATACATTGACATGAATCAGCCATGGGTGTACATGTGTTCCTCATCCTGAACCCCTCTCCCACCTCCCTCCCCATCCCATCCCTCAGGGTCATCCCAGTGCACCAGCCCTGAGCACCCTGTCTCATTCATCAAATCTGGACTGGCGATCTGTTTCACATATGACAATATACATGTTTCAATGCTGTTCTCTCAAATCATCCCACCCTTGCCTTTGCCCACAGAGTCCAAAAGATTGTTCTTTACATCTGTGTCTCTTTTGCTGTCTCACATATAGGGTCATCGTTACCATCTTTCTAAATTCCATATATATGCATTAGTATACTGTATTGGTATTTTTCTTTCTGACTTACTCCACTCTGTATAACAGGCTCCAGTTTCATCCACATCATTAGAACTGATTCAAATGCATTCTTTTTAATGGTTGAGTAATACTCCATTGTGCATATGTTTCACAGCTTTCTTATACGTTCATCTGCTAATGGACATCTAGGTTGCTTCCATGTGCTGGCTATTGTAAACAGTGCTGCGATGAACACTGGGGTACACCTGTCTCTTTCAATTCTGGTTTCCTTGGTATGTATGCCCAGCAGTGGGATTGGTGGGTCGTATGGCAGTTTTTTAAGGAATAGCCACACTGTTCTCTATAGTGGCTGTACTAGTTTGCATTCCCACAAACAGTGTAAGAGGGCAGAATCAGCATTTAAACTCCAGCTGTCTGACTCTAGAGTCCTTGATGCTAAAGGAAATCAACACTTAATATTCATGGAAATACTGATGCTGAAGCTGAAGCTCCAATACTTGGGCCACCTGATGTGAAGAACTGACTCATTGGAAAAGACCCTGATGCTGGGAAAGATTGAAGGTGGGAGGAAAAGGGGATGAGAGAGGTTTAGATGGTTGGATGGCATCCCTGACTCAATGGACATGAGTTTGAGCAAGCTCTGGGAGATGGTGAAGGACAGGAAAACCTGGAGTGCTGCAGTCCATGGCCTTGTAAAGTTTTGGACGTGACTAACACAATAATAATAATAATATATTATTATTGAACAACAATAATAATGCTATACTGCCTGTGATGGTCAATTTTATATGACAATTTGACCACAGAGAACCCAGATTAAACATTGTTTCTTGGTAGACTCAGTAGATGTCCCTCTGCAATGAGGGTGGGCATCATCCAATCTGATTAGGGCCTGAACAGAACAAACGGCAGAGGAAGGAGGAGGCTCCTCCCTTTTTTCCTGCCTCACTGATTGAGCTGGGACATCTCTTCTCATCTTCTCCTGTCCTTGGACTGAGACTTATGCCATCAGCTCCTCTGGTTCTCAGGCCTTCAGACTCTAATCAAATTATGCCACTGGCTTTCCTGAGTCTCCACCATGCAGACAGTAGATTGTGGGACTTAGCTTCCATTATTGTGTTAGCCAGTTCCTCATAATAAAAGAGAGAGAGTATATATATATTATGCTGCATACCTGAAACTAACATAATACTGTTGATCAACTTCAAAAATATTTTTAATAAAACATGTATAATATATATTTTATAAATATATATACATAAATATATTTGCATAGAAGAAGGACTAAAAAGGATAGTCATTCACCAAGATGTCCCTAGCTATGGGAGTTATGCAAAAAATATTCTTTTGTTTCTCTGCATTTTCTTCAATGAATATAATTAGTTTTATAGGATATACCTTCATCTAAAATAAGATATATCCATATATATATTACATTATAAGGATTAGTATCAAACAAATCAAAGAAAACTCTTGTAAACAATAAAAATAAAGAATTCTTGTAGACAATAATAAATGGACAAATTATCCAATAAAAGAGTATTAAAAAGATACAAGAAGATCACTAACAGAAGAGAAATCTTTCTTCCCAAATAAACACATCAAACAATGGGTGATAGAGATGCAAATTAAAAAAACAAATAAAATAAAAATATCTCTTTTGGGAATTCCCCTGTAGTCCAGTGGTTAGGACTCAGGGATTTCACTGTCTGGGAGTGGGTTCAATCCCTGTTCAAAGAACTAAGACCCTGCAAGCTATGCGACAAACCAAGAAAAAAAAAATCTCTTTTATTAGTTTTGCAGCCAGTCAGCCCTGTTCTATAAAAACCACTTTAAGAAAATCCAATATTTGACAACCTGGAGTTTCAGAATAGAAAGAAGTGAGTCTTCATCTTATGAAAGAGTAGGTTTACTCTAAATATCAAACTTCCCCAGGGCACTCATTATGTGCTTCTATCTCTGCCTCATTCCAAGGACCAGCAGTCAAAGAGACTGAAACACTCTCATTGATTAGGAGCCCCTAGGATATCATGAAATAAATCATTAAATGAGGTACAAAGACTTCTCCAAATAAACGCAAAAAAATTTTAATACAGATAGAAAAATAGCATTTATAGACATAACAGATAATTTTCTAGCGTTCTATACACACACACACCACGCTCATCTCTTAACATACATTATCTCATTTAATCCCTATGACAACTTTACGAGTTTTCAGCTCCATTTTTACTATAGGACAAGTGAGGCTACAAGAGGTTAAGTAACCTGATTCATAGGTAAGTGGAGGAGATGGAATTTGAGCCCAAATCTCCACACTTCCACGGTTTGCAATCTCAGCCACTTGGGTAACTTCACACATTGTAACCTGATGACTGGTTGCGCATGATGCTAATGAGGAGTCGTTTTGGAGGTCAGAGGGTTTCAAAGAAAGGTCTGGAGATTATTGGTGCTGCATACAGTGTCTCTAAGTTTTCAAGTGAATATTTCTTAGAGTACACATTTATAAAGCAGTCATGACTCAAAATTGTTTTCCTGGTGAAAACTTGAATATCATCAAACACAATGTGTCTTGTTCTGGTGAGGTTTTTTTGTCAATATGTATGAAAATGAGGAAGATGCTTCATGGTCTTCTTCCATGCTGATGTGATTTGGATAAAACAACACTGAAATCATCATCCTAGGCTCTTTTATAGCGTCATAAAGTATGTTTATCATAATATATTTGGCCCACAGACAACACAGTCATCAAAATAATAATAATAAAAATAATAATTGTATAAATAATAGCAATGGACTAAAGGAAACAATCAGCAATAACCAAATATAAAGGCTATCTACTTAGAGATATGTATTTCTGAATGGAATATAAACCTTAGGTTTTTTCTTTTATCATTTCTGCGAGATAAGACCCATTTCTGCCATACCAGATCACTGGAAAATATGAATCCATTTGAATGAAATATAAGACACAACTGTCCATTCTCTGTGATTTCTGACGGTAATACTATTTAGCACTTACGTTCTTTAAATAACCTATTTGTGCAGCAGCTATTAGCTGCAGTAGTGGTAATGATAGAAAATTGTGCCTTGCTCCACAGTTGACCACCGTCCACAGAGAACAACACTCATCTCTCTGACACTGTTTCTCCTACCTTCATTTTCCCTTTGCCCTGATTTCTTAATTATTTTATCTATTTTATGAACCATCTCAAATAACTTGGGGAGTAAGACTGAGATAAAGAAATGCATAAAGAGCCAAACAAGCCTTCTCATCTTGTAAAGTAGCCTGAGTTTTCCTCTCCATAGACAGAGTTTCAGGTTAAATGGCTTAGCTAATGGTTTATATGGCCTGATAGTGGGAGCTGGGATTAAGGTCTCAGGTGCTGGCGTGACAAGAGGCTACATCTTCATATCTCAGAGAACTGAGCCTAAGTGTCCTTATGGTCCTTACTTCCTACTTCATTCTCTCCCTGGTACAAACTGTGGTCATTTCCAGTCAAGCCCAGTAGAACGTGATCGCTAGTGAAAACTGGGAGGGTGGGACAGTGACAGTGAAGTCACTTTGTCGTGTCCGACTCTTTGTGACCCTGAGGACTGTAGCCCACCAGGCTCCTCTGTCCATGGGATTTTCCAGGCAAGAGTACTGGAGTGGGTTGCCACTTCCTTCTCCAGAGGATCTTCTCGACCCAGGGATTGAACCCAGGTCTCCCACATTGTTAGCAAGACGCTTTACCGTTTGAGCCACTGAATCAAGAGAGGGGCAAAGCAGAAGGTGAAGTTTGTTAGTCCTCTGCATGGAAAAGTTTTAAAAATAAAATCTATTTTGTCCCATATTTTTAATATGGGCTTCTGAAAGTAAATAATGGTGCTTTAGTTACTTTTTAAGTTAAGGCACAAGATATATTTACTTCTGTATTTTAAAGTGAAAGTGAAAGTTGCTCAGTCGTGTCCAACTCTTTGTGACCCCATGGACTATACAGTCCATGGAGTTCTCCAGGCCAGAATACTGGAGTGGGTAGCCTTTCCCTTCTCCAGGGGATCTTCCCAACCCAGGGATTGAACCCAGGTCTCCCACATTGCAGGCGGATTCTTTACCAGCTGAGCCACAAGGGAAGCCCACACACAAAGATGCACAAGCACAGAGACATGAGGGAGGAAATATGTAGTTATATCAAACTTTACTTGAAGGTTCTTCCAATAATTAGTTTATAAGAGGTGATTAACCAGTTGCTAAATATACTTGAAGTGAATTTACAAGGGCAAATGAAATACTTTAACCAACAATAGCATCATAGCAGCTAAGTATGTACATAAAACAAAGTAAGTGAAATAAGATAGTCACTAAGATTTCAACAGTTTCATCAAGCCCTGCTACTCACTGGGTACTGCATAACTGAGGTAGATCCATGGTTTATAGCAACTGTTGGCGCCCCTAGGGCTAGAGCAGTGGGTGGGTGGCAACATGAAACAGAACACCAGCTGGTCCAGAATGTGGTTCTGATCCACTGTCCTCACTATTTTGCTGGGACAGATGTGGACAGTATGAATCACAACAAGAAAAAGGATGTTTTTATCTTCTGGGCTACATGGGGAAAAGTGGGAAGAGCTAAGAAGCTTCCTTCAGCAGTCCTGCAGCTTCAACTCGTTTTTTTAAATCTTTTTATCCCTCCCCCAGAGTCCTAAGAGCTGGAGCTCAAATGCAGTTTTGAGCTAATAGAGAGAAGGCAAGAGGTTAAACCAAACTGTTAACTGTGTCTCTTCAAAACTGACATTTAATACAGGGTGTAAATCACTAGGGGAGCCTGTTATTCCTTCAGGAATGCAATTACATAGGGTCAAATAAAACATGAAAGAAACCAACAAGTTTTAAAATGTAGTATGTTCTCAAAAGTAGGCAAGAAGGAATGTGAAGCAGTCCAAATATGCTAACACTCCCTGCTGTCCTATAGGAGAGGATTACAAGAAGAGGTTTCTGCTCTTTAATGATTATGTGGTTAAGCATGGGTATGGAAGCACATCGCCCAATCCGGCTGCTCCCCACTGGACTCTGGGCTTCCCCAAGCTCCCCGCATTCATTCAAAGCAGGTGTAGGTTCTGCTGTTCAGTCTATTACCATTACAGTCTCATTACCAGCCCTGCCCTCCACTTAACACTTTTCAGAAGTGTTTATATGGGTGTACAGAACACATCATGGGCATTTTTTCTCTTTCTCTCATTCATACTAAAAACCAAACCACAAGCAGAATTCTTATTCTGTGACTTCAAAGACAGACAAAAATTCAGCTATAAGCTTTCCGATATTTAAGGTAATTTGCAAAATGTGTAGGTGCTAATTTACTCCATGGGGTGGGTGGAGGGTGGGCTTATGTTTGTATTTGGGAAATATCTGTTAAAAGTTTGATGCACTTCAAAAAATTTAACGTGTTAAAAACTTGGGTTGGTTCTCCTTCAGTTTTAACATTCTCAAAAACTAGGGTGACAACATGTTCCATTTTATCTGGCACTCTCTGGATTTTATTTATTTATTTATTTTTAAAATTTTCTTTACTTTATTGTGTTGGTTTTGCCATACATTGACATGAAACCGCCATGGGTATACATATGCTCCCCCTCCAGAGCCCCCCTTCCTCCTCCCTCCCAATTAGCACTGAAAGTCTTGCATCTCAGAAAGCCTTATTCCCCAGACAACTGGCCATCTTATGGCAAACAAAAGACTATTCCATCCACAGACTACATATCCTCTCTTTGGCCCTGTGCTTTTAGTCCTGTGTGTACCCAGTGTGTGTGCATCAGGTGTGTATATAAACAGGTACACATATGACAAGCACATGAACTCTAAATCAAACCAAGAGACCCAATTTGTAATTAATAGTTTCTTTAAACTCTTGTTTCTAAGCATACACAACAGCATGATAGAAAGCATGGTAGATAGACTGAGGTGAGGGAATGCCTGGGAAGGGACACTGGGATCAGGACTAAACTAATACAAGAATTCAAACAAAATAGATAGGTCAGCTGGGTTCAGATTCCTGTATAATCACTGACTTTTTATAAGCTATTTCTCATTTCTCCAAGAAAAATGGTTTCAAAAGAGTTGTGACTCAAACTTGAATTTTCCTTATCTTGCTTACAAAATGTATCATACTACAAACTGACTTCCCAGAGTCTATAATTCCAAAGGGTGCAAGTTCTATCTGGTTGGCTGAATCTTGGGCACCTCCTCTCCCTAACCATCCCAAGACCAACTGGGCAATGGTGGCCTCAGGCTGGTCCTTGTGAATCACGAATCCTGTCCAGGGGCAATTGCAGAAGTCAAGGTGGTCCACCTCTTGCTCACTGATGAGGCAGACACCATGGGGTGTATCTCTGAAGTGCACTATTTTCCGACTTCCTTACCACATTGGCAGTTCTGTAATGCTTCCAGGTCTTTCTAGCAACCCCTTGGCAACTTAATAGATTACATGGCTGCCTCAGCCCATAAAATACACCATTTCAACTGCAGGCTGAGTTATGAAAGTCTTGGGCTCAAGAGAGCTCCTTGAGAATAGCTTAAAGCTGAGCAGACCCAAGACTAGAGGAAAATGCAGTTCGTTTTACACTTCCAAGTCATTTGGCTCTTTCCTTGACTCTTCTCCTGACAGTGCAGCCAGAAATCTATCTGTCCAAGGAGAATTCATATACATTCTTTCTCTCTCTGGCTATTTCCTTGTTCTGTTTGAAAGATGCCAAACAGATACACTCGCTAGAAATAACACAAAGTAAAGCAATAATAATAATAATTACAGCTTTCCCTCCTGACTTATCATGCATGCCCCTCACTCTAGAGGCTCCCCTTTCTTGTGCTTAAAATTTGTCTATCCAAATCAGACATTCTATTAATATGATCATCAGTCTCTAAGATTAGTAAACTATAAAGAAACTGGTGGTAGACAGGACAAATAAAGGATCAAAGATTAAAGGAAGAAACTTGGGAGGATAGAAAGGTGACTCCTTGAAGTTTTCAGATGAGCATGAGGTATGTGCTGGGAAAAGAACACGGGTTGAGAGGCAAACAGGTCTGGGTTTGAATTCCAGCCCAGGCACTTATTAGCTAGTGATCTTGGAGAAGATACTTCACCCCTGTAAATTCCAGTTCCTCATCTGTGCCATGGGGATAATTCTAGTTTCAATATGAGGATAGGAAATAACATATTGTAAAGCACCCAACACATACTAGATGTTTAACAACCCATAGCTTTTACTACCAGGGAGATGCATGTCTCAGGAAAAAGTGACCCTTTCAACAGCCCAGTGAGTTGTGTGATACAGCGCCCTCCGTGTTTTGACTGCTGGGTTTCTGCCCTAATGGACATCTCCAGGAACTCTCGGCTCTTACTCCCAGTCCTCCACCCACACTCCCTAACTGGCCTGAGGCAAATCACTTAACTGCCTCAATTGCTTCATCTGTAAAGAAGAGGATAATATTTACCTCCCTCAGAGGAGTGTTGGGAGAATTAATGAATGCTTGCAAAGTACCCTGAGATCTATAGATGAAAGGCATATAGAATTGCTAAGTATTATTATAAATATTAGTGTTATTTTGACATATTTGCATACATACATATATGTGCGAGCAAATTTGCATCTAGAGTACTAGATCAAAGTATGTGACTTTCAAGTATCATCGTGCAGACACCTCCGGTACCCATGGATGTTTACGTCTGTGTAATATTTATATGATAAAACAGTTGGTCCCAGAAATAAGAATCTGCCTGTAAGTGAAGCACTGCTTTGAGATGCTGGTATAAAATCATTCATAGCTTATGATTAGATGCTTTCTAGAAGTCCTTTTGCCAGTGCCATGATCCTTCCAGCTGCCTTTAGGGGCTAAGACCTGACTATGTGATCAGCTTCCTAAAAAGCAATAAAGTATAACTCTCAGGTTCCTGTATCTGCCAATAGAAAAAAAAAAACAACCTTGGGCCTAGAAGACTTTGTTCCCAAGCTAACCATATCCACTTGCAAAACACACAGTCAATAAAATCAAGTTGCAAAGAAACAAACACCTCTTTTAACCCATCTCACAGCCATTTCTCCACCTTCCACATCAGTAGTGCCAAATCCCAGCTCTGGCTGCTCCTCTCTCCTTTCCAATAAAGCCCCAGCTTCCTCCATGTGTTCCTGCTCCCCACCAACTCAGTCCCCTCCCTGCAAGTACAAGGTAACATTATAACACCATCCACTGCAATATCACAGCACATAACTCCCAGGAGACCCCTTCTGTAGCCTGTGCTTTTAGGAATAAAAGAGTAAGAGCAAGTGGAAGCTACGTGAGGAAGTTAAAATTCCCTAGTGCCTTGACTGAGCCCTCAGCAGTCATTCCTGACTGTATGAGGATGTGGCCTTCTCCTCTGATTCCGGAAACAGAGTAGCATATGGGCGTGAGCAAGACATATGTCTGGTCTCCACCATAAACCTTTGCAGCCTGGCAAGAAACAGTAAGGCTTATTCCAGACCCAAATTCTCATTCCTGCTACAGCCATCATAAACGCCTGCTGACACCAAAGAAGAACAAGCCTGTAATCCTCATAAAAGAACATTCTTGAACTCTGGAAACCAAAGAGCAATGATTCAATTGCCAGTTTTTAACTGACATCCCGTCTGCTTCTAGGCTAGTTAGGACATAAAGGAAGCAGGTGACGGCCTCTGAGGTATGGGGTAAAGGCTGTTTCTTATATCTCCCTGTACTGGCTGGGCAGATGGCCTGAAGTTCCCACAACTTGTGGTTAAAACATTGTCTCAGAAGGTTGTGTGTAGCATGGAAATATGCAACATGAAAATCAACATTTTAAATCATTCCAGTGGTGTGCTGGAACCAGCTAACCATGGATCAAGACAGAGCCAACTATGTGGCTCTCTCAACTCAATTTAATGTTCACATCACACTGATAGCTTGAAATCAGCCATTAGTTCCTGGAAATCACCAAAAGCTGCACACCACCAATCGGTACCCAGTTGTAACCATTATCATTTGGCCACAGGTAGGTTGATGCCATTACCAAGAAACGAAGTCCAGGTGGGCCTTGAGTACGGAAAGCAGATGAGACAGTTGAGAGACATGGTGAGTTAACCCAAAGGGAGGTGGTCATGGAGGGAAGGAAGCATCATTGCAAGTTGTACAGGGAGCAGCCAGAGGGTACTGGGTGCCTCAGGGTGGAATGAGCAGAATGCCTCAAGGTTTTGCCAAAGGTTGTCTGGTCTTGTAGATTTTAGGAGTGAGCAGAGAATGCTGCAAGCTTTGCATTCCCTAAGGTATTAGCAGAAAGAAATCTGTGTCTTAGGTCCTTTGTTGCCCTAACAAACTGTATAATCTCTGAGCCTCTTTAACTATAAAGTAGAGCTAACTGTACTTCTCTGATGAGACTTGTGAAGGATTTAGTGAGAAAATGCACTTGCTCTTAACAGTGGTTCTAATGTAGATAAATTGATGAATACTTTTCTGCCCTCTTATTTTATTTCTCAACAGTATATGTTATGTTCAATCGAGACATGAAACTCTCAACCCCTCTGGCTACTGAAACTCCACGCTCTCTTCATTTTCTTTCCTCTTTTCTGATCCTGACTTATGGAGTCTGTCTTCTCTACCCCTCCTCAAACCTTAATCTCCTCCTCCTGTTTCTCTGCACAGCCTCACTCATCTAGGCAATCTCATCTAGTCCCATGGATTTAAATATTATCTTCTTGCTGATGACTTGCAGACTCCTAGATTTATCCTTTGTTTGGACCAGTGGTTCTTAAAGTGAGAACCGTGGACCAGAAGCATCAGCATCACCTGAGAACCTGTTAGAAATGCAAACTTACAGGCCCATTTCTTAATCAGAAATTCTGGGGGTGAGTCCAGCAATCTATTTTCACAAGCTCTGCGGGTACTTCTGATGCTTACTGAAGTCTGGGAACCACTGGTCCAGACTAACATAGTTAATAGCCTTATTTACATTTCTATTAACATGTCCATAAAAATATCAAAATTAACACATTCAACACAAACCTCTTCATTGCCCAGTTCCTCTTCAATTCTGCCCCACTTACTGTGTCCTCAGAACTGCTTGCTCACTTAATAAAATGGCACCATCTTTCATTCATTAACTAAACCTGGAAATCAAGAAGTTGTCTTTCTGTCCTCCCCTTCTCCCACCTTCCTCAGCCCACATTGTAATCCATTAACAAATACTACTGTCTCTTTTCAATTTATACCACAAATGCACTATTTTCTCCACATTTCCATCACTACCACCATAACTGGGGCCACCACCAAGTCTTGCTCATTCAAGTCAGACCAATGTAACATTTTCTACTTGCTTCTCTCTTGTCCCCATCTGACCCATACTTCATGCTTCAGCAAGAAAGCAAGTTCTTCCCAAAATGGAATTTGGCTCATGTTCTTCTCCATTCTAAGACATTTTCAGGGGTTTCCCCTTAGACCTATAATAAAATCCAAATTCTGTACTATGGTTTCCAAGGTCCTGCTTGACTTGACTCATACCTATCTATTACCTCACCTCCTGAAATTTTCTCCCATTCTACTGTGTCCCACACTCAATGGTTTTCTCTCAGTTCCCTGAGAGTTCCCTTAGGTCAACTCCTTTCTACCTCAGGGACTATGATCTACTGTCTGGAATCTTTCTCCTCACCCTGTGAGTGGCTGACTCCTCACGCTCCCATTTCAGGTTAAATGTCACTGCCTGTTGTGTCCTTTCCCTGCTATCGATGTAAAATACCCTCCACAGCCCATTATTCTCTCTCATAATCTTTTTATATTCTTCCTAGCAGATTTGAAGTTTGTTAGCTTTCTATTCAGTTATGTATTCACTTGATGGTGCTTCTATTTTGTTTTTCTCTGTTCCACTCATCCCCAAACCCCTGAATGTAAACTGACAAAGGAGGGGGTTCATCTACATTCATTACTGTCAGTGTCTGGCAGTGACTAGCACATGGCAGGTAGCTGCTGCTATTGTCATTGTTACTAACATGTGGACAGGAACCAGGGACTTAGGTGGTGGGAGAGCCACTATGCCATGCCTTTCAGAGCTTCCAGGTGCTGGATCCTAAGTCACAAGGAACAGTAAATCTCATGCAGACCTTGTAGTCTTGGATGCTGGCCCTGAACTAGTAGGAGGCAGACACTGCTCTCAAGGAGCAGCCCCTCTGAGGTGCAACGTGAGCCACATATGTATGTAAACACTGCTGGACAAATGAACATGTGCAATCAAGGATGAGACTGGTTCAAAATCTACCTACCATGGAGATTTGGGGACAAGAAAGATGACAGGGCAACAGGATAGGTGAGAAAAGCTGTGAACTGAAGAACAGGTTTTGAAGGAAGTGTAGTCTTTTGGTTTATGGTGATTTCTTTATTGTGAGCTTCTCATGGGCACAAGATACAAACGTTTTCCTGTTATTCTCTTAAGTATATGTTTTGTTTTGGTTAAGGGCATAATTGTACTCCTCCTTATAGTGAGAAATCAGGGCCGCTAGTGTAGCTAGGAAGCCTTTTTCCTCCAGGGAATACTTTCTAAGTATACAGTTGACTGTAGGGGAGAAGTATTGTACTGTGTGTAGTGGGGAGTGTAGTCTTGGACATAGGTTCTTTTTCTGGTTCCACAATTTGCCAAATATGTGATGCTGGATGAATTAATTTCTCCAAATCTCAGTTACCTTAACCAGCAAAGAAGTGTTCTGATTAAGATTAAATAAGATAGAGCATGTAAAGCACTTAGTTTAATACATTGTGGATAATCAACAAATAACAATTCTGTGATTTCTATCTGGATACCTAAGTCATAATTGCTAAAATATGAAGGGTAGGTAATATTACATCATCTTCTTTATGCCATCTTCTGAGCTGGGCATGGCAAACTTTGTTTTCATCTAATTATCATGACAAAATTATGAGGTAAAAAAATATTTTATTCCCATTTGTATTCTCTGGAGTCAGGGGTCTCCAGAGAAAGAGAATCAACAGCATACATACATTTTTAAAATCAGCAGCATATATATATATATATATATGTGAAGTGAAGTGGCTCAGTCAGGTCCAACTCTTTGTGACCCCCTGGACTATAGCCTGCCAGTCTCCTCCACCCATGGGATTTTCCAGGCAAGAATACTCAAGTAGGTTGCCATTTCCTTCTCCATATATACATATATTATCATATAAAATAATAATGGCTTGTGTGATTTTGAGGTTGAGAAGTCCAAGATCTACAATCAGTAAAGACCCAGGAGATCTGATGGTACAATTCTAGTCCAAAGGCTGGTAGGCTTGAGACTTGGGAACAAGCAATGATTTAAGCATGGAGTCAGGAAAAAATTAATGACCCAATTCAAAGGCTCTTAGGCAGGAGGAATTCCCTTTTTCTCTTGAGGTTTAGCCTTTTTGTTCTATTCAGGCCTTCAACTGACTGGATGAGACCCACCCACAATAGGGAGAGCAATCTGCTTTACTGTCTACTGATTCAAATGTTAATCTCATCCAGAAACACCCTCACAGTCATACTCAGAGTAATATTTGACCAAATGTCTGGGTACTCCTGGCCCAGTCAAGCTGACACATAAAATTAAGCATCATATCACTTTACTGATAAAACTCAGAGAGATTAAGAAAGTTGTCTGTTAGTGAAATTAGAGTTCAAATAAATGGTTTTCTTACTCCAAAATTCACACTATAGGTGCTACTGTTAAATTAGTAAAATTTTTACTCATGATTCTCAAGCTTAGCATGTGTAACAAAGAAGATGTCACTTCATTTCTTTCTTTGTCTAGGAGTGAATGTTTTTATCAAGGTCAATCCAAATTCACTTTGTAGTACAAAAGCATCTGCTCCAAGAAAACAAGAGAAAGCAGCAGTAAGGGAAAAGGAAAACAAATGACATTTCTGATCTTGGGTCCTTAAGCAGACTGAAAACAAACTATCCTTTACATTTGTTCGCTCCCTTACTTGCAGAAGTTAAAGCCCGCAAATGATTCATTGCTGTAGCTATATCTGGCATATAAAGGTGCTCAGAAATTGTTTGCAAGTCAATGAACAAACAAATGGATATAGAATGTTAATTTGAAAATTTCTAATGAGGCACCAAGATACAATAGAAAGGAAATTTCAACAGAAGACGCAGACCAAGAATTTGTTTTAATTTTAACTGTTTTGTTAAAGGACAGTTAACACTTCTCAGCTCAGAATATGGTCACCCTAAATTTGCACTAAAAGAGCAGAGACAAGGCCTCTATACAGGTCTGACTCACTGGGATTTGGGATACATCATTTAAAGTACCCTAAAGGGGAGCTTTTCGGACAAGAACTTCATGGGGTCCACATTGGCCTGTAGCTCCCAGTGCTTAGCCATCTTCCAAACAGGGGAGGGGTAGAAGAGAGTCTAATTCTTATCCTAATCCTGGTAAGAGGCTCTCCAAAAGAGCCTCTGGAGAGCCTGGCATATGTTTCTCCAAGTTGTGAGACAGAGAAGGCAAGAGGTTGGCTAACAGCCACTGGAGCAGAGAAATACCTGCAAGTCTCTCTGAGAACAAGCCAGTGGTATGAGACACCCCCAAATTGTGTGAAACTCACAGAAGAATGTTGTCCTGGAAGTACTGAAGAGGGGACTCTAACCTGTCTAAATAAGTTCCTACTAGGGGTCAGAAGAAGGTGGGAGGATGCACAAGCCAAGTGAGCAGCCAAAGAAGGAATACTGTCCACATGAAGACAGCTGCCTGTGAAAAGGCCCTGCAGGGGAGCCTCTAAGGTGCCCAGAGAAGAACTTACAAGTTCCAGGGAGAGCAATCAGTTTACGACAGCAGCAGTCAAGCAAGACCTTCCTAACTCCCTCTCCTTACTCTTGCTGCTGAGGCCCTGCTCAGTAAGTGGTGGGAGGAGAAGGAATGCTAGGCAGCAAAGAAGAGGACAGTAAAACCTCTTTCACTCTGAAGGGTCAGCAGGAAGCAGGACTCAACCACAGAAGGAGCGATGATTTAACACTAGACAAAGTTCAATTATTATGTATCAATAGAATGGAAAAATTAATTACTAAACTGAGGCCATGTTTAAGACACACATGATTTCAGGATTTCCTTTTTTCCTAAGTGATCAGTGAAATAACAGGATCAGCCTGGATTTTCATCCAGAGTATGGGACTGAGGCTAGGTCTGATAAATAAATGTTAATACTCCACGAGTCCAGCTTAACTAACATACTATTTACAAAATGAAAGGATGACAAACACATGAATAAACAAACCAAAACATGAGAATCCCCACAGCTAACCTGCCCAAGATGAGGAGACAATTCCAAAAGTAGCATGTCCTTTCAGATCCCTTGTCTGTAGCATCCACTGAGGCAACTCAGAGGTAAATCCAAGACAAAATCCAAGAGAAACAAGGAGGTTGTTTTATTGATTCCTTAACCAAAAGCTATGAGAGCTTTTTAATTAAAGGAGCCAGGTAACAATAAAAACAACTGTCTTCTCGAAAATTCTAACCAAACTCCTTTTCCAAAGGACGACCCAAAGTCAGCAATTTGGTCTGCACCTCTCTAGTCCTTTCTCTATTCATTGGCATAAATTTTAATACATGACATGTAGCCATATCTATTTTGGACCTTGCTGGCTTTTTTAATGAGTTTACAATACATATGTTATTCAGTAGCATTTCTTTTGACTGAGCAATAAATATCTTTTGCTTTTTAATAAGTGCACATGATAGTGATATCTCATAATTTACCACATTTCTACTGATGGACATTTAAATGTATTTAATTTTTTATCAAAGTGATACAAAGGAATTTTTTTAACATCTGTTTGCATGTGCAAACATTTCTTCAACATAGAATCCTAGAAGTGGAATTACTGAATCAAAGGTTCATTTTAAATGTAGATAGATACTGCTAAAAAGACATTATCAATTTACATTTCTACCAAAACTGTCTGATGGTACTTGTTTCCCACATAATTGATAATGCTGGATATTATCAAGCTGTAAATATTTTCAATCTACTGAGAAAAAAATAACACTTGAATGTTTTTCTTTGCATTTCCCTCATGAGAAGCAAGACTGACCATCTTCTTATGTTTGTAGGGACCATTTATATTTTTTGCTGTTAATGGTTTATTCATATTCTTTCCCCATTTTTCAACTAGGTTATTCTCTTTTTTTGTACTTGTGGGTAGGACATTTTTATGTTGTGGATACTATTTGTTAAATATATGTTTAATAAACATCTTCATCTCAGTCTGTCATTTGTGTTTTATTTTTAACTTTTTAAATAATGTCTTTGATTGAGGAGAACTTTATATATTTTTATGGAAAAAAGTGATATTTTTTTCCTTTACAGATTCTATATTTTGTGTGTTACTTAAGAAGACTGTCTTTTCTTCTAATAATCATGCAATTTTGTTTTTCAAGTTGGAGTTTCTTAATCACTTGGAATTATTATAGTATGAGGTAGATATCTATATTTTTCCAAATTGTTCTAGCACCATTGATGATTCACTCTTCCTTCTTTGGTTAGAAATATAATTTATATTGTAAGCCAAATTCCAATTCATTTATTAGTCTGGAGATTTTCTATTCAATTATTCTCTTTATATTATAGGAGCTTACAGTATATTTAATTACTACAGCTTAGTAGAATACTTTGATATTGGAGAAGTCAAGCTCCATCTCATCTTTTTCCATTTTTCTTTTATTTTGTGTGTTTGAGAATCACTTTTCAAATTTCATAAAAATTTGAAGGTCACTGAATTTATTAATTTTGGACTGATGTGACAGCTTTACAGTGTTAAACCTTCCTAACCAGAAATACAATTCCCATCTCCACTTATTGAGACCTTGTTCTGTGCCCTCAAGTAAAGTTTTTTTTCTTTTTGGCCATGTTAAGCGGCATGCAGGATCTTAGTTCCTCAACCAGGCATTAAACCGGTGCTCCCTGCAGTGGAAGTATGGAATCCTAACC
Organism: Antilocapra americana; assembly: GCA_007570785.1. Taxonomy (NCBI): domain Eukaryota; kingdom Metazoa; phylum Chordata; class Mammalia; order Artiodactyla; family Antilocapridae; genus Antilocapra; species Antilocapra americana. The sequence goes on along the minus strand of ML664174.1, from coordinate 19,021,148 downwards.
ACTGGATCACCAGGGAATTCCCTAAAGTATTTTTATGTAATTTTCACATACTTCTTGATAGATTTGTTCCTGATATTTTACATTTGTGTTGATTTTGCTATTATATTTCCTAGTTGCTGGTATGGAAATTCTACAAATATCTTATATCCAGCCATTTTATTAAACATTCCTTTAGTTGATTCTCTTTGCTTGTCTCTGGAGATTCTCATCACTGTTACTTGGATGTTTTGATCTCAGGTGTTAGCTATATTCAAATATCCTTAAATATCTGTAAGATTTTGCATCCAACTAGAGGAAACAAATATGTAAAGAATAGAGAATTTAATTAGACAATAAAGAGATTATACGAACAGAATTATCAGCAACTTGAGTGGGAAGCTGCAGACTTAATAAGAAGAATTGGGTAATCTGTAGTTTATTGAGTTCTTTTTTGGTATCTTTCATCAGAGTTTCGTAGTTTTCTTCATATAGACTTTACTGAAATTATGTGAGATTTATACTTAAGAATTTGGGGGGTTGAAGTACTAATGTAAGTTTTAAAGTGTTTATAATTTCAAATTTCATTTGTTCATTGTTGGTATACCAGAAAGTGATTGACTTTTGCCTATTAACCTTCTATCCTAAAACCCTCCTATAATTCCTTATTAGTTTCAGGAGTTTTTTGGTGAATTGTTTTGTATTTTCTACACAGAAGATCATATCATCATCTCATTTTGGCTTCCATCCCAATCTGTGAACCTTTCATTTCCTTTTCTTGTTTCACTGCATTAGCTAGTATGATGCTAGTATGATGCTGAATAACACAGTGGGAGAGGACATCCTTGACTTGATCCAACCTTAGCAGAAGAGCTTTGAGTTTCTTATTGTTAAGTATAATTTTGCTGTTGTTGCTACTTAGTCATTAAGTCATGTCCAACTCTTTGTGACTCTGTGGACTGTAGCCCACCAGGCTCCTCTGTCCACGGCATTTCCCAGGCAAGAACAGTGGAGTGGGTTGCCATTTCCTTCTCCAGAGGACCTTCCTGACCCAGGAATTGAAACTGCACCTCCTGCCTGGCAGGTGGGTTCTTTACCACTGAGCCACCTGGGAAACTCAAGTATGATGTTACCTTAGCTTTTTTCTGTACATGTTCCTTACCAAGCTGAAGAAGTTCCCCTCTATTTCACTTTGCTGAGCTTTTTTTTTTTTTTAAAATCATGATTGGTGTTGGATTCTGTCAACTTCTTCTGTTGACAGAATATGCTTCTTCTGCACATACTGATATGATCAAATGATTTTTCTTTTTTACTCTGCTGATGGATTGCAGTAATTTATTTTTGATTGCTGAACAAGCCATGCTACTACAGTATGTCCTATTTGATCTCGGTGTATAATTCTTTTTATACATTTTTGTTATCAATACGCTAATAGTTTGAGGATTTCTGTATCTCTTTTCATGAGAGACACTGGTGTGTAGTTTTCTTTTCTTGTAATGCCTCTGTATGGTTTGGGTATTAAGATTATACTGGACTCATAGAATGGGTTAGAAAGCATTACTTCATCTTCTGGAAGAAACTGTAGAGAATCATTGGATTTTCCTGGTGGCTCAGATGGTAAAAAATCTGCCTGCAATGCAGGAGATGCTGGTTCAATTCCTGGCTTGGAAAGATTCCTTAGAGAATGGAACAGATACTCACTCCAATATTTCTGCTTAGAAAATCCCATGGACAGAGGCACCTGGCAGGCAACAGTCTATTAAGGTAATGTCGGCTCATAGAATGAGTTAGAAAGTATTACTTTTACCTTTTAAAAGAAATATTAAAGAATCATTATAATTTCTCCCTTAAGTGGAATTCACAGGTGTACTCGTCAAGGGTCTGATGCTTTCTCTTTTGGAAGGTTATTAGATGTTTATCCCATTTCTTTAGATAGATATAGGCCTATTCGGATTGTCTATTTCTTCATAAGTGAGTTTAGAAAGCTGTGTCTTTCAAGGAATTGATCCAATTCATCTTGGTTTTTAAGTTTATAGGCATAGAGTTATTCATAATATCCCTTTTTTATCCTTTTTAATTTCCATGGAATCTATAGTGATGTCCCCTCTTTCATCTCTGATATTAGTAATTTGTGTTTTCTTCCTTTTTTTGTTATCTTGGCTAGAGGCTTATTGATTACACTGACTTTTTCAAAGAAGCAGCTTTTGATTTTATTGATTTTCTCTATTGATTTGTTCTTAATTTCATTGATTTCTGATCTAATTTTTGTTATGTATTTTCTTCTACTTATATTTGATTTAATTTGCTTTGCTTTTTCTAGTTGTCTGAAGTAGAAGCTTAGATTGTTACTTACATTGGATCTTCCGTCTTTCTAATATATGCATTAGCTGCTACAAATTTCCTTGTAAGCCCTTTTTTCACTGTAACCCACAAATTTTGATAAGCTGCATTTTCACTTCAATTTATTTAGAAGATTTAAAAATTTACCTTGAGATTTATTCTCTGATTTATGTGTTATTTAGAAGTATGTTGTTTAATCTGAGTATTTTTTCATTTTCCAGCTATCTTTCTATTAATGATTTCTAGTTTAATTCCATATGATCTGAAGGCAGACATTGTATGATTTTTATTCTTTACACTCTTTAAGATGTACTTTTTGGCCCCAAATGAAGTATATCTTGGTGAAAGTACCATATGAGCTTGAGAAGAATGGGCAATCTGCTACTGTTGGATTATATGATCTGTAGATATTATACCCAGTTGACTGATGGTGCTGTTAAGTTCAGCTATCTGTGCTATGCTTAGTCACTCAGTCACATCTGACTCTTTGTTACTCCATGAACTGTATCATGCCAGGCTACTATCTCCATGGGGATACTCCAGGCAAGAATACTGGAGTGGACTGCCATGCCCTCCTCCAGGAGATCTTCCCAATCCAGGGATTGAACCCAGGTCTCCCACATTGCAGGTGGATTCTTTGCCATCTGAGCCACCAGGGAAGCCCAAGAATACTGGAGTGGGTAGCCTATCCCTTCAACAGGAAATCTTCCTGACCCAGGAATTAAACTGGGGTCTCCTACATTGCAGATGGATTCTTTACCAGGTGAACTACCTTACTGATTTTCTGCTTGCTGAGTCTATCCATTTTTGATAGAAGAGTGTTAAAGTATCCAACTATAATAGTGGCTTCCTCTCTTCTTGCATTCCTATCAGTTTTTGCTTCATGTACTTTGATTGCTATGTCTTTTTGGAGTTGTTGTTCAGTCCCTAATTCATGTCTCTTTATGACCCCAGGGATTGCAGCATGCCAGGATTCCTTGTCCTTCACTATCTCCTAGAGTTTGCTCAGACTCATGTCCATTGAGTCAGTGATTCCATCCAACCATCTCATTCTCTGTCACCCCCTTCTCCTCCTATCCACCAGAGCAAGACCCAGTTTTCCTCATGGCTGTTCCCTCCCATCAGAAAGCTTGCACAAGCTTCTTATCCTCATCCATCAGAGGGCAGAGAGAAGAAGCAAGAACTACAATCCCATGGCCTCCAGAAAGAAAACCACAGTCACAGAAAACTAACCATGAAAAATAGGAGTTCAGTATCATTATTTTGTCACCAGGTGGCTAACTAGTGATATGTGACCATACTTCAGTAATGGTTAAGTGTTCATATCTGCTATTGGCACATGGGTACTCTGCCCATGTGCAGAGTGGCAAGGGGTCAGATCCCATATAGAACTTCCATCCCTACAGCCACATTTTCCATGAGCTCACTGGGAAGTCACTGGAGTGACCAATGAAAGTGACTGCTGACTGACATCCAAAGAATGGATCATTTGGTCCATCCTTTGCCCTTATGATTATTGAGAAAGTCCTAGTTGTGAGGGCCTTTGGTATTAATAAAGACACAGTCTTTATAAATAAGACAATGATGAAGAGAAATTCTCACTGTGAAATGAATCGCCAGCCCAGGTTTGATGCATGATACAGGGTGCTCAGGGCTGGTGCACCGGGATGACCCAGAGGGATGGAATTGGGAGGGAGGTGGGAGGGGGGTTCTGGAAGGGGAACACATGGATACCCATGGCAGATTCATGTCAATATATGGGAAAACCAACACAATAATGTAAAGAAAAAAATAAATAAATAAAATTTTTTAAAAAAGAAAAAAAAAATAAAGACACAATTGAGATTAAAGAGTACAGCAGGCTGCATATAGTGCATAATCATCCATAAGTCAGGTTACATGTTTTCTTTCCTTATTTAACTGGTCAAGGGTGCTTCTCTCACAATATAGGTAGGATCTGGTAGGTTGAAGGATATGTGACTATGCATCAAGGGTGGGAACACGGACAGTGTGCACCACTTGCTCACATAGCTAACTGGTCCCAGCAGGCCTGCTTGAGCTCAGTCTAATATGTTCCACTTACCTTTAATGAAGAAGTATTAATGGACACACTCACCTTTATGGCTTGCTAGATAGCAACACCAAATTCAAGTATTTTCCAAGTCTGTGATTTGAATTTATTCCCAGGATAATGTATTGCTTTGGATTTGCTATTCTACATTCTTGAAATTATTTGCAAAACTTGTTCATATTGTTCTTTACTATTCTTTTAATGCCTCTACAATCTATAGCGATGACCTCTCCTTTACTCCTGATGACCATGATTTGTATTTTCTCTTTATTCCTCATTGTCTTGCTATATTTTTTTATCAATTGTATTAATCATTTCAAAGAACCAATTTTACTTCTTTCTGTTGTCTGTCCATTTTCTATATCATTGATTTTCATTCTTATGTTAGTTTAATTTTTCTACTTAATTTTGTTTCAATCTCCCCTTCTTTTTCTGTCATCTTAAGGTGAAAGTGTGGATGACTGATTTCAAGGCTTCTTCCTTTTCTAATATAAACATTTAAAAGTATAAACTTCTCTCTATGCACTGCTTTAGCAGTATCCTTTTAAGAAATATCTTCATTATTCAGCTTAAAATATTTTCTAATTTACATTGTAATTTCTTCTTTAATCCATAAATTATTTAGAAGGGCACTGTTTAATTTCCAAGTATTTGGGGCCTTTTTAGACAGCTTTGTATTATTGATTTTAACGTTTTTAGAAAAAGTATTCGGAATCATTTTGAAGCCTCTGTAACTTATGAGGCTTATTTAATCCAAAGGGCACAGACCAAATCTAGTCTTTGCACACTAGGATGTGGTATAGAGCAGGCACCCCATAAGCATTTGAATAAATAAATGAGTGAAGAGCTGCTACAACCACACAGATAAAGTGATACACAAATTATAGAGGTCAAACGAGAGCAGTGAAATCATGATGGTGACAGCATCAGGTAACTTTTCTACAGCTGAGAGTGCAAAGTCCTTGTTTTGTAACAACTGGATCTTGAGAAAGCACAGAGAGGATTTAAGAAGTCATGTAGTCAAAGGATGAAAACCAAAGATAAAGCCTAAGAAAGAGCAAATGTTGGAGATAGAAATAAACCAAAAAAAGGGGGCCAGAATCCAAAGTGAGACTTTGCCTCTCTAGGTAGCCAAGATCTGACTACTTTATTAACTGTCATTTGTGAACTACTGGTGATTTAATTAGGCCTTATCTGCATTATATATGTTGCAGTAATTGACATATGAGCAAAGATAACTTTGTGCGTGCTTAGTTGCTCAGTCATGTCTGACTCTTTGTGACCCCATGGATGGTAGCACACCAGGTTTCTTTGTCCATGGGGTTCTCCAGGCACAAATATTGGAGAGGGCAGCCATTCCCTTCTCCAGGGGATCTTCCCAACCCTTGGATCGAACCCAGTTCTCTTGCATTTCAGGCAGATTCTTTACCATCTGAGCCACCAGAGAAGCCAATAACTTTCAGTAAGCCTATAAATAGGTTCTTTTATCTCTAAACTAATGCCTATTATTTTCAATGTCCTGCATCAAGTATCCCATATTATACAGACAATAGCAAGGTGCCCTGGCAGATGCTAAAGATAATTTGGTCTACCAGGCTTCTATCCAAGCAGAATAATTATGCCTCAACTGGGACATCCCCTGATTTAATGACTTAGCGTGGTCAGTCTTACAAATATTAGAGAAACAGTCTCTCATATGGGAATGCCAGCTGGCCTTGCTGCTGCATAGAATTTCTTTACCCAGAAGGCTTTAAAAGAGAAAGGAAAAGAAGCATTTCATTATTAATGCCTTTCCCCAAAAAACTGCTTTCTTAAAGCACAGATTTCCATAGGACACTATTTAAAGTGGTTACATAACTTTTTTCCTGTATGGTTACAACATAATTCACCAAGTGCCATATTGATAGTTGTTCAAGTTGATGTCAACATTTCACTACTGCAATAAATATTACAGTGAATACCTCTCTATATCCATTATTATACTGTTATGCTCTTTGTCTTTTTAAATAAATGTAAGTGAAATTTTATTTTTGTAGCCCTAGTATCTAGTAGAAACCAGAGCAGAGTAATTATTATGAACTGACACTGTTAAAAGAAAAATCTTTTTAGTTTCATAGACTTTCCAAGTTGTTATTTAAATTTTCTTAAGAATAAATGGGCTTTCCTGGTGGCTCAGATGGTAAAGAATCTGCCTGCAGTGTGGGAGACCCAGGTTCAATCCCTGGGTTGGTAAGATCCTCTGGAGAAAGGAATGGCTACCCACTCCAATATTCTTGCCTGGAGAATTCCTTAGACAGAGGAAGCCTGGAAGGCTACAGTCCATGGGGTTTCAAAGAGGTGGACACAATTGAGAGACTTTCACAATAAAAATGCAACTTAACTTCTTTAAAGAAAAACCAAACAAAACTGGTCTAGACCTAGCGTTGCAGCAGCTAAAAGCTTCTGGGGAAACTACTTACTTACGTCTGAGACTCCCCTCCCTGTGGTTTGGGAGACAATATCCTGAGACACATAAGGCTTGCAAGAACCTACAAGTCTAACCTTCTTTTTCACCTGAAAGAATGGATAATATAGAATTAGGTAACGAACACCTATTTCCTCTATTTTGCTTTCCTTGGATTAAGATACTTACTGTATTTTCAAGAGATGCCTCCCCTTGTGAGGCAGAGCAGGAAAGAGTCCTTTTTTATCTTTACTACTGAGGCATGGTGACGCAGTGTGCTTGCTGCAATTGGAGATTACTTTTGCTATGAGCTCTTCATGTTGGTTAATTTCACCAATCAGATCACAAAGATTCTGAGGAGGTATTCAGATTGTTCTGGAATTCTTCAGGTGTCAATATGGGGGACTATCAGACCAAATGCTTTATTACACATACACAACACTTTAAGGTTTGTTGTTCAGTCGCTCAGTGGTGTCCAACTTTTTGTGACCCACGGACTGCAGGAAGCCAGGCTTCCCTGTCTGTCACCATCTCCTGTAGCTTGTTCAAACTGATGTACATTGAGTCAATGATACCATCCAACCATCTCATCCTCTGTCGACCCCTTCTCCTCCTGCCCTCAATAGTTCCCAGCATCAGAGTCTTTTCCAATGATTCAGCTCTTCACATTAGGTGGCCAAAGTATTGAAGGTTCAACTTCAGCATCAGTCCTTCTGATGAATATTCAGGGTTGATTTCCTTTAGGATTGACTGGTTTGATCACCTTGCATTCCAAGGGATTCTCAAGAGTCTTCTCCAACACCACAATTCAAAAGCATCAATTCTTCAATGCTCAGCCTTCTTTATGGTCCAACTCTCACATCCATACATGGCTACTGGAAACACCATAGTTTTGACTATATGAACCTTTGTTAGCAAAGTAACGTCTCTGCTTTTTAAGATTAAGTGCATATGAAACAAAACATTTTACGAAAATATGTGTATGTGTGGATGTGCATGCTAAGTTGCTTCACTTAGTGCTAACTTGTGTCCGCCTTTTTGTGACCCTATGAGCTGTAGCCCACCAGATTCATCTGTCCTGGGGTTCTCCAGGCAAAAATAGTGAAACTGGTTGCCATGCCCCTCTCCAGGGGATCTTCCCAACCCAGAGATCAAACTCCCATCTTTTATGTCACCTGCATTGGTAGGCAGGTTCTTTAACACTAGTGCCAACTGGACACTCTGTTGTTTGTATTCCCCTAATATCAGATTGTAAAATATTAAATAGAGAGGATATGCTATTAGAATGATTACTGTGGCTTTTTGTAATGTGGTTGTTAAGGGAAGTGGAAAGATAAGAAAATATATTTTAGCTTAACTAAGCATTCAAATCACTTAATTTACATATTCAAACCAATATTAATGTATAAAATAATTTGATATACTTTATTATCTGCTATCAAATTTCAATTTTCCATGAAAACTCAGATTTTTCAAGAAAAAGTTAATTTCAGACGACAATATGGAAGGATTCATAACAGCTCCTTGCCCAAGGTTACATACAGTCAGTTAATATCCCTAGGTCTTGGATTCCTCATCACTAAATATTGAACCAGTCAGTTTCTAAATAACCTTCTCACCCCAAATTCCATGATTCTATGCATTTGGAATGAAATAATTCATTGCTCTATAGGTCATGTATCTCTCTGAGGAATGCAAGGAGTTAACAACAACAAAAACTCAAGGTATAAATATGAATTGTTTTGTGAATTGCCAGTAATCCATTTACTTGCAAATACTCCACAAATTAGTTTTTTTGGTGTAGTTATTTCTATAAGAGCTTCAACTTAAGAGGGAATCTCTATTCTATCTGTATGTATTTAGTGTAGCAGAGTTGAGAGGAAGCTTTCATAAATTTTCTTCAACACTGAAAAGAGTAAGGATAACAAGTTTGAAAGACTGGAGAAACTTGGACTTTGAATCATGGATACAGAAACTGCAATTTAGTCAAGTATGAGGTTATGTCTAGTATTATCTGCTTATTTTCTTTTGCTGCTTTAATGTAATGCAGTTGTAGTTAGTGCTGAATTAATGAAACTGCTCATTCACTGATTGCCTTCCTCTCCATGATGCAAATTAATTGTGAGCATTACATCTAGTTTTGACCCAGCCGGACAATGTTAGACCCAGAAAAAAAGGTAACATGATCCAGTAAAAGAACAACAGATGAAACCAGGGAGTTCTAGATGACAAGTTTGTCTCTGTGACTTCGAACAAGTGGATTAATCTTCTGGGTTTCAGCTTTTTATTTCATAAAATGAAAATACTGAATTGCTTAGGTCTCTTCCTCTTTAAAGATTCTATAGTTCTATGGTTCTATGAATGATCTGGCCAACAGTTATCCTCACTGCCTATTAAGATTCAAATTCACCCCTGATTCTAACAGGATTGGTTTACAATTGAAATTTCTTGCTTTCACCTTAATAACGACAATAGTAACAAAAGCATCATTCCCTATCTTTTCTCTTCTGGTTTTTGAATGTCCCATTCTCTAAGCAAGAGTGAAATCCCAAATTGTGAAGTCTCACAAATAGAAAGGATGGAAAATTAGAAAAAGAAAAGCTCAAAAGAGCTTTTTTTTTTTTTTTAAACCACTCCAGAGATTATTCTAGAGCCTGTGTCTTATACCCATGCTTTGAACTTTTGTCGTCTTCTTACCATGAAGCCAGTGAGTTGCCAGACACTGGACCAGATTTATTCAGCTTGCTATTCTGTCATATTGCTGTCCTGGGGATATATCATCTATGCATCAATTGTAGCTGTATGATGACAGCTAAGGAAGCAAAACACAAGCAAAATTTTCAGGATAAGTGAAGATTTCTAATTCTTCTGGATTTGATTCCATACAAATACAATCATTTACCTCATGCTTATCTGACATGTGTGTCAATTTAAAGTAAAATTCTTAATACAAAGTTTCTAAACTAAAAAAAGAAAAAAATTTTCACACCCATGGACAAGGAAGGGGAATAAGCATATTAATAAAGATTCTTTACTGCAGGTGGCATTAACCTAACTCAAAAAAAATGTAAGCAAATTAAGGGAATTTGTTAACTCTCATAAATAGATTAGGAGATTCATCTGGCCTCAGGTACACCTCATTCAAGAATCATAAATGACAATATCTAATTGTTCAATAAGTCCTCTCCACCAATAGAATGACAGCTAGAAGCTGAAGACTCCAATTCTATATAAGCTTAACGACCCCAAAAGAGAGGAAATACACTTTGTTTTGTTTTCCCAAATAATTCCAGGAAAAAGCCCCAAGAAAGAATGGTTTACTGATCTGAGTTGATCATGTACAGTGCCTGTACCAATTAAGGTACTTTATGGGATGGGTTCTCTGATTTACTGAGATAACCTAGGTGATGCTGCCTCTTCTGGTAAGTTTGTAGTCAGGCCTATGAAACTCATATGGAATGGGTTGCTCTTAGAAAAGAAGGGTTTTGTATTCTGAAAAAGCAGGGCCTCCTTTATTAGGATCCTGAAACGGTTTTCAGAAAGAGAAGATGATTGTGAGCTGTGCAGATGTCCTAAAAGATGCCTATGGCTCAAATCTTTCCCAAGAGCATGAGAAAATCACATGCAGAGAAAAAGATATGCACATAGAAAGCTAATTTAAGTTTTATAACTCAATTCAATAATGCCACAAAGGGGTAAGTACAGGTCTTGGAGCCCAAAATACCTGTGTTCTAATTCTAACTCCAACAAGTTTACTAGCTGTGTGGCTTGGACAAGTTCTTTCACCACTCTGCTCAACTTTCTTTTCTTTCTGTGAAATTGTGATAATAATACATATTGCATAGCACAGTGTGCACAGAGTGATGAAGTACTACTACTTCTGAAACACTTAAACATTAATGAGTATTTACGAGTGCTTCCTCTATAATAGGCAAATATCCAAAAGGGATGCACAGCAGCAAAAAGAGAAAGGTGAACAAGCAAAGAATCTACTTGGCCTGGTGGACATTACCATTATGTAATAGCAGTATACATGACAAAAGCTATTATTGTGTATAATGTGATGGGCAATTTTCTCAATGTTTCACATATATATTTATATACATTAGCTGAGTAATATTACTGTCCACTTTAGAGGCACAGAGAGTTTAAGTAACATGTCCGAGGTCACACAGCTAGTAAGTTGTAGAAGCAGGACTTGAGCCTAGACATACTGGCTCCAGAGCTTACATCTTAAACACTACTCTGTACTGCCCTTAGGCCAACTGTATCAGAGCATATCCTGCCACATGTGTTCCTAAAGCAGAGAGGTGTCTGTGGACATACCACTACAGAGAGAATACAGTATGGTTTCAAACCTTCACACTTGCTAGAATCCCCGTGGTTTACTCCACATGCCCCCTTTCCTGAGGTTACCTCACTAGAATTAATGGATTGTTATTCTTCTTGATCGGTTGTAAACTGTGAGCTAGTTTGCCTACCATGCTTAGTTTAAGATTTGGAAGGTTTACTGGCAAAAGCTGTTAGAAGCACCCATAGATAAACAAGAGTGAAAATTTAAACCAAGGATAGACATTTTTGTTTGTACTTTTTTCAAAACTATCCAAACAACTGGATTCAAAAAGTTTCCCTGGCACCACAGGCAAATGCTTCTTTCTCAGGCATGAAATGGGCTATTGAAGATGCAGGCACATTGCTGTGGTAACAGAGGAAATTTATAAACAATGTATAACTTCATATTTCTGCCACCTTTACTTTAAAAGAGTCCTAAAGACCAAGACACTGATAAATGGTAGTGAAGCTGAATGACTTCTAAGAGAAACAGGATACATGTGGCAGAAGCCATTGGTTAGTTGGCCCATCTCCCATTCTCAAATCTACCTTACTTGGCATTTTGCATTACAGAGACTAGAAAAGCCATATATTTGCTTTCCTGCTCTCCTGAAGCTAGGGTCGGCCATTGAGGCAGTTTCAGCCCCAGTGAGGTGTAAGGAAGAGTCTCCAGGAGTTCTGGCAAATCCTTGTTTTCCTTATATAAAGGAGAAACAACACTGTCACACATTTCCTTCTGCCACCCCCCTTCCTGTTTTGGATATAGACTCATGTCTAGAGCTATGGCAGCCATCTTGCAAAGCACAAGAGAATGGCCAACAAAATTGGAGAAATGCTGGCTCTGTATTTTTCACACTATTACCAATCACCAACAGCTGTTTACCTCCAGAATGCTTGTTATATGAGTAAAATAGTTTGTCACTTTGGCTAGGTTTTCTCCTGATGCTGAAAGCATTCCTACTGATATAACGGGACTGCAGATATATGAGTCCATCTATTTGTCACCTTTTAATTCTACACCAATTTGTCCATCCCTCAAAAATCCTCCAGATGTTGGGTTTAAAGAAGTATTACTTAATCAAGTCACTGATATGACTTATAGGGCACAGGATAATCAAAATAAATCCTCTTTCAGGTTTATCCCCTAATCATACTAACTAATTTAATGTAACTCCAATATTACATCATTAATAGTATAAGGAAGAGTGCATTAATAGTATAATAGTATAATTAATAGTATTCTAGCATATTATTAACCAAACTTACTGTTAGTCAGTCCAATAAAAACCATCTGTTACTTTAGGCTCAAGTTCAACTTTATAGAGTTCATAGTTGAGAGAAATGATTGTAGTTATTTTTTCTACATCACCCTTCTCCAGCTCTCAGATAAGGCCTCCCAAACATGCCCTAAAGGTCATCTATCTGGCCCTCCCCTGTGCATCAGGAAATCTAACTCGCTCTCTTTGGATACTCTCCTCTCTTCCCTGACACCCAGACATGAGCAGAGCGACTCATGGAGGCAAATGACCCTCATTAGTTAATACCACTGAGTGCATAAGAGGCATTCAACTTTATATTAATTAAGTGAATAAATTAAAAAGCATTATCTACTAGACTGTAGGGACTTTCAGAGAGGCTTTCTGGGGAATATGGTCTGTCTTAGTCTGGGCAGATATAACAAAATACTATAACTGTGGAGCTTATAAACAATAGAAATTGATTTTTTCCAATTCTGGAAATGAGGAAGTCCAAGATGGTGCCACTGGCAGATCTGATGTCTGGTACAAGTCTGCCTCCTCACTGATGGCTGTCTTCCCACTGCAACCTCACATGGCAGACAGGACAAGGGATCTCTCTGGGGCCTCTTTTTTAAGGGCACTAATCCTGTTCATGCAGGCTCTGCCTATGACCTAATCACCTCCCAGAGGTTCCTCCTGATACCATGACATCAAGGGTTAAGATTTCAATATATAAATTTTTCCATGCATGCTCAGTTGTGTCTTACTCTTTGTGACCTCATGGACTGTAGCCTACCAGGCTCCTCTGTCCATGGAATTCTCCAAGCAAGAATACTGAAGTGGGTTGCCATTTCCTACGCCAGGGGATCTTCCCTACCCAGGGATCGAACATGGGTCTCCTGCATTGCAGGCAGATACTTAACCGCTGAGCCAGTGGGGAAGCCCATAATATGAATTTTGAGGGGACACAAACATTCAGTCCAATTATGGTCTAAACAGTCTTAAACACCATTGTAAGATTTAGCCAAGTGGAGAAGCGATAGGGAGAGCAAGCCAAAAAAAATCAACAGTACAAAACGAAGTGTTTTACATGAATACAAGAGAATTGGGAGAGAATTGAAAATAATTTCATACTGTGGAAGTGAAATGTGAAGCAGAGAAGTTGGCAGGGATCTAATCAGGATGGCTCTTGGCAGATGGAAAATTTGAAAAATTTTAAGAAGGAAATTGGCATTGCTCTGCATTTCAGAAAAACCACTTTGGGGACAGTTAGGGGAATGAATTCAAGACAAGAAACTGGATTCAAGAAAAAGAGGATCATCATGGGTTCCTGGAGAAACAAGAGGCCATGAGGTTTAAACTAGTTCATCCATTCTGAAATGTATTAAGTATAAATTTCAACATTTTAAAGTACTCTACCATGTTGAATTGAACTCAACTATGCGCTGAGTTATATACTAGCCAGGAAATATCCCCATTCTCTCACTGAAAGGGAGGTGGCAACACAGGACCAGGGAGCAGACTAACTACAAGGTGGGGTAGAATCTACCCCTGTATGTAGGCTACTTGGCAGGTTCTCTGAGGGAAGGCCACCTGGCACTTTCCCAACTGCTTGCTCATCCCTTACTATTCTTACCATTCTGAAGCCCAGACAATAAGAACTTTAACCAAGGTCACACAGTGACCAGTCAGGAATAGTCCTAGTGGCTCCTAAATTTCAGATGACAAAACCTGCTGCATAAAATAATTCAACTAAAATCTAAAATAAAACGGTCACTTGCGAAAAGAAAACAAGCACAGTATTTTAGCAAAACGCCATGAACCTGGATGAAACTGTAATTCAGGAAGTTGTAAAAATATGACTGCACAATCCTATTGGGCTGTCAAACCTATCATGTGACTGTGAAACTTGTGTTCCGCCCTGGGGCTCTGCCTTGCTTGGTTTGTATGAGGCTGTGTGTGAGTGAAACTAGAGTGGGAGGTCAGCTACACAAGATGGTCTATTTAACAGCTGATCTGCTGGGACCAGTGCCTAAGAAGTTAATTTCTAGCTTTGAGATGGTTTCTGGTAATTGTAGGTAATTTAAAATATAATTGCAATTTAGTTGGGAAAAAAAAACCTCTGTTTGCAGTGTTTATGCTCATCACTCTAATTTAAGGTCTAGAATGTTGGATGAACTACACTTCAATACACGCCCATTTTGCATCTTCCTGATTTTTACCACCAGTGATTATAAAAATAGCCTCAGCAAACCTCAGTCTGCATTTCAAGACAGATGCTGCAAAGCTCAGATATAAAGTTTCACATTGCTGGAAGGTTAACTGCTGCGCATGTTAATGATTATCAAATAGATGAAGAAAACCACAAGGCTTCAAAATGCAAAAGCCCCTCAAAAAAATCCAGCTTGCCCATGTTTATAATAAGGCCACTTTATTTTTTTTTTTTTTTAAAAGAAGGATGACTATGGTTGAGTTCAGTGTGGTCTGCATGCAGGCCTAATGGAAGAGTAATTACACAAGGCTGCTTGTGAGGGGGCCAACGGAGCTTCCCTCTGGGTTGTATGTTACAAAGTCCTCTGTGCTGAGCCAGAGCATCCAGAGCTTTACAAGGTTCAGAGATTTCTTACCACAGTGAGATCGAGTGTCTTGAATGTACTGGTTTATTTTAAGTGAAGAATAAACTTTAGGATATATTGTGTGTAGATTTATAGGGGAAAAAATGGTCTCAATTATCTAAAATATGGAAAGGAGAGCTACTCAATAGCAGACACCCTGAGAATTATTAAGAATCCAAAGCACTGCTATGAACAAATCCAGCCATCATTACTTACCTAGGACAAGTAATGCAGCCACATGATTGAGAAATTAACTTGAAATGAGCACCTGATCTAACAACTTCGCATACAGTCTCCCCTCTACCAGTTTATAAAACTTTCTAGAATGAAGATTAGGGTGGAAGCAGCACTCCACTGCCATAACAATTACACTGCATTAATACTGGGCATTAGAGTCACACTCTGTCTGAGAACCGAGGGCCAGGGGTCAAAATCTGCAGGGCTGGTACTCAAAGCTTGCTTTCAAAGATAGACCCAAACTAAGGGTAACCACCAAAACAATTCTACAATAGGCAGTGAAGACTGTGTGCCTAGAAAACTTTCACATAAAGCTGAAAGGTTTAGTAACAGGGAAAACAAAATGTGTTCCTCAGTGGCAGAACCAAACTGATCTGCTTTTGCTGATAACGATTTAACAAGAAAACAAACATTTTAAAAGAACTGATAACTTGCTACATGTCCCTGATTTTTTTAAAAATTCAAATATTACAAAAGTGAAAATTTCTCTCCAACCTCAAACCCCTGTCCCTCTCCCCTAGTCTCCTTCTCTCAAAGTAGGCCCTGCTATCAGTTTTTTGTGTGCTCTTGCCTATTCATATCTAAGCACATATATGTATGCCACATACATACAGCAGTGGCTCCCAAATTTCTATACTTTAGAATTTACATAAGCAAAAATATATGAATTTGAGTATCAAAAGAAGTACAGCAATCAATTATAAAGCACTAAAAAATGGGAATTCACAAGTCCATATCAATAATTAATAGTAAACAAAAATTAAATGAGGGGAAAAGGGAAGCCTCAGCTGTAACAAAATTCAATGGCTTACTGGTGGGTGGGAAAGTAGTATTAGATCTGGAGGACCATTCTTTTACAACCATGATAATGAAGATTAGATCAGACAAGATTCATCAATGGATGCTACACCTAGAGAAAATTTGATGAGGACCAGAATGTTTGCCTCATCTTAAAGTGTATCCTCATGGATTGTTCTTACTAGATCCAAGAGTGAGGAGAGAAACACTAATTATACAATGGAGAATTTGGAAAACATCTTGAGCAAGTCATTGAAATTAACATTACCAATGTGAACCGACATGGTATCCTGAGAAGGACACAATATCACCTAGGTGGTACTCTGTCCTAGAATGTATCACTTCAATCTAATCACAAGAAAATTTCAGACAGACCTAAAATGAGGGTTATTCTATTTTAAAAAGGCCAGGGTTCAGGAATTCCCTGGCAGTCCAGTGGTTAGGACTCTGAGCTTCTAGTGCAGGATCCCGCAAGCTGCACAGCAAGGCCAGAGGGGGATAAAAAAAGGACAGGGGAGGAGTTGTAGTGAGGACTATATTCTTCAAAGGTGCTAATGTAAAATACAGAAAGACTGGAAATGTTATAGATTAAGTAAGACTAAAGAGACATGACAGCCAAATGCAATATCAGACTCTAGACCTGAAGAATAAAATGTATCATAGGTTATTAAATCACCTGACATAATGTGAATACAAGCAGTAGAGCAGACAGAAAGTCAGTTGTAGGACTGTTATTTATGCTTCTATAAGACAACAGTCCTATCAGCCCACCCTTACCTGGGAGCCCTGAGTCCCATGCCCTTCAGGAGCACTTAAGCCTTTGTCCTCTAAGCTCCTTCTTTGCCCAGGTAAGTAGAGGATGGGAAAGCTCTGATGCCAGGTAGGTTGCTTCTGCAGCAGGATCAATAAGCTATTTTAAATTTTGCTTTAGGATCCAGAAATTTAGACTAGGTCAGTGATACAGATTCAAAAGTGAGAAACTACATCACAAATTTCTTTCTGGTCCCCTCTGACCAGCTTGTGCTAATCTCACTGAAACCTTCCTCTTACCCTCCTTTTTCCTAAGTCCATTTAAAAGCCAAACAAACTCTGAAAGTGAAAGTCACTCAGTTGTGTCCAACTCTTTGTGACCCCATGGACTGTACAGTCCATGGAATTCTCCAGGCCAGAATCTTCCCAACCCAGGGATCAAACCCAGGTCTCCTGCATTTCAGGCAGATTCTTTACCAGCTGAGGCACATGGGAAGCCCAAGAATACTGCAGTGGGTAGTCTATCCCTTCTCCAGCAGATCTTCCTGACCCAGGAATCTAACCGGGGTGTCCTGAATTGCAGGTGGATTCTTTACCAACTGAGCTATCAAGGGAGCCCTAGGAAAAAAAATTAGGCATGACAAATGTAGGTAGCTAATAACAGTTTGGTGAATAAATAAAAATGAATGAGTGAATGAATGAACAAATAAACAGTGAAGGTATCTGAGTAATGCTCTGATAATGAAGACTAGTAGTATGGTTTGTGCAGGAATAACAAAAAGAAAATATATTTTTTTCTAACTTTAGCTCTTGTTAGCTGAGCTTAGGCAGTGTAGTCATTTCCTTATATCTCCTTTTAAATGTAAGTACACCTGTATTTGAACCAATATTAAGTCTAGGAATATATACCAGAGTAAAAAGGAGGAAAATTTCCTTTAAAGGAGACATGGAAACACAAAGGACTCTGCTGGCCTTTCTATCAGGAGGATGAAAATGGATAATTAAACTTATAAGAAAACTACAAGAATTTTACACTCAAATGAAATATTAAGATAAATGAGATTTGGGCTTTAAGTAAAATGTCATAGACTGAAAAATGCCAGAAATGGATTCAACACAGCAGACATGTTCTGAAGAGAGACCATCCATTTTTGTTTCCTGGATCCTGGGATTCTGTCATAATGATTCCTGTCCTTTCCAAGCCAGGTGCCTAAGTTTTCTCTTCTATTCTAAGAGCTATTATATATCCTTCCAGTAAACTCTCCCTCTGCTTATGTTATTCAAAGTTCATCTCTGATGCTTATGAAAGAAGAACCATGACAAGACACACGTTTCCCAGCTCACCGTATGAAGTACACCAATTATTATTCCCAAATATGAGCTTAGTAGGGCATCCCTGGTAGGTCAGCTGGTAAAGAACTCACCTACAATGCAGGAGACCTGGGTTCAATCCCTGGGCCCAGACGATCCCTGGAGGAGGGCACGGTAACTCACTCCAGTTATTTCTTGCCTGGAGAATCCCCATGAAGAGAGGAGCCTGGCAGGCTACAGTCCATGGAGTCTCAAAGAGTCGGACATGATTGAGCGACTGAGCAAAGCACAGCACAACATGGGCTTAGTAATACGGTTTCCAGGCTGCACAATAGTAAAGAACCTGCCTGCCAATACAGGAGATGCAAGAGACATAGCTTCGATCCCTGGGTCAGAAAGATCCCCTGGAGTAGGAAATGACAAACTACTCCAGTATTCTTGCCTAGAAAATTCCATGGACAGAGGTGCCTGGTGGGCTACAATACATGGGGTCACAAAGAGTCAGACGGGACTGAGCACAGCACAGCACACACATACAGTAAGAAGGTTAGAGGAAGTTTGTGGATTTTTTTCTCCTTTTGTTTACGTATGTCTGGTTGAGCTCACCAAATATACATAAGGGCAAGAACTTGAGTCGCAATGAAAATATTTAGTTCTTTGCCTACTCCATAAGAACCCTTTATTATTGTATCTAAAAGTACTTATTGTTCAATAGATATTAGAGTTACAGGTTTTTATGTTCAAAAACCACTTATTTCTAGATTAATTTCAAAGGGTGCATTTTAAATTTACCAATTTCCAAAGCCCTACCTCAGCTACCACAAATTTCCCGATTTTCACTTCCAATTGCTTGAAGCAAAAACAGGGCACCACTTTTGCTGCTAATGTTTCAACTTTCCAACTTTAACTAGTTATGTAAAGAACTAATTTAAACAAGTTGTAACATCCTCTTAAAGAAATACAGTTTAAACACCATGTTTCCTTTGTCAGCCTAGGTACTTGATTGAAAATCCTGGAAGAAATGGAATCTAGAAAGATAGTAACGAGAACCCTGCATGCGAGACAGCAAAAGAAACGCAGATGTATAAAACAGTCTCCTGGACTCTGGAAGAGGGTAAGGGTGGGATGATATGGGAGAATGGCATTGAAACATGTTAATTATCATATGTGAAATCAATCGCCAGCCCAGGTTTGATGCTCGGGGCTGGTGCACGGGGATGACCCAGCGGGAGGGAATCGGGAGGGAGGAGGGAAGGGGGTTCCGCAGGGGGAGCATATGTATACCCATGGCAGATTCATGGTAATGTATGGCAAAACCAACACAATAAAGTAAAGAAAATTTTAAAAAAGAAGAAAAAAAAAAAAAAAAGAAATGGCTGTTGCTATCTGGTTTCAACAAGTTATTTTTTAAGTAACTGAAAAATCTCCACTGATAATTCTTATTGTTTTGACCATGATTTTTGTGCCTAGTACATTTCTATGCATCTAACAGATGTATAAGAAATAGAAGTTAAACTCATGAACAAATAAATGTTTTGTTTTCCATTGTGAAGCAATTTTGGCTTGATTCATCACTAACACTTGGTTAAGAGGCTCTACTGCATAGCCATTTTAAAGTTAGTGGACACATATATCCCAGAAAATAGCTATTCTTGACAGTTCCACAAGCTTTCCATAAAAGTTTTAGAGTCCTGAAGTGGTCCCACTACATAATGAAAGCCTGAACTGCTGTCTGGGATGATTCTGTGGTAGCATTTATATTCCAGCGGTTCCCCCTCACGCTCCAACAAGCTAGAAGGCTTGATTTTATCTTAAGCCATATCTTTAATTGGGCCCTTCCCCTTCCTATCCTGTCGGCCTCATTACCTTATAGATTCTTAGCAAAGAGCAGTTGAAGCCCTATCTCAGGTTCTGCTTTTAGTGAGGCCAACTAAAGACAACAATATGCTATTATCTTATTAATAAAGAAGTATTATATATATAACATTACCTATGGACTTCTTTGCCAATGAAATTCCATATTCTACCTAAAGTGTAGATGTCTGCAAAGGACATATTATCATGGTACAGAATCAACACAGGCAACTATAATTTCTTGAGAGCTTTCCATGTAGATGCTAGCTCCTCAAATTGTAGGTAGGCATAGCCACTCACACTTACACAAAATTTTAAAAAATTGAGTCAACAATGTCAAAAAATCTGTGAAAAATCAGATAACTGGTACATGACAATTTATTTTGAGTATTTCCTGAAAAGGTCTCACAGGTTGATCATAAATGTTCTAAAATACTCTGAGAGAAAATGGTGATGTCCCTCTAACTTCCTGTTCTTCAACAGTTGTGGGATAAGGCCCAAGTGATCACTTCAGAAATGACTGATATGTTCTAAGGCTTACCCATGAGATTTAAAGCATACTTTTCTAAACACAAAACCAAAAAGCCCCACCCTGCTCTCATCACATTAATATCTTTGTTCGCACAAACCAAATCAACTAATGTCTCCACAGCCAAAAGAGGGAACAATAATTGTTAAAACAGCATTTTAGTTTGGGAAGAAGTTGAAAACAGGAGTAGGTAAAGAGCATGTGACTCACTCTCAATAGAAATACCAAACAGCCTTTGTTAGCAAACTGGATGAAGCAATTATAAGCAGCATCACAGACTGTCAATCTTAGATATCGGTCTTCCTTAAAAGCCTGCATGCTCTGTCATCAACAAGGTTATCTTAACCTTTCCTGAAACTATTTTTACTTTTAGCCTGGCTTACCTCTTAGTATAATCATCTCCTAAGTTCAAGTCCCATCAAGAAAAGCAGCACCACTAAAAAAGCTAAGTCACACATGCTTCGGTTCCCAAATAAGTCATAATTTACAGAGCATAGTCAAAGAGGTTAAAAAAAATTATAAAAGAAATTCACATGCTACGTGAAATAAACCAGACACAAAAGGACAAATATTACATGATTCCACTTGTATGAGGTACCAAGAATAATCACTCATGGAGATAGAAAGTATAGTGGCAGTTACCAGGGGCTGGTGCGGGAGGAGTGGAAATGAGGAGTTATTATTTAATGGGTCAAGTTTCTGTTTGGATGATGAAAGAATTCCAGAAATGGACAGTGGTGATGACTACACTACAATGTGAATAGTCTTAATGTCACTGAACAGTATACTTAAAAAATTAAAATGGTAAATTTTGTTATGTATATTTCCATATAAGAACTTTTTATAAAAGATATTCAGTGTTTTCTTTACATATCTTAAAAATGCTAATGAGACTCTAATCAGTAAAATTTCCACACTTACCATTTATTTTTTAATCCTCTCCTCAGTTTTCTCAAAACCCACACTTACCAACATCACTCTTCCAAACCCACCACCAAACTTCTTAAAACTCTATTCTGGCCACTATCTTCTGTCTTCCACCTCTCCTTTTCCTCATGAGCCTATATCATTTAAGTACTCAAGAAATAGAACCCTCACTTGAGAGCAGGAAGAGGAAAAAAACATGAACAAGCAAGGTCTTTAGTAGTGGGTAGGAGAAGGGGAAAAGTTGGAAGTAGTCATCCAGAGTAATTTTAATTTCATCACACTCATTTTATTTTATGGTTAATCCTTCTATAGCTTCAAGCACTTCTCGTCACCTATGATTTGGTGAACAAATCTGTATTGACTTTAACTGACATTCATGATTTCACAGTTGTCATTCAAATTATGCTTCAGCCCCTTGCATTATCATGTATTTACACCATGATTAGAGGCTTTTGAGTCAGGAGTTATCAATTTCTGCTGTACACTAGAATCACCTGGGCAGCCAAAAGGCACCATGTCCAGGCCACAGCTCACACCAACTAAATCAGTAGGACCCAGGGCTGGAGACCCAGGCAACTGTATTTTTTTAAACTCCCGATGTGCACCTACGTGTGACAACCAATGTTTCAGAGAAGTGCTTCTCCAACTTTAATGGAGATACCAAATATGTAGAGATTGTGTTGATTATTAAAAGGACAGCTGACTTAGGAGGACTGGAGGAAGTACCCGGATACTACATTTCTAATAAGTCAAAGTAATGCCAAATCTGCTGTTCCTGAACCCTACTTTGAGTAGTGAGCCTTTAGCAAACAAAAGCCTCTCAAGTTTCCTTCTCTCCTTCCTCAGTGGAGCATTTATTATACACACAGTCAGTGAAAAGTGAATTCATAGTTGGGCTTCCCAGTGAAGCAGGCCTGGACAAAGACTTGGGACACAACTGTGGTGGCCTCAGTGGCAGGCGTTCATTATTCTGCCTGGTGTGGCTTAAGCTGCTCTGCTTCTGCTTATAGGCTGGTCCTAGGTATCAATCCAATTTAGCCTCTCTAAATTCAAGACTGTTAACAAGATACTCAATTTCCTAGGCCTCAGTGACCTCATGTGTAAAACGGAGAATAAGCATGGCAACTATTTCATTGGGTTACCGTAAGTTTTAAATGAGATAATCATGTACAGCACTAGTATGCCTGCCATTATGCGTGCCTGTCTTTATTTCTGCTGCCAGCAAAAAGCAATTCACTAATTCTCTCTCTTTCCCTGAAGCATATGTTTCTGGATTCAGCTAACTCGTGGTTTTGTTCTGTGTACTTCTTGAACTCTGCTTCCACTACCAACTTCTGGCTCTCTCTACATGTTCCAATTAGTACGTTCCAAAAGTGGCTTTGATTGAGTCAGTTAGTCACAATCCACTAGACCTCTTCAAGGAAGACTCTCTGTATGCACAAAGTCTCCTCTAAGATAGATCAGGGAAATTTGTGGATTCACTCCACAATCAGGATATGACTCAGACTAGGGCCTCCCAGGTGGTGCTAATGGTAAAGAACCTGCCTCCCAGTGCAGGAGATGCAAGAGATTCCTGGGTTGGGAAGATCCCCTGGAGGAGGGCATGGCAACCCACTCCAGTGTTCTTGCCTGAGAAATCCCATGGACAGAGGAGGCTGGTGGGCTACAGTCCATAGGGTCACAGAGTTGAACATGACTGAAGCAACTCAGCACGCATGACAGCTACAGTGTAAGACAAGTTAAATGCAAGAAACCTTCAGAAAGAGATGGGGATATGGAAGGCAATAAGGTTTTCTAGGATGGGTAGTGCAACTGCCAAGCACCTTGCTTGCCTTGCCCAGTACACTTAGCAAATATTTATTCAACAACTAATAACTGCAAAGCATACATTGTAGTCCCTGTACCTGGAGGCCTGCGACAATCTACTGATCTTGATTCTGGACTGGAAAGGTAAAGCACCCAGACACATAGTTTCATGCAGATCGTATAAGCAAAATACTAATATTTTTGCTGTTTGAATACTGTTTTTGGTTTTCGTTTAATTTTGTGCTGAGAAATGCTATCCCCCCAAAGGATAAAGACAACCTCTCCAAAGCTCAGAACTTGGTAAGGAGATAGTAGCTAACCTCTAGTTCTTACAATATAGCAGCACTGTATGTGGCTTAACCCATTTAATCCATACAATGGTATTATCATCCCAATTTGGCAAACAGGGAAGCCAAAGCTTTAAGAGGTTAAAACACTTTCAAATCACACAGCTAACAAGTGGGAGAGTCAGGGCTCAAGTCCCAGAGACCTGCTTCAGAGCCTACACTCCTCCACAGTGTACAGTGCCTCTGGCCTTCTTCACAATCTGCTCAAATTTGTGGTGACACAACATCTACTTCAACATACACCTGCCTTGTTTTTTGCAGAGATGCCCAGCACAATGGCATTTTCAGATGTAACATTCTCAACTATATGCCATGAAGATACATACAATATTTCCAAACTTCTAGCAGGAACTTAAAAGGAAATTAAAAGATACACTTGCAGTCCCTCCAGTTTATGTTAAAATGCAAATTATTCACAAATTTCAGTGTTATTATTATTTGCAACTTACTACATTTTAAAATGTACACATTTTAAAAGACAGAATATGTACACAATAAAGGACACTGAAGAGATCAAGAAAAGATGGAAAGAATACACAGAAGAATTGTACAAAAAAGATCTTAATAAACTGGATTACTACAATGGTTTGGTTAGGCACCCAGAGCCAGACATTCTGGAGTACAAAGTCAAATAAGCCTTAGGAAGCACTGCTGTTAATAAAACTAGTCGATGGGATGGAATTCCAGTAGAGCTATTCAAAACCCTAAAGGATGATGCCATCAAGGTGCTGCATTCAATATGTCAGCAAATCTGGAAGACCCACCAATGGTCACAGGGCTGGCAAAGGTCAAGCCTCATTCCAATTCCCAAGAAGGGTAGTAACAAGAATGTGCTAACCATCAGACAACTGCACTCATTCCCCATGCTATTAAGGTCATGCTTAAAATCTTGCATGCTAGTCTTCAGCATTATGCGAACCAAGAACTTTTAGATGTCCAAGCTGGGTTTAGAGAAGGAAAAGGAACCAGAGATCAAATTGCCAACATTTGCTGGATCATAGAGAAAGCAAGGGAATTCCAGAAAAAACATCTACTTCTGTTTCACCAACTATGATAAAGCCTTTGACTATGTGGATCAAAACTAACTGTGGAAAGCTCTTACAGACATGGGAATACCAGACCATGTTACTGTCTCCTGAGAAACCTGTATACGGATCAATAAGCAATAGTTAGAACCCTGTATGGAACAACTGATTGGTTCAAGATTGAGAAAGAAGTATGACAGCACTGTCTGCTGTCACCCTGAGCACATCATGAGAAATGCTGGACTGGATGAGTTACAAGTTAGAATCAAGACAGGGGAGAGAAACATCAACAACCTCAGATATGCAAATGATACCACTCTATAATGGCAGAAAGTGAAGAGGAACTAAAGAGCCTCTTGAGGACAATGAAGGAGGAGAGTGAAAGAACTGGCTTAAAACTAAATATCAATAAACCTAAGATCATGGCATCCAGCCCCATTACTTCATGGCAAATGGGAGAAAATGTGGAAGTAGTGACAGACTTCCTCTTCTTGGGCTCTAAAATTACTGCGGATGGTAACTGCAGCCATGAAATCAGAAGGTGATTATTTCTTGGCAGGAAAGCTATGACAAACCTAGACAGTGTGTTGAAAAGTAGAAACATTTCTCTGCCAACAAAGGTCCAAATAGTTAAGGCTATGGTCTTCCCAGTGGTCATGCACAGTTCTGAGAGCTGGACCATAAAGATGGCAGAGGGCCAAAGAATTGATGCCTTCGAACTGTGGTGCTGGAGAAGACTCCTGAGAGTCCCTTGGACAGAAACTAGTCAATCTTAAGGGAAATCAATCCTGAATACTCATTGGAAGGACTTATGCTGAAGCTGAAACTCCAGTATTTTGGTTATCTGATGCAAACAGCCAACTCATTGGAAAAGTCCCTGATGCTGGGAAAGATTGAGGGCAGAAGGAGAAGCATGTCAGAGGATGAGATGGCTAGATGGCATCACTGATGCAATGGACATGAACTTGGGCAAATTTCAGGAGATGGTGAGGGACAGGGAGGTGAGCTACAGTCCCTGGGGTCACAAAAAGTTGGATACAACTGGGTGACTGAACAACATTTTAAAATAGCTGCTTTCATATACATGTTACAGTGACTTTTTTTAGTTGCCTAGCGTCTGAAGTTCTGTCTTATCTTTAAGAAAGATCCACTGGGTAACTTTCCAAATTCCCAGATTCTCATTTTCTCTCCTCTGGACACCCTGGGTAGGAACATGTGACCCAGACTTTATCCGTCAGACAATCCTACCTAGAACTTGAATACAAGCAAACAAGGAGAACGGAGCATTCATCCTGGACCACAGGAGAGGGCACTACTGCCAGGAGCACCAGCATGAGTAACCAGCAGCAGCTCTCGTATCACATCTGCAGACTCAGCACGATTCTGGCTGAGGCTCTCACTACAATGCTTCCTGACTGTGTTAGTTTCCTTGGGCTGCCATAAAAAAGTACAACAAACTGGGTAGCTTAAAACTACCCAAGGGTTGCTGACAATCCTTGGTGTTCCTTGGCTTGTGGCTGCATCACTCCAGTCTGCACATCTATCTTCCAATGGCCTTCCTGCCTGTGTCTTCTCCTGGGTGTCTTTGTATCAATCTCCCATTCCTTTCTCTTAAAAAGATGCCAGTCACTGGGTCAAAGACCACCGTAACCCAATATGACCACATTTTTAACTTGATTACATCTACAACAACCTTATTTCCAAATAAAGGTCACCTTCACAGGTATTGGGGATTAGGACTTCAACATGTCTTTTAGTGAAACACAATTCAATGCACAAAATCTATGTTCCTGTTGATTTTCTGGGCTTGGATCTCCAGCCATTCCAGTCATCTTGTGGGCCACCTCACAATATTTTCTTATAAACTCTTATTTCAATCAGCAGAACTAGTGTTGTAGCTTCCCTACTTTAAATCTTGACCTGTCTAATCTCTCCCTCTATTTTCCTCACCTCCCTTCTGAAATTCTCCACTCAGAGCTCTCTAGGGATGAGTTGAACTGTGACTTTATAATGACAAAGGCCATCTATCTTAGGAATAGGGTAAGATGCCCATTCCACTCCCTAGATCAAGCAGACTAAACAAATGATAGCCCAGGTTCATGTTAAAAGAAGGACTCAAACTGACCAGTCCCAAATCTCTTTATTGAAATGCCTATAGAACCTATTGATTTCCTAAGCTGAAAGTTTGTTCTCAAGCTGAATCTACTTTGGAGCAGAATTTGACTAATCTTTGCCTCTGGAAAAGGGTGGTATGAGGCCTATTTTGGTGGTGAGGACACACCACGTGCATCAGATCCCATAGACATTGCCCCAGTCTACATAATTTTCATCAGGTCATGACAGCAGCACCAAAGGGGCTAACTATCATTTGAATTGTGTTTGGTCTTAAGTTTCCAAAGACTCATCAATGCTATTAGGAACAATAACATTATGACAGAAAGAGTTGCAGAGGAAACAAACATGGGGTTCTAAGAAACATGACAATCAAAGATAGCTGAATCTGAAACAACTCTACGTCAATGACTTCAAGGAAATAAAAATACATTTTAAAATTTTGAATAAATCAACTTTACAAATGGCCACGAGGAGCAGTGCAGCGATGTCATTTTTTTTTTGGTTTGTTTGTTTACTCTAATTTGCTTCCTTTTATGGCCTGCGCCTGCCAACTTCATAGAATTGTGGTAGGGCTGGGGACAACATAAGCTTGGAACCAACTGCCTAAGGCTCTCTTTGCCTTCGTCTGTTCAGAGCCTGATTGAGAATGAAGCCAATCCAGGAAAAGAGAAGGCAAGTGATATATACAAAGTTATTATTTCATTGGAGTCTCACAATCCAGCTATACCTAAAAATACCTATTATACTTCCAAATTACTGGAACCAATATATTCCTTTCTTGGTTTGTTTGTTCAAGCTAGTTTGAATTGCAGATCTAGCCTAACAATGACAATGTGCTATCAAGTGTATGCATCTGCTTTGACCTAATTCCCTTGGATTGTTGTTGGCCAGAGAATACTGTGTCGAAAGGACCATGGATGTCAACTGGGATGATGGTTTCTGAATTTCTGTCTTCTGGCATGCTATTGGGAACATGCACATATGTAAAAGCTAATGGAGAAGCACCTGCATAAGGCAATCTTTTGGCAAGAGTATGGGAATGACCTGAACCTCCCCCATTCATTCACATATTTACTCAACAAATCAGTAGTGGGTACTTATTATCTGCCAAGCCCAGGCGCAGGCCCTGGGAACTCAGCAATGAAAAAAGAACAAAGCCCTGCCCTTGTGAACCTTCCACTCTAGAGAAGGAACAAAAGAAACATTTTAAAGTCAATATATATCAGACAGTGATAAAATGTTATGATGAAAGATTAAATAGGGTAAGAAGGATAGAAATGCAGGGTAGGCATCTATTTCATATGTGATGAAATAGTGAGCTTTGTGGTTGTCTGCAAAAAGACACTGCCAAGCCAAGAAAACAGTACACAGAAGGCACTGAAGCAGGAATAGGTAGGGGGCCAATGTGGCTGAAGTGGAGGGAATGAGAGTGTGGTAGTAGACAAGGTGAGAGAAGTATTAGTGGGGAAAGGTGTGATGGAGAAAATTTAGAGACTTCATAGACCATTGTAAGAATCTGAGGTTTTAGGGGACTTCCCTGGTGGTCCAGTGGTCCATGACCCCAATGCAGGGCGCACAGGTCCGACCCCTGATCAGTGAACTAAGATCCTGCAAAGGGCACAATGTAGCCAAAAAAAAAAAAAAAAAAGGAATTTTAGGCTTTATGTTATGAACCAGATAAGAACTCCCAGGGTAACTGTGAGCAAAGGAGTCCATAACCTGACTCAAAGATTTAATGATCGTTCTATCTGCCAGGTTGAGAACAGAAGGAAGGAATTATCAAGCCAATTAGGGAGACCATGAAACCGGGAGTGGAGGTGGTAAGATATAGTTGAACTCTGAATATATTTTGAAGGTAGAGCCACCAACAGAATAGAATTTAAGCAGAAGTTTTCATAAGTATCTCCATAGCCTAAGCAACTAGAGAGATGGAGATGCCAGGTACTTTGAGACAATGGCTGTTTGAGAAGCACAGATTCAGAATGGTGGAAGAATAAAGAATGAGGTTTAGATATATTAACTTTGAGATGCCTGTCAGATACCTGTCTAGAATAGATAGTAAGCTAAATGAGTCTGAAGGTAAAAGGAAATTTCTGGGCTGGAGACAAAGTATTTGGGAGCCATCAGAGTACATATGAATTTAAAGTCATGAGGCTAGATGAGATTAGCTAGGTATTGGGTCCATACAGAAGAGAACAGTTCTAAGCACTATAACCTTGAGCAGCATCTCAATGCTGAAAGAAAGATGAATAGCGAGTAAGGTAGGATGATAACCAAAAGGTAGAAGCTAAGTGCAAAAATATTTTTCAAAAGAGAGTGGCTAATTAGATCAAATGCTGAGATAAGTAAGATGAGGACTAATAATTAACAACTAGATATAGCTACACAGAAGTCACTGGAGTGGGTATAAAAAAGGAGGGAATAAGTCATACACAGCGAGTAGAGACAACTCTTTCAAGGATTTTATAGTATAAAGAAATAGAGAATTGGAGTAACATTTAAAAGATGTGGAAACAAGAGAGAAATTTAAGCTAGATGGTATTTCAGCACATTTGTATGCTATGGAAATGATCCATTACAGAGAGAAAACTGATGTGAGAGGGGGAGGGGACAATTGCTGGAGTAATGTTTTTGAATCCTGAATATTCATTAGAAGGACTGATGCTGAAGCTGAAGCTCCAATACTTTGGCCCACCTGATGCTGACTCTCAGAAAAGACAAGACCCTGATGCTGGGAAAGACTGAAGTCAAGAGGAGAAAGGTATGACAGAAGACAAGATGGTTGGATGGCATCACTGACTCAATGGACATGAGTTTGAGCAAGCTCCAGGAGATGGTGAAGGACATCTGGTGCACTGCAGTCCATGGGGTCGCAAAGAGCCAAACACAACTGAATGACTGAACAACAATGCTCTTGAGTAGGCAAGAGGAGATGGGGTCTAGTCACAAGCAAGGAGTCAGCCTTAGATTAACATATTGATCACTCATGTACTCTAACTGAAGAAGAGGCAGAATATAAAGGCAAAGGTGAAGATAAGTGGGTAGATGAGGCAACAGGCTCTCGTATAAATCCTCTTCTGCTTCATTTTTCTCAGGAAAATGGGACACAGATTTATTATTTGAGAGTCAAGAGAAGGGGAAAAGTCTGAATGGTTTGAAGCAAGATGGAAAGATGTGAAATAGTTACCTAAGAAAGTAGGGGAAAGATCAGAGTAGGGAAAAGCAATAGGATCCCTGGGCAGGACTGAGCACCCGCATGGGGTCAAGGGTCATCTTCCTGCATGGGGTCAAGGGTCATCTTCCTGCTATGCATCTGAACACTGTGGTGAAAAGGGTGATGTCCATAAGGGTTCAGAGTAAAGGGGAGAGAAGTGAGAAGTAATTTCAAAGTCAGCTAACTCACTCAGCTTTAAGAGAGAGAAGCAAACAGGTCCACAGTTCAAATATGAAGTGTCTGCAATCTTAACAGCAATTAGATATAATTGGAACATATTCTTAGAAACAAAATCAGAGAACTTTAGAGATTAAAATAAAAATGATCCAAGTGATTTTCTTATCTGAATCCTTCATTTTATAACATTTGAAACCAAGGGCCTAGCAAATTGAATGACTTTCCCAAGACTACACAGCTAGTTAGCTGTGTAGCAGCTGCTGCTGCTGCTCAGTCGCTTCAGTCGTGTCCGACTCTGTGCGACCCCACAGACGGCAGCCCACCAGGCTCCCCCGTCCCTGGGACTCTCCAGGCAAGAACACTGGAGTGGGTTGCCATTTCCTTCTCCCGTGCATGAAAGTGAAAAGTGAAAGTGAAGTCGTTCAGTCGTGTCCGACTCTTT
This sequence comes from Antilocapra americana, assembly GCA_007570785.1. Classification (NCBI taxonomy): domain Eukaryota; kingdom Metazoa; phylum Chordata; class Mammalia; order Artiodactyla; family Antilocapridae; genus Antilocapra; species Antilocapra americana. The sequence goes on along the minus strand of ML664174.1, from coordinate 18,990,601 downwards.
GCGACCCCATGGACTGCAGCCCACCAGGCTCCCCCATCCATGGGATTTTTCAGCAAGAGTACTAGAGTGGGTTGCCATTGCCTTCTCCACACATCTAGTTAGAGACAGAGACAAATCTAGATGTCAGTTCTCTGTCTTCATCCACTAGTCTTCCTGTCCTCATTTACTGGCAGGATACAATGAAGTTTCAGGCTGGTCCATTTGTTTCCTTGTAGGTTTAAGCCTGCCTTTCTCTGAGCATTTCTGAGCCCTGTTCCATGACTCCTATCTTCTGTAATGAATCCCCCTTGCTACCTCTCAGTATCACACAGCTTCTCCAAGTTCTTCAGCCAAGCATGTATTTTACTGAAGCTTTCAGTGCACTAGGCTGGGTCCAGAGCCTAGAATTAGGAAATTATCGATGGAGCTTCACCTAGAAGGAAGGAAGGGGAATTACAGGATGAGCCTCTCTCAAACCCTACAGCTGATTTCCTCAGACTCATCAGACAGCAACATGGTTTTCAGGTGCCAGTGACAAAGGTATGACATTCTCTTAACCCTGCTTTCCTTCTGTCCAGGGAAGGGCTCAAGACTTTTCAGGTTACAAACTGTATGCACTCATTGGACCAACAAATGCCAAACTTTTGCATTAAGAAGAAAACAGATCTGAACCAACAAGCTTGCGGATAGCCTGCAGCCTGTGTTCCATCTGAATACCATTTGAACATAACTGGTTAAAGTTCTTCCAATGATGGCTTTTGTTATCTATAAAATTAAGACTAAACCAGAGATCAAGGAATTTCAACTGGAAGTTATATCCTGTCTCCAGTCTCCCATCTTGGTGTAATTTAAGTTAGTTAAAGACTCCTTTAAATTCACTTATTTAAAACAGATACTCATCCAAAGAAGCACTCTATAAACATTTGGCACATCTTGATGAGCCCTTCAATTGTACTTTAAAGGCAGTGGAAACAACCTCAAAACCAGTTACTTATGCTCTCCTCCAAGAAGTTCACTAATTGGAACGAGGGCTCTGCCTCTGATTGAGGACACCCTCTCCACTCTTTAATGTCTCACAATTGTCCCTTCTGAGGAACAGTAGTGCAGTTCCAGTGAATTCTTTTCATATTTAGAAATTATTTAGATAAAGAGGTAAAGGGTATTGAAGGGTACTAGAAGTTAACATATGATACAAAAGGATAGAGTCTTAAATCTTCCCTCCCTTCTCCTGTTTAAAACAAACAATTGAAAAATGGAGAGAAACCTATGCACCTTCATATCCTCCCACATACTGGGTGAAATATCAGGAATAAAATCCCTGAAGTAAACCTACATATATAAAACATGGCCCGTGCCATGCCATGCTCGGTCATTTCAGTCATGCCCAACTCTTTGTGACCCTATGGACCATATCCCATCAGGCTCCTCTGTCCATCAGGCAAAAATACTGGAGTGGGTTGCCATGCCCTCCTCCAGGGATCTTTCCAACCCAGGAATCGAACCTGACCCTCTTATGTCTCCTACATTGGCAGGTGGGTTCTCTATCACTAGCACCACCTGGGAAGCCTAAAACAAGGCCTACATATTATAAAGATTAAAAAGGATAAATCTGTGGCAAAATTATCTTTGTCAACACCCACCATGCCAATACTAGAGGACTGAGAATTAAGACATATCATATTTTAAAGAATCAATCATATAATCTACTTGGAGGATAGTTTTGATTTTATATAATTGTCCACAGCTTTTGGTCAACAATTCTACATTAATAAATAAGGGAAATAACCATGAGTAGGAAAAGATTTAACTATAAAGATGATTTCAGCATTATTTATAATAATGAAAAATTAGAAACCACACAATAAAATACTGGTACATCCATATTATGAATTATGCAGCAACTGAGTGCTATTATAGAAGAGGTAAGATATTCATAATGTATTAAGTTTTAAAAGTATCAAAACAGTATGCATGGTAAAAAAAACACATAAAATATATACATATCCACATATATCTATCTATATATATACAGAGAGAGATATATTCATAGAAAAGAGACTAGAGAGCAAACACACTAAAGTATTAATAGGTGAGAGAATTATAGAAAAATTTTGTCTTCTTTCATCTACTTTTGCTTTCTTATCTTTCCTATGTTATCATTGTCTCAGATTGGGTTCCCTTGGGAAACAGTTTCTGAGGGAGAGATTTTCATGTTCTTGGTAACAACACCCACAGGGACTTCTCTGCAGAATCAACACCTATAACGAGTGAGGGAAGCAGGGCCAGGCAGAGGGAGAAGTTGAGCTATACTTGCAATAGAGACTCAACAGATTCCATAGAGACTATCAAGTTGGGATGGCCCTTGAGAGAGGTCCTGAATTGAGGCTAGAAAACTGTGCATTTTTACTTCTATTTGGACAAGCCATTGAATGTGTGCTACCTCAGGGAGGAGTGTAACCTATGAGAGGAGCTCCCTTAAGCTGAGAGCAATGCCTGGTAAAGAACTCAACTGTAGGCTATTTTCAGGTAGGACTGGTGCAGCTGGGAAAATGAGTGTCTAAATCTTTAAGTGGGTGTGACAAGTTTGGGGAGCAAAATACGGAATCTACTAAACTACACTATGTGCTCACTTTTTCTATTAAATTTACGCCATCTGGGAACAACTCCTTTCTATTCCTAGGGAAGCTTTCAGTATTAAGGTTAACCAGACAAATTAGGCCTAGCCCTTGCAATTGGTCATGGGGTGGTGATGTTTCCATCACCTTCTTCCTCTATTTCCCAACTTAATTCCCTCTCACTCTCAGCTACCATCTCTGCTAATTTAAATGGCTTACCAGGCAGAGGATGTGAGGGCCTATACCATCAACCTTGGAGGTCTTAATCATCATGAACTTCTAGGCAATAATGGCAGAATTAGAATATTTGCTAACAAAATTGAGCAAGGAATACCAATGACAACTCAGAGGATCCAAAGATATTCTTCCCTGAACCCACTCTTTCTACTGACTAGAGCCAGTTAACCCCGCCATTCAGTTCAGTTGCCAAGTCATATCCGACTCTTTGCGACCCCATGGACTGCAGCATGCCAGGCTTCCTTGTCCATCACCAACTCCCAGAGATTACTCAGACTCATATCCGTTGAGTCGGTAATGCCATCCAACCATCTCATCCTCTGTTGTCCACTTCTCCACCCACCCTCAATCATTCCCAGCATCAGAGTCTTTTTCAGTGAGTCAGTTCTTTGCATATGGTGGCCAAAGTATTGGAGTTTCAGCTTCAGCATCATTCCTTCCAGTGAATATTCAGGACTGATTGCTTTTAGGATGGGCTGATTGGATCTCCTTGCTATCCAAGGGACACTTAAAGAGTCTTCTCCAACACCACAGTTCAAAAGCATCAATTCTTCAGCACTCAGCTCTCTTTATAGGCCAACTCTCACATCCATACATGACTACTAGAAAAACCATAGCTTTGACTAGACGGAACTTTGTTGGCAAAGTAATGTCTCTGCTTTTTAATATGGTGTCTAGGTTGGTCATTAACTTTTCTTCCAAGGAGCAAGCATCTTTTAATTTCATGCCTGCAGTCACCATCTGCAGTGATTTTGGAGCCCAAAAAAAAATAAGGTCTGTCACTGTTTTCACTGTTTCCCCATCTATTTGCCATTAAGTGATAGGACTGGATGCCATGATCTTAGTTTTCTGAATGTTGAGTTTTAAGCCAACTTTTTCACTCTCATCTTTCACTTTCCTCAAGGGGCTCTTTAGTTCTTCTTTGCTTTCTGCCATAAGGGTGGTGTCATCTGCATATCTGAGGTTATTGATATTTCTCCCAGCAATCTTGATTCCAGCTTGGGCTTCATCCAGTCCAGTGTTTCTCATGATGTACTCTGCATATAAGTTAAATAAGCAGGGTGACAACATATAGCCTTGACATACTCCTTTCCTAATTTGGAACCAGTCTGTTGTTTCATGTCCAGTTTTAACTCTTGCTTCTTGACCTGCGTACAGATTTCTCAGGAGGTCTGGTATTCCCATATCTTGAAGAATTTTTCACAGTCTATTGAACAGAACTGAACTGTTGTGATCCACACAGTCAAAGGCTTTGGCATAGTCAATAAAGCAGAAGTAGTAGTTTTCTGGAACTCTCTCGCTTTTTTGATGATCCAATGGATGTTGCCAATTTGATCTCCAGTTCCTCTGCCTTTTCTAAATCCAGCTTGAACATCTGGAAGTTCACAGTTCACATACTGTTGAAGCCTGGCTTGGAGAATTTTGAGAATTACTTTGCTAGCATGTGAGACGAGTGCAACTGTGTAGCAGTGTGAGCATTCCTTCGCATTGCCTTTCTTTGGGATTGGAATGAAAACTGACCTTTTCCAGTCTTGTGGCTACTGCTGAGTTTTCCAAATTTGCTGGCATATTGAGTGCAACACTTTCGAAATAGCTCAACTGGAATTCCATCACCCCCATTAGCTTTGTTCATGGTGATGCTTCCTAAGGCCCACTTTACTTTGAGTTTCAGGATGTCTGGCTCTAGGTGAGTGATCACACCATCGTGATTATCTGGGTCGTGAGGATCTTTTTTATACAGTTCTTCTGTGTATTCTTGCCACCTCTTCTTAATATCTTCTGCTTCTGTTAGGTCCATACCATTTCTGTCCTTTATGGTGCCCATCTTTGCCTAAAAAGTTCCCTTGATATCTCCAGTTTTCTTGAAGAGATCTCTAGTCTTTCCCATTCTATTGTTTTACTCTGTTTCTTTGCACTGATCACTGAGGAAGGCTTTCTTATCTCTCCTTGCTATTCTTTGGAACTCTGCATTCAAATGGGTATATCTTTCCTTTTCTCCTTTGCCTTTTGCTTCTCTTCTTTTCATAGCTGTTTGTAAGGCCTCCTCAGACAACCATTTTGCCTTTTTGCATTTCTTTTTCTTGGGGATGGTCTTGATACTGTCATTAAAGAGTATTAACATGTAATACAAAGAGCTTCACACTCAGTGCCCAGTTGCATAGGTCCATCCACATTACTCTTATCCATATCTGCTCATCCTTAATCCAATTGTTCTCCTCCAGACCCCTGACTATTCAGTCAAGCTATTTACAAAGGCCTACAAGTTGATGTATGTTCTTCCTTTGGCCACTTCTCCTACAGCATAAGGTGGATGATGTGCTATAATAATCAAAGCTATGTTCACTAGAAGAATTTCTCCTCATAACGCCACATACCAACACATCCACAACTAAGCTTGGCCTTTGTCAGCTGGTCCTAAAAGACTGTATATGTGGCCAAGGGTATAAGATGAGGGAGAGGAAGCTGCCATGCAGTGGATTACATGAGAGTCTGGGCCATTTGCTTCTGCAGTCTATTTGTGCCCTCTGGTCATGGCAGTGCCCAATCCTGGATGTACCACTTCTATTTTATGATGGATTGCTATCAGGATGTCCCAACTTATGACTTTGTGGGTCTGACAGAATTTAGGTAATGATGAAGTTTGGCCACATGGCCACTCAAGTTCCATGATTAGGTGCTCTGTCTACCAGAACCCAGAAACATAGCAAGACCTAATTTTCAATTAACATAGAATTCTCCACTGTAGATGGAATAGCATTGCTATAGGAGTTCATATTGTGATTCTCCTACTGGGGCTTGCCATAAACTCCACACAACATCACTCTTCACTGAAGACAACACCATAGGGCCTTTCAGATCATGAGGCCAAAGAAGCAGGGCTGTTCACACCATGGTGTGGGTGTGCTACATATCCCTTTCCTGCATTGAGCCCTACTCAAAGCTGGATAGTCAAAGCTATGGTTTTTCTAGTAGCCATGTATAGATGTGAGAGTTGGACCATAAAGAAGGCTAAGGGCTGAAGAATTGATGCTTTTGAACTGTGGTGTTGGAGAAGACTATTCAGAGTCCCTTGAACTGCAAGAAGATCAAACCAGTATATCTTAAAGGAAACCAACCCTGAATATTCATTGGAGGGACTGATGTTGAAGCTGAAGCTCCAATACTTTGGCAACCTGATGTGAAGAACCAATTCATTAGAAAAGACCCTGATGCTGGGAAAAATTGAAGGCAGGAGGAGAAGGGGACGTCAGAGGATGAGGTGGTTAGACAGCATCGCCAACTCAATGACATGACTCTGAGCAAGCTCTGGGAGATGGTGTAGGACAAGGAAGCCTGGGTGCTGCAGTTCATGGGGTCACAAAGAGTTGGACACAACTGAGCAACTGAACAACAGCAAAGCTGAAAACCTTTCACATCACCTGGTTCCTAGTCATGTCATACACTCCTCTCCAGAATCTGAAGAGTCTACCAGGCATTCTGCTTCATTAGTGGTAGAAAGAGAAAAATGAAACAATTTGTCTAGATCACTAGGTTTCTGAAAATGTTACTGATATGCCAGGCCCCTGAACATTCATGAGGCTTATCTCTTACCTTTCATAGTACCATACCAAGTCCTTCAATATATTCTCTGCTTCACAATTATCCAGTATGATTAACACAATGTAAACAATATAATGGATCAATATAATGTTCAATGGACTATCTAGAGAGTCCAGTGCTCTTCAGACTATGACAGACAACTGATGGCAGAGTTAAACACAGCCATGGGACAAGACTGTAAGTGTATACCAATGTTAATCCCATGTGAATGCAAAGTGCTTCTGGTCTTCCTTCCTGATGAAGATGAAACAAATACATCTGCCAGATACTTGAGATCATGTTAATCTTTCTAACAAAAATACCACATCTGGCACAGCAGCTATAATTGGGACTACCATTTGGTTGAGCTTGTGATAGTTTACCCTTAACCTCCAGGATCAGTCTGGCTTTTCATGGACTGGACTGGTAAACTAAGCAGAGATATGTGGAGATCATGACCCATGTATCCTTCAGATATTTAAGACTGGCACTAATCTCTACTATTTCCCCTGGTATGCAACTGCTTTTACTCACTGCCTTGACTGGAAGCAGGGATTTGAGAGACTTGCTTAGTCTTCCCATATTGCAATAGCTCTTACTCAGAGGTCAAGGCATCAACAGGGGGTTCAGCCAACTATCATGTATATATACTCCAATTATGCATTCGGGGGTTGAGGAAACAACTAGGGAGTGACTCCACAGTCCCAGTGAACTCACTGTGAGCTAAATATGGGCCAGAGCTTCACTGGTCTTCACACATCACCTCTCTTACAGAGGGACTGTGACGACCCTTCAAGACCCAGTTATCAACTTCAGTCTAAATCCTTTGTTCAGCAGGCTTCCAATGTATTACTGTATGGTTACTCAATGAAATAGCCATAGATCCCTTTGGAGAAGGACTATAGGAGAAGGCAATGGCACCCCAATCCAGTACTCTTGCCTAGAAAATCCTATGGATGGAGAAGCCTGGTGGGCTGCAGTCCATGGGGTCACTAAGAGTTGGATACGACTGAGGGACTTCACTTTCACTTTTCACTTTCATGCACGGGAGAAGAAAATGGCAATGCACTCCAGTATTCTTGCCTGGAGAATCCCAGGGATGAGGGAGCCTGGTGGGCTGCCATTTATGGGGTTGCACAGAGTCAGAGACGACTGAAGTGACTTAGCAGCAGCAGCAGCAGCATAGGAATCACTGTTTACCCTTGCTTGGATACAGGCTATGGGATTCTTCTTCCTGAGAACCACACCTTTCCTTCTGGCGTAAATTCTAGGTCTATACACTTGCTCAAATCTGGAAGCGGGAGAGGGAGCATAGTCAGCTTTAATTAAGATAAATTTTCTTCATTGTATGGCAAAAACAATAAAAAAAATAATAAAAAAAATTTTAAAAAGATAAATTTTCTTAAATAAAGTTCACCCATTTTTCCATATAAAATTCAATGAGTTGTGACAAGGGTATACTTTCATTATATCACTGTAATGAAAATACAGAAAATTTCTATCATCTCCCAAAGTTTCCTTGTGCCCTTTTTAGCCAATTCCAACCTCCTCTCCTCCATCCCCTGTCAGCCACTTGTCTACTTTCTGTCTAGAATGTCATTTATATGGAATTACATAGTATATAATCTTTTGTGTCCTTTTCTTAATATAATAATTTCATGTTGTTGTGTGTATCAGTGAAAAAAAGTGAAAGAAAGTGAAGTTGATCAGTCGTGTGTGACTCTTTGAGACCCCGTGGACTTTAGCCTACCAGGCTCCTCTGTCGATGGGATTCTCCAGGCAAGAAATGCCATTTCCTTCTCCAGGGGATCTTCCCAACCCAGAGATCAAACCCAAGTCTCCTGCATTGCAGGCAGATGCTTTAACCTCTGAGCCACCAGGGAAGCCATCAGTACTTCGTTTTATTGCAGAGTAGTATTCTATTATATGGGCTTCCCTGGTGGCTCAGACAGTAAAGAATCTGCCTGCAATGCAGGAGACCTGGGTTCAATTCCTGGGTCAGGAAGATTCCCTGGAGAAGGAAATGGCTACCCACTCCAATATTCTTGCCTAGAGAATTCCATGAACAGAGGAACCTGGTGGACTATTTGCAGTCATTATAGTCAGACAAGGACTGAGCAACTAACACTTTCACTTTTTCATTCTACTATACAGACATACCACAATATGTTTCCCAATTGATCAGTTGATAAGCATTTGGGTTGTTACCAGTTTCAGTTCAGTTCAGTGCTCAGTCATGTCTGACTCTTTGCGACCCCATGAACAGAAGCACACCAGACCTTCCTGTCTATCACCAACTCCCGGGGTCCACCCAAACCCATGTCCATTGAGTCAGTGATGCCATCCAACCAGCTCATCCTCTGTCATCCCCTTCTCCTCCTGCCCTCAATCTTTCCCAGCATCAGGGTCTTTTCCAATGAGGCAGCTCTTCACATCAGGTGGCCAAAGTATTGGAGTTTCAGCTTCAACATCAGTCCTCCCAGTGAACACCCAGGACTGGTCTCCTTTAGGATGGACTGGTTGGATCGCCTTGCAGTTCAAGGGACTCTCAAGAGTTTTCTCCAACACCATAGTTCAAAAGCAGCAATTCTTCAGTGCTCAGCTTTCTTTATAGTCCAACTCTCACATCCATACATGACTACTGGAAAAACCATAGCCTTAACTAGACGGACCTTTTTTGACAAAGTAATGTCTCTGTTTTTTAATATGCTGTCTAGGTTGGTCATAATTTTCCTTTCAAGGAGTAAGAGTCTTCTAATTTCATGGCTGCAATCACCATCTGCCATTATTTTGGAGCCCAAAACAATAAGGTCAGTTTGGGGTTATTATAAATATTCTTTGTATGATCATTTGCTGAATGCAAATGGTCTCTGGAAGGGCAGATGTCCACACCATTTCAAAATGATCACCATGAAAAGTATAGTTATGATCTGCCACCACACAAAGTTGTTAAATAATTTTTTACTATTTTCCCCACACTTTACAATTCATACCCATGAATCATTTATTTTGCAACTGTTAGTCTATACCTTTAAATCTCCCTCACCTATTTCTCTTCCCCTTCTTCCCCCTGGCAAACAGTTGTTTGCTCTTTGTATCTATTACCCTGCTTCTGTTTTGTTATGTTAATTTGTTTTTTAGATTCCATATGTAAGTAAAATCATACAATGTTTGTCTTTCCCTGTCTGATTTATTTCACTAAGCATGATCTACCCTCTAGGTCCACCCTTGTTGTCACAAATGGCAAGATTTTGATGACTCAGCAACATTCCACTATCTATCTATCTATCTATCTATATATATATAAACACTACATAAAAACACTGTATATATAAAACACTATATATATATATAAAACATTCCATCATGTTATTATACATATAGACATACATATAGCAAATATATTACATCTTCTTTATTCATTCACTGATGGACATTTGGGTTGCTTCCATATCTTGGCTATTGTAAAACAAAGCTGCAGTTAATACAGGGATACTTATATCTTTTCAAATTAGTATTTCATTTTCTTTTGGTAAATACCCAGGAGAACTGCTGGATCATATGGTAGTTCTATTTTCTACTTTTTTGAAAAAATCCCCATCCTGTTTTTCATAATGTGTGTGTGTGCTCCGTTGTGTTTGATTCTTTGACCTCTGATAACAAGGTAGGAGAAGGTATTATATGAGTCTTCTTGAGAGGGGTACCTGATGCACCAGCTTTGAGAGGATGGGAAAGGAGGGCTTCTCTCCCATACCTGCCTGGTTTGACTGTTGAAGGGGAGGAAGTATGTGCTGCCTGAGCACCCCTCCCTCCATTTCCTGGAACTGTCGCATGGGGTGTCCACCAAGATTAATTCGAAGTGTTCCAGGGAAACCTGCGACCCTTTGGACTATAGTCCACCAGGCTCCTCTGTCCAGGGGATTTTCCAAGCAAGAATACTGGAGTGGGTAGTCATTTCATACCCCAGGGGATCTTCACAACCCAGGGATAGAACCTGCATCTCTTGCATTGGCAGGTGGATTCTTAACCACTGCACCAACAACAGCTACACCAATTTACATTCCCAGCAACAGTGCATGAGGGTTCCCTTTTCTCCACATTCTCACCAACACTTATTTGTTATTTACTATCTTCTTGATGAGAGCCATTCTGATAGGTATGGGTGATATCTCACTGTGGTTTTGATTTGCATTTCCCTGATGATTAGCTATGTTGAGCATCTTTTCATGTGCATGTTGGCCATCTCTATGTCTTCTTTGGAGAAATGTCCATTCAGGTCTTCTGCGAATTTTTTAGTTGGGTTGTTTGTTTTTCGAATATTGAATTGAATGAGTTTGTTTGTATATCTTGGATATTTGATATATCATTATTTGATAAATTATTTGCAAATATCTTCTCCCAGTCAGTAGGCAGTCTTTTTGCTTTGTCGATAGTTTCTTTTGCTGTGCAAAAGATTCTTAGTTTCATATAGTCCTATTTGATCATTTTTGTCTTTGTTTTCTTTGTCTGAGGTGACATATCCAAAAAAATTAATAAGAGAAATGTTAAAGAGTGTACTATTTATGTCTTCTTCTAGAAGGTCTATGGTTTCAGTTCCACATCTTTAATTCATTTTTAGTTTATTTTTGTGCATGGTGTGAGAAAGTAGTCCAAGCTTGATTCTTTTACATGGAACTGTGTAATTTTCCCAGTACCATTTACTGAAGAGGCTATCTTTTCCTCATTGTATATTCTTGCCTATACTGTCATAGATTTTTTAATTGCCCATATAAGTGAGAGTTGATTTGAGCCTGTCTTCTTTTTGAGTTGCAAGAGTACTTTCTGTATTTTGAATACAAGTCCTTTATCACATATGTGTTTTGCAAATATTTTCTCCCAGTCTGTCCTTCTTTATAATTTCTCAATAGTATGTTTTTTTTTTGAAAAGCAAGGGCTTTTAATTTGAAAAAGCCATTACCATTTTTTTTTCTGACTCATACTTTGTGTGTTCTACCTGAAAAATATTTGCTTGATTCAAAGTCACAGAGATTTCCTTTTTTTAATATAGAAATTTGACAGTTTTTGCTTTAATGTTTAGGTCTATGATGCATTTCATATTAATTTTGTATATGGCATGAGATAAGGGTCTGGTTTCATTTTCTTCTCCATATGACTATTCAATTGTTCCAGCACAATTTCTTTAAAACAATTGTGACTTTTTATTGAGGTCAGGTACCCTCAAATTTCTGATTCTCCATCTTTTATTTGTTTTAATTTTATACATTGAGCAATCAGTCAGTCACTTCAGTCATTGAGTTGTATCTAACTCTTTGTGACCCCATGGACTGTAGCACGTCAGGCTTCCCTGTCCATCACTAACAGCTGGAGCCTGCTCAAACTCATGTCCTTTGAATCAGCGATGATTACCAACCATTTAATACTCTGTCGTCCCCTTCTCTTCCTGCCTTCGGTCCTTCCCAGTACCAGGGTCTTTTTCAATAAGTCAGTTCTTCACATCAGGTGGCCAAAGTACTGGAGCTTCAGCTTCAGCATCAGTCCTTCCAATGAATATTCAGGATTGATTTCCTTTAGGATTGATTGGTTTGATCTCCTTGCAGTCCAAGGGACTCTCAAGAGTCTTCTCCAAAACCACAATTCAAAAGTATCAGTTCTTCAGTGCTCAACTTTCATTATGGCCCAACTCTCACATCCATACATCACTACTGGAAAAACCATAGCTTTGACTAGTTGGGCCACTGTTGGCAAAGTAATGTCTCTGCTTTTTAATATGCTCTCTAGGCTGGTCATAGCTTTTCTTCTAAGGAGCAAGTGTCTTTTAATTTCATGGCTGCAGTCACCATCTCCAGTGATTCTGGAGCCCAAGAAAATAAAGTCTCTCATCATTTCCATTGTTCGCCCATCTATTTGACATGAAGTGATGGGACAGGATGCCATGATCTCAGTATTTTGAATGTTAAGTTTTAAGCCAACTTTTTCACTCTCTTTCATGGGAAAGACTAGAGATCTCTTCAAGAAAATCAGAGATACCAAGAGAACATTTCATGCAAAGATGGGCTCAATTAAGGACAGAAACAGTATGGACCTAAGAGAAGCAGAAGATATTAAGAAGAGGTGGCAAGAATACACAGAACTATACAAAAAATATCTTAATGACCCAGATAACCATGATGGTGTTATCATTCACCTAGAGCCAGACATCCTGGAAATCGAAGTCGGGTGGGTCTTAGAAACTGAGCAATACAGTCTTTTTTTTTTTTTTTATTGGTTTTGCCATACAATGACATGATATCACCATGGGTTTACATATGCTCCCCCTCCAGAACCCCCCTCCCTCCTCCCTCCCCCCGGGAAATCTCTGTGCACCAGCCCCGAGCATCAATCCTGGGCTGGCGATTGATTTCACATATGATAATTAACATGTTTCAATGCCATTCTCCCATATCATCCCACCCTTGCCCTCATCCACAGAGTCCACGAGTCTGTTCTATACGTCTGCGTTTCTTTTGCTGTCTCGCATGCTGGGTTCTTGTTACCATCTTTCTAAATTCCATATATATGCGTTAGTATACTGTATTGTTGTTTTTCCTTCTGGCTTACTTCACTCTGGATAACAGGCTCCAGTTCCGTCCACCTGAGTACAACTGATTCAAATGAATTTTTTTTTTAATGCTGAGTAATATTCCATTGTGTATATGTACCACAGCTTTCTTATCCATTCGTCAGCTGACGGGCATCTAGGTTGCCTCCATGTCCTGGCTATTGTAAACAATGCAGCGATGAACATTGGGGTACACGTGGCTCTTTCAATTCTGGTTTCCTCGGTGTCTATGCCCAGCAGTGGGATTGCTGGGTCATACGGCAGGTCTATTTGCAGTTTTTTAAGGAATCTCCACACTTTTTTCCATAGTGGCTGTACTAGTTTGCATTCCCACCAACAGTGTAAGAGGGTTCCCTTTTCTCCACATCCTCTCCAGCATTTATTGCTTGTAGACTTTTGGATGGCAGCCATTCTGACTGGTGTAAAGTGGTACCTCATTGTGGTTTTGATTTGCATTTCTCTGATAATGAGTGATGTTGAGCATCTTTTCATGTGTTTGTTAGCCATTTTTATGTCTTCTTTGGAGAAATGTCTGTTAAGTTCTTTGGCCCACTTTTTGATTGGGTCATTTATTTTCCTAGAATGGAGCTGCAGGAGTTGCTTGTATATTTTTGAGATTAATTGTTTGTCCATTGCTTCATTGGCTATTATTTTCTCCCATTCTGAAGGCTGTCTTTTCACCTTGCTTATAGTTTCCTTTGTTGTGCAGAAGCTTTTAATTTTAATTAGGTCCCATTTGTTTATTCGTGCTTTTATTTCCAATATTCTGGGAAGTGGGTCATAGAGGATCCTGCTTTGGTTTATGTCGGAGAGTGTTTTGCCTATGTTATCCTCTAGGAGTTTTATAGTGTCTGGTCTTATGCTTAGATCTTTGATCCATTTTGAGTTTATCTTTGTGTATGGTGTTAGAAAGTGATCTAGTTTCATTCTTTTACAAGTGGCTGTCCAGTTTTCCCAGCACCACTTGTTAAAGAGGTTGTCTTTTCTCCATTGTATATTCTTGCCTCCTTTGTCAAAGATAAGGTGTCCATAGATGCGTGGATTTATCTCTGGGCTTTCTATTTTGTTTCATTGATCTATATTTCTGTCTTTGTGCCAGTACCATACTGTCTTAATGACTGTGGATTTGTAGTATAGCCTAAAGTCAGGTAGGTTGATTCCTCCAGTTCCATTCTTCTTTCTTAAGATTGCTTTGGCTATACAAGGTTTTTTGTATTTCCATACAAATTGTGAAATTATTTGTTCTAATTCTCTGAAAAAGACCTCTGGTAGCTTGATAGGGATTGCACTGAATCTATAGATTGCTTTGGGTAGTATACTCATTTTCACTATATTGATTCTTCCAATCCATGAACACGGCACATTTCTCCATCTATTTGTGTACTCTTTGATTTCTTTCATCAGTGTTTTATAGTTTTCTATATACCAGTCTTTTGTTTCTTTAGGTAGAAATACTCCTAAGTATTTTATTCTTTTTGTTTTGATGGTGAATGGAATTGTTTCCTTAATTTCTCTTTCTGTTTTCTCATTGTTAGTGTATAGGAATGCCAGGGATTTCTGTGTGTTGATTTGGTATCCTGAAACTTTACTATATTCACTGATTAGCTCTAGTAATTTTCTGGTAGAGTCTTTAGGGTTTTCAATATAGAGGATCATGTCATCTACAAACAGAGAGAGTTTTACTTCTTCTTTTCCAATCTGGATTCCTTTAATTTCTTTATCTGCTCTGATTGCTGTGGCCAAGACTTCCAAAACTATGTTGAATAGTAGTGGTGAGAGTGGGCACCCTTGTCTTGTTCCTGACTTCAGGGGAAATGCTTTCAGTTTTTCACTATTGAGGATAATGTTTGCTGTGGGTTTGTCATATATAGCTTTTATTATGTTGAGGTATGTTCCTTCTAGTCCTGCTTTTTGGAGGGTTTTTATCATAAATGGATGTTGAATTTTGTCAAAGGCTTTCTCTGCATCTATTGAGATAATCATGTGGTTTTTATTTTTCAGTTTGTTAATGTGGTGTATTACACTGATTGATTTGCAAATATTGAAGAATCTTTGCATCCCTGGGATAAAGCCTACTTGATCATGATGTATGATCTTTTTAATGTGTTGTTGGATTCTATTTGCTAGAATTTTGTTAAGGATTTTTGCATCTATGTTCATCAGTGATATTGGCCTGTAGTTTTCTTTTTTTGTGGCATCTTTGTCGGGTTTTGGAATTAGGCTGATGGTGGCCTCGTAGAATGAGTTTGGAAGTTTACCTTCCTCTGCAATTTTCTGGAAGAGTTTGAGTAGAATAGGTGTTAGCTCTTCTCTAAATTTTTGGTAGAATTCAGCTGTGAAGCCATCTGCTCCTGGCCTTTTGTTTTTTGGAAGATTTCTGATTACGGTTTCAATTTCCATGCTTGTGATGGGTCTATTAATATTATCTATCTCCTCCTGGTTTAGTCTTGGAGAGTTGTACTTTTCCAGGAATTTGTCCATTTCATCCAGGTTGTCCAGTTTATTTGCATACAGTTGCTGATAATAGTCTCTTATGATCCTTTGTATTTCTGTGTTTTCTGTTGTGATCTCTCCGTTTTCATTTCTAATTCTGTTGATCTGGTTCTTCTCCCTTTGTTTCTTGATGAGTCTGGCTAATGGTTTGTCAATTTTATTTATCTTCTCAAAGAACCAGCTTTTGGCTTTGTTAATTTTTGCTATGGTCTCTTTTGTTTCCTTTGCATTTATTTCTGCCCTGATCTTTAAGATTTCTTTCCTTCTACTAGACCTGGGCTTCTGCATCTCTTCCTTTTCTAGTTGCTTTAGGTGTAAAGTAAGGTTACTTATTTGACTTTTTTCTTGTTTCCTGAGGTGAGCTTGTATTGCTATGAACTTTCCCCTTAGCACTGCTTTCACAATGTCCCATAGCTTTTGGGTTGTTGTGTTTTCATTTTCATTCATTTCTATGCATAATTGGATTTCTTTTTTGATTTC
This sequence comes from Antilocapra americana, assembly GCA_007570785.1. Classification (NCBI taxonomy): domain Eukaryota; kingdom Metazoa; phylum Chordata; class Mammalia; order Artiodactyla; family Antilocapridae; genus Antilocapra; species Antilocapra americana. Next base: position 18,974,620 of record ML664174.1, on the reverse strand, counting down.
TTCTGTGATTTATTGGTTATTCAGCAGTGTGTTGTTGAGCCTCCATATGTTGGAAGTTTTGAATGGTTTTCTCCTGTAATTGATATCTAATCTCACTGCATTGTGGTCAGAAAAGATGCTTGGAATGATTTCAATATTTTTGAATTTACCAAGGCTAGATTTATGGCCCAGGATGTGATCTATCCTGGAGAAGGTGCCGTGTGCGCTTGAGAAAAAGGTGAAATTCATTGCTTTGGGGTGGAATGACCTATAGATATCAATTAGGTCTAGTTGGTCTATTGTATCATTTAAAGTTTGAGTTTCCTTGTTATTTTTCTGTTTAGTTGATCTATCCATTGGTGTGAGTGGTGTATTAAAGTCTCCCACTATTATTGTGTTGTTGTTAATTTCCCCTTTCATACTTGTTAGCATTTGCCTTACATATTGTGGTGCTCCTTTGTTGGGTGCATAAATATTTATAATTGTTATTTCTTCTTCCTCGATTGATCCTTTGATCATTATGTAATGTCCATCTTTATCTCTTTTCACAGCATTTATTTTAAAGTCCACTTTATCTGATATGAGTATTGCCACTCCTGCTTTCTTTTGGTCTTTATTTGCATGGAATATCTTTTTCCAGCCTTTAACTTTCAGTCTATATGTGTCCCTAGGTTTGAGGTGGGTCTCTTGTAGACAACATATATAGGGGTCTTGTTTCTGTATCCAATTGGCCAATCTTTGTCTTTTGGTTGGGGCATTCAACCCGTTTACATTTAAGGTAATTATTGATAAGTATGATCCCATTGCCATTTACTTTATTGTTTTGGGTTTGAGATTATATACCCCATCCGTGTTTCCTATCTAGGAAAGATCCATTAGCATTCGTTGGAGCGCTGGTTTAGCGTTGCTGAATTCTCTCAGCTTTTGCTTGTCTGAAAAGCTTTTGATTTCTCCTTCAAATTTGAATGAGATCCTTGCTGGTACAGTAATCGGGGTTGTAGATTATTTTCTTTCATGATTTTAAGTATGTTCTGCCATTCCCTTCTGGCCTGAAGCATTTCTATTGAGAGATCAGCTGTTATCCTTATGGGATTCCCCTTGTGAGTTATTTGTTGTTTTTCCCTTGCTGCTTTTAATATTTGCTCTTTGAGTTTGATATTTGTTAATTTGATTAATATGTGTCTTGGGGTGTTCCGCTTGGGGTTCATCCTATTTGGGACTCTCTGGGTTTCTTGGACTTGAGTGGTTATTTCCTTTCCCAATTTAGGGAAGTTTTCAACAATTATCTCAAGAATTTTCTGATGGTCTTTCTCTTTGTCTTCTTCTTCTGGGACTCCTATGATTTGAATATTGGTGCGTTTAACAGTGTCCCAGAGGTCTCTGAGATTGTCCTCATTTCTTTTCATTCTTTTTTCATTTTTCCTTTCTGTTTTGTTTATTTCTGCCATTCTGTCTTCTACCTCACTTATCCTGTCTTCTATCTCTGTTATTCTACTGTTAGTTCCCTCCAGGGTGTTTTTGATCTCATTTATTGCATTATTCATTGTATTTTGACTCTTTTTCATTTCTTCTAAGTCCTTGTTAAAGCTTACCTGCATCTTCTCAATCCTTGCCTGCAGGTTATTGAACTGCAACTCCAATTTATTTTCCAGATTTTGGATCATTTTCACTATCATTATTTGGAATTCTTTATCAGGTAGACATCCTATCTCTTAGTCTTTTATTTGGTCTGGAGGACATTTATCCTGTTCCTTTACCTGCTGGGCATTTCTCTGCCTTTTCATCTTGTTTATCTTGCTATGTTGTCCCTTTATTGTGGGGGTTCCTCACTATGGGTGGGGTTGGATGTGTGGTTTGTCCAAGTTTCCTGGTTGGGAAAGCTTGTGTAGTGTTCTGGTGGGTGGATCTGGGTTTCCTCACTCTAAGGAGCAATGAAGTATCCAGTAAAGAGTTTTGAGATGTTGGTGGGCTTGGTGTGACCTTGGGCAACCTGTGTATTGAAGCTCCAGGATATGTTCCTGTGTTGCTGGAGAACTTGCTTGGTATATCTTACTCTGGAGCTTGTTGGACCTTGGGGGGTGCTTGGTTTCAGTTTAGGTATGGAGGAGTTTGATGAGCTCCTATCGATTAGTTAACTCCTGGATCCAGGAGTTCTCTGGAATTCTCAGGATCTGGGCTTAGTCTCCTGTCTTCCAGTAGCCTCAGGACTCCTTCATCTATGCAGTAATGATGGTAGTACGTCTAGTTTAATGATGAGAAGTTTCTCCACAGGTATACCCAGACAGGTATACAGAGTTACATGGCATGGACCAGAAGGAGAAGAGAAGAATCAGATGGTGAGAGAGTGAAGTGGCTAGTGATTACTTCCCTGTGTGCTCTCCACAGCCTGGATCCCTTGGAGATGTTCACAGAGTTATACCAAGAGGAAAAGAGGGAGTAAGGAGACAGAAGTGACCAGAGAGAGAAAAGAGGGAGTCAGATGGACAGAGACAGATCCAGCCAGTGGTCAGTTATCTCGGTGTTCTTCACCACTCGTAACACTCAAACAGATTCCCAGAGTTGGGTAGAAAAGATAAAGGCGGGGGATGAAAGAGGTAACTTGGTGGGAAAGGAAAAAAAAAAAAAAGGAGAATCAAGAATGGGGAGAGAGCAGTCAAGCCAGTGATCTCACTCCCAAGTAACAATGGGTACTGAAGCTTGGATTCTTAAAGATACAAAGTTGATACCAAATACTAATAAGCAAAGATTAAAAACCTAGAGTAAAGATTGGATTCTCAAAAGTACTTTTACAAAAAAAAAGAGAAAGAAAGAAAAATAACGAATAAAATAAGAAATAATACGACAACAACAAAAAATTCAATTAAAAATAAAAAAGGGAAAAAGAGGAGATATAAAAGGAAAGAAATAAAATGGAAGGGAGAGAGAGGTGATTAAAAAAGGGAAATAAAAATAAAGAAAAAAAATAATGGGATTATAGGGGACTTAAAAATTCTAAAAATAAAAATAAAAAATAAAAAAATAGTATACAAAAAGTTTTAAAAAATTTAAAAGATGGTCCTAGTAAAATTATATTTAGGGCTTTCTCTGGTACTGTTGCGTACAGTGAGGGGTCAGTTCATTTTCGGATAGTTCCTTGGTCCGGCTTGTACTTCTCACGGCCTATATAGACTCCTTTCTATGCAGTCTGTGCGAACTGCGGGGAATTAATCTGTTGCTCCCGTCAGCTCCAAAGTAGTTCCCTCTGCTTGTTTTATCGTCTTCTGTTTGCTGGTCTCTTCAGTGTCTATTCAGCGCTCTGGGGTTTGCCCCGCTCCTGGCGAGTACGCTTTCCCCGCCCCCTCTGCTCAGGCTCTTGGTCGCCTGCCCGGCGTGGTTGGGGGCTGCAACTTCTCCCCTCCCCCAGCCCAGCCGCTCGGTTTTCTCGGCGTGCAGCTGGGCACGCCTTCTCAGGTATGTGGAGCTCCGATCTCTGGCGGCGACTGTCCAGAATCCCCAGAAGCCTTGGCTAGCACCCAATTCTGCTCTAGGTTTGGGAGCAGAAGCCTTGCCGGGACCAAGTTGCACCCGCCGCTCTCCGGCGGGGGCCGGGCCGGTCCACAGCCTGCAGCCGCCCAACTCCGCCCGGCCGTCTAGCGCAGCGACCGAGTCCTCGCTGCCCATTGTTCTGTGCGCGAGCCTGGCAGGGGCTCTTCCTCGGGAAAGCTACCCAGCGGTCTATCTCTGGTTAGCACCCTCGGTTAGGTGCCCCAGCGTTCAGTCCCAGTCCTCTCCCTAAATGCATGGCCTGCCCCTCCCTGAGCAGTCCGCGCTGGCTAGTGGGGGATGGGGCGCCCGGGCCACCGCTCCACTGGGAGTTACAGTTAGAGACGCAATCTGGGGGGCTTAATTATTTATCTATTTTTACTCCCATTTATGTTGCCCTCCGAGATCCGCCATAGATCCACTGGGGAGAATGTTTCCTGATGTTCGGAAACCTCTTTTTTGAGACTTCGGTCCCTAACTCTTTGCCTCTCTTTTTACATTTTTTTTTTTTTGTCCTACCTTCTTTCGTCGGCAATGGGCTGCCTTTCCAGATGCCTGATGTCCTCTGCCAGCATTCGGATGTTGTTTTATGGAGTTTGCTCGGTTTTTAAATGTTCTTTTGGTGTATTTATTGGGGAGAGAGTGGACTCCCCGTCCTATTCCTCCGCCATCTTAGTTCCCTCCCCGCAATACACCCTTTTAACTGCCCAACTACCTATATGTAATACTGTGTCCATTCACCATGTCCATAGTTCTTTGTGGATCAGATTCTTTTGGCAGACACTCATTATAGTAACTGTACTCAATTCCTGTCAGAAGTAAGTATCACTTCTGACAGGTAAGTACCACCACCTGGTCTCTATCTAAGGGCCCTATTATCCCCATTGCTATCTGTGAGCTTAGTTTTGGAAAAACAGCTACTGTCAGACTCAACTCACAAAAGACAACCACAACTGAGCTCAACAGCTGGTATGCTTCTCATCAACACATTCCATCTCATGTTGGTATATGGAGGGTTTTAGGCACCCTCCTGTGTAACATAATTTGTTGGTTCATTTTCCAGCATTATGCAATATATCTAGTCTAGGATAATCCTTTCTCTAAGCTTTTGACCCTTTCCTTTTTCCAATTTACTTTGGGCCATCACTGTCTGCAAAAACTCCATTTCCTAGAATACTTGCCAGTGCTAAATATTGTATCACACGGAGGTGCTCCCATATTGATAAGCTCTCCTATGTCTGACTTTTTGTTCCACTCAAAACCCCCAGCAGCCAGACCCAGGAAATTCCCCTGGCTCTGAACTAATCAATGCATGATGATTAGTTCCTACAGCTGTCTCATTCCTTTACAAGCCCAACATTTTCCTGGTGAGACTGGACTGCGGCCTAATCATAGTTATAATCTAGTAGCCAGGAGTAGAGTTATATCTAGATACTAGGTGGGATACAAATCTTTCAAGGCAGGGCTCTGGCTGAGCTTTAGGCAATAGAATAGCTCTAGGCTTAATAGAGCAGAGTGAGCCATGTTTGCAGGCTCAGAGGGTTCAAAAGGACGTCAGTTTTCAAGATTGAGTGTATCAACCTAGAATGATACTCCTTTCCAGCCAGAGCCCTGACCTTAGTATAGAAGACTTGTCAAAGTTGAGAATCCAACCTTCTTTGAAGCGCTGTTGTTCTGATAAGTAAATCCTGAGCTTAATCCTCAGGTTTTTCTACCCTCTGGCTGCATAAGATAGTCTCTTCATATTCTATGAAGAAGCCTTCTGACTTTCACACTTAAACACATAGCTAATTCCCCTCAGCCTTTCACTCTTTTTCAATGCACTGATAGCCCTCAGCAAGAGACATGCAATTCCATTGCTCTTATTAATTACTATTTCTTCTAAACTTCTTAAATGTTTAAGATATCAAACCACCATTTCTTTACTTTTTATCATTTCATCCCAGTTTACCACTAGTAAAAGTTATAATAATTGTACTGCAACAGCTTGCCAGCATACTCCCTACCACCAATGAATGGGTTCTAACTGATAACCAGCCAGGAATGAGCTCACTCCCAAATCCCATTTTAGAGTTTGCTTCCTAAAGTCATTCCTGATACTAACTGTCATAAGTTAGGTTCCCTAGGAAACAGATTCTGAGATTTTTGTGCAGGAAGTTCTCTGCAAAACTCTCTCAATGACAACACATCTAAAGTAATGAAGATTGAGCAGAGAAAGAAGCTGAACATCAGGGGCCTCAGCAAGTACTGCAGGGGTGCTTGGAGCTGGGATGGCCTTCAGAACTATCTCAAACTGAGGCTAGGATTCCAGGAATTATATTCCCACAGTGATTAGATGCAGGCTGCCCCTCTTCAGAGGTAACTCTCAAGAAGCAGCTCTGCATCACTTTGCTAGGACTGTCACAACAAACAGACTGGGTGACTTAACATATTATTTATTTTCTTACATTCCGGAAGCTGGAAGTCCAAGATCAAGGTGCCAGCAGGGCTGGTTTCTCCTGAGCTTTCTCTCCTTGAGTCGCAGATGGCCGCCCTCTTACTGCCTATTCACAGCACCCACAGGATCCAGTCTTAGGCAACTCTCCTGTCCCTCTGTGCATACATGCCCGCAGCATCTCTCTCTATGTCTTAATCACTTTTTATAAAGGCAACAGTCACATTGGATTAGGGCCCACATTAATGGCCTAATTTTAACCTCACTACCTCTTCAACATGCCTATCTGTAAATACAGTCACATTCTAAGGTTATGGAAGCTAAGGTTTCAACATCTGAATTTGGGAGGACACAATTAGGTCCATAACAAGCTCCTTTCAGCCAAAGTCAATTTTTAGAGACAGATTCATCTCTGAGCTATCATCAATCAAAACTTCTGGACTTGGGAGAATTAGTGTCCTCATCCTTAAGGGAAGATCTGGGTGGAGGGCCATCATATCCACAACAGCAATGATATTAATATCTCTAATTAGAACACAAACACAACACTCCTTGAACATTAATTATCTTGTGCAAGGCCCCAGTCTATTTGTTCAAATGTCTAACTGTAATCTAGAAAAATGTTCCCTCTTCCCTGAAATCTCTCTAGTTATAAACAACCTCAAAATTCCTCAAACACAGAACTCTAAATACAGCATTTCTCCATTTAGAGCATATCGCTTATCCCTTCCTGAATAAAAGCTAATCAAGTAATATCTATTGAATTTAACTCATTCTTTCCCTAGAGAAGAAATACCTTTGCTAGGTTTTGCATCCCTCTACAAGATATAGACAAAACTGTTCACTCCATTTGAGTAATTCTGATGACCAGAAAAGAATGATTTGCTTAAGTAAGTTCTCAAGATACATAGTTAAAAATGACACATAATGCTGAGGGAAAGGTGCTTTGCATAGTTCTGAGGGTATCTAGATATGCTAGGAGAAAATCTTTTAGTTGATTAACCTAGCAAGGTCATATCAAGCCCATGGGGACTCTAACACGCATGACAAAACTCTTAAGAATGCCCTGCAGCAGTCTTTAGTCCACCTCCATATTCTCTAGTGGGATCTATTCATTCTTCATACTTTCACTGAGTACCTACTATGTGCCAGACACTGTGGTTGACATTTGCGCTACAGCAGTGGATAAAACATGCAGTCTCTATCCTCATCAGTTTGCAGTCCTTTTACCACCAAGTTAAGATTCATAAAGGTCTATACTGGTCCCAAAGTTTCAACTAAAGTCAAAATAGAAATGTTGAAGGCAAACCTAAAACCACTACCCAATTAGAAATTCAGCCTGATTCTTATGGTTCTATCTGTTCTTATATGCCAAGTTCCGAGAATGCTGGAGGGTCTTATTGATCACTCTCTTCTACCATCTACTTCAAAACATGGCTAGATATCTGCACCATACAGGCTGACCATTTTTCCTAAAGTTGAAAAGGACTGGGGGTGGTTAATTTAATGAGATACTTTCAAATGGTTTAAACTCAATCACACACAAGTAGAAGTGATGATGTCTGAAACATCAAGCCAAAGCACAAGCTGGTGGTAGAGACAGAAGTTTTCTGGAGTATTTTCAGAAATTATATATTATAATCAATAAGAGCAATACTAGCAATAAAATAGCCATAGTCTTAACTGAGCCATGTTATAAACACACAAAAATTATTTTTATCTAATGCTCACAATAACCCCATGTGTGAAATAGGTGTAATCATTCTTATAAATAAGAAATAAGACATGGAAATATTAAATAATTTTTCCAATTCATAAACTAAAAGTGGCATATTTAAACACAAATTCATCTGACTCTAAAAGCTGGCTTCTTTCCCACTGTATTATAACCACTCCCGAAATTATGATGTTCTCCCCATGAAATAACCCTTCAATATTGCTACTGATTCTTGGTTATCTCCCAAGAAAAACAAGTACTTTGGAAAGTCAGGTTCAGTTATATGGAATTTTTAACATTTTTAATAGCATTTTCTGATCAGAATAAATTTTACATAGCCAAATCTTTCTTCTTCTGCTGCTGCTGCTAAGTCACTTCAGTCATGTCTGACACTGTGCGTCCCCATAGATGGCAGCCCACCAGGCTCCCCCGTCCCTGGGATTCTCCAGGCAAGAACCCTGGAGTGGGTTGCCATTTCCTTCTCCACTGCATGAAAGTGAAAAGTGAAAGTGAAGTCGCTCAGTCATGTCTGACTGTTCATGACCCCATGACTGCAGCCTACCAGGCTCCTCCATGGGATTTTCTGGGCAAGAGTACTGGAGTGGGTTGCCACTGCCTTCTAGCCAAAGTTCTTTTGCGACTGATTCTTAGCATGTCAAGATACTGTGGTGGCTATTTTAGATAATGTGGTGGATGCTTTATGAAGCAGTGTTACAATTTCACTATAAAATAGACTTTATTGTGCATATATTGTATAGTGTCAGCTGTAGTACTAGGATAGGCTAACTGCTATAACAAATAATCCCCAAATCTCAGTAACTTAGCAAAGTAAAAGTTTATCTCTTATGAAAATTTTTATGACACTATTTCTTTTTTTTTTATGAGGTAATTTCTTGAGGGGCATCTCTCCTGAGCACCTATCCTTGAAAGTGATGACTCAAGTATTTAGTCTACGTTAATCTTGTGAAGACGCCATCTTCATGCAGCCTTTCTAACGTTGGCATGAAACACAAAGAAAATGTGGGCAAGGCACACAGAATACTTAACCACCTTGGTTTTAGGAAGTGCATGCATCATTTCTAGTCACAGTCCATTGACCTGAACTTGTCATGGACACACTAAAATTCAAAGCTGGAAAGCAGAGTTCCCAGTTAGATAGGTGCAACTTAGGCACAATGATACATTGAAGAAAGAAATATCATACCTCTGGTCAGGCACCTCTTTCTGCCATAGCTAGTGTCAACTGGTTTGGGCTTGTGATAGGCTTTATTTATTCTTTTAAACTAATTTTTATTGGAGTATAGATGCTTTTCAATGCTGTGTTAGCTTCTGTTGCTGTTGTTTTTCAGTCTCTTAAGTCCTGTCTGATTTTTGTGACCCCATGAACTGCAGCATGCTAGCCTTCTCTGTCCGTCACTATCTCCCAGAGTTTGCTCAAATTTATGTTAACTGAGTAAATGATGCCATCCAATCATCTCATCTTCTGCCACTCTCTTTGCCCTTTTGCCTTTAATCTTTCCCAGCATCAGGGTCTCTTCCACTGAAACAGCTCTTCACTCAGGTGGCCAAAGTATTGGAGCTTCAGCTTCAGCATCAGTTTTTCCAGTGAATATTCAGGGTTGATTTCCTTTAGTATTGACTGGTTTGATCTCCTTGCTGTCCAAGGAACTCTAAAGAGTCTTCTCCAACACCATAATTCAAAATTATCAGTTCTTCAGCACTCAGCCTTCTTTATGGTCCAACTCTCACATCCGTACATGACTACTAGAAAAACCATAGCTTTGACTCTATGGATCTTTGTTGGCAAACTGATGTCTTTGCTTTTTAATATGGTGTCTAGGTTTGTCACAGCTTTTCTTCCAAGGAGCAAGAGCCTTTTAATTTCATGGCTGCGGTCACCATCTGCAATGATTTTGAAGCCCGAGAAAATAAAATCTGTCACTGCTTCTATTTTTCCCCTTTTATTTGCTGTGAAATGGTGGGACCAAATGTCATGATCTTAGTTTTTTGAATGTTTAAGTCAGATTTTTCACTCTCCTCTTTCACCTTCATCAGAGGCTCCTTACTTCCTCTTCATTTTCTGCCATTAAAGTGGTATCATCTCCTTATCTGAGATGTTTCTCCCAGAAATCTTGATTCCAGCTTGTGATTCATCCAGCCCAGCATTTCACATGATGTACTCTGCATATAAGTTAAATAAGCAGGGTGACAATATAAGCCTTGACATTCTCCTTTCCCAATTTTGAACCAGTCAGTTGATCCATGTAAGGTTCTAACTGTTGCTTTTTGACCTGTATACAGGTTTCTCAGAAGACAGGTAAAGTGGTCAGGTATTCCCATCTCTTTAAGAATTTTCCACAGTTTGTTGTGATCCACACACTCAATGGGTTTATTGTACTCAATGAAGCAGAAGTAGATCTTCTTTCTGGAATCCTCTTGCTTTTTCTATGATTCAACGAGTGTTGGTAATTTGATCTCTGGTTCCTCTGCCTTTTCTAAACCCACCTTGTACATCTGGAAGTTCTCATTGCACATACTGCTGAAGCCTAGACTGAAGGATTTTGAGCTAGGCTTACTAGTATGCGAAACTAGTGCAACTGTACAGTAGTTTGAACATTTTTGGCATTGCTTGCCCTTCTTTTAGATTGGAATGAAAACTGACCTTTTCCAGTCCTGTGGCCACTGTTGAGTTTTCCAGGTTTGCTGGCATATTGAATGCAGCACTTTAATAGCCTCATCTTTTAGGATGAGAAACAGCTCAGCTGGAATTTTATCACTTCCACTAGCTTTGTTCATAGTAATGCTTCTTAAGGCCCACTTAACTTCACACTCCAGGATATCTGGCTCTAGGTGAGTGACCACACCATCATGGTTATCTTGGTCATTAAGACCTGTTTTGTATAGTTCTTCTGTGTATTCTTGGTCACTTCTTCCTAATCTCTTCTGCCGGTGTTAGGTCCTTACCATTTCTCTCCTTTATCGTGCCCCTCCATGCATGAAATATTCCCTTGATATCTCCAAGTTTCTTGAAGAGATTTCTATTCTTTCCCATTCTATTGTTTCCCCTAGCATTATTCATTGAAGAAGTCCTTCTTATCTCTCCTTGCTATTCTCTGGAACTCAGCATTCAGTTAGGTATATCTTTCCCTTTCTCCCTTGCTTTTTGCTTCTCTTCTTTCCTCAACTTTTTGTAAAGTGTCCTCAGATAACCACTTTGCCTTCCTGCATGTTTTTTTCTTTGGGATGGTTTTGGTCACTGCCTCCTGTACAATGTTATGAATCTCTGTCCATGGTTTTCAGCACTCTGTCTACCAGATCTAATCCCTTGAATATATTTGTCACCTCCACTGTATAATCATAAGGGATTTGATTTAGGTCATACCTGAATGGACTAGTGGTTTTCCTTACTTTCTTCAACTTAAGTCTAAATTTTGCAATAAGGAGCTCATGATCTGAACCTCAGTCAGATTCAGGTCTTGTTTTTGCTGACTGTATAGAGCTTCTCCAGAGAAGGTAATGGCACCCCACTCCAGTACTCTTGCCTGGAAAATCCCATAGACAGAGGAGCCTGGTAGGCTGCAGCCCATGGGGTCTCTAAGAGTCAGACGTGACTGAGCAACTTCACTTTCACGTTTCACTTTCATGCATTGGAGAAGGAAATGGTAACCCACTCCAGGGTTCTTGCCTGGAGAATCCCAGGGATGGGGGAGCCTGGTGGGCTTCCATCTAAGGGGTCGCACAGAGTCGGACACAACTGAAGTGACTCAGCAGCAGCATAGAGCTTCTCCATTTTCAGCTGAAAATAATATAATCAATCTGGTTTTCTGTTGACCATTTGGTGATGTACATGTGTATAGTCATCTCTTGTGCTGTTGGAAAAAGGTGTTTCCTATGACCAATGTTGATGAACAGAACCAGTTTTCATGGTTATGATGAACAGAACCAGCTTTGCTCTCTTGATAAAACTATTAGCCTTTTCCCTGCTTCATTTTCAAACTTGCCTGTTACTCCAGGTATCTCTTGATTTCCTACTTTTACATTCCAATCTCCTATGATGAAAAGGACACCTTTTTATGGTGTTAAGTTCTAGAATGTTTTAGAGGTCTTCATAGAGTCAACTTCAGCTTTTTCAGCATCAGTGGTTGAGGCATAAACTTATATTACTGTGATGTTGAATGGTTTGCCCTGGAAATGAACTGGGATCATTCTGTCATTTTTGAGATTGCATCCAAGTACGGCATTTCAGGCTCTTCTGTTAATTATGAGGGCTTCTCCATTTCTTCTAAGATATTCTTGCCCACTCTAGTAGATATAATGGTGATCTGAATTAAATTTGCCCATTCCCATCCATTTCAGTTCACTGATTCCTAAGATGCTGATGCTCACTCTTGTTATCTCCTGCTTGACCATGTCCAATTTATCTTGATTTATGGACTTAACATTTCAGGTTTCTATGCAATATTGCTCTTTATAGCATTAGACTTTACTTTCACCACCAGAAACATCCACAACTGAGTGTCATTTCTGCTTTGGCCCACCTGCTTCATTCTTTCTGGAGCTATTATAATTGCCCTCCACTCTTCCCCAGTAACATACTGGACCTGGGGGTCGGGGGGCACTCATCTTCTGTGATATATTTTTGTCTTTCATACTGTTCATGGGGTTCTTGGGGCAAGAATACTAGAGTGGTTTGCCATTCCCTCCTCCAGTGGACCACATTTTGTCAGAACTCTCCACTATGACCCAGCCATCTTGGGTGGCTCTCCATGGCATGGCTCATAGTTTCACTGAGTTACGCAAGCCCCTTCACCACGACAAGGCTGTGATCCATGAAGGGGGTGTTAGCTTCTGCTATACAGCAAACTGAATCAGTTATATATATGCATATATTCCACTTTTTTAGATTTACTTCCATTTAGGTTACCACAGAGCATAGAGTAGAGTGAAATGTTTTTAAAAAATAAGATTTTTTCAAATAGTTTCTTTACTTGACTCTATTATATATCTAGCTATGATATAAATAAATATTCTGTACCATGCATTTGATTAGATGAATTAATCTGCTTACAGTGGATTGAGTGCCCCACTACCACCACCACCATCAAAAAAGGTATGTCCACCTGGAATCTGCAAATGTGACCTCATTTGAAAATGAGAGTCTTTATAGATGTGACTGAGCTAAGGATCTTGAGATGGGATCAACCTGGATTAACTGAGGTAGTGGTGACAGTTTAGTTGCTAAATCATGTCCAGATCCTTGTAATCTCATGGCCTAGAGCCCACCAGGCTCCTCTGTTCATGGCATTTCCCAGGCAAGAATGCTAGAGCAGGTGGCCATTTCCTTCTCCAGGGGATCTTCCCAACCCAGGAAGTGAACCTGGGTCTCCCACATGGCAGGCAATCCCTGCTGTTGCAGGCAGATTCTTTACCAATTGAGCCACTGTGGAAGCCCTGGATTAGCTGCGTGGACTCTAACTCCAATGACACCTGTCCTTTTGAGAGACAGATGAAAAAGACAGAAAAGAAGATGACCATGTGAAGATGATGGCAGAAACTGGAGTTAGGCCACATAAAGCCAAGAAATGCCTGGGGCAATTACCACAAGTTAGAGGAGGTGAGAAAGGATTCTCCCCAAGAGCCCTCTGAGGGAACATGACCCTGCTGACACCTCAGTTTTGACTTCTGGTCTCCAGACCTGTGAGAAACTAAATTTCTGTTGTTTTAAGCATTAACTGTGTGGTCATTTGTTATAGCAACTCTAGGAAACTAATATACAGCCTAGGTATGTTATGGACCGAACTGTATCCCTCATGCCACCACAATTGTATGCTGAATCCCTAACTGAATAGACTATAAAAAGAAGGACCTGACAGATCAGACGAAACGCCACGTGAGGACAAAGCAAGATGGCCAGCTGCAAGCCAAAGAGAGAAGCCTCAGGAGAAACCAACCCTACCGACACCTTAATCTTGGTCTTTCAGCCTCCAGAACTGTGAGAACTTTCTGTTCGTTAAGCTACCCAGTCTGTGATATTTTATCGTGATAGCAAAGTTAATACAAAGCATGACACAGAGACTTTCTACAGATAAGAAATTCTAACCAAAAAACTAGAAGGCCTAGACTATTAGCATTTGATAGAGTACTTATAATTTAATAAATAAACAAATTTAGTCATAAACCAAGAACATGTGTGATGAGGGTTTCTTACCCATGATAAATGCTTAGCATAGTGTGCACAGTGCAGAGTAAACACTATTTACTCAATTCTATCATGAGTTTTTTTGTTTTCATTTCTGATCTCAGTGGACATGAGTTTGAGCAAACTTTGGGAGATGGTAAAGGACAGGGAAGCCTGGCACATTGAAGTCCATAGAGTCGCAAAGAGTTGGACACGATTTAGCAAATGAACAAAAACATAGGTTATGTATACTACTAATAAACATATTTTCCAGTAAAATCTATTTTTAAATTGTAGTTTTTCTTAAAATTGATGGCATCTTGAAATCAAGGAAATAAATGTATACAAGAATAAAATTAATTACTTCACATGTTGTATCTCATTTAATGTTCCCAACAACCATAAGGTTTAGGTACTACTGTGCTGTGCTGTGCTTAGTCGCTCAGTCATGTCCAACTCTTTGCAACCCTATGGACTATAAACTGCCAGGCTTCTCTGTTCATAAGATTCTCCAGGCATGAATACTGGAGTGGATTGCCATGCCCTGCTCCAGGGAATCTTTCCAACATGGTGATCAAACCCAGGTCTCCAGCATTAAGGGTGGATTCTTTACTGTCTGAGCCACCTAGTGGACTGCTAACGATGGCTTGCACCAGCTAATGAGAACTGATTGTGCTGGTCTCTCCCAACTCCAGATGACAACTTGAATCAACCAAATGGAAATATTCATACTGTGGAAATGATATATTACGAACATACCACTGGACTGGGCACTATTATTACTTCTATCATATCAATGAGGAATCAGAGAGGCTCATTAGCTTGCCCTAGTTAGTGCTAAGTGCAGAGCTCAGATTTCAACTTGGGTTTATCTAGTTCCACAGTATAAATTCTGAATGCCTGTCTTAGGCTGTCACCCTCTTAAATGATATTTAACATAAAGCTATAGTTGCAGTGGTAATTTCAGAACTTCTTAAGTCCCATAAAAGCAGCTAGGTCTCCTCTGCCCAATTACTTCACTTTCACAGATTACTCGGTCTTCTACAATCTGGCATACATAACAAAAAGTAAAACCATTACTACATAAAATAGAAATGAATTTGCCAAACTGTATAGGTGCCTGATTGCCACATCATTAAAATCAATGCATGTTATAGATGTTATATTGAGCTACTTCATAATAGGTTTACTACTATCAAAACTTGATAACATAACCCAAGCATGTAAATCCCTTAAATCTTTAAATAAGAACCTTGCTTAAGGTTGTACAATACATAATCAACAGTAATGCATCCTTTAAATGAGATATTTCTCATCATGTTTCTACAAAGTTTAGATTATGGTTGTTATTCAGGAATGTGTAAACTAAGGATTGAGAGGGAGTTATCTATTCTATTTCTGGTGGTGGGGGAAACAGGATGTAATCTAACCTTATTTCTACTTCCAAAGATCAGCAAGTTTACAACTGCAAGCCAGGAAGGAATTTGGCCCCACTTAAGATGCCTGCAACTACTGATTTTGTCTAAAAGCTGGGGGGGGGGGGGGAGCTACTTTGAGAGGATAAAAAAGAATCCATAAGATCAGAAAATACTGCATTTATTTTTCTTGCAGCTCACATATATTCATAGTTTCAAGAATTTGACAAAGAAGGGGGAGGGGGAGAATAGAATGCAAGACTCCTTTTTTCTATTCCCTAAAGTCAGTGGGATAAACAGTTCTCAGTCACTCACTCATTTTCATGAATGTTAGAAATAGCAGTCAGCTCTTTTAAAATGAAAGAAAGAAAAGGCAAAGTCCGAGATCCCATGAGTTTCCCTTTATAAAATCCTTGCAGATTCCAGCTTGTTTTCAAATCTCTTGATGTGGGACAGAAGCAAAACACTATATTCTTTAAAAAAGTAATAATTTAGGGAGCCTGGTACATGGGATAAGTGGGGAAAAAAAAATGCTTGTCACCATACAATGGACCAAAAGTAATGCTAGAAAAAGGACAGAGAGCTTAGGGTCATCAGCACTCCTTGTTAATCACCCATCTTTTCCCCACTCTGCATTCTTAAGGGTTTCTTGAAACAAAAACAAAGGAATCCAACCAAAACCAACATTTTGATGAGTAAAGTGTAAATGAATGAGAAGCAGATGGGCCTGGTTTTCCCAGGGGTCTATAAATGAAGGACAAGGTGCTTGGGGGCAAAATGCATGTGGGGCTTCACTGGCAAGTGCTCTGCACTGCTAACAAATCCAAAATGCAGCTGAAGTTCTTCTGCTGCATCTCCACAAGGTGGAAAGACTCAACATGAAAGGAAGTTCTAGAGACCCCAAGACATTGTTAGGGACCTCAAAAATCGTATTTCATAGGTGCCAAAGGCAGCTGCAGACCTAACATATGTAGAAGTTATCGTTCAAGAACCCAGAATTTTTGGCTTTGATCAGAAACCACAGGTGGGTGTAAATATTTCTCTGATCACGTTTTATGATATTTACACTTTGCATGGATCCTCCTGGTCTGATGATGCAATGTGCTCTGCAGGCATCTGCTGTGGAGTCATCTCCTCCTCAGCCTTCAGGTGGAGAAACAGCTTCAGCGCAGGGAAAGTGACCAACAAAGGTCAGTCCTAAATCAGAGGGGGTGAACTCCTCATGCATCTAGGCCAAGCCTCTCTGTTTGGGATTAAAGTGTCTCCCTGCTGTCTTCAAATCATGTATATATCAAGTTACAGCTCAGAAAGAATGCATTTTCAGTTTTTCATGAGATGCTGGGGGTGGGGTGGGGTGGGAACGGTTGGTGCAGAGGGAGCGTAGGCCCCAAATCACAGATTATTTAAAAACCATCCAAGCTGACTTTGAAATTTTTGAAAATAATTTATTTGGCAATTCCAAGAGCCAGATTGGACATTTGGCCAAAGTAACATGCCCTTCGGTGCAAAGACTACAATTAATGGGCCACATCATTCTCTGCTCTCAAGCAACAGAAGCGGCCAGCTGCTGGAGAACGCTGTGCGGTCTTCCAGTGTAAACGCCACTGATATCATCACCATCAGAAGGTCATAAAACTGATTGATTATAAACACAGCTCTCATTTGTTTACAGCTTACATTTTTGGGTTTGGGGTAATTAGCACATTAGCCGTCTCTCCAGGGTGAGGGCTCGCAGGTGCTATGAGAGTGCCTTCCAAGCGAGGAAGGGATCACAAAATCTTTTGCAAAGCCATCGCTGGCCTTTCTGAGAAACAGACTAGTAAATTCTGGTTCTTCTGTGAGAGGGGTACTTGATAACACCTACATGGGGTCACATATGTAGGAGGACATTTGACCTCTGAGGTAATTTCTTCTAACACAAGGTAAGGTTGGAAAAATCTAAGACATGTCAGCAATGTGAGGGAGATGTCCTTGGTGAGGAGCCTGCAGCTGCTGGAACCTTTTAAGATTCCTTCCCTTTCTCTCAAGCCAACAAAGACAGATAAAGATCACTCTTGCTAGTGGTGACTGATACTTAGTTTCTTTTAGTTATAGTGAAAACAAACCCTTTTAGTCTTATAAAGATGTTGCGTCTGAGACACTGGCTTAGGGAAGCAGCCAGCTCAGCTATCTTCCCTGGATGTGATTCTTGTCCCAGATCGTGTCCCTTCCAGCCTTGCTTGGAGCCTTCCTTCCACTATCAAGGCAGATTTTATTTGAACAGTTAGAGCCATCAAATTAATGTATATTGTCTAATTAGTCACTCCAGCGAGTTTTCCATATCGGCTTCAGTGAGAACTCCAGGGAATCTGAAAAGCTTCCCAAATGATTAAAAGGATATTCTTTGAAAGGACATGCACAGATGCTCACAACTTGGCTTATGAGATTGATCAGAGAACTTTTTTTGCTTTTTTAACTGTTTTATACAATTCCTAAACCTTTTGCCCAGCATGATATTTTTTCCATACCTTAAGTGATGAACTGCTAACAGGTAAAGAACTCTGGAGCTAAATATGGAACATTAAAGATTCTCCCTCATGGGCCACATTCATGTTTAGCAATTTTAATTCCATTTTTTATTCATAATATTGTTTTAATAGTTAACACATTGCTTTTTATAGTTTTCAAGGTTCCTTCACTTGCATGATCTCCTTTGATCTTCATAGCAATGCCATGAAGTTAGGTAACATCCTATCTACATTTCATAGATTAGGAACCAAGCTCAGATTAACTGACATATCTCAGATCACAAAACTACTAAGTAGTAAATCATCTCATTTGAAATTTATTTTCTTTGCCTCATATCACATTATTTACATGAGTTTTAATGAGGATATTCCTTTGAAGCTATTTGTTCTGTCTGTTTTCCAAATGTTAGCAACTAAATAGAGTTGGCAGCTAATTTCTTTGTGGTGCACAGAAGTAATTGCAAATAATAATCAAGTAATTCTTAGGTATTTCAATTATCTGTAAATATCCAGACACATTCTAAAAGAGCTTAAACAGCAGCATGTACTTGCTTTATTGAGTTGTTAAGACTCAAATTATTTTGTAATACAATGTTTCCATTGGCATTACATATACGTTTTTTCCCCTATTTTTTTCAAACTATATCTGATACCTTCATGACATCACACTGAATTTATTTGGGAATTCATACTAAAATTTTTTTATTCATGAAAGTTTAAGAGCAGATAAGTGTCAGATTAATTAATCAGTGTTTCCAGAAATGTTTTTTCCTCCTCTTATAAGAAAACTCTCAGAATCAAAGAAGAGGATTTGGGATAGTATCTTTCATTGGGACAATTTCCATACTAAGCAAATGAAATAAACAGAAGTCTTGATTAACTCAATCATTCAACCTATATTTATTGAGTTTCTCTCACATACTGAGCATTGTCCTAGGTTCTAGGGATGTTAAAGTGAACAAGAGCAATGAGGTCCTGTTCCAGAGATTCTAGGCTAACAGAGAACCTTGCTAGTGCAGCCTCATTCTCAGCTGCCAAGTCTGAGTTAGATGTCTCTTTTTTGCTCCCATGACACCCTGTGCATATTGCATCTCCTCATACTTATCACACAGAATAAAAACTGACTATTACCTTGACATCAGTCATCTCTCTGCCCATCTTGCTCATGGTTATGTCCCTAGTTCCTGGCACCCTGACTTGCAAACAGTAAGTTCAACAAACATTTGAATGAATAAATTAGTCTCCTTGTATCAACTTAATGAGAAAAAGTGCTTTAGCTATACTGCCCAGTCGGATGCCATTAACAGAAGTGCTCCCTTATCAAAGCTGACTTTCAGTATTTGTTAAGGCTCAGAGAACCCACTTTGTAGCTGGAGGGAATTGGGGAAAGGAGCATCAGTTTGGTCTTTTCTTGTAATTTCTCTTCATCTCCATTTATGCTCCTCTTCCTCTTAGGATATCTCTATTCTTTTGGCCATTATTGTCTTTAGCTATCTTTAAACCGCTGCCTAATATCTAAGATGGTAAATACATTCTGACCTTCACATGTCTAATTTCCATCCTTTGTTATCTTTTCAACTTCTTTACCCATTTCCTTCTAACTTTAGGAGAGTACATTCTCAACAACTTCTAGAGAAGTCTCAGTCCTCTTACATCTGAAAAAGTCTGCCAAAGAGATTGTAGATAACCCCATTATATAATATTAGGTAAAATTCAAGTAAGCCTAAGGCTTTCCTGATAAATTCTTTGATGAAAACACAATGTAAATGCTTTAGTTAGCAAGTCCCAGGAAGAATACAAGATGTGGTTTGGGTTTGAGAAAGATAGGCTACATGATCAGGTGGCAAGGAGAAACCCTGCTCCAGGTCTGAGCTTAGCTCTGAAAACCAGACCAGTTTTGTCAGGATGTCTAGAGGTGATAAGACCTAGGGAAGTCAGCTCACTCTAACCAAACCCACAAAGGTCAAATGTCACTGGAAGTAAGAGACATCTATCCCTTTTCTTCAAAATTCTAGAGTACAATGCTGAATAGAATTGGTGGAAGAAAAAAAATCTGTTAATCCTCTAGCTAATGTTTCCTTCCTTTTCTTTAAAACTGAGCTCCTCAAAAAACAGCTACACATCCTTTGCCTGCTTGCTTACTTCACATTCACTCTTTAGTTTGCTGACAGGAGCTTCACCCTGGTATTGTATTAAAAAAAAAAAATTCATTTGAAGCAGTTCTACTCAGGTGGACGGAACTGGAGCCTATTATCCAGAGTGAAGTAAGCCAGAAGGAAAAATAACAATACAGTATACTAACGCATATATATGGAACTTAGAAAGATGCTAACGAGAACCCTGCATGCGAGACAGAAAAAGGAACGCAAATGTATAGAACAGACTCGTGGACTCTGTGGAAGAGGGCAAGGGTGGGATGATATGGGAGAATGGCATTGAAACATGTTAATTATCATATGTGAAATCAATCGCCAGCCCAGGATTGATGCTCGGGGCTGGTGCACTGAGATGTCCCAGGGGGAGGGAATCGGGAGGGAGGAGGGAGGGGGGTTCTGGAGGGGGAGCATATGTAAACCCATGGCGGTTTCATGTCAATGTATGGCAAAACCAACCCAATAAAGTAAAGAAAATTAAAAATAAATAAATAAATAAATAAAACCACTTTCTCAAAGGTGACCTATTTACAGCAAAATTCAACTGGCCTTTCCCAGTTCCGTGCTTTCTTTTAGATTATTTAATATGATTTATTCATTAAATCATTAATTCAAATGTAATGAGCCTTTGTCAAAGTTTCTAATCCTCTTTTGTCTTTGTCTTGCCTCTTATATAGCAGGTGCCAGGTTTGTTTCATTCACCTCATTTGTCTAGCTCCTACCACAGCAACAGACATATAATAAGATACACCCAACAAAACTGGGTGAATGAGAGAATGAAAAAATTAATGTAGAAGATTCCACTTCTGGCATGATAGTGCAAGAAGCTCCACAGACCCATTCCCCAATAAAACTGATAAAAAATTATAATTAGGGAAAAAATACTAAGAACTCTAGAAATGGTCTGAAGGGCATAGAGCAATGAAGAAATATTTACTCAAGAAAATTTCCTAAAACTCAACAAGAAATTCAAGAGTTTATGGGATTTGAATGAAGAATCATATCTTCTTCATTCAAAGAGCAGTGAGACAGCAGTGAGACAGAAACTCTGCTCCAGATTGATACAATGAAGAACACATGGTTCCCTTTCCCCTCCAACTCCCAGAGAGCTATCCTCTCAAGAGGGGAAAAATACCAGCAGATGTCATCCTGCCCCAAGCTGTCTATTGTGAGGGTAAAGTTCCAAGAGAATGTATCCAGGAATAGAGCCCCCCTCCTTCTTCTGTCCAGTCTTCACTTATGGGATGGAGATTTTACCTTGGGCATGACATGACTGAGAATATGGGGGCCCAGAATATCCTTGCTGTTGTTTGTGGAGTCAAGGATCCTATGCCAAGGGAGGAAAATTGAGAGCATCTGGGACCACTACCCCCATTCACTGAGCACTCAGTTCCAAGAGAGCTGGGAGGTGTTACTCAGATACGTGCAATTGTTCCTGCCCCAAGCACACTGCTAAGGATCAGAGATTTGTCCTGGGAGGAGAAGTAGTCCAAATCCCTCCCCAAGGAGTTGACTTCATTTGCAAGCTAAGTGAGAAGTTCCTACAGAAATTCTCAAAAACAGTGGAAGTTGTGGTAAAAGGATATTGGGAGGAGACTGATAGAGTCATTGGAGATAAATGTTAAGCTGCAGGATGTTTAATTTACAAAAGAGACCCTGGGAAAAGGGGAACTGGGGAAAACAGGGTCAGAACAGATCTCAAATACTGCCTGCCGCAACTATATCTTCAAAGGAGCCTGAATTTGATTGGATTAATTTATAAGCAATTTATGACCTTAGCATATTGTTTAAAACAATGTGGTAATCAGAAGGCAATTAGTGGCACTTAGTGGATTAACAAACTATAGAAATGATCCCTGAAAGTATAGTCTTACTTAGTGGATTAACGTGGTCAGGGAAGGACACCTAAGAGAGCCCTGTCAAAACTAGGTTCATCCCAAGGTGAATGGACATACCCAAAGTTGTGCCCCCAAAGCAGTCAAGTGAGAGATTTCACACTGCCAGGAGAAAACAGACCTCCTAAAGTAATCCAGAAAGTTAACAAAACAAATTAACAGAAATAAGCCCCAGATTTGGGAACCAATATCCAAAGAGGCTCTAACATATTATCTAAAATGTCCAGTTTCTATTTTAAAATTATGAGACAAAGAAACAGGGAAGTGTGTTCTTTACACCAGAAAAAAAAAAAAAGCAGGAAACAGAAGCTGCCTGTAAGAGTGACCAGATGTTGGATTTAACAGAAAATGACTTCAAAGTAGCCATTATAAATATGTTCAAAGAACTAAAGGCAATCATAATTAAAGAAGTATGAAACATGTTAATTATCATATGTGAAATCAATCGCCAGCCCAGGGCTGATGCTCGGGGCTGGTGCACTGAGATGTCCCAGGGGGAGGGAATCAGAAAGGAGGAGGGAGGGGGGTTCTGGAGGGGGAGCATATGTAAACCCATGGCAGTTTCATGTCATTGTATGGCAAAACCAACACAATAAAGTAAAATAAAATAAAATAAAATAAAATTTAAAAAAGGAAGTAAAGGAAGACATGATGACATCACTGCATCAAATAGAGAATATCAATAAAGATAAAAATTACAGGAAACATGGAAATTCTGGAGTTGAAAAGTACAACTGAAATTAAAAATACACTAGGGGATCTCAACAGATTCAAACTGACAGAAGAAATAATTAGCAAACTTGAAATAATTAATAGAGATTATATAACCCTAGCAACAGAGAGAAGAAAGATAAATACAAATGAAAAGTTCCTCAGAGAAATATGAGATGGCATTAAAAATACCAATATATGCATATGTGAGTACTGGAAAGAAAGGAGAATATAAAGGGCAGAAAGAATATTCAAAGAAATAATGGCTGAAAAGTTACTAAATTTATTGAAAAGCATTAACCTTCACATCCAGGTAGCTCAACAAATTCCAAGTAAGATAAAAACAATGAGACTTAAAAATAGACATATTACAGTAAAACTGCTGAAAGACAGAAAATCCTAAAAGTAGAAAATGGAAAATAATTCATCACTTACAAGGAAACCCCAATATGATTAACAACGACTTACAGTCAAAACAATGGATTCTAGGAAATGATATTTAAAATGTGCAAAGAAAAAAATCTGTCAGCTAACAATCCTGTATACTGCAAAGCTATCTTTAAAAACTAGAGATAGAATAAATTTCCAGATGTACAAAAACTGAGAAAATGTGTTGCTAGTAGACATTCCATATAAGCAATGCTAAAAATAAAAATTCTCCAAGCTAAAAGCCCTGGACAGAAATTCAGAGCCACACCAGGAAAAAAAAAAAATCATTAAAGGTAATCATGTAATTACAAAAGACAGTAAAATGCATATTTTCTCTCTCTTAATTGATTTAAAAATCAATTGTATAAAACAATATGTATATAATATTGTACCAATGCATATAGAAATAAAATGTATTTGCTAATAAAAGTGGAGAAGGAAACAGCAACACTCTAGTACTCTTGCCTGGAAGATCCCATGGACGGAGGAGCCTGGTAGGCTACAGGCCATGCGGTTGCAAAGAGTCGGACATGACTGAGCAACTTCACTTCCCTCACTTCACTCACTTCATAGTTTATCACTGTAGAAGGAAATGGTAACCCACTCCAGTATTCTTGCCTGGAGAATCCCATGGACAGAGGAGCCTGGTGGGCCATGGTCCATAGGGTCACAGAGAGTCATACACAACTAAAGTGACTGGGCACGCACGCATGCTAATAAAAGCACAAAGGAGGTGAGTGAAAGCAAAACTCTATTGGCCTAAGGAAATGACTCCAGATGTAAACTCAGATCCATGAAAAGAATAAAAAGTTTTAAATAAGGTTAATATAATAAAAGTTATAAATATATACCTGTTCTCCTTTCTACTCTCAGCTTCTTTAAAAGTTATAAAATTATATAAAATGAGAGTTATAAAAGTACACTGTTGGATTTGTAATATTTACAGAACATATGTCCAAAACAATATATATAACAAATATACATATATTATAATACAAATAATATGTACAATAAAAAAAGGGAAAACAGAATCAGCTCTATAGAAATAACATTTCTATATCTTACAAAAATTAAGTTTGTGGAAACATGAAATTGATTCTGATAAGCTCAGATGTATTTGATAAGTACTAGAGCAACCTTCAAGGAAATAACTCAAAAACAGTGAAAAAAAACATGAAGTTTAAATGCTACATTAAAAAATATTTATTTAATGCAAAAGAAAGCAGTAAAGGAGGAACAATGGAACAAAAAAGATACAAGACATATAAAGAACAAAGTAAAATGGCAGACACAAATCCAACTACATCAATAATAACATTAACGTGAATGGTATAACAACCCAAGAAAAAGGCAGAAATTGGCATACTAAATTAAAATACAGGATCCAACTATATGCTTTCTTTAGAGGAGACACATTAGATATTCAAGGCAAGGCAAGTCTCTGAATGTCATTCTTTGTGACCCCATGGACTACACAGTCCATGGAATTCTCCAGGCCAGAATACTGGAGTGCATAGCCTTTCCCTTCTCCAGGGGATCTTCCCAGCAGCACAGAGATCAAATCCAGGTCTCCAGCATTGCAGGCGGATTCTTTACCATCTGAGCCACAGTGGAAGCCCAAGAATACTGGAGTGGGTAGCCTATCCCTTCTACAGCAGATTTTCCCGACCCAGAAATCAAACCGGGGTCTCCTGCACTGCAGGCAGATTCTTTACCAACTGAGCTATCAGGGAAGTCCCATTATATATTCAAAGATACAAATAAACTGAAAGGATGTAAATTAACGTATCATGCAAATAGAAACAACAGGAAACTGGGAGATTATACTAATAGGCAAAAGAGATTTTAAAACAAACAAACAAAAAAAAAACCATTACCAGCAACAAAGAGCGATATTGTATAAGAAGAAAAATCTATGAGGAAGATATTACAAACATATATATGGGCTTCCCTGGTGGCTCAGATAGTAAAGCGTCTGCTCGTAATACAGGATACCCGGGTTTGATGCCTGGGTCAGGAAGATCCCTTGGAAAAGGAAATGGTAACCCACTCCAGTATACTTGCTTGGAGAATCCCATGGACAGAGGAGCCTGGTAGGCTACAGTCCATGGGGTTGCAAAGAGTCGGACATGACTGAGCAACTTCACTTTCTTTCTTTCATATAACCCTAAAAAGAAGAGTACCAAAATCATAAAGCAAATAAAGGGAGGAAGATAATTCAGAAAGAGTAGTCAGAGACATCAATATTCCACTTAAATAATGATACAACAAAACCAGAAGATCAAGGAAACAGAAGATTTGAACAATACTATAAATCAATAATATCTAACATACACCTGTAGAACACTCCACCAAACAACAGCAGAATATACATTTTTCTTGGGTGCACATGGAATATTTTCCCAGATAGGCTATATGGTAGGCCATAAAACAAACCTTGAAAATTTAAGAGTGAAAATAGTACTAATATATTCTCTGACCATAAAGGAATGAAATTATAAATCAAAATAGAAAAAAAACTGGAAACTCACAAATACATGAAAACTAACAAACTCCAAACCATTAATGGTTCAAGGATGGATTCAAAAGAGCAAACAGAAAATACTTTGGGATGAAGGAAAATGGAGATACAACATACTAAAACTTGTGGGATACAGATAAATCAGTGCTTAAAGAGAAATCTACAGCTGCAAATACCTAAATTAAAAAACAAGAAAGATCTCAAATCAATAACTTAAGCTTCCACCTCATGATACTGAAAAAGATGAGCAAACTATACCCAAAGCAAGTAGAAAGAAGGAAATAATAAAGATTAGTGTGAAGACTAATGAAATAGGGAGTAGAAAAATAACAGAGAAAATCAATAACATGACAAAATGGTTCTTTGAAAAGACAAACACAATTGACAAATTTTTAACTAGATTAACTGAGAAAGAAGAAAGACTCAACTACTAGATTCAGAAATGAAAGAAAGGGCATTACTATTGAACACACAGTAATAAAAAGGATTATAAAGGAATACTATGAACAACTGTATGCCAATAAATTAGACAACTTATATGAAATGGAAAAACTAGAAAGACACAAACTACTGCAACTGACTCAAGAAGAAATATAAAATCTGAATATGCCTACAGCAAGAAAAGAGATTAATAATCAAAAGCTATGCACAAAGAAAAGCCAAGCCTCAGAAACCCTCACTGGTGAACTCTTCGAAACACTTATAGAAAAATTAATGTCAATCCTTCAAAAAGTACAAGATAAAGGAACATTTTCCAACTTATTCTATGAAGCAAATATTACTATGAAACCAAAACTAGACAGAAATATCACAGAAAAGACAACCACACACCAGTATCTCTTATGAATACAGACACACAAAAATTCTCAAAAAACTACTGGCAAACAAAATCCAGCACCATATAAAAAGAATTATAAGCCATGACCAATTGGGACCTATCCCAGGATGCAAAGTTGGTTTAACATCTGAAAATCAATTTATATAACACTCATATCAGTAGGATAAAAACAAAAACCACTTAATCACCTCAATATATGATATAAAAGCATTTGGCAAAATCGAGAACCCATTTATGATAAAAAAGAAAAGTAATAAACTAGGAATCGAAGGAAACTCTTGGCTTGTTCAAAGTAATCTAAAAAACCCATTTTGTTCTTGTTGATGTTTAGCTGCCCAGTCATGTCCAACTCTGTGACCCCATCGACTGTAGCCCACAAGGCTCCTCTGTTCATGGGATTTTCCAGGCAAGAATACTGGAGCGGGTTGTCATTTCCTTCTCCAGGAGACCTTCCTGATCCAGGGCTTGAACCTGCCCATAGCAAACATCATATTTAATGGTAAAAGACTGGATACTTTCTCCTCAAGTTCAGAAACAAGACAAGGATGTCCACTTTTGCCATTTCTCTTCAACATTATATTGGAGGTCCAAACCAGGGTAATTAGGCAAGTAAAAGATATAAATGGTATCTAAACAGAAAAGAAAATGTAAAACTATCTCTATTTGCAGATAACATGAACCCATATAATGAAAATCCTAAGGAATCCACTAAAAATTATTTGAATAATAAATTAATTAAGGTTATAAGATATAAGATCAATATAAAAAATCAATTGTGCTTCTAAAAACCTGTAATGAACAATCAAAACATGAAATCTGAAAAAAATTTCATTTACTAAGCATCAAAAATAATATTTGGGAATAAACTGAACAAAATTACAAAACTTATATTCAGAAAATTATGAATCCTTGTTAAAGAAAATGTAAATAAATTGAAATATCCTAGGTTCATGGATCAGAAGACTTAACACTGTTATGAAGCCAATTTGTTGCTCAGTGGCTAAGTCATGTCTGACTCTTTGAGACCCCGTGAACTGCAGAGCACCAGGCTTCCCTGTCCTTCACTATCTCCCTGAGTTTGCTCAAATTCATGTCCATTGAGACAGTGATGCCATTTAAGCATCTCATCCTCTGTTGCCCCCTTCTCCTCTTGCCCTCAATCTTTCCCAGCATCAGGGTCTTTTTCAATGAGTCAGCTCTTTGCATCAGGTGGCCAAAGTATTAAAGCTTCAGCTTTACCATTTAGTCCTTCCAATGAATATTCAGTGTTGATCTCCTTTAGGATTGACTGGTTTGATCTCCTTGCTGTCCAAGGGCCTCTCAAGAGTCTTCTCCAACACCACAGTTCAAAAGCATCAATTCTTTGGTACCCGGCCTTCTTTATGATCCAACTCTCACATCCATATATGATTACTGGAAAAACCATACCTTTGACTATATGGACCTCTGTCAACAAAGTAATGTCTTTGCTTTATAATACACTGTGTAGATTTGCCATAGCTTTTCTTCCAAGGATCAAGCATCTTTTACTTTCATGGCTGCAGTCACTATCCACAGTGATTTTGGAACCCAAGAAAATAAAATCTGTTGATGCCTCTATTTTCCCTCCTCTATTTGCCATGAAGTGATGGGACAGGATGACATGATCTTAGTTTTCTGAATGTTGAGTTTTAAATCAGCTTTTTTATTCTTCTCTTTCACCCTCATCAAGAGGCTCTTTAGCTTCTCTCTGCTTTATGCCATTAGGGTGGTATAATATGCATACCTGAGGTTACTGATATTTCTCCCAGCAATCTTGATTCCAGCTTGTGATTCGTCCAGCCCAGCATTTCGCATGATGTACTCTGCATATAAGTAATGGATAACAATAGCCTTGATGTACTCCTATCCCAATTTGGAACCAGTTCGTTGTTTCATGTCTAGTTCTAACTGCTGCTTCTCATCCTGCATACAGATTTCTCAGGAGGCAGGTAAGGTGGTCTGGTATTTCCATCTCTTGAAGAATTATCCATAATTTGTTGTGATCCACACAGTCAAAGGCTTCAGTGTAGTTAATTAAGCAGTTGGGGTTTTTTTGGAATTCTCTTTCTTTTTCTATGATCCAGCATATGTTGGCAATTTGATCTCTGGTTCCTCTGCCTTTTCTAAATCCAGCTTATACATCTGCAAATTCTTGGTTCATGTACTGTTGAAGCCTAGCTTGAAGGAGTTTGAGCATAATCTTGCTAGCATGTGAAATTAGTACAACTGTACGGTAGTTTAAACTTTCTTTGGCATTGCCTTTCTTTGGAATTGGAATGAAAACTGATCTTTTCTAGTCCTGTGGCCACTGTTGAGTTTTCCAGATTGCTGGCATATTGAGTGCAGCACTTTAACAGCACCATCTTTTAGGATTTGAAATAGCTCAATTGGGATTCCATTACCTCCACTAGCTTTGTTTGGAGCAACACTTCTAATGCCCACTTGACTTCATGTTCCAGGATGTCTGGCTCTAGGTGACTGGTCACACTATCATGATTATCTGGGTCATTAAGATGTCCTTTGTATAATTCTTCTGTGTATTCTTGCCACTTTTCCTTAATCTCTTGTGCTATCCGTTTCTCCTTTACTGTGCCCATATTTGCATGAAATGTTCCCTTGGAATCTCTAATTTTCTTGCAGAAATCTCTAGTCTTTCCCATTCTATTGTTCTGCCTCTATTTCTTTGCATTGATCACTTCTAGGAAGCTTTTCTCATCTCTCCTTGCTGTTCTTTGCAACTCTGCATTCAGATAGGTATATGTTTCCCTTCCTCTTTTGCCTTTGGCTTCAGGTCTTTTCTCAGCTATTCATAAGGCCTCCTCAGACAACCATTTTGTCTTTTTGCATTTCTTTTTCTTGGGAATGGGTCTTGATCACGGCCTCTTGTACAATGTCACAAACCTCGATCCATAGTTCATCAGGGACTTTGTCTATCAGATCTAATCCCTTGGATCTATTTGTCATTTCCACTGTATAATCATAAGGGATTTGATTTAGGTCATACCTGAATGGCCTCATGATTTTCCCTACTTTCTTCAATTTAAGTCTGAATTTTGCAATAAGGAGTTCATGAGCTAAGCCACAGTCAGCTCCCAGTCTTGTTTTGGCTGACTGTATAGAAGCATAATGCTTATCATTACCTAAAATTTTCTTACTTATTAATTGGTTTATTGTATTTCCTTACACACACAAAAATATTTCCCATTGATTCTAACTTCAGAGTCTAGAACTTTGCATCTTAAATGTGGTAAGGATACTGCCAATCAGTGTGTGGTGTTACAAGTCATCTATGAGCTAAGTAGAGAAGCTGTATGCTAATTTTGTGTTTGCTGACTCTAACAATCTAAAAACTAGACTTATACATTTTGTATATCTTTGGCTTATTTTACTTTTCCAGTAATTCATTTTTACAGGTTTTTTCCCCCAAGTATCAGGCTGTGAAAAAGCTGGCTTAAGGCTCAACATTCAGAAAACTAAGATCATGGCATTCGGTCCCATCAATTCATGGCAATTAGATGGGGAAACAGTAGAAACAGGGGCTGACTTTATTTTGGGGGGGCTCCAAAAATCGCTGCAGATGGTGATTGCAGCCATGATATTAAAAGAGGCTTACTCCTTGGAAGGAAAGTTATGACCAATCTAGACAGCATATTAAAAAGCAGAGACATTACTTTGCCAACAAAGGTCCATCTAGTCAAGGCTCTGGTTTTTACAGTGGTCATGTATGGATGTGAGAGTTGGACTACAAAGAAAACTGAACACAGAAGAATTGATGCTTTTGAACTGTGGTGTTGGAGAAGACTCTTGAAAGTCCCTTGGACTGCCAGGAGATCCAACAAGTCCATCCTAAAGGAGATCAGTCCTGGGTGTTCATTGGAAGGACTGATGTTGAAACTGAAACTCCATATTTTGGCCACCTGATGCGAAGAGCTGACTCATTTGAAAAGACCCTGATGTTGGGGAAGTTTGAAGGCAGGAGGAGAAGGGGAAGACAGAGGATGGGATGGTTGGATGGCATCACCTACTCGATGGACATGAGTTTGGGTAAACTCCAGGAGTTGGTATTGGACAGGGAGGCCTGGTGTGCTGTGGTTCATGGGGTCACAAAGAGTTGGAACCAACTGAGTGACTGAACTGAACTGAACTGATCAGGCTGTGATAGACTTAACATTTTTAAAAACAGAGCTGTCCTTCAACTCAGATGGTTTGAGAAACACTGGCTTGGGAGACCACTGAAATTTTTTGCTCCTCTTTCCTAATGAAATGTTAATGGTTGGAAGTATCCACAAAGCCAGGGATATATTTTCCAGTCCCTCTGCCTGGGAGTAAGGGAGGGCTTTTGTCACAAGAAAATGTGAGTAGAAGCGATGCATGTCACTCTCGAAATGACAAATTAAGGGCTATGCCTTCCCCACCATCTCTTTTTCAATAGCTAGCTAAATGAAAAGGACTTTGCAGAATATAAAAAAGTTAGCCACAAAATGGAAAGAGCCATTTTCCCAAAAATCCCATAGAAGAGCACCAGACCAAGAACAACTGCACAGACTGTGAAATAGAAAAATGGATTTCTATTACATTAACTTCAGGACTTATTGGTTATAACTTCTACCATTATGTTAACTAATATGTTGCTCAATAAATGTCTGCTGAATGAATAAATGAATAGCAAACCTCTCATGGGAACTGTGCTACTACAGTTGACAATAATATTACTGTACCATTGTGTACTATACTGTGCTATTAGTCAACTTGCCAGTTCATGAGAACTTAAAGAACTTGTGCCAGAATAGAAACCAAGAAACTTTTAGGGAGAAAAAAAGTAATGAACTAGTCTATAGGCTTATTATCATTGCTATTGGGAAAAAAATAGTTTATGTACCAGCAAGGTCTTTGGGCTTATAGAAAGCACTGGATTAGAGAACATTTTTTAAAGTATTGAAAGAATCTAAAATTATGTTTGAAACCACAAAAACAGTATTTATACACTCCATTCAACCTAATCTCCTACTTTGGATTTACTTCTAAATTGTTTATTATCTGATTAAGTATAATTGTTAATTATGTATATTTAAAATAGAATATATATACATACATTCACCATGCATCCATCTGTCTGCATATCTAATCTATACATTCAAACTTAAAATGATAAGGAGTATGGCTCAATGGATTAAATACAGGCCAGAGAGTAATCAACTGCTTTATCTGAATAACACATATATACCTAAAACACACAAACATGTGGATGGTGCTTCAGAAGGTACTAAGTGCTTTCTAAATATACTCTTTATGTTTGTAATTTAATTCTCATTATAATCCCATGGGATAGTTCAAATTACTATTACTTTCATGTCACAAGTCCAAAAACCTGAGAATATCTAAGCTCTGAAGGCTCCGCATTACAGAATCTACCTGCAACGCAGGAGAGACAGAAGACATGGGTTCAATTCCTACACTGCGAAAATCCCCTGGAGGAGGAAATGGCAACCCGCTGAGTATTCTTGCCTGAAAAATCCCATGCACAGACCAGCCCGAAGAGCTACAGTCCAAAGGGTCACAAAAACTCAGATACAACAGAATACAATACAGTGCAGGACAGTACCAAAGCAAAGTGAAATTAAGAGATAATACAGTAAAGTTATCAACAAGTTCAGATCTCAACACCTGCTAATAAAGAAAGGGAAAAACTGGGGGGTTGGTATTATTCAGTAAATTCACCTTCACTTTTGCTCTTTAAATGATTTCTTCACTTTGTTAATGTTAACACAGTCTAATACTGTGGCAAATAAGAGAAACAGGATCAGATTTACACCACTATTATGTATAAACAATTATACATAACAATACATACAAAATGTGATGGCTCACACCCAGAATCTTGGTTTGCAAAAATAATTTGAATAAAGAGGAGTTTATTTTTAAGGGTCACCATTCTTGGGTATTAAGCCATGCTATGATGCAAAGAGGCTAACCAGGACTGGGCATTTGTTGCATCATTTTAATCCTTTGAAGTGTTTTTTTTTTTTCTTTTAAGTTCTTTTGCCTTTCAGCCTGTAAACTCATGATCTGCCAAAGTCTTGTAGCCAGGTTTCCAGAGAAAGCATGCCAAAGGTGAACCCACTCAGTAGTTTCTAAGCCATCTGCACCACATACTTGCCAGCTTTGAGCCTCAAAATTTCAAAAAGTTATACAATCTCTGGTTAAACATTTTTAAATACATATTTTATGACTTAAAAGCTCACACCTCTGCCTCCTTCCATCCCTGACATTCCAAAGATTTGGGAGGATCTGTTCATTCAGATAAGCCTCTGAACACACAGATGATCCCTGGAAACTGGTCTACACTCAGATGTGCCAAG
This sequence comes from Antilocapra americana, assembly GCA_007570785.1. Taxonomy (NCBI): domain Eukaryota; kingdom Metazoa; phylum Chordata; class Mammalia; order Artiodactyla; family Antilocapridae; genus Antilocapra; species Antilocapra americana. Next base: position 18,941,941 of record ML664174.1, on the reverse strand, counting down.
ATCTCCTCATCATGAATTTACTTCCTTAGGTGCAATGACAGTCTTCAAATTAGATGTACTAGAGATTTCTCCAGGGCCTGTTCTCTAGACAACACTTTTTCAGTATAAGAATAAGTAAAGGAAGGAGATAGCATTTAACTGATTCTTTTCAGTTACTCATTCATCATCTAACATGTACAAGGCATGTTTATGCCTTCATAAGTTGAAACCCAATGAGAGAGCTAAACTAAGCACCCAATAACTACAGTACAACACAATGCCTGTTAGGGGCTCTGAGAGTAGCCCTAATCAAATGTCTGAAGACAGGAAAACAAAGAAAAATTCTGAATAAAGTGGCCATAAAAGGTTTTATGAAAGAAAGAGGGAGCATCTGAGTTGGGTTTGGAGGAAAAACAAGATTTCATCAAGGACAGATGAGAGGAAGTGACAGTCTAGATGACATGAGCCAGAAGTAAGCAAGAGAAAGATAAAAAATGAAGGGGTATGGAGGTGTCATTTGGCTGGAACATAGGAAGCATAATTTGAAAGCAAACTTTAAAAGACTCTGAACACCAGGATAAATTACCATGATTTTATTCAGTAGTCAATGGGAGAATCATTACCAAAGTTTAAACAGAGAAGTGATTTGAGCCAACAATAATCCAAGAAGCTTGCTCTGGTGGTAGTGTGTAGAATGGCCTTTAGTTTTGAAAGGTTGAAAGTTTGTGGATGAGTTGGGAGTCTTTTATAATAGACTAATATGAAGCAATAAGACTTACAGTGAGGTAGTGGCCAAGAAAATGGAAAAGAAGAGAATAACAAACATAACTTGGTAGGGAAAGGGGGAAAAATGAAAAGATAACTCCCAGGTCTTGAGTCATTGCCTGGAAAAATTTATGTTGTGGATAAAAATGTTTGGACTCAAATTTACACAAAGATTCACAGATTTTAAAAATTTATTTCAAGACTGTGATGTTACCCATTTAAAAAAGGGGGGAAAAAAGACCATAATTTCGCAGGATCACCCTGGACAGGTGGTTGCTCTTGGCACATTCCTTCATAAGGCTTCTTTCTCCATGGTATTAGCCTGTTTTGGAAGATGGACTTGAGTGTTATACAGGGGATTAAGAGTTCTTAGTACAATCAATCTAATGCCGGCATACACAGACAGTGTTTAAAGATGCATATGGACCATCTCAATCCACTTCTAGAGTAGACAAGTAGACATGCCCTTTGATGGGGACAGCGGAGAAAAACATTCCTTTAAGAATACTAGAGAACCATGATCTCTTCTGATGGCATCCATTATGACAGCACTGGAGGCAGTGGTGGGGGGACTGAGGGGATGCGGGGACCCTCTTCAACCTATTTCTAACCAAGAGACCTGCAGGTCCTTTAGTTAAGGCAGCAGATGGAAAATACTCCATTTCTTCAATGTCAGGGCATTGATGGCTACATTCTGCATGAAGGAGCAGGTCTATGGGAAAGTCACTGGGACAGGATTCTTTACCTGTGGTGGGAAGGGGCCAAGAGAAGCAACACCCATATCATTTTCAGGGCTGAGAAACCTAACCTGGCCACACAAATAATTAACCTGAAAGGCCACTTCATGCTCCTTCAATGGACCCAGATGTTGCACTTCACTTTAGGTAAACGTTATTTTTAGAGACATAAGAATTCAGCATCCAAAATTTATCACCCATCTGAGTGGGAGACAAAGAACACAAAACAGATTTATATGTTTAGGGGGTAGAAATGGGGTTTAAGCTCAATAAAATCTTAACTGTGCTTTACTTTTTAATTTAACTTTCAAACATTTCTTTCCTGTTTTGTGACTGAGAATCTCGTACATGTCACCCTTTCAGTGAAGTATCACAGGAAAGACATTTTTGTGGTGTTTAATGGAAATAATTTTTCTTGTGGTATTGCTCTGATACCCTGGGAAACTGGCTTTCAAAGATAAATTAGGCTAGGAGACGTCCAGTGCTAATTTATTAAGCAGTCAATGGTTTAAAACAACTTTCCCTGTTTCAGCTCACTGGAGATCTGTTACTGGCTCTTGAGAAGACAGCAAAGAGCCAAAAACTGATAAATCTCACAGATTATCTTGAAACAAAAAAAGTGAAGGGTTGGTGTGGGTAGTTTCATAGGTGCACATGGTAGTACACATTATAGGTAAGACTATGCATGTGTACTGGATCTTTTGTAATGGTGGTTAAACATTCTAAAGAAATTTTAAAATTCTATTACAGGAAGAAATTTCTGTGGGAAATATCTCCTAAATTTTCTCTTCCTTTTAGCATGTACCGCAAATAGAAAAGGTCTCATCTGTAAAGAAATATATTGATGATCAGTCTCAGGTGCTCTAAAGGCCTCAATGCACTTTATACAGATATCCCCAGAACCATGGTTCTTGGCCTAATTTGTACCCTGACATGGGACTTCCCTGGTGGCTCAGCTGGTAAAGAATCCGCCTGCAATGTGGGAGACCTGGGTTCAATCCCTAGGTTGGGAAGATCCCCTGGAAGAGGGAACGGCTACTCACTCCAGTATTCTGGCCTGCAGAATTCCATGGACTGTAGTCCATCGGGTCGCAAAGAGTCAGACACGACTGAGCGACTTTCACATCACCAAGGGAGCTTATCAAAGTACTGATGCCTGGGTCCTACTTCAGAGGTTCTAATGACATTGGCCAGGGGTATGACCTAGGCATTAGGAGTTTTAAACCTTCCCAGATAGTTTCAACACGTACACAAGTTTAAGACCACTCCCAATAGAAGGTGTTGACAGTGTTGTCAGAGACTGGGATCTACTTCATACCTAGTAACTGTCAAGAGACTCAGATGCTAGTATGTGTTCCTTTTCTTGCCTGAAAATGCAGATCATGGTCACCTATCAGCAATGCAGAGATATTAGGAACAAACAAGAACCAAAAATAATAAAAACAAGGTTTGGGGAAGCTCAACTCCAAATGCTATTCTTATTCTCCATGAGAAAGGCTGGTCAACTGAGCCCATGAAGGAAAACAGAGTTAAGAGCAAACATTGAGAAGAGGGAAAATGCTTTGCTCTTTGGCTCAAACTGGAATTTTTTCAAAGGCAATGTACCACTGACCCTTTCTTCAAAGCTAGAAAAGTACCAGTTCAGAAGGCACTACTGGGTTTTATGACATAACCACTAATATCCACTTTGAAGAGACCACCTATATTTGAAGATGCAGAAGAATCACCTACAAAGCTCACTAAATATGCAGCTTCTGGGTCCCCACCCAGACTCAGTAGGGATGGAGTGGAGCCAAGGAATGTGAAGTTTCTAAAGCTCCCCTGGGCATTCTGACAGAGTGAGCTGCACCCCACCATTGAGAAACACTTAAGTCATCCCACCTCCAAACAACCTCCTGAACAGTTCTTTGCCATAAACTGCATTGCTCTTCTGTTAAACAGATTATTAGGTTATAAAACGGGTGGGGGTATGCCTCTTTAGTAAAACAGTCTGCAAAGTATTTTTTGAAAGACATTTGACCAAACTTTATATTAAAAAATATTCAGTCCTTTTGGGACATCCAAATGTCTCCTCATTTGCTCAGTTTATCTACAAAGAAGAACAAAGACAAACTACAGCAAACAAATATAACTATATCCACAAACTATGGGCTAATATAGTTCTTGGAAATGCTGCTGCTGCTGCTGCTAAGTCACTTCAGTCGTGTCCAACTCTGTGCAACCCCATAGACGGCAGCCCACCAGGCTCCCTCGTCCCTGGGGTTCTCCAGGCAAGAATACTGGAGTGGGTTGCCATTTCCTTCTCCAACGCATGAAAGTGAAAAGTGAAAGTGAAGTTGCTCAGTCGTGTCTGACTCCCAGTGACCCCATGGACTGCAGCCTACAAGGCTCCTCCATCCATGGAATTTTTCCAGGCAAGAGTACTGAAGTGGGGTGCTATTGTCTTCTCCGTGGGAATGATGGAGGTTTATCAAATTATAATTTTTTTATGTCTTGAAATGCAATCAAAACTACAATGAGGTACCACCTCACACCAGTCAGAATGGTCATCACTAAAAAGTCTACAAATAACAAATGCTGGAGAGGGTATGGAGGAAAGGGAACCCTCCTGCATTATGTGTGGGAATGTAAGTTGGTGCAGCCACTGTGGAAAACAGTATGTAGGTTTCTTAGAAAACTAAACATAGAATTACCATATGATCCAGCAACCCACTACTGGGCATACATCCAGATCTAAAATTCAAAAAGATACATGCACCACTATGTTCATAGTAGCACTATTCACAATAGCCAAGACACGGAAACAACCTAAGATGTAGTACATATATACAATGGAATACTACTCAGCCATTAAAAAGAAATAATGTCATTTGCAGCAACATGGATACAACTATAGAGATTACCATACTAAGTGAAGTAAGTCACAAAGAGAAAAACAAATACTGTATGACATCACCTATACATGGAATCTAAAATATAACACAAATTAACCTATTTTTTTTTTTTTTTTACAAATTAACCTATTATCTACAAAACAGAATCATGTACATAAAGAACCAACTTGGGGTTGCCAAGGGGGAAGGGGTTGGGGGAGGGATGCAGTGGGAGGTTGGGGTTAGCAGATGTAAGCTTTTACATACAGAATGGGTAAACAGCAAGGTCCCGCTGTAGAGCACAGAGAACTATATTCGATTTCCTATGATGCAACAGTTAGAACTAGACATGGAACAACAGACTGATACCAAATCAGGAAAGGAGTACATCAAGGCTGTATACTGTCACCCTACTTATTTAACTTATATACAAAGTACATTATGAGAAATGCTGGACTGGATGAAGCACAAGCTGGAATGAAGATTGCTAAGAGAAATATCAATCACCTCAGATATGCAGATGACACCACCCTTATGGCAGAAATCAAAGAACTAAAGAGCCTCTTAATTAAAATGAAAGAAGAGAGTGAAAAAGTTGGCTTAAAACTCAACATTCAGAAAACTAAGATCATGGCATCTGGTCCCATCACTTCATGGCAAATAAATGGGGAAACAGTGGAAACAGTGACAGATTTTATTTTGAGGTGCTCCAAAATCACTGCAGATGGTGACTGCAGCCATGAAATTAAAAGACATTTGCTCCTTGGAAGAAAAGTTATGACCAACCTAGACAGCATATTAAAAAGCAGAGACACTACTTTTCCAACAAAGGTCTGTCTAGTCAAAACTATGGTTTTTCCAGTAGTCATGTATGGATGTGAGAGTTGGACTATAAAGTAAGCTGAGCACCAAAGAATTGATGCTTTTGAACTGTGGTATTGGAGAAGACTCTTGAGAGTCCCTTGGACTACAAGGAGATCCAACCAGTCCATCCTAAAGACTATCAGTCCTGAATATTCATTGGAAGGACTGATGCTGAAGCTGAAACTCCAATACCTGATGTGAAGAACTGACTCACTGGAAAAGACCCTGATGCTGGGAAAGACTGAAGGTGGGAGGAGAAGGGGACGACAGAGGATGAGGTGGTTGGATGGTATCACCAACTCAACGGACATGAGTTTGAGTAAGCTCTGGGGGCTGGTGATGGACATGGAGGCCTGGTTTGCTGCAGTCCATGGGGTTGCAAAGAGTCAGACACAACTGAGTGGCTGAACTGAACTTAATGATAAACCATAATGGAAAAGAATGAAAAGAAATAAATGTGTATATCTATATCTGTATATAGATATAGATTGGAATCACTTTGCTATACAGCAGTAATTAACATAATCCTGTAAATCAACTGCATTTCAATTTAAAAAAAAGAATAAAATACCCCCCAAAACAAAATCTTCTCATATCTTGAAGGATCATAAACACTGATGAAAAAAATCTACAATCATTACAGCAAGAAAATAAACTTTATACAAGAAATTTGAGAACAGGAATGGCTATATTCCTCCATGTCTAGAAATTACTTTCTTTCTATCATTAATGTGGAAAAGCAGTCCATATAAACGCTTATTTTTCAAATTGATAAATTTTCATTATGGTAGTTTTACTCACTTTGAGTCAAAGATAATGGAAAGAAAGAAAATGTTATTTCCAGTTTGGGATTTAAATATAACAACTGGAACTCACTCAACAATCTCTCCTTCCAATTCAATTTGTATGTGTGTGTATGTGAGAGAGACAGAGAAAGACAAGGGTGAACTGTACATTTGCAAAACGTATCTATAATTACTTGGCACAAAATTTTGGAATCCATAGTTTACAGACATAAAATTCACTCAGAATTCACAATTCAATTTGTAAACAGGGAAACTTGGTTGGGAGCAGACAGTGATGTTCTTTACTGCTTTGTGTTTTTCACTTAAAATTCCCCTGATCCTCTAACGCTCTCCAGCCTTGGACATTGTTCCTGTGCTGTGCCCACATTCCATTGGCATAGTCATGGAATGGTATGCTTGGAATGTCTCCACCCTCCAAAATATTTTTGGATCAAGCTTATCCCTTTTCCCTGAAAAGCCTCTGTTGTACAGCATTTGCTTCACTGACTTTTATATTTTTATATATCATGAAAACTCTAGGGGCCCAGTCTAAAGCTGTATTAACCCTCCAACACTAACAGAACTCCCACAGGAGAACAAACCCAGAATCCATTGCTTGGGTGCATACAACCTCTTTGTTTTTTTGTATCTACCTGCATGCTTCTTCTCTAAATGCTCTTAAGTTTAGAAATCAGCTAAGAGAGGTCTAATCTAATTACCACCAGATCTACCTAAAAATAACAATGACTTTCTTTTGAAGTTGCCTCTTTATGGGATCTTTTTCCTATTATGACTTGACAATCTCAATAGAAGACTGAAACTTAAGGAAAACTTAAGGAAAAGATTACCTTTCTTTTGAAAAAAATTTAGCAGCAGGGCACTCATTGGGGAGTTTTGCTTATATCAGTAATTAGCACTGTTTGTAATAATAATAACACCATTTAATGTGTCACTATGTGCCAGGTACTGGGCTAAGAGTGTCACATAAATTATTTCACTTAATTTTCCACAATAATCATAAAAGGTAGGTACCAGCATCCCTATTTCAGTCATAAGAAAATTTGGGTCACAAAGGTAGCATGTGACATAGCATAATTATATTTATTGTCATAGTAAAATTATAAAAGAAAAAAATGACAATGAAAAGACTTTAAGTATCCTCAATGGAACTGTGATGAAAAAGAAAATTAAATGGATTTTCTAGTACAACTATGATAGCAACATCTTTTGGAATCAGTCAAGTGGGTAAAGAGACTTTGGGGAAAAATTCCTTTTAAAATCTTGTTGGCATTTAAGTGACATTTTGGCTAAACACCACGGAAACATCTGGTCACATCCTCTCAACCCTAATTTCTTCCCTAAATGTTGTTTTTAATATGTCACAGTTGTTAAATTTGTAACAAGTAATGCCCTTGAGACTAAACAACAGTGCCTGGTATGTGAAAAATGAACAATACATTTACAGCAGTAAAAACCAAAAGGAAATTTTAAATAAACATTTAATTGAGTACAAATAGTCTGAAAGTTATTTTGGTGGAACTTGCCCAATCTGTGTGCTGACATTAGCAGCAGGATGTTCTACATAAACTCCATTAAAACAAATGTAGTCTTCTTCAGTTGTGACATAACTGATCAGATTCAGTTCTTCTGAAGGATTATGGCTGGGGAAGGAACACTTTTTAGTTGAAAGAGAACTCTCCATTCACAGTCTCAGAACAAATGGGTGACCACCAAAATGCCAGGAAGAAGAGAGTTGGGAATTTGGATGTTGTACAATGACTTCAAAGTAGACAACCAAAAGTAGAAAAACAACCACCAGCGACCAGTGTTTGTGTATTGGTCAGTTAGCCAAGGTCCACGGGCCTGATTCACTTCCTTTCTAACTCTAAAAGGATTTTTCCTTCTAGATAAAACCCTGCATATTTGAATCTAATCCAACATACGTACTTGTCTCAGGCTATATTTTGCTCTTGCTGTGTTTTAACTGTGTACAATGGAAAGTCTTGCAAAGAACTACAGCAAGGGAAAAAAAAGTCAGATCATGGATCATATTCAGGCAATTAGTAATGCAGCTGAGAAAGAAGGGCTGTATATGTCATTAGTCAATTATTTGAAAGCAATTATTTTTCAGTTTTGTGTACTGACTCTTTCTACATATGGATAGGCAGATGCTATTCAGCAGAAATGTTTTTCCACTGATATGGAATCCCCAAAGAAACCATATTGGCTTTGATGTGATTCAGAGATTGTGTCATTCATCAACATGGTTTTAAAGAATGTTAGCAACCTTAGGGTTGGTTCAACCTGAAAATAAACACAGATGGTTCTTTGGAGAACAAACTATTTTCCATAGCAGATTTAACCATACATGTAATGGAATATATATCCTTTGTATTTAGTGTCACATTTGATTAAATAAAGGCAGCTGGAATGAATGAGTCAGACTTTTTCCCTAATATGATAAATACATAGCTTAGCCCCTCCTATTTTTTAAATTTGTGAGATTTTTAAAAGCATACTGAAAAGCTGCATATGTATTTATAAAGAACTTTTTATTCTTGCACTGTATAAGGGTAAATTTAGTATGTAGTCCCTACAGTGACATGAAAGCAGAAAAATAATACTGATATCTTTTATTCACCTGCTCTACAGTTTTAATAAGTGCCTCAACAATCTGCTTTTAAGCAATGCATCTCAAACCTAGTGTGCATCAGAATCAATGGAAAGTCTCATTATAAACATAGATTACTGGCTCCCAAACCTAGGGCTTTTGATCCAGTGGGTTTGGCACAGAATCCAAAGTTTTGCATTTCTAACCAAGTTCCCAGGTGGTGCCGAAGCTCTGGTCCTGGGATTACACTTTGAAAACCACTGCTGATGCTGCTAAGTCGCTTCAGTCGTCTCCGACTCTGTGTGACCCCACAAACGGCAGCCCACCAGGCTCCCCCATCCCTGGGATTCTCTAGGCAAGAACACTGGAGTGGGTTGCCATTTCTTTCTCCAATGCATGAAAGTGAAAAGTGAAAGTGAAGTCACTCAGTCGTGTCCGACTCCCAGCGACCCCATGGACTGCAGCCTACCAGGCTCCTCTGTCCATGGGATTTTTCCATGCAAGAGTACTGGAGTGGGATGCATTGCCTTCTCCTGAAAACCACTGCTTTATAGAAAAAGTATAAATCTAAGATTATATGTGCTATTTAATTATCATGTCTGTTTAGTCTTCTTTAATATAGAGACTATTTACCCACTGTTCCTTGACTTACATGATCTTGCAATTTTAGAAGAACACAGGTCAGTTTTTCTATAGACCATAGATCTGTATGAGTTTTACCCATGTTTCTTCATGATTAGATTCAGGTTATGATTTTTGGCAGGAATATATCATAAAAATGTTCATCTTGTTGTATCCTGTTGGTTGGTACATAATTTAAATGGTCTCATTACTAGTGATATTAACTGTGTTATTAAGATGGTCCTTGCCAGGATTCCTCACTTGAAGTTATTTTTTTTCCTTTTGTAATTTAAAATTATTTTATGGGAAGATACTCTGACACTAATATCCTCTTTCTCATCAAATTTTTATTCACTAGTTCAAGCATCCACTGATGCTTCTTGCCTGAACTGACTATCATTATGATAGCTGCCAAATGGTATGATTCTGTCATTCCTTCTACATTAGTTGCTATTCTACTGTAAGATTTTTTTCCTATCTAAGTATTCATTACTTATTAGTGTAACATGTAGATTCATGTTCTATTTAATGAGTTATAATCCATTATTATCTTTATTTTGATGCTCAGATTATCCCAGAGTTGGCCAGTGAGAGCCATTTCAAACTGGCTTCCATATCCTTTCCGTATGTCCCATTATTTCTTGAACATTCTTTACTTTCTGATGTCAAAAATTATTTCCAGCTATTCTTTTACTTCCTATGCCTGATGAGCGATCAATCATTCACTCAGAGATTTGGTTGCTTCTAACAGAGAATGGTATTTAAAAAGCCAAGACAGGTCCAAGATGTATTCCTTAGCTACTGCAGTGTTGCTGCTCCCAGGCCCTTTCACTAAACAGAGATAGCAAATATATGTATACACATACATATGCAGGCTTCCCTGGTGGCTCAGATGGTAAAGAATCCACCTGCAATGTGGGAGACCTGGGTTTGATCCCTGGGTTAGGAAGATCCCCTGGAGGAGGGCATGGCAACCCACTCCAGTATTCTTGCCTGGAGAATGCTAAACAGACATGATAATTAAATAGCACATATAATCTTAGATTTATACTTTTTCTATAAAGCAGTGGTTTTCAGGAGAAGGCATTGCACCCCACTCCAGTACTCTTGCCTGGAAAAATCCCATGGACAGAGAAGCCTGGTGGGCTACAGTCCATGGGGTCGCAAAGAGTTGGACATGACTAAGTCAGTTGCTGAGCAGCTAAGCACAGCACACAGCATACACACATGCACACACACACACACCACAGAATTACACTTAAATTTAGTTCTCCTTATTACTGCAGTGTGCATATCAATTTGCACCTATATATTTAGCTCTAAATATCAATAATGATGAACTCATGCCGTATCTCCAATTTCAATCCAACATCATAAGATTCAATCTACCTTTCCTGCTCCCTATATTCCTAATTCTCAGTATTTTTTACTTATTTGATTAATCTCTTGTCTGCCTGTTATGTCACTTCAGTCATGGCCTACTCTTTGTGCCCCTATGGACTGCAGCCCGTCAGGTTCCTCTGTCCAAAGGATTCTCCAGGCAAGAATATTAGAATGGGTTGCCATGCCCTCTTCCAGGGGATCTTTTCGACCCAGGGATCAAACCTGAGTCTCTTATGTCTCCTGAATTGGCAGGCCAGTTCTTTACCACTAGCACCACCTGGGAAGCCCTGATTAATCCCCTACATGTAACCAATTTGCCAACTCAACTAGATCAGTAAGATACTAATTATTAAAGGACAACTGAACTTTCAGGAGATTTTTATACACCCAAAGAAAGCCAATTTTTTTTTTTTGGTAGCTTCTTGATCATTTTACTATAATATATTCCATGTAACCTCATCTTAAGCAACTCAAAAAACTAACTCAGTAACAATACAAAAAGGTTAAGTGCTTTGAAATCTAAGCTGTCTGGAGCTAATTCTACTCATACTCTGCAGATCTATAGGTTCTCCAGTCTCTTCAGGGTCAAATCATAGAGTTAGGTATGATCTCCAAAGCCTACAAAAATTTATAAAGTTTAAAAGCTTACTCCTTTCTACAACTCCCTGTCCTCACCAAAAGGAATAACTGTTGCCAAGCCAACCCTCCAGAGCTCCTCAGAGGGGCCTTCCAGGTAAACACAAAGGAATGAACACATGCCTTTACCTCCCATTCCACTTTAAACCTCACATAAAATGGGGGTGAGGGGAGAGAGAAGCCATAAATACAGAGAATAGAAGGGGATTTAACTGTAACAAAATTTTAAAAAGAATGGGTGATAGCAATGTCTCCAAAATCGAAAGTAGATAACAAATTTCACTGAAGTTTCCTTAAGGCGAAATTAGACAAACAGGTCCTCTTTTTCCATTCTTTACTACAAGGAGCAGTCTCTTTCCTATCTGAGCAGAAAACTAAAACAGAGAACTTTCTCTACACTTCAGCTATTAGAGGAAATGAACCAGGGAAACACAGATTCAGGAACACCAGACAAAGCTGAGAGAGGGTGTGCCATACAGAAAACAGGGGAAATGGGAAAACTTCCCGCCCCCATCTCCACATACCCAAACACACACCCTCTCCCCACATGACTCTCAGAATATCCCCCGATCTGAGGACTCTGTGGATGAGGGAAAGTGTGGGATGATATGGGAGAATGGCATTGAAACATGTTAATTATCATATGTCTAATCAATCGCCAGCCCAGGATTGATTCTCGGGGCTGGTGCATCGAGATTTCCCGGGGGGGAGGGAGGAGGGAGGGGGGAGGGAGGGGTTTCTGGAGGGGGAGCATTTGTAAACCCATGGTGATATCATGACATTGTATGGCAAAAACAATAAAAGGGAGAAAAAAAAAAAAAAAAAAAAAAGACTGTGCTTCCAGAGTAGGAAAAAAATAAAATAAAATGCAGAAAAAAAAAAATAGACCATCTGCTATAAACTGGAAGTTTGTCTCCCCCCATAATTCATATGTTGAAATTCTAAACCCAGTGAGATGGTGTTTGTAGATGGGGCATTTGAAAGTTGATTAGATCATGAAGGCATGAATGAGACTAGTGCCCTTATCAAAAAGACAAAGAGCTCCCTTGCCCCTTTAACCATGTGAGAACAGAGTGAGAACTCAGTCATTGGTGAACCAGAAAGTGGGAAGAGGGCCTGCATTACATACAGAATCTGCCAGCACCTCCATTTTGGAATTCCCAGCCCTAGAACTGCAAGAAATAAATTTCTGTTGTTTATAAGCCACTCGGTCCACACCACTTTTGTTGTAGTAGATCCAGCTAAGAAGGGTGCTGCTATAACAAATACCTAAAAATGTGAGGTAAAGGGTAGAGACTTAAAGAATGTGCATACTAGAAAAAGCCTACAATGCCATGAGCAGACTAAAACACCAACCCAAAAGAAAAATCTGCCAGTTGGGTATTCCCTAATGAAATTAAGCCAGACCATCCTACAGTAAAAATCCACAATTTGATAGAACACAGACTTTCCTTCAATCTCCATCTTAACTATGAGTAGGAGAAAAACAGAAGAAAATTTCCAGTCTCATGGGAGAAGGTGTGGCAAAGCCGCTTAGGGCTCCCTTTGCAGAGCTTTGTATTCAGCCTAAACATCCCAAGGACTTTTCCCCCCCACAACAGAAGAAATTACTAGAAAGGAGCCTTTCATTCATTTGAGACTGGAGGAACTTATTAAGTCAAGGATATGGAGACCTAATTTTTAAAACTGTCTTGTTCTCTCAACATCTTGGTTACGTTAGGCACCTTTGGAAGTTGCATTAACTCTTTTATCTATAATGTAATTAGTTTATAAATGTAATTAGTCCCATAATTGTTTGACTAGGCATGAATTCTAAAACTCTACTGTATAGAGTCATTCTAACCTCTATAAATGAGAGTCCCTTTTTTCTTTTTGTTGTTCAGTTGCTAAGTGATGTCTGACTCTTTGTGACCCCCTATACTACAGCATGCCATGCTCCTCTGTCCTTCACTATCTCCCAGAGTTTGCTCAGATTCATGTTCATCGAGTTGGTGATGCTATCTAACCATCTCATCCTCTGCTGCCTCCTTCTCCTTTTGCTGTCAGTCTTTCCCAGCATGAGGGTCTTTTTCAACGAGTCAGCTTTTCGCATCAGGTGGCCAAAGTCCTGGAGCTTCAGCTTCAACAACAGTCCCTCCAATGAATATTCAGGATTGATTTTCTTTAGGATTGACTGCATACAGGTACTGCATGAGAGTCACTTAGCCTGTTACTAATGACAGTTCAACTTCAGGAACTAGTATGAATCTGAGAAACTATCTCTATTGCTATTTGAATAAAATGTTTTTCCCTGACAGTCTCAGCTGTACTTGCTATAACTGGGAACCATGAAATTCCCCTTAATGTTAATATCCTCAGCTGGTTCAGATCCTCTAGGAAGCAGATATCAAGACAGAATTAGACATGAAAGAGATTTATTGAGAAATGACTCTGAAAAGTAGAAGGAAGAATGAGAAGAGGCAGGCAGAGGACACCTTCACACCACAGAGTAGGTGAGACACTATGAAAGCAAAGAAGGGATGAAGGAGGATTGAGTAGGAAAATCCTAAAATTGAATGTAACAGCTCTGACATATTTTGGCCAGGCAAGTGAGAACCTCCAGACCAAAGACAGAAGAGTTAGTACTGGGCAGCCTGACTCAAACTTCAGCTTGAATACACCTAGCATTTTTGGCCCTTGGCTGGGAGTAACTTGGCAACATAATGGATTTGGCATGAGTAAGTGCTACTTGCTAGAGTAGGTCATAAAGGAGTGGCAGCAGAGGCTGTTGGTTCATGATGATCCTCCTAGCAGCTTCTCTGTTGAGGGGAGATCTGAGTGAGGCTCTCCCATATATCCTTTACCTTTACCATGTCCCTTGCAATGACTCATGGGGCTTCCCTAGTGGCTCAGATAATAAAGAAACTGCCTGTAATGTGGGTTCGATCCCTGGGTTGAGAAGATTCTCTGGAGAAGGGACTGGCTATCCACTCCACTATTCTTGCCTGGAGAATCCCATTAATAGAGGACTACAGTCCATGATGTCACAAAGAGTTGGACACAACTGAGCAACTAACTTTTGCAATGACTGATTCAGCACAGCTATAGTAAAAGCAAAGGCCAGCTCCAGAACTTAGACTCCTCATTCATAAGCTAGTGGCCTTTGTTTGGTTAGAGGGCAATATGAATAAAGAGTTTATCATGTGTTATCATTAACTGCCACAAGGTGTCATTTATTCACCTTGGCATCAGATGTTAGCACTGTTTATCTATACATAATACCTCACATGCATCAGTCACCTATGACTCAGCTGACAAAAGAATCAAATATAATATAACCTGTGGTTGGGCAAGAGGAAAAAAGAGTAGAAGCATTTCATCTTGGCAAGGAAATGGGAACAGATGTTCATGGAAGAACAAAAGAAGAAAGAGGGTTGCAGGTGAATGTTGGTTACTCCTGCTTGTCCTAAAAATGCTGATCATTGTCTTCTCAAACCACTTGCTTCTCAAAGAATCTTGTACCATTTTCAGTCATAACGAGAAGCCACATTCATATGTGGTTGTTTTGTATTCTTTACTTGCTGGGTGAGTTGATTATCATTCAGTTCAGTTCAGTTTAGTTGCTCAGTCCAACTCTTTGCAACCCCATGCACTGCAGCACAACAGGCTTCCTTGTCCATCACCAACTCCCAGAGTTTACTCAAACTCATGTCCATTGAGTCAGTTACGCCATCTAACCAGCTTATCCTCTGTCGTCCCCTTCTCCCACCTTCAATCTTTTCCAGCATCAGGGTCTTTTCCAATGAGTCAGTTCTTCACATCAGGTAGCCAAAGTACTGGAGTTTCAGCTTCAGCATCAGTCCTTCCAATGAATATTCAGGACTGATAGCCTTTTGGATGGACTGATTGGATCTCCTTGCAGTCCAAGCAACTCTGAAGAGTCTTCTCCAACACTACAGTTCAAAAGCATCAATTCTTCGGTGCTCAGCTTTCTTTATGGTCCAGCTCTCACATCCATACATGACTACTGGAAAAATGATAGCTTTGACTAGACGGACCTTTGTTGGCAAAGTAGTGTCTCTGCTTTTTAATATGCTATCTAGGTTGGTCATAACTTTCCTTCCAAGGAGCAACTGTTTTATTTTCATGCCTGCAGTCACCATCTGCAGTGATTTTGGAGCCCCCAGAAATAAAGTCTGCCACTATTTCCTCTGTTTCCCCATTTATTTGACATGAAGTGATGGGACCAGATGCCATGATCTTAGTTTTCTGAATGTTGAGTTTTAAGCCAGCTTTTTCACTCTCTTCTTTCTCTTTCATCAAGAGGCTCTTTAGTTCTTCTTCACTTTCTGCCATAATGGTGGTGTCATCTGCATATCTGAGGTGACTGATATTTCTCCCGGCAATCTTGATTCCAGCTTGTGCTTCATCGAGTCCAGCATATCTCATGATGTACTTTTCATATAAGTTAAATAAGCAGGATGATAATATACAGTCTTGATGTACTCCTTTCCCTATTTGGAACCAGTCTGTTGTTCAATGTCCAGTTCTAACTCTTGCTTCTTTACCTGCATACAGATTTCTCAAGAAGCAGGTCAGGTGGTCTGGTATTCCCATATCTTGAAGAATTTTTCACAGTCTGTTGTGATCCATATAGTTAAAGGCTTTCACATAGTCAATAAAGCAGAAGTAGAAGTTATCTGGAACTCTCGCTTTTTCGATGATCCAGCAGATATTGGCAATTTGATCTCTGGTTCCTCTGCCTTATCTAAATCCAGCTTGAACATCTGGAAGTTCATGATTCATGTACTGTTGAAGCCTGGCTTGGAGAATTTTGAGAATTACTTTGCTAACATGTGAGATGAGTGCAATTGTGCAGTAGTTCGAGCATTCTTTGGCATTGCCTTTCTTTGGGATTGGAATGAAAACTGACCTTTCCCAGTCCTGTGGCCACTGTGGAGTTTTCCAGATTTGCTGCCATATTGAGTGGAGCACTTTCACAGCATCATCTTTGAGGATTTGAAATAGCTCAACTGGGATTCCATCACCTCCACTAGCTTTGCTCATAGTGATGCCTCCTAAGGCCCACTTGACTTCACATTCCAGGATGTCTGGCTCTAGGTGAGTGATCACACCATCATGGTTATCTGGGTCATGAAGATCTTTTTTGTATAGCTCTTCTGTGTATTCTTGCCTCCTCTTAATATCTTCTGCTTCTGTTAGGACCATACTGTTTCTTTCTTTTCTCTCTCTCTCTCTCTTTATTTATTTTTTTTCTTTACATTATCGTGTTTGTTTTGCCACACATTGACATGAATCTGCCATGGGTACACATGTGTTCCCCTTCCAGAACCCCCCTCCCACCTCCCTCCCGATTCCATCCCTCTGGGTCATCCTGGTGCACCAGCCCTGAGCACCCTGTATTATGCTTCAAACCTGGGCTGGTGATTCATTTCACATATGATAATTTATGTGTTTCAATGCCATTCTCCCATATCATCCCACCCTTGCCCTCTGTTTTCTGTCCCTTATTGTGCCCATCTTTGCATGAAAAGTTCCCTTGGTATCTCTAATTTTCTTGAAGAGATTTCTAGTCTTTCCCATTCTATTGTTTTCCTCTATTTCTTTGCATTGATCACTGAGGAAGCCTTTCTTATCTCTCCTTGCTCGTCTTTGGAACGCTACATTCAAATGGGTATACCTTTCTTTTCCTCCTTTGCCTTTCACTTCTCTTCTTTTCATAGCTATTTGCAAGGCCTCCTCAGACAACCATTTCACCTTTTTGTATTTCTTTTTCTTGGGGACAGTCTTGATCACTGCCTCCTACACAATGTCATGAACCTCAGTCCACAGTTCTTCAGGCACTCTATCAGATCTAATACCTTGAATCCATTTGTCACTTCCATTGCATAATTATAAGGGATTTGATTATCATTAGGAATAAATGATAATAAATAAATAAAATAAATAATAAATAAAACACTGAGTCAGGGAGCTGTGGACAGCTGTGGATAAAGTCCTACAGAGTCATATTGGGGGCACGGGAGATGTTATCACAAATTCATGTCATGTTACAATCAAACTTTTAAGGAAGGAGCCACCACAGTCCTTTCTCCATTATCAATTTATATAATCCAGCTTAGCTTTGGATCCAAAATATCTGGGTACAAATCCTAGCCTACAGCTTTGCCTGTCTCAATTTAGTTTACCATTACACAGTCTAAGACTTACTTCTCAAGACTACTGCAAGAAGCAATAGTGATAATGTATGTAAAGCACTTAGCAACACAGGTATTCAATAAACATGTGCTTTCCTTTCTTTAGGCCCTGAGTCATCTCATTCTTCATCAGTGGCTGTATCCTGAGTTCCTCCTGGTCTTATCTGAGGCACTTCAGTTCTTACCAGTCACTAAGTTATCTGCATTAGATAATCTCCTCTTTTCTAACTTACAGTCTACTTACAGTCTACCAGGATAAGAGGTCCTAGTTGAATAGCATTTGTACCAAAACATACATCCTGACTTTATATGTTCATTCACTAAAACCACAAATTTTGTGTAACATCTACTATGTGCCACACACTGGGTCAGGTGCTAAGAATTATGGGGTGAACTAGACAGACAAGATCGTTCCCCTCATAGATCCTGTCTTCCAGGGTGGTTCTCTGGGACCATTTCAATTTTACATACTCTCCATCGTGGTCATTTTATCACACTCTTTCTTTCCATTGTAGGCAAATCTACAAGGCCCAACTGGAGAGCCGGACCACAGCTCAAGGGCAGTAGGTACATCTTAGAGAGATAGGAGTACACCAAAAGGGAAACTGGGCAAATGCTAATAGAAAAGTTTTTCCTACTTTCTGAATTTACCAGAGTCCAACTTTGGAACTACTTCCATATGTGTCCTCTGGTTGTCCACTCATCTAAATTTCCCATAGGCAAAGAGGAACTTCTACTCCTTAATGTGGACCTCCAAATGGCCCTGAGTTCTGCGTTTTCCAGCAGCAAAATAATGCAGAAGAGAGCAGTGGATCTTTACTCAGCCATATGAATAGGCAGACACCCTAAGGATGAGGTAGTATATGACTAAGGCCTGGAACTGTTAAGTTCATTAGACATAGCTAGATATGTAGAAAAGACAAGTAGGCTGTGTCCAAAGCCTTCATTCTAAGTGAGTATTTTATTTGTTTGGGGAAAACTCAGTGATGCTTGGCTTTGCCCCATTTCTACAATCAAAAAGGGTCCTGTGATCACAGGACTCTTAAGTACAAGTGTCAGAAACTGGACTCAAAAAGTGTGAGAATAACAATGATCACTGCAAAGACATCTCTTGCCCACAACAATGGTGGCTTTCCATGTGATTAAACTGAACATCTGACACTCCATCAGAAGTACTTGCTTTGGCAGTCTGTTTTAGGAGACGTAATATACGACTCTAAAAGCTGCCATTTGCCACCAACATTTGACTCAAATGTTCATGTTGGGCTGTGAGTTTCAAAGAGCATTCACCAGAGTTTTTATTTTGCAGATGAGCAGTTGTCTTTAAAGAATTATCGATTTGAGAAGTTTGGGGTTAATTGCTTGTAATTTCATTGACACTATAACTAAGATAAACACAACTGATATCGATATAGAAAAACAGGAAGGCCTACAAAAACAAAGATTGAAAATGCAGACAAAATAGATTAGGAATTAACCAGAAGTTGATTTAAGTTAACACTAAGATTATTTTGATCCTTTGTTATTGTGTGGTTTTGTGAGATAAAACACTTACCGATTGCTCCAACTTCACTCCTAGAGATTCTGAGGCTCTTCCAAGGCCTTCCTAGTTAGAGCCTGGCCTGAAGGAAAATAGGAGGCACTTCTTTGGTTCATCCAGTTATGATGTAACAATACATCATAAACTCATCATCAGACTGCCTGTGACCTTTCCCACTGATATGATATGAAAAGAATGTCTCTTGCAACTTGCTTATCTAGAAAATTCCATGCCCATTCACATTCTACATTTCCTAACAGTTTTTTCCAGACATTGTACAAACAGGAAATCAGACTAAAGTCATTACTAGAGCAAACAGTACCTTGCTTCCCTATGCAAAACAAGAAAAGGCAGTAAAGTAAATCACAGAAACATCCCCCTTCTAGTCCCCTAGGGAAAAACTCCTATACTTAAAATATTTCAATGAAAATATTTTAATGGAGTCTTCTAAGCCTGTATTATCCAAGTAAATGCCTTCACTATTGTATTTTGCGGGGACAGACACCTACATGAAAATAAATCCACAACTATCACAAGATTACCTTTAACTCATGTGCTTCTATTTCCTGGATCTCAAAGCTAATAATTTATGCTAGAACAATGATTCTCAAACAATGGTACCACATAAGCAGCATCATATCACCTGGGTACTTGTCAGGATTGCCAACTGTGGTACTCTCCCCACTACTCTAAACTTATAGAATGAGAAATTCTGGGGTATAAGCAGGAATGTGGTTTATGGAGCCTGCAGACAAGCCAGTGACAGACTGGGCCAATATCACCTATAATAATGCTTTTTCTTTCAAAGCTGACTAAACATTTGGGCTGGGCCTACTGAATAGTTTTGTTCCTTAGCTTTGTTTTGTTTCTCCTAGCAAAGGAAGGATCTGAGTAAGGGAAGTCAATATTGCGGAGGCCATGTGACCTTTTGGGGATTGCTAGGCCCCTCCAGTTTTCCCCTTTGTTTCACCCTTTTCATTCCAATGGGTGGGCTTCCCAGGTGGTTCAGTGGTAAAGAATCTGCCTACCAATGCAGGAGATATCGAAAACATGGGCTTGACCCCTGGATCAGAAAGATCCCCTGGAGGGGAGGAGGAAATGGCAACCCACTCCAGTATTCTCCCCTGGAAAATCCCATGGACAGAGGAGCCTAGCAAGATACAAGTCCATGGGGTGACAGAGAGTTGGTTATGATGAGCAACTGAGCATATACACACACATCCCTATGATAACAGGCCATTTCTCTTCTTATCTGAGAAACTGACTTGCTTTTTTAATTTTTTCATTCTAATTCTTATTTTTTTCTCATTCTAGTTCATTTGCAGTGGATTTCCTGAAACATTATACCACCTTTTTATTGGTCATAATGAGTCTACTGGTCTGCTCACACTTGAGTGAAGCTATCTTTGTTGGAAATCTGGATTATTCACCCCTTTTCACCCATTCTGAGGCTCTAAGGTCACTGGGAAAGCTCTGACTCAGTCCCAGCTGCAGCGTACACACTGGGAAATAATGTTTCTTGCCACCAGTTTCTTGTGAAGTATGTATTGATAACAACATGCCAGTACCTCAAGTTGGTTTGTGTCCCCCAGGATATACCACCAGTGACTGTTGTAAGGAATACTCCTTGGGAAGATCACTTTGAAGGCTCCACTTACAAGAAAGAATTTAAAATAATATTTTAAAGCTGCTTTATTTTGAAAGGTTTGGGTTTTCAAAAACTATATCGAGTTCTTCAAGAACTCTGTTGTCAATAATATTTTTTCTCATTAAAAATGCAAAACCTTCTGGAGGAAATGATACTCTGAGCTTTGCAGCACACATCAATGCCAAATGAAGGCCATAAACTGTGTTTGTTATGCATTTCGCAATGTCTCCAAATATCTTGAACAAACAATGTCACTGTGCTTCAGACCCATGGACCCTCACTTTTCTGGAAATTTATGATTGTTCATTATGGGGAAGTAGAAATGCTGGGTATTAGCAAATCTGCAATAGGGTGGTAGGAAAAACAAATAAATTTTAAAAAACAGAAACAATTTAAATACAATAAGCATTTATTTTCCTAAGCTTTTGCTCAGGAGAGCCATTTTTACCATGCCTATGTGCTCAAAGGATATTGGCTTTGAGTTTTAATTATCAGTATCAGACTAATGAAAGTGTTCAGAGCTGGTCTAGGCAGAGGCAGTGTTTTGTGGGCAAAAGAAGGTAGGGTAAATGCTTCATTCAAATCCCATTAATGGGAAAAATAATGAATTCTAGGTACCAAATCCCATGCCCTTGTCAAATGTGTATCATTTTACACTTTGACTGCTATTTCTAAATAAACACTGGCTCCCCCTATTTGGGAGAGGATTGTTTTGTAGAAAAAAGTCATGGCTATGGGTTCCAGCCCTGCAGAGTACACTTTTGTGGCGATTTCTGTGGTCAGGGAATCACAAGAAATCAGGGGCCTTACATACAATCCACTTTCAATAAAAGTCCAACTTGGGATCACAGGTAGATAAAGATGCTTAAAAATGTAAAGTATCAAGAAAGCAATACTCCACATCACCAAACCACTTCATAAAAAATAATCTAGCATTACTGATTTCTGACCTTTGCTGAAAAGAAACCTATTTCAAAGGAGAATGTGCATGCGTGCATGCATACTCAGTTACTTCAGTTGTGTCCAACTCTTTGTGACCCTTTGGACTGTAGCCCACCAAGCTTCTCTGTCCATGGGAGTCTCTAGGCAAGAATGCTGGGGTGAGTTGCCATGTCCTCCTCCAGGAAACCTTCCAGACCCAGGAATCGAACCTGCATCTCCTGCATCTCCTGCATTGGAAGCAGATTTTTTATCTCTTTACTGCTGAGCCACTGGTGAAGCCCTCAAAGGGGAGTATTTCTAAGTAAATATCTCAGTAATTGCAAGTAATGGAAATGAATTATAAAAACCTGACTTGAGAGTTTAACAGTGCTACATTCATTTTCTTTTGCCTTCAGTGCATGTAGCTACATCTTTTCCAGAGTATACAAATGGAATGAGGGTTCATGTTTATTTTGTCTGATCCCTTATCATTGTGAATACTACTACTTCCACCTGAACCTGAATTCAAACCTGAATTGGGATGCTGGGCAATCCTGGATACTGTTAAGAATGGCATGGCCCCATCAGCCTGCAGTGTTGTTCTCCTATGTGCCGAGGTATGGTTTTGAGCTGGTTTATCTTTATTTTGAAAGAAAAATCTGTCCCTTATATAATAGTTTTGCATTATAGCTCTACATGCAGAGAACTGTGAGATGTTCTCTTATTAGCATGTTGCACTCCTAAAGGTCAGCCCTTATTGCAAACCCCTGTGAGTAGCAAGTAGCCCCACACTTATAACTGCAATGACATTAATAATAAGAGTTATGAGTAAAAGTGAGCTGAGGTACTGGTCAAAGCTTTATGGGTTTCATTTGAGGCTTAGTGTGGCACTTTAATTTTTCATTCAACTTTCCTTTTAGGAATTACTTTGCTAAACATATCCAGGTTGTCTTTGGAGCATAATATTACTAATTCTTGATATTTACTGCTACTGATAATTAACAGAAGTGACTAGCCTCAATTTTAGAAGTTAATGAGACTTAAAATAAGCAAGGTTTTTTCCTCCCCACTTATATTAAGTATATAAATTTGATTTATGAATTTGGTTTAAAAAGCTCCCTGTCTTCTGACAACATGAGAAGCCAATCAGTGCATTCTCTGATTTTTTAAAGTGTTTTATATTCATTATTCATCAGTCATGCAGTAAATAGATAAGATACATATACTATCCAGAAACATTTTCAAAGAAGTATTCAAAATCAGTATCTACTTATAAAACCTTGCTAGAAAGACAATGTTTGCACTTCACACAATGGAGCGCTAATCTATCATAAATAAAAAAGCTTTTTTTTCTCAAACTTGGTGTCAAAATAAATTCCATGAAGGTTATTATAAAACTGGAAGTAAAATCTATTGGTTTCTGTGTTACTTACTTTTTGATCAATATCCAAACTCTCTTCATTTCATGTAACCAGATTTTACAGACTGATCCTTAAAATTATCATAGGTAGTAGTGGGTTAACTTCTCAGTTCAAAAAAATAGTACTGCACACATTTTTGAATAAAGAGAATCTTTTGAAGTGACAAAAACAGCTGTTGGTTAGGTTTTCCTGGTATTTGTGCAATGAATTCTCAGGACTGTATAGTAAAACCAATGTGGATATCACATATATTCACTAAACAAAAATGAATCTACCAAATACCTAACAGAAACCAGCCATAAAAAGTTTACAGTGGTCTTTAATCCAGAAGTGTTTACAGCTTTATAAAACTTGTTAATTTAGATATTATTTTTAATAAATATATATAGAAGATATGCTATGGACCAGGCATCATACCAGGCCTTGATGGTATAATTCCAAACAAAATAGACACTTTCCCTGCCTTCATAGGACTAGGAATTCTGCAGGTTGTAAGGAAAAAAGTTGTTTTCAATTTTGCCTCAAAGAAAATAACCACAAAATAACATTCTTTTTAAAGAAAGAGAAAGCCACCAATCAGGCAACTCTGAAAGTCTCTCATGCTTAGACAGTCTCCATTTTGGTTCTTCAAAATGGGGACATTACTTATAGATACGCAAAGGAGTTAAAAGCTAAAGACAAAGGAGAAAGGAAAGATATACCCATCTGAATGCAGAGTTCCAAAGAATAGCAAGGAGGGATAAAAAAAAAAAAAGCCTTCCTCAATGATCAATGCAAAGAAATAGAGGCAAACAAAAGAATGGGAAAAACTAAATATCTCTTCAGGAAAATTAGATATACCAAGGGAACATTTCATGCAAAGATGGGCACAGTAAAGGAGAGAAACAGTATGGACCTAACAGAAGGTATTAAGAAGAGGTGGCAAGAATACACAGAAGAGGTATACAGAAAAGATCTTCATAGCCCAGATAACCATGATGGTGTGATCACTCACCTAGAGCCAGACATCCTGGAATGCGAAGTCAAGTGGGCCTTAGGAAGCATTATCATGAACAAAGCTAGTGGAGGTGACGGAATTCCAGTTGAACTATTTCAAATCCTCAAAGATGATGCTGTGAAAGTGCTGCACTCAATATGGCAGCAAATCTGGAAAACTCCACTGTGGCCACAAGACTGGGAAAGGTCAGTTTTCATTCCAATCCCAAAGAAAGGCAATGCCAAAGAATGTTCAAACTACTGCCCAATTGCACTCATCTCACATGCTACCAAAGTAATGCTCAAAATTCTCCAAGCAAGGCTTCAACAGTAAGTGAACCTGAAGAGGAAAATTTTAAAACTTGCACCCAGCTAGAAATAACCTCATGCTCTTTCTGCTTCTGCAACTCAAATAGCTCCATGCAAAGTAATGTAAGTTACATAGGTTAGGGGGATGGAACAGAAACTTACAACAATCCTAGGAGCTGAAACTTACCTACTGCTCAGTCACTAAGTCATATCTGACTCTTTGCCACCCTATGGAATATAGCTGGACAGGCTTCTCAGTTAATGGAACTTCCAGGCAAGAACACTGGAGTGGGTTGCCATTTCCTTCTCCAGAAATTTAACTTACCCTTGTCAATTACCCAGCCCTTGTAATCCTGTTTAACCATGTTTGTTTGTGTAAAGGTCAGGCATCCCCGCTGCTGTGTCCTAACCAAGGAAACCCTTAGTTGGAACTAACCTATTAACAGTCAGCACTGCTCACTTTAAAATCTGGTGTCATGCACTTTCTATAAAAACTCTGCAACTCCTTTCTTCAGGGCTCAGAGCTCTAAGTGTCAACTCCTCTGGGCCTGCCAGTGTAATAAACCTGAGTTCTCCAACTCTCCAAGTGTGGTGCTTTGTTTCTCAACAGATTGACTTCAACAAACCAAGAACTTCCAGATATTCAAGCTGGATTCAGAAAACGCAGAAGAATCAGAGATCAAATTACCAACATCCATTGGATAATAGAGAAAAAGCAAGAGAGTTCCAGAAAAACATCTATTTCTGCTTTACTGACTATACCAAAGCCTTTGTGTGGATCACAACAAACTGGAAATTTCTGAAAGAGATGGGAATACGAGACCACCTGACCTGCCTCTTGAGAAACCTGTATGTAGGTCAAGAAGCAACAGTTAGAGCCAGACATGGAACAATGAACTGGTTCCAAATTGGGAAAGGAGTACCTCAAGGCTGTATATTTAACTTATTTAACTTTTTTGAAGAGTATATCATGAGAAATGCTAGGCTGGATGAAGCACAAGCTGGAACCAAGATTGCCAGGGGAAATATCAATAGCCTCAGATATGCATATGACACTACCGTTAAGGCAGGAAGCAAAGAAGAACTAAACAGCCTCTTGATGAAAGAGAAAGAGGAGAGTGAAGAAGCCTGCCTTAAAACTCAACATTCAAAAAACTAAGATCATGGCACCCAGTCTTATCACTTCATGGCAAATGGATGGGGAAACGTGGAAACAGTGACAGAACTTAATTTTCTTGGGCTCCAAAATCACTAAAAATGGTGACTGCAGCCATCAAATTAAAAGACACTTGCTCCTTGGAAGGAAAGCTATGACAAACCTAGACAGCAAATTAAAAAGCAGAAACTACTTTGCCAACAAAGGTCCACCTAGTCAAAGCTATGGTTTTTCCAGTAGTCATGTACAGATGTGAGAGTTGGACCATAAAGAAAGCTTAGCACCAAAGAATTGATGCTTTTGAACTGTGGTGCTGGAGAAGACTCTGGAGAGTCCTTTGGACTGCAAGGGGATCAAACCAGTCAATGCTTAAGGAAATCAGTCCTGAATATTCATTGGACTGAGGCTGACGCTGAAGCTCCAATATTTTAGCCACTTGATGTGAAGAACTGACTTACTGATGTGAAGACCCTGATGCTGGGAAAGATTGAAAGCAGGAAGGAGGAGAAGGGGATGACAGAGGATGAGATAGTTGGAGGTCATCAACGACTCAATGGACATGAGTTTGAGCAAGCTCCAAGGGTTGGTGATGGACAGGGAAGCCTGGTGTACTGTAGTCCATGGGGTCACAATGAGTCAGACATTACTGAGCAACTGAACTGAACTTATAGCCTTAAACATGAGCTTTCATGACATTGGAGAGATGATCCATAGGAAGAAGTTCTTACTCTTCAAACAAAAAAGTGGAACAAAACAGAACAAAAACAAAGCAAATTTATCATTTACATTTTTTTGTGGATAAATGACATTATCTTTGACATTCAATCCTCCTTTACTCCTCACCTCTCTCCACTCCCCATATGTTCCCTTGATAAATCATCTTGGAATGGGTTTTTTTTTTCTTTCTCAACTGTCCAGGAGCATTCCTGCTGTGTCTGGGCATCAACCCCCTCTTTGGTATCTGAATAATTTCATGCACTTGACCTAACTAAGAGCCAGATTGTACTTCAAATGTATTTCAGTTGACAAAATTAAATATAACTCTAACCAGAGAAGCATAAGAATCATTGTTTTATGCCATTAAAGCCAAAGTTTCTCATTAGCATTAATGGAAATTCAGAATTCTGTTCAAGCAGGAAGTCCTAAGATGACAACAGTAAAGACCACAGTGCAAATTGAAGAGAGGTTGAAAACTGAATTCATACAGAAAAGGGCTGGGAAGGCCTATGGGATCTGAGCTGGGTCTGCAAAGAATTAAAGGGAAAGCTTTAATCACCCTGACTCCCTATCTCCACTTTGGAAGTTGGCATCATTGCTCAGAACAGAGTACCTTTGAGTGAAAGGAGTAAAAGGAATAAAGTTCATTTTGTAAGTGAAGATTAGAAATAGCTTTGTAATCATCTCCTTTCCCAAGTCACATATAAATCATTCAACTGTGTATCTCAATTGCTTTGCCAGGATTTAACATAGTTCAAACAACTGAGTGTAAACATCAATTGAGATGGAAAAAAATCCTTTCTCTCATAAAAATCAACTTAGTCTGTGGGCATAACTTTCTGAATCTGTTGTTTATCTCACCATAGGATGTTCAATAATTGAGAACTTAATTGAAGCATGGCTCTCAATCTGTACCTATAAGAATGGAAGTGGGGTGGTTAGATACCCACACTCTTTGGCACCCTGCTCCCACCAGATGATCTGATCACACTATTCAGTAATGCCGGTCCTCTCCTGCCCACAGATGGGGGTGTGGGATCTGAGAACCTTGGGCTGGGGTTCTTGGCTAGCATTTTCCCCTCAACTCCAGGATACGCACCGCTTAACACTCAAAAGGAGGCTTTGTTGTTGTTGCCATTTTATTCTCACTTTCTGTAGATAAAGCATCTCTAAACTGATGAACAGAAGTGAGCTTCCATTTCCTTCTGTTAGACTCTTTTTTAAGAAAGCTGGTGACAGAGCTGGATTCTTGCTAATCCTCAGATGTGCCTGTTCTCTGCTCTGTGTTGGTGGCCCCAAATGAGCTAGAAAGATAAATAGGCAGTCACTTCATTCCCCCTTTAAAATATTCAGTATGATATGATACCACAGTGGACAGCAGAGATTCTGGCTCCCTGGCCAATGGCGGAGATATGTTCTGGGGATTTTGGAATGCTGGTTCCCCAGCCAAGGAGCACAACCATTCAGGAATGTGGTGGCTGTTTTTAGTGGCTCGTGCATTTAAGTATCAGACCTGCTTGTCCCTATATCAACTCTAAAACTACTTTAGCTGCCTTACTCTGGAAATTAAAGAATTGTGTGCATTTCTATATGTGTCAGATTATATTTGGCTTCTTTTCTAGCCACTAGATAAGGCATTTCTTCAAAACAAATTGCAGCCTTTTGCTTGTCTAGCAGTTGAACTGCACAGATGAAAGCATATTCATTCATTCCCTTTCTTATTCAACAAATGTTTATTAAATATCTTCTATGCACCAAGTGCTAACGAAGAGATTCCAAAAGCTACAAAGAGCCCTAAGAAGTCACTTATTTAGAAGGGTCCAACAAAATGTTTGCTATTTTAAACCTCTACAAGAAAATCCACCATCTTTTGAAAAACTGCTCTAGAAGTGAATCCCAAAAAGACTGAGAAAATCTTTCTAAGATCCAAGACTGTTCCTGATGCAAGTCCTGCCTCACTGACTTGACTGTGCTGAAGCCATCATTCTCCATCTTCAGTTTATAGAACAATCCTCTATTTACTCTTTGCCATTGAGTTACCAATTCTTCTTATCTAGCTAAAAAAAAAAAAGTTTATGGTGTTTCCATCTTTACTTTGGAACCATTACTTACTCCTTTAATCAGATTAGATCGTCTTATTCAACACATACTAACAGAATGGTCAGGGAAACCTTCAGAAAAGAGTAATAATCGTACCTTAAAGGAGAAGTAGAATTTAGATAGACTGAAAGGGCAAGGGACAGCACAGTATAAGAAGAGAAAACAGCATAAGCAGAGGCAGGAAAGTAGAACAAATCAGTAAACTAAGTGAAGGTGGGATAAGGTGCTGAGTGGAAGGAGACAGGTTAGTACTCTGCAATAATCTAATTCATCCTTGCATGCCATTCATTTCTTCCAACATCTTAAGAGTTTCTTTTTGTCAAGGATCTTTTCATTATAAACAGTAGAAATCCACATTTTTGCACAAGCAAAAAAGGAGAATTTATTGAAAAGAATTAAGAGTGTTTGGTGGACCTAAAAGTAGGAGATCCTCATAAGAAACAGAGGATAGGAAATGGCTATTCTCCACACCCACCCTTGCCATCCTCACCACACACACGCACACTTCTGCTTCTCTCTGCCCATCTGACTCATTCTTTTCTCTTACAGTTGTTTCTCAGCTTCTCCATACATTTGGTTGCCCCAGTAGTTACTGATCACACAAACCTTTGGTACCAGGAAAGAGTAGGTAGGATCAACATAATCCAACTTCAATTACCAGGGCAGATCATTTGATTGGCCCAGATGAAGTCAGAGCTCCATCCCCAATCCATCACGGTTGGGCAGGGTTAAGTAATTCAAAAGCAGCTCTACAACCCAGTTGTGGGTAGCTGGGCTCATTTTCAGAGAACATGTGGCTGTGGCAACAGACACCAGATGGAAATTTTTTGTGATGTATGTGTAAATTTTCCTGAAAAGAGGATGGAAGAGGATACACCCTTTCACTGAAATGTTCCAATCACCTTGGCAAAGCAGTCTGGGTGGGCAGAATGCCTTGTGTGAAGCTCAAGAAAGGAGAAACCAAACATCAGTGCCAAGGATGTGAGGGGCCCCAAGCCATGAGGAACAATGGAAGGAATTGTGTCTACTCTTCCAGAGAAGCAGACTTGAAGAAGATCAGCTGCTGCTGCCTCTCTTCAAATGCCAGATGAACTATCATTTTGAAGACAGATATATTTACAGGAAAAAGAACCAGATCAGAGATGCATCAGCCTAGAAATGATGTGATGGCCTTATAGTTAGTGAATTCTCTATTATGGAAGGGATTGCAAAATCATGGAAACACTATTTTATGTAATGTTCATGGAGATAATTTAAGTATCCAATGGAGGATTAATTAGATGACCTGTATTTACACGGAGACCTCCAATTAGGTGGCTTCCCAACCCTCAAATCATATGACTGTTCTAATCAGTTAAGTTTCATCTTAGAATACACAAGAAAGAATTTTTTAACAACAAGCCCTGAAATAAAGCTCTTAATATTGAGTGGCAGGGAATCTGGGAAACACATGTTGGATCAACAGTTCTCAAACTTCATTGCATAGAACTCTAGTGTTCATGGGATGTTTACATGTATTTTACAAAAACAGAGTTTCCATGTCAAATAAAATACTAGTTTAAAGCAAAACAAGCTGAGTTATTGAAGGATATATTAGAGCCTTTAGTAAGTTAACATTTTATGAATCTCTAACAGGTGAGATACATTAAACAATGTTTCCCAAGCTTATCTAACCACATGAGGACTTAATGACATCATATAGTTCATTAAGTCCCAACAGTTTGGGGAATGCTGGCCTAGCTCTGTTGCCATGAGTCTTCACTTTTTTTGAGTCACACACCATTCTGAGAACCAAACAAAAGCTACTGACCATTCCCCTTATCAACAATGAAAAATGAGAGCATACCTACATGCACATCAAATTCTGCACGTAACTTCAGGGAGTCATAGAATAAGCTGACCTATCTATGGGTTTTCATCTTTTCCTAGAAATTTTCAGGTGGTAAATCCCTATCCTTGAAAACCTAATTTTCTAAATAATTTTCTCTTAATTCATACATCCCCAAAGGCTCATAAGATAGAGGCACAAAAAGCCCTTATTTTACAGTTCTTCTGCATATGCCCCAGTGCTGTCCTTTGGTGTGTACTATCTAAAAGAAAGCATGACTACTGCTGCCTTTGATTATCTTTCCTTGGTTGGACCCTCACTCAGTTTTAAGATTCTTTCCCAGAAAGTCCCATTTAACTTGATGAAGGAAGATAAATAAAGTTAAAGATATTTCACATTATTTTCAAAGTTTTTTTCTATCAAAAAAGTCTAAAACATTAAATATGAGTATTGTTCTTTTTCACTTTGCACATCTTCAGGAAATTTCATTGCTCATGAAGACATGATCTTGGGGGAGGAGAAGCTCCTCCTTAATTTTTTACAAAAGGGTGGTTCATAATCTTAACCCTGGCATCATTAAGGAAATTAAATACTTCGGAATAGGTATAAGATGAACAAGTGAAAATGCAAAGGTTAAACAGTTCAGATTAAATGAATTATCTACATTATTATTAAATAGCACAGGTAAAAAGAATAAGCTCACCATTTCTAAATTACTTCAGTCCTTTAAAAAAAAAAAAAAAAAAGGAGAGCTTTTAAATGGGCATTTAAACGCTAACTCCAGAGCGTGCATGTGGAAGCCAGATATATAACTTCTTGTGCATCTGTCATTAATTTTATAATTGAAGTTTATGAATATCCCAGTTGAAAAACAAATGGTTTATATCAATGGAAATGATTTAGTTTTTATTTTTATCAAAGTTAATACATGTTAATAATTCTTTTTCAGAGTAATAGCTGTTTGCACATTATAAGCACATGTCTCACGTTTTCCTTATAAGGATATCCGATGGAAAATTTTTTTGTTCTTGGCCCTCTTATAGTCAGCATATTTCCGTTCATACAAGAAGAAAGTAGTCATTTGAAGTCTATGGAGAAATGTCTGTTTGACTAACAGATGTCTATGCTGGAGTAAGCAGGAAATCTTACAGTTCCTTCCCAACACAAAGGCCCACTCATGATAAAAGAAAAGACCAAACATCTTGGGAATATATAAAGCAATTTCGATTCTAACAAACATCTGTCCTAAGTCAGCCAGGAAGGTAGGAATGAGAAAATCCATGGTACCTCATACTTAAATACAGTTTTATTTCTTTTATCTCTCTCCTACCCTTTCAAGAACCACCCTCAACATTACTGAAAATCAGCCAGAACTGTTTTATTTGTTCCACCACCAATATTTTAATCTGGAATGCTTAAAAGGAACCCTCTACCTATAAGAAAGCAAGTTTCCTCAGAAAAGATGAACTCTGAAACCTATGCATATGTGTGCTAAGCCACTTTATTTGTGTCCAGCTCTTTGCAACCCTACGTACTGTAGCCCACCAGGGTCCTCTGTCTATGGAATTCTCCAGGCAAGAATACTGGAGTGGGTTGCTGTGTCCTTCTCCAGCTGGAACCTATTGATGAATCTAAAATTCAGTTTAGTCTTACACAATGTAAGTCTTACACAATCACATAAATGTTAATTATAACTCAATAAAGCTGGATGGAAAAGTAAATTAAAGTTCAGTCTAATTACTGATATTTACTGAAAAATGCTGTATCCCATTCACTATTCCAGGCACTGAAGAAACAGATGTGTGCATGATGGGCATCCCGTACCAGACAAGAGACAGCCAGCAAATATGTAGTCGAAGGGATAAGCAAGTTAACTACAGAAAGTGATTTTTAAAATAGGATAATATGATAGAGAATGACTGGCAGAATATGAAGAGGAGGGAAATTCAGATCGCATGATACATGGAGGTGTATGTGAACAAAGGCAAGAATGCCAAAAAACAGCCACCTTCTGTGGATCTAGGGCAGAGTGTTTCAGAAAGAGAAAAGAGCAAATACCAAGGACCTAATGTAGAAACAAACGTGGTTGTTCAAGCAACAGAAAGAATGTCCAAGTGGCTGGAGCATAGTGAACAAGGGAAAAGTAAAACGAGATGGGTCAAGAGGGTCCAGGCTTTCCATCATTAAGGAAAAAAACAACCCAAACACAATCAAATGATATGCCAAACCATTAGCTGAGGTATAAATTTCATTTTCATCTCTGAGAAGTAATGCAAAACAACAATAGTGAAAGCATGAAAGTGTTAGTTGTTCAGTCATGTCCAACTTTTTGCAGCCCCATGGACTATAACCCGCCAGGCTCCTCTGTCCATGGGGTTCTCCAGGCAAGAATCCTGGAGTGGGTTGCCATGCCCTCCTCCAGGGGATCTTCCCAACCCAAGGACTTAACCCAGGTCTCCTGAATTGCAGGCGCACTTCCATCTGAACCACCAAGAGTGAGCTTCTAACTAAGTAAATGTTCCAGAAAGGGACTTCTTCATAATAAAGTGCAGACTAGAACATTCTCTATCAGCACACACTGTCTTCCTTTTGAAGGGTAAGAATTGTTTGAAAAAGTGGTTTCCTACATTTCTTTTCTCAGGTAGCAAATATCCATTCATCCATTACCTTCTTTGAACCCTAGAATCTGGATGTTCCATGTCACTAGAGTGATAAGGAGAACCAAGCTCTGTCCTTGAAGGATTGTTCTGGAAGTCTGCCAGACCACCAGATCATTTCCAAGTGTTCTACAGAATGATCACTTTGTTTCCAGGTACAGCCAACATGGATTATTATTGAAGAGCCAGTTCACCCTAGATGAATTAATGAACTCAGACACCATATTTCAGGTTACTGTCTTTTGCTAACCTTTTGTAGCCTCTGAAAAATTGGAATGAGTTAAAATCTGGTATACCCCTCCTCTGTGTTAGATCAGAGTCTATTCTACCCCAAGTGGCAACTGTCAGAGTGAAGAAAAAGTATCAAGTGAGTAAAGAATGAAGGAGATTTTCACCAAGGAAATGTCTATAGTTTCAGCAGAACATACATATTCACATATAAGTAAAGGCAGGGAATCTGTGCAACACAGTCTATAGTTTAGTTTGAATATATATTTCAATATGTATGTTTATACAGAAATTATATATATGACATATAATTGTGTTGGGAGGTATACACACTCACCCCTATTCCCACAAAAAAAAAAAGTTATACAATAAGAGGACCTTGAAAATATTTTTCCAGAGTAAGTGTATAAAAGTCCAGCCTTCTTAATCCAACTAGAGAGGGGGTGGTTTTCTCAACTCCTTATTTTTACATTTTCCTTACATGTCTATAAATTAGACTCATTTTCATTCTTAAAATACGAAACTCTGTTCAGCTTACCTGCTGTTATTTCTGTTCCATTGTTTATTTGCATCTGTGTCATTCATTTTAGGTAAACAACATTTAGACAGCAATAACTGTACCTGTTAATAATATTAACAAATACTTTCAGACATTAGTTTAATTGCTTTCATGTTGAAGACCTTTTTTGTATTCTGAGGTAGCCCAAAATACTATTCTAACATTTGGTTTACTCAAGATAAAGAAACCAAGTTGATTATCTTTGGGACAGAGTTTAATAATTATATATTACCCTTCTTGTTTATTCTTTCTTGCACTGATTGTTATTTTCAATGGAATAATTAAAGCCTAGAAAATAAATTTGCCCTAGATTGGCTATTAGCAGACAGGAAACTGTAAGAATTTGTTTCATGATCTTCCAATTTGCTCTTTGTCATTAGATTTTCTTTTTTTTTTTTTTTCAAAAGAGGCAATAAAATAGCAGGCTCTAACCCAATTCCTATGACTTGACTATTGCTTTAGACCTTGCATTACTTCACAAGCCTCTTATTTTTTTTAAAAAAAAAAAGCACATTTAAAGATATTTTTTATATTCTATGACTGATTTATCAGTCAGCTAGAGAACTGTTTGGTGAGTTACAGAATGGGAATTAGTACTTCCTGAATACCAGCCATTAGAAAGACTAAACCACCAGATTGCAATTCGGTTGATTGACCAGCTACCTACATATTGATTCTGGAATAGCTAACTTGCTATTGGAGGCCTGCAACTAGCACCTAGTAATGTTCTTGAGATAATTAAATTCACAGCTAATTGGTGCCTCATTATCTTTTAAGTAAACAGATGAGCTTCTCAGTTATCAGGTTTTTCTTGGATTAGAATTACTCTTAATGCCCTAAAACAAAGTTCCCTTAAAACTTTTAATAAATTGTACATCAAAGTCATTTTACAAAATAATCTCTTAAGGCCTTTTTTCTGAATAAATAATATACAAGCAAGAGTAATTAATGTGAACTGAGAAAAGTTTTAAAAAAACAAAATAAACACAGCACTGGCCATGAGCAGAACTACCATGCCACATATGTGTATTACTATTTCAGCTAACCTACATCAGTAAATCCAAAGAGCTAGTTACCATGTGCCTTTCCAAATGAAAATGGCAAAAGACAACTGGCTGCCATATGCTTTTTAATTTTTACAAAGAAATTGTAAACAGGTTACTCAGTATGGGCCACATATATAGGATCTACACATGAATGCCCCAGGAATGGATTTGGCCCAAAGTCTCTTTCAGCTAAAAAGCTTCAGACATCACAATATTCCCACTTGTCCACTGTATAATGAAACAGATGACAGCTTTTACCCTGAAGGTTGTTTTGGACTAAGAATAAGATTGGGCAATGGGCAGCTCAGGCAACCATCCAAAGGAGTTCCTATGGCTTATACATGTGTATAATTTATATAAAAGATGTATACTAATGTTCTTTGAAAACCATAAATAATGTACTAAAGAACTCTAAAACTACACTGTATCACTCTCCATGTCAAAACACATGCAAACACACACACACACACAAATACAGAATTATCTCACCAAGGCTGGAGCCTTTGCTGTAAACAACAAAGTGATAGTTTCTTTATCAAGATGAGTTCTCTTTCCTCTTTCTAGCTGAGGCTCACTAAAATGAAGATTAAGGACTCCTACTTCTTTAGGGAGAGAGCTCTGAGTGAGCGGACAGAATAAGAAAGAGAACATGGTGAGGCACTACATTCAGCCTGTTCTGTCTCTGGCACTAGGAGAGATGGCAAAGAGAATCCTTGATGTCTCTGCTTTGTCTATCTTACCTCAATAGAGTAGAAAGTCTAAGAATTTAGGCAAAATTTCCAGCTAGAAATAAATAGCATCCATTTGCCTGGCTTGTCTGTCTTGTCTCCCTGAGAACTTCAAATAGGGGAGCAGTAAAGAACTGAGAAGGATCTGGAGACACAGTAAACAGTGTGTCAACTCATGCATCCATCCACTTAACTTCAGTCATCCAGTGTCAATTAACATCCTACTAGATGTAGGATATTGTATTAAGAAAAGAGAAAACTACATGTAAAACAATGAAATTAGAACACTTTCCAACACCATACACAAAAATAAACTCAAAATGGATTAAAGGCTAAATGTAAGACCAGAAACTATAAAGCTCTGAGAGGAAAACATAGGCAGAACACTCTCTGACATAAATCACAGCAAGATCCTCTCTGACCCACCTCCTAGAGTAATGGAAATAAAAACAAAAATAAAAAAAACAGGGCCTAACTAAACTTAAAATCTTTTGGACAACGAAGGAATCTATAAGCAAGGTGAAAAGATAGCCTTCAGAAAGGGAGAAAATAATAGCTAAGAAAACAACTGACAAAAAATTAATCTCCAAAATATACAAGTAGTTCATGCAGCTCAATACCAGAAAAAATGAATGACCCAATCAAAGAGTAGGCAAAAGACCTAAACAGACATTTCTCCAAAGAAAACATACAGCTGGCTAATAAACACATGAAAAGATGGTCAACATCACTCATTATTAGAGAAATGCAAATCAAAACCACAATAAGGTATCATCTCACGCCAGTCAGAAGGGCCATCATCAAAAAGTCTACAAATAATAAATGCTGGAGAGGGTATGGAAAAAAGGAACCCTCTTACACTGCTAGTGGGAATGCAAACTGATACAACCACTATGGAGAAGAGTATGGAGATTCCTTTAAAAAGTATGAATAAAACTACCATGTGACCCAGCAATCCCACTGGGCATATACCCTGAGGAAACTAGAACTGAAAAAGACACATGTACCTGAGTGTTCACTGCAGCACTATTTACAATAGCTAGGACATGGAAACAACCCAGATGTCTATCAGCAAATGAATGGATAAGGAAGTTGTGGTACATATACACAATGGAATACTACCCAGCTATAAAAAAAGAATGCATTTGAGTCAATTCTAAGAGTGGATGAACCCAGAGCCTATTAAACAGAGTGAAGTAAGTCCAAAAGAGAAGGACAAATACCATATATTAATGCATATATGTGGAATCTAGAAAGATGGTACCAATAATCCTATGTGCAGGGCAGCAAAGCAGACACAGACGTAAAGAGCAGACTTTTGGACTCAGTGGGAGAAGGAGAGGGTGAGATGTTTTGAGAGAATATCACTGAAACATGAACATTACCAAATATAAAACAGATAACCAGTGTGAGTTTGATGTACGATGCAGGGCACCCAAAGCTGGTGCTCTATGACAATCAGGAGGGATGAGATGGGAAGGGAAGTGCAAGGAGGGTTCAAGATGGAGGGGACACAGGTTTACCTATGGTTGATTGATACTGATGTATGGCAAAAACCATCACAACATTGTAAAGTAATTATCCTCTAATTAAAATCAATAATTTTTTTAAAAACTAAAAAAAAGGAGATAAAGATGGCTCAGATAAGAATTTTGTCATCAAAAACAGAAGTAAATATGGAGAATTATGAATTATAAATATAAAAATGATCATATAAATGCCAGAGAAAAGTACAATTAAAATACCATGGGAATACTTAAGAAAATCTTAAGCCAGCTTTTTTCTCTGTTCTTTCACCCTCATCAAAAGGCTCTTTAGTTCCTCTTCACCTGCCATTAGCGCAATATCATCTGCATATCTGAGGCTGTTGATATTTCTCCCAGCAATCTTGATTCCAGCCTCTTGATGAGGGTGAAAGAGGAGGGTGAAAAAGCTGACTTGAAACTCAATATTCAAAAAACTAAGATCATGGCATCCAGTCCCATTACTTCATGGCAAATAGAAGGGGGAAAAGTGGAAGCAGTGACAGATATTTTTTTCTCAGGTTCCAAAATCACTATGGATGGTGACTGCAGCCATGAAATGAAAAGACACTTGCTCTTTGGAAGGAAAGCTATGACAAACCTACACAGTGTATTAAAAAAGCAAACACATCACTTTGTGGACAAAGGTCCATATAGTCAAAGCTATGCTATTTCCACTAGTCATACACAGATGTGAGAGTTGGACCATAAAGAAGGCTAAGCACCCAAGAATTGATGCTTTTGAATTGTGGTGCTGGAAAAAACTAGACTCCCTTGAACAGCAAGGAGATCAAACCAGACAATTCTAAAGGAAATCAGCCCTGAATATTCCCTGGAAGGACTGATGCTGGAACTAAATCTCTAATACTTTGGCCACCTGATGCAAAGAGCCAGCTCATTGGAAAAGACCCTGATGCTGGGAAAGACTGAAGGCAAAAGGAAAAGGGGGCAACAGAGGATGAAATGGTGAGATAGCATCACCTATTCAATCAACATGAATCTGAGCAAATTCTAGGAGATAGCAGAGGACAGAAGATGCTGTTGTGCTACAGTCCATGGGCTCTCAAAGAGTTGGACATGACTTAGCCACTCAACAACAACTTAAGAAAGGGAGATGGCTTCCAGCTAAGGAACAGGAAAAAAACTGAAGATGAGAAACTGCATTTGGATTAACCTTGAAGCTAGCAGAGATAATGGTTTTAAACACACAAACACACACACACAATGAATCCCCAAGATGGCAGAGTAGAAACACCCTGAGCTAACTTCCTCTCACAGGCACACCAAAACTACAACTATTCACAGCATATTTATCAATAAAATAGAACCAGAACCCACCAAAAAAAAGTCTACTACAACTAATGATGTAAAGAAGGAACTACAATGAGACAGAGAGAAGGAGCACAGCTGTGGTTTAGTCAAAACCTATACCCCCAGGTGGGTGATCCACAAATGGGAGAATAATTACAATTGCAGAGGTTTTCCCCAAGGAGCAAGGGCCCTATATCAGGCTCTTTGGTCCTAGGGGCCCTGTACCAGGAAGACAAATCCTGGAAAGTGTGACCAGTGGGGATTACTTTTGGGAGACCCAAAAGACTATGGGTAATAGAAACTTCACTCTTACAGGGCTCACACAAAATCTCACACACTCAAGGACCTAGGGCAGAAGCAGTAATCTGAAGGAAGCCTGAGGTAGACATGCTTATCTTATAGAGTCTCCTGGAGAGGCAAGAGGCAACTGATACAAACACTAACAGTAGCCATTTTGGGAAGCTCAGTCTACCACTTGGAGTCTGGTGCTGGCAAGAGCCATTTTGAAATCCTCCCCCTGGTTTATTCACCTCAGGAACCAGTTCCCCTTCCCCACCTGTAGGTAACAGTACTGGGATGCCTCAGGCCAAGCAACTAATTGAGTGGTAACACAGCCCCACTCACCAGCAGACAAGCTGCCTTAAGTTCCCTGAGCTCACGGCCTCCCCTGGATGTGGCCCCACCCACCAGGGCATAAGCACTAGCCCCAGAATCCCTTTTATTCCAGCCCCACCCACCAGTGAGCCAGCACTCTTTCACCTAAATCACAGCAAGATCATTTTTGACCCACTTCCTAGTATAATGAAAATAAAAGAAAAACAAATGGGACCTCACTAAACTGAAAAGCTTTTGCACAGCAAAGGAAACCATTAACAAAACAAAATAACAATCTACTGAATGGGAGAAAATAATGGCAAACGATGTGACCAATAAGGGGGTAATAATCCCAAATATATAAACAGCCCATACATTTCAATATCAAAAAAAGATTCAGTTTAAAAATGGGCAGAAAACCTGAATAGACACTTTTCCAAATAAGACACAGATGGCCAACAAGCACATGAAAACATGCTCAACACTACCAGTCATCAGAGAAATTCAAGTCAAAAACCACAATGAAATATCACCTCATACCTGTCAGAATGACTATCACCACAAATAATAAATGTTGGTGAAGATGTGGAGCAAATATATAATACACAGTTGGTGGGAATGCAAGTTGGTGTACTCAGTGTAGAAAATGCTATGGAGGTTCCTCAAAAAACTAAAACTAAGACTACCATAACAACCCAACAATTCCACTCCTGGGTGTACACCTGAAGAAAACAAAAACACCAATTCAAAAAGAAACATGCACCCCAATGTTCAGAGCAGTGTTATTTACAAAAGTTAAGATACAGAAGCAAGCTAAGTGACAATCAACAGATAAACGGATAAGAATTAAGAAGATGTAATATATTATTATGTATGCTGCTGCTGCTAAGTCACTTCAGTTGTGTCTGACTCTGTGCAACCCCATAAATGGCAGCCCACCAGGCTCCTCCTCCTTAGGATTCTAGAGGCAAGAACACTGGAGTGGGCTGCCATTTCCTTCTCCAATGCATAAAAGTGAAAAGTGAAAGTGAAGTCGCTCAGTCGTGTCTAACTGTTCGTAACCCGATGGACTGCAGCCTACCAGGCTCATCTGTCCATGGGATTTTCCAGGCAAGAGGACTGGAGTGGGGTGCCATTGCCTTCTCCATTATTATATATATATATATTAATATATTACATAATATATTAGGTAATATAATATATTAGGGTAAAAAATACACCTGCTAATGCAGTAAACTTAGGCTCAATTGCTGGGTCAGGAAGATCCTCTGGACAAGGAAATGGAAAACCACCCCAGTGTTCTTGCCTGGAAAACCCTGTGGATAGAGGAGCCTGGTGGGCTACAGTCCATGGGGTCAGACATGACGGAGCAGGAGCACAAATGGTTACATGAAAAGTACATATATATATATATACACACACACACACACACACACACACATCATACATACATACATATATATATAAACACAAATGAAATACTCATTAGCCATCAAAAACAAAGAAATTTTGCATTTGCAATAACATGGATGGAGCTGGAGGGTATTATGCTTAGTGAAATATGTCAGACAAATATTGTATGATATCATTTATATGTGAATCTAAAACATACAAAATATTAGTGAATATAAAAGAAGCAGACTCACAAATACAGAGAACAAACTAGTGGTTACCAAGGGGAGAAGGAAGAGAGGAGGGGCAAGACAGGGGTAGGAGATTAAGAGGGACACAGTACTATGTATAAAATAAGTAAGTTGCAAGGATATATTGTACAGCACAGAGATTATAGTCAATATTTTTTAAGTATAAATGAAGTATCAGTTCAGTTCAGTTCAGTCACTCAGTCATGTCCAACTCTTTGCGACCCCATGAACCACAGCACGCCAGGCCTCTCTGTCCATCACCAACTCCCAGAGTCCACCCAAACCCATGGCCATTGAGTCGATGATGCCATCCAGCCATCTCATCCTCTGTCTTCCCCTTCTCCTCCTGCCCCCAATCCTTCCCAGCATCAGAGGCTTTTCCAATGAGTGAGGTGGCCAAAGCATTGGAGTTTCAGTTTCAACATCAGTCCTTCCAATGAACACCCAGGACTGATCTCCTTTAGGATGGACTTGTTGGATCTCCTTGCAGTCCAAGGGGCTCTCAAGAGTCTTCTTCAACACCACAGTTCAAAAGCATCAATTCTTCGGCACTCAGCCTTTTTCACTATCCAACTCTCACATCCATACATGACTACTGGAAAAACCATAGTCTTGACTAGAGGAACCTTTGTTGGCAAAGTAATGTCTCTGCTTTTCAATATGTTATTCAGGTTGGCCATAACTTTCCTTCCAAGGAGTAAGCATCTTTTGACTTCATGGCTGCAATCATCATCTGCAGTGATTTTGGAGCCCCCCAAAAATAAAGTCTGACACTTTTTCCACTGTTTCCCCATCTATTTCCCACGAAGTGATGGGACCAGATGCCATGATCTTAGTTTTCTTAATGTTGAGCTTTAAGCCAACTTTTTCACTCTCCTCTTTCACTTGCATCAAGAGGCTCTTTAGTTCCTCTTCACTTTCTGCCATAAGGGTGCTGTCATCTGCATATCTGAGGTTATTGATATTTCTCTCGGCAATCTTGATTCCAACTTATGCTTCTTCCAGCCCAGCGTTTCTCATGATATACTCTGCATATAAGTTAAATAAGCAGGGTGACAATGTACAGCCT
Source organism: Antilocapra americana (assembly GCA_007570785.1). Taxonomy (NCBI): domain Eukaryota; kingdom Metazoa; phylum Chordata; class Mammalia; order Artiodactyla; family Antilocapridae; genus Antilocapra; species Antilocapra americana. The sequence goes on along the minus strand of ML664174.1, from coordinate 18,900,517 downwards.
TGACGTACTCCTTTTCCTATTTGGAACCAGTCTGTTGTTCCATGTCCAGTTCTAACTGTTGCTTCCTGCCCTGCATACAGGTTTCTCAAGAGACAGGTCAGATGGTCTGGTATTCCCATCTCTTTCAGAATTTTCCACAATTTATTGTGATCCACACAGTCAAAGGCTTTGACATAGTCAATAAAGCAGAAATAGATGTTTTTCTGGCACTCTCTTGACTATAAATGAAGTATACTTTGAGTATACCTGAGTATAAATGAAGTATACTTGAGTATAAATGAATTATACTTGAGTATAAATGAAGTATACGCGATAAAAAAATTTAATAACTGTATTGTACACATGAAACTAACATTATAAATCAATTATACTTCAATAAATATATATATATAAATAAACACAATAGTTGTTATTCAGTCACTCAGTCGTGTCCAACTGTTTACAACCCCAGAGACTGCAGCACACCAGGCTTCTCTGTCCCTCATCATCTCTTGCAGTTTGCTCAAGTTCATGTCCAATGAATCAGTGATGCCAGCCAACCATCTCACCCTCTGTCACCCTTTCTCCTTCTGCCTTCAATCTTTCCTAGCACCAGGATCTTTTCCAATGAGTCAGCTGTTGACATCAGGTGGCCAAAGTACTGGAGCTTCAGCTTCAGCACCAGTCCTTCCAAAGAGTATTCAGGGTTGATTTCCTTTAAGATTGACTGGTTTGATCTCCTTGCTTCCCAAGGGACTCTCAAGAGTCTTCTCCAGCAACACAGTTCAAAGTTGTCAATTCCTCAAACACACACATATACACCATATATGCATTCACACACACATTTTGATTGGATCATAGAGCTATAAACGGAGGGAAAGGACAATACAGCTGGAAAAGCGTGTTAATTCACTCAGCACCTTTGAGAAATACCATGTGCAACACATTCTAATAGGTTCTATCAGAATTTTTATCATGAATACATGCAAAGTGGTGTGGCAGGCTGAAATCTGGTGGCCCTAATGACCAAACTTCCAGAATTTATGCTACAGTGTCATTCCATCTAACACTGACTCTAGGCTTTCCATGTGATGAGTTTTGGAAAAGCGTGGTAAGTCTCTGCACATTCAAACTTATTCTCCTGGACTGTACCTTTTTGGACCCAGCCACCACATGGAATGTCCGAAATGGAAGAGACTCAAGAATTCTGACTCATAGCCCCCATTATTGACTCCCAGACTGAGGACAGTAGGAATTGCCAGCCATGGCCATAAGGCCCTTTGGAACCTTCCACCTGTTACAATGTCCCTCAGTCAGTTCAGTCACTCAGTCATGTCCGACTCTGTGACCCCATGAATCGCAGCACCCTGTCCATCACCAGCTCCCGGAGTTCACCCAAACTCATGTCTATCGAGTTGGTGATGCCATCCAGCCATCTCATCCTCTGTCATCCCCTTCTCTTCCTGTCCCCAGTCCTTCCCAACATCAGGGTTTTTTCCAATGAGTTAACTCTTCGAATCAGGTGGCTAAAGTATTGGAGTTTCAGCTTCAACATCAGTCCTTCCAATGAACACCCAGGACTGATCTCCTTTAGGATGGACTTATTGGATCTCCTTGCAGTCCAAGGGACTCACAAGAGTCTTCTCCAACACCACAGTTCCAAAGAATTAATTCTTCAGTGCTCAGCTTTCTTCACTGTCCAACTCTCACATCCATACATGACTACTGGAAAAACCATAGCCTTGACTAGACAGACCTTTGTTGGCAAAGTAATGTCTCTGCTTTTTAATATGCTATCTAGGTTGGTCATAACTTTCCTTCCAAGGAGTAAGCCTGTTTTAATTTCACGGCTGCAATCACCATCTGCAGTGATTTTGGGACCTTCCACCTGTTGCAGTGTCCCTAGGGATACCCTATACAGAGCTGCCAGATGATCTGTACACTCATGAAAAATTATAAATCACTGTTGTTTAAAGTGACTGTGGTTGTTTATCATGAATCAATGGACAACCAAAACAAGTAGAGAGTGAAAGTAAGACACTACATTTCATTTAAGGAGCTCAAAACCAGCTTCAAATAATTTTGACCCTGAATCCCCAAGGCCTGAAGTTATGGCCCAGTGATTTTTCAACCTGGCTGTGCCTCAGAATTACCTTCAGAGCCTTTTCAAAGGTCATGTAACTGGGCCTACCACAAAATTCTGGTTCTAAAATAATCTGCAGGACTAGCCAACTTCTGTGTAAAAAGTTCTACCAGTGTATTAGAACATGAGTGTTAGAACTGTCAGAAGAATCTGTACTGACATGGCCAATTATTTCAAAGTGGACATTATCACATATAAGCTTACATGTACCTTAGACACAAAGAATAGAATCACATCAAGAATCTTAGTAATCAGTCTATTTCATGGAGCAATACTCATGAACTCTATAAGAAAAAGGAAGCAGTAGTGGAATGTTTCCAAACCTTTACTGAGAAAAAAATATCAACTCTATACCCTTTAATCACTAAGAAGTTTCCAAGGTCAAACTGAGCACATAAATCTCAAATAAGAAGTTGAAGAGGGAGGTTTCCTAACAGGAGCAGAAAAGAAAAGGAAGCAAGGCAGCATGGAGCATGTCGCTGCAAGAATTGCTTCTTCTGTCCATCCTGGCTTCGTTATGATCAGAGGAAAGGGAGAGGTTGTGCAATTGTATATATAAATCCTGGGTGAGGATGAGTCAGGTCAGGGGAAACAAGAGGCGGGGGTGGCCCACTTTCCTCATCTGCTCAACATAAGCCTGTGAGGAAACATGCTGACTCTTTTAATAATATCAATGAAAGACAAACATCAGGGGAACAGGCATTGAGGCTATGAGGTCCAGCTGGTCCCTCCAACAGGGAAATTCTCCCCCCATTGCCAAACTTGCAGAACCTGAACGTATGTTTATTAAGAGAAAAGAAAGGTTTTTCATGTGGATTGCAACAGCAGGATGAGCAAGAAGTCTCTTAAGAGAAAGGTGAGTTTGGGGGGATCAAGGTTACCTCTCAATGTGAAGGCCTTTCCCTAATGATAATTTTAGACAATTTGGGTTTGGCTTTATTAAAGGAGGTAAAGATTTCCTTAAAACTAAAGCATGATGCTGTGAAAGTGCTGCACTCGATATGCCAGCAAATTTGGAAAATTTAGCAATGGCCACAGGACTGGAAAAAGTCAGTTTTCATTCTAATCCTAAAGAAAGGCAATGCCAAAGAATGCTCAAACTACCACACAATTGCACTCATCTCACAAGCTAGAAAATAAAGAAAGAAAAGTGAAAATGAAGTCGCTAGTCGTGTCTGACTCTTTGCAACCCCATGAACTGTAGCCTACCATGATCCTCTGTCCATGGGATTTTCCAGGCAAGAGTACTGGAGTGGGTTGCCATTTCCTTTTCCAGAGGATCTTCTCAACCCAGGGATCAAACCTGGGTCTCCCACATTGTAGGCAGACACTTTACCATCTGAACCACCAGGGAAGTGGTCACATGCTAATAAATAATGCTTAAAATTCTCCAAGCCAGGCTTCAGCACTAGGTGAACCATGAACCTTCAGATGTTCAAGCTGGTTTAGAAAAGGCAGAGGAACCAGAGATCAAACTGCCAACATCTGTGGGATCATCAAAAAAGCAAAACAGTTCCAGAAAAACATCTATTTCTGCTTTATTGACTATGCGAAAGCCTTTGACTGTGTGGATCACAATAAACTGTGAAAAATTCTGAAAGAGATGAGAATACCAGATCACCTGACCTGCCTCTTGAGCAATCTGTATGCAGGGCAGGAAGCAACAGTTAGAACTGGACATGGAACAACAGACTGGTTCCAACTAGGAAAAGGAGTACCTCAAGGCTGTATATTGTCACCCTGCTTATTTAACATATGCAGAGTACATCATGAGAAACGCTGGGCTGGAGGAAGCACAAGCTGGAATCAAGACTGCCAGGAGAAATATCAATAACCTAAGATATGCAGATGACACCACCCTTATGGCAGAAAGTGAAGAACTAAAGAGCCTCTTGATGAAAGTGAAAAAGGAAAGTGAAAAAGTTGGCTTAAAGCTCAACATTAAGAAAACTAAGATCATGGCATCTGGTCCCATCACTTCATGGGAAATAGATGGGGAAACAGTGTCAGATTTTTCTGGGCTCCAAAATCACTGCAGACAGTGATTGCAGCCGTGAAATTAAAAGACGCTTACTCCTTGGAAGGAAAGTTATGACCAACCTAGATAGCATATTGAAAAGCAGAGACATTACTTTGCCAACAAAGGTTCCTCTAGTCAAGGCTATGGTTTTTCCAGTGGTCATGTATGGATGTGAGAGTTGGACTATAAAGAAAGCTGAGTGCCAGCTATGGGTAGATTCAGTTGCTCAAACAATTTTTCATGAAGCTGCCTCTTTGTGCCTTGACTCAGCCCTTCTTCTATGTTGGCTCCATTCTCTGGCAGGATCCCCCAATACAGTGGTAAGACAGAAGCCAAGAGCTCCAGGCCATTTTCCTATCCTCTCAACAACCCTCTATAGAAAGAGTTTCTCTTTTTCCAACTATTTCCAAGAACCGAGTCTCCTTCATAATAATTCTGTCACATGCCCAACCTGAGTCAGTGACAGTGGCTAGAAGAATGTAATCCCCTGAGATGGCCAACCCTGGAGCATGAAGTGGAATCTAGTTCACCCAAGTAACATGGTTTGACAGTGGAGGAGGGGCAGGTTCCCATGAAAATTCAAGAGTATTTTTTCCAGAAGCCAGTGAATGGATGCTGTCCAGGTAAATTCTCTGGCAGAAAGCAGAGAACTGGGCCTCCAGGAGAACAGCTCACTGATTTAAAGAGGCAGTTCTGTTTTGAAGTAGTGACCATGCAGGCTTCATAGGCCTGATGGCCCACAGATGTCAGCTATGCAGCCTCCATGGTAGACGGGTTTTGCTCTTTCTCCAGCACCCACTAGTCATGCCTGAAGCTGACTGGAATCACTCATACTCAATCAACCTCATCTTTAATGGGCCAGAACAGAGCAACCCAACTCTTAAATTTTTCTTCTGATACAGTCAGTCAAAAATTAAGGAGTCTTGGTCTCAGCCCTTTGAGCTCTTTTGCTGGCTCGTAGCTATGTGCCTAGAAAGTTAAACTGTTAAATTCTTCAGCTTTCTCTCAAGTAAAAAAGAAAAAAAAAAAAAAAAAAGACTGAAAGTCCAAGATTCTTCAAAAAGACATTCTACTGAAATAAAAACATTTCAAATATAATGTCATCACTCTTGCAAGTCTTCTCACCTGGGCCAAGAAGCAATGTGTGCCAGATGAGTAAAAAAGAAGAATCCAATTTTATTGATTTTACCACCTCATATTCTTCTCAGGTCTGTGAAAAATATTTAACGGGTAATATTTTTTTATAATTCTCTACAAATCTGCTCTACATCAAAGATTGTTTTTAAGGAGGATGTTGCACAGATACAGAACAGAATACTTGAACTGTGACAGTTTGATTGATCTTCACTATTCCGAGTATAATAAAGTATTGGGGGATGTTATGAATAAAAATCTCCAAATTCCCAGTGTGGTGGTCAAGGTATTTCATAATCAAGCTAGAATCTTGTTGGTTTTTCATAGTGTCTTAATGTATTTAGTTTAAGAAACAGGAAGTCAGCCCTTTCCTCATTTTTCTCTTTCTATCCCAGTCTGCATTCTGACCCAACTCCCACTCCTATTTGAATCCAACAAGATAACTATTACATGGTGTTATGATTTGTAAACATGTCTTGAATGCATAAGCATAAAAGAATGCATGACTGAAGCACAATAAAAAGAAGTGAGAAACATACTCTGTCTACCTGCTCATAATCTCCTGGACTCCAAACTGGATAGAATTAAGAATATGAACTAAAGCAGTAAAAAAAAGGGCCAAAGAAGGCTCATCCTTTCTGTCTAAGAAAGGCTATTTGAGTATCTTCCTCAACATTGAGTATCCTTCCTCAATGAAGGAATTCCTTCCTCAATGAAGGAATCTTCTTCATTTAACCCTATGTCATGGGTGAGACACCCTATGGATCCCCCTCCATATTCCACACAAAAAAGAAATTATATTCATCTACCTTCATGCTAAATTTATGCCCACCCTATTCCCTGTCCCTCCTCTTAGCCAATAATATACCAGATAGGACTCAGAATCCAAGCCTCAGAAAACAATGCAGAACGCTTCTACAATCCTGGGATGTCTGATGAGCTGTGGGCTAGAACACATAGAGACATGGCTACATGAACCTAGTTTTTGTACCCTCACTTTGAGCCTCGTTGCCGGTCTGGCTCTTTGTTTAGGTGACCTCTGGCCCCTGGAGTCAATGTTTGTCTTCTGAACGGTATTTCAACACTAACATCTGGTGATGTCCCCCAGCCTGACATTTGTGAAACAGATGCTTCCAGTGGCCTGGAGTGTGCCTTCTAGGTCAATGTTTTCAATAATGCCCTCTGGCATTGATCTCTGTGGTACCTCTCCCCAGGTAAGAAAAGAAATGCCACTAGGAAATGGCTGAGAGAGAACACTTCAAACCATCTGGAGGCAATCTTGGAATATAAAACCCCAGAAGTTCTTGTATAAAGAAATACCTTGAGGTAGACAGTAGAAGAAAAAATCAAGTCCTTGGTATTTTTCTGAAGTTTTACTTTAAATAATCTAGCAGTTCAAGCCTGATAAATCCATTAAGTAATTTCTTTACATGTTTCTTTCCATTCAGGGTGCTCTCTCTTGAAATGCTGAAGTAACAGAGAATAGAATCTGTTGTTGAGAAAAACAAGTCCTCTCCTCTCATCCCCTCTCTCCCTCTAGATATACACACAAGCACAAACTTCATGGGTTTTAGTAAGATGCTCCTCTCAAAGTAGGCCTAGAATAAACTTCAAGGAACCTTGTAAACTAGAGCAGAAATTCAGATAGTCTACATTTGAACAATGGTCTTTTAAAATTAGGGGTTTTCCCCAAGATTCCTGTAAAACTTTTAAAAGTAGTAAGTAGGCCAATGAGAATTCATTATTTCAACTAGATAAAGTTGTTTAAAAAAGGATTGATTTATTTATTGGCTGTGATGGGTCTTCGTCACTGCACGCAGGCTTTTCAGCAAGTGGGTGCTACTCATCATTGCAGTGCACAGGCTTCTCATTGCTCTGGCTTCTCCCTCATTGCAGGGCACAGGGTCTGGGTGCATGGGCATCAGTAGCTGCGGCACACAGGCTGTGGGATCTTCCTGGACCAGGGATCGAACTAGTGTCCCTTGTACTGCAAGGTGCACCCTTCCCTGGACCACCAGGGAAGCCTGAGATAAAGATTTTTGATCTCCCATACTATGTCTCACGATATTGTGTCTCACAATCTCCTCTTACAAGTAGGCAACAACAGCTACACACTGCCTGTAGAGAGGTGGAAATCTTCTCAATCTACTCTTTATCTTTGGACATTCAATTTCAGTCTTTTGTATCTTACATGTTTCTAACACGCTCAGTCTTCTCTCTAGCTTCTTGAACAAACAGAATACAATCATAATTATTTTAATATTCTTGTCTACTAGTTGTATCACCTGAGTCATTTTACTCAATTTTTTCTTCCTTATGTGTCATATTTTCCCACTTCTTTGCATGTCTGGTGATTCTAAATGGATTCCAGATTTTGTTAATATTGTACTGTTAGGTGTTGGATATTTTTATATTCCTACAATATTCTTAAGTTTTGTTCTGTACTATGGTTAAGTTTCATGCATGCTTGGTGGCTCAACATATCCAACTCTTTGTGACCCCCATGGACTGTAGCTCACCAGGCCCCTCTGTCCATGGGATTTCCCAGGCAAGAATACTGGAGTGGGTTGCTATTCCTTCTCCAGGGGATCTCCCTGACCCAGGAATAGAACTGGCATCTCCCAAGTCTCCTCACTGGCAGGCAGATTCTTTACTACTGTGCCAACTGGGAAGCCCTTAAGTTTCACGCTTAAAAACATAATCTTTTCAGGTCTTCCTTTGAAGCTCTGTTAGGAGCAATATTTGGTCTACAGCTAATTGTTTCTCCACTACTGAAGTAAAACCCTTCTGAACTGTCTGCCTAAAGTTTGTGAATTATGAGGTTCCCCAAGTTGGCTTGTAGAAACAGGAACTGTTCCTGGCCCTGCATGAGCTTCGAACAGTGCTCCCTCTAATCTATTCCAATGATTCTATCCTTAAACTTGATTAGTTTTCTCATATGTAAATTCTTATCAGTACCTAGGTGAAAAGGGGACCTTCTGCAAATCTCTGGAGCTCTCTTCTTGTGCTACTTTCTTCTCTCTAGTACCCTACCCTGAGGATTCTTGATAACCTACTCTGCCTCCCTGGCAACATTTTCTCAACTTAGGGAGTCCATCAGGCTCCACTTGGGTTCCCCCTTCCCACACAATCCTCTCAAGGCAGTAACGTAGGGCAACCAAAGGTAGGACTCTTCTCATTTAATTCCTGTTTCTCACAAATCACTATTCTTCTCTGCCTGATTCCCAATGTTTTGAAACATATTTTTTCATACACTGTGTCCAGCTTTTTGTTTTAGCAGGAGGGTAAACGAATGTTCAACTCCATATTTCTAAATAAAAGCCTTATGCTAGTATTTCTTGAGTGTATGTGTATATATGTGTGTGTGTATATATGTATATATACATATGTGTGTGTGTGTGTATATATATATATTTCTTGAGTCTATGTGTATATATATATATTCTTGACCTATATTATCAGTCAAGAAGCAACAGTTAGAACCCTGTATGGAACAACTGATTGGTTCAAGATTGAGAAAGAAGTATGACAGGGCTGTCTGCTGTCACCCTGTTTGTTTAATCTCTATGCTGAGCACATAATGAGAAATGCTGGGCTGGATGAGTTACAAGCTGGAATCAAGATAGGCGGGAGAAACATCAACAACCTCAGATATGCAGATAACACTACTCTTTTAATGGCAGAAAGCAAAGAAAAACTAAAGAGCCTCTTGATGAGGGTGAAGGAGGAAAGTGAAAGAGCTGGCTTAAAACTAAGTATTAAAAAAACTAAGATGATGGCATCCAGCCCCATTACTTCACGGCAAATAGAAGGGGAAAGGTGGAAATAGTGACAGATGGGCTCTTCTTGGGCTCTTAAAATCATTGCAGATGGTGACTGCAGCCCTGAAATCAGAAGGTGATTGCTTCTTGGCAGGAAAATCCATGACAAACCTAGACAGTGTGTTGAAAAGCAGAGATGTTACTCTGCTGACAAAGGTCCATGTAGTGAAAGTTATGGTCTTCCCAGTAGTCACATATGATTGTAAGACCTGGACCATAAAGATGGCAGAGCACCAAAGAATTGATGCCTTTGAACTGTGGTGCTGGAGAAGAATCCTGAGTCCCTTGGACAGCAAGATCATCAAACCAGGGGATCTTAATGGAGATCAACCCTGAATACTTGTTGGAAGGACTGATGCTGAAGCTGAAGCTCCAGTATTTTGGTCATCTGATATGAACAGCCAACTCATTGGAAAACACCCTGATGCTGGGAAAGACTGAAGGCAGAAGGAGAAGAGGGCATCAGAGGATGAGATGGATGGATGGCATTGCCGATGCAATGGACATGAACTTGGGCAAACTTCGGGAGGTGGTGAGGGAAAAAAGGCCTGGCGCACCACAGTCCATGGGGTCACAAAGAGTTGAACGTGACTGAACAACATTTCTTGATTGATATATTTTAGGCATTATTGACTACTGTTTTAATTGATCATAAAAATCTTTCCTCCCAAGCCCAGACCTGACCTCATAGTCTTTCTCTTTTTTTTTTTTTTTAATTTTCTTTACTTTATTGTGTTGGTTTTGCCATACATTGACATGAATCCACCATGGGTATACATATGTTCCCCCTCCAGAACCCTCCTCCCTCCTCCCTCCCGATTCCCTCCCCCTGGGTCATCTCGGTGCACCAGCTCCGAGCATCAACCCTGGGCTGGCAATTGATTTCACACATGATAATTAACATGTTTCAATGCCATTCTCCCATATCATCCCACCCCTGCCCTCTTCCACAGAGTCCACGAGACTGTGCTATACATCTGCGTTTCTTTTGCTGTCTCGCATGCAGGGTTCTCATTACCATCTTTCTAAATTCCATATATATATGCGTTAGTATAGTGTATTTTTGTTTTTCCTTCTGGCTTACTTCACTCTGGATAATAGGCTCCAGTTCCGTCCACCTGAATAGAACTGATTCAAATGAATTTTTTTTTAATGCTGAGTAAATAGCACTTTCACAGATAGTCCTGACCAACAGATTGGAGTAAACAAGTTGAAATGTTTGACATTCTAGGACTAGATGTCACTTCAGTTCAGTTCAGTCACTCAGTCATGTCCAACTCTTTGCGACCCCATGAACCACAGCACGCCAGGCCTCTCTGTCCATCACCAACTCCCAGAGTCCACCCAAACCCATGGCCATTGAGTCGATGATGCCATCCAGCCATCTCATCCTCTGTCTTCCCCTTCTCCTCCTGCCCCCAATCCTTCCCAGCATCAGAGGCTTTTCCAATGAGTCAACTCTTCACATGAGGTGGCCGAAGCATTGGAGTTTCAGTTTCAACATCAGTCCTTCCAATGAACACCCAGGACTGATCTCCTTTAGGATTGACTGGTTCGATCTCCTTGCAGTCCAAGGGACTCTCAAGTCTTCTTCAATACCACAGTTCAAAAGCACCAATTCTTCTGTGCTCAGCTTTCTTCACCATCCAACTCTCACATCCATACATGACTACTGGAAAAACCATAGCCTTGACTAGACGGACATTTGTTGGCAAAGTAATGTCTCTGCTTTTTAATATGCTATCTAGGTTGGACATAACCTTCCTTCCAAGGAGCAAGCATCTTTTAATTTCAAGGCTACAGTCACCATCTGCAGTGATTTTGGAGCCCAAAAAAATAAAGTCTGACCCTTTTTACACTGTTTCCCCATCTATTTCCCACGAAGTGATGGGACTAGATGCCATGATCTTAGTTTTATGAATGTTTAGCTATAAGCCAGCTTTTTCACTCTGCTCTTTCTCTTTCATCAAGAGGCTTTTTAGTTCCTCTTCACTTTCTGCCATAAGGGTGGTGTAGTCTGCATATCTGAGGTTATTGATATTTCTTCCGGCAATCTTGATTTCAGCTTGTGCTTCTTCCAACCCAGCGTTTCTCCTGATGTACTCTGTATACAAGTTAAATAGCAGGGTGACAATATACAGCCTTGATGTACTCCCTTTTCCTATTTGGAACTAGTCTGTTGTTCCATGTCCAGTTCTAACTGTTGCTTCCTGCCCTGCATACAGGTTTCTCAAGAGACAGGTCAGATGGTCTGGTATTCCCATCTCTTTCAGAATTTTTCACAGTTTATTGTGATCCACACAGTCAAAGGCTTTGGCATAGTCAATACAGCATAAGTAGATGTTTTTCTGGAACTGTCTTTCTTTTTCGATGATCCAGCAGATTTTGGCAATTTGATCTCTGGTTCCTCTGCCTTTTCTAAAACCAGCTTGAACATCTGGAAGTTCACAGTTCACGTATTGCTGAAGCCTGACTTGGAGAATTTTGAGCATCACTTTACTAGCATGTGAGATGACTGCAATTGTGCAAGTAGTCTGAGCATTCTTTGGCATTGCCTTTCTTTGGGATTGGAACGAAAACTGACCTTTTCCAGCCCTGTGGCCACTGCGGAGTTTTCCAAATTTGCTGACATATTGAGTGCAGCACTTTCACAGCATCATCTTTCAGGATTTGAAACAGCTCATCTGGAATCACCTCCACTAGCTTTGTTCATAGTGATGCTTCCTAAGGCCCACTTGACTTCACATTCCAAGATGTCTGGCTCTAGGTGAGTGATCACACCATCGTGATTATCTGGGTCATGAAGATCTTTTTTGTACATTTCTTCTGTGTATTCTTGCCACCTCTTCTTATTATCTTCTGCTTCTGTCAGGTCCATACCATTTCTGTCCTTTATCGAGCCCATATTCACATGAAATATTCCCTTGGTATCTCTAATTTTTTTTGAAGAGATCTCTAGTCTTTCCCATTCTGTTGTTTTCCTCTATTTGTTTGCATTGATCACTGAGGAAGGCTTTCTTATCTCTCCTGAACTCTGCATTCAGATAGGAATATCTTTCCTTTTCTCCTTTGCTTTTCACTTCCCGTCTTTTCACAGCTATTTGTAAGGCCTCCTTAGACAGCTGTTTTGCTTTTTTGCATTTCTTTTTCTTGGGGATGGTCTTGATTCCTGTCTCCTGTACAGTGTCACAAACCTCCATCCATAGTACATCAGGCATTCTGTCTATCAGGTCTAGTCCTTTAAACCTATTTCTCATTTCCACTGTATAGTCATAAGGGATTTGATTTAGGTCATACCTGAATGGTGTAGTGGTTTTCACCACATTCTTCAATTTCAGTCTGAATTTGGCAATAAGTAGTTCATGATTTGAGCCACAGTCAGCTCCCAGTCTTGTTTTTGCTAACTGTATAGAGCTTCTCCATCTTTGGCTGCAAAGAATATAATCAATCTGATTTCAGTATAGACCATCTGGTGTGCCCATGTGTAGAGTCTTCTCTTGTGTTGTTGGAAGAGGGTGTTTGCTATGACTAGTGCGTTCTCCTGGCAAAACTCTATTAGCCTTTGCCCTGCTTCATTCTGTACTCCAAGGCCAAATTTGCCTGTTACTCCAGGTGTTTCTTGACTTTCTACTTTTGCATTCCAGTCCCCTATAATGAAAAGGACATCTTTTTTGGTTGTTAGTTCTAAAAGACCTTGTAGGTCTTCATAGAACCATTCAACTTCATCGTCTTCAGCATTACTGGTTGAGGCACAGACTTTGATTACCATGATACTGAATGGTTTCCTTGAAAACGAACAGAGATCATTCTGTCATTTTTGAGATTGCATCCAAGTACTGCATTTCAGACTGTTTTGTTGACCATGATGGCAACTCCATTTCTTCTACTGAATTCCTGAGTGCCTTTCAATTCTAAAATTTTATGTGATTCTGGTTAGGTATTAGAAAATGAAGTAAAAAATTAGATTGGTTATTATAACTAATTGGAAACAATAATGATAAAAGTTTGCTAAGTGTCAAAGTTATAACTGGTGATTAAATAAAGCTTTAGAAAAAAATCTGTTAACTCATTAACTTTTTCCAACTAGTATTAAGAGAGTAAGAGTTGCATGAGGTGTTGAAAAGAATTAGAGGGACATGTAGAAGGACATGTAGTTTATGGAGTTTCTCACTTTCCACTCAACAACAGCACAGAGGAAGAATTAAAAAATGAGGACTCTCTAGGGATTTTACCTCATCTACATAAAATACACAGATCTTTCACCTGAGGGAGTGCATGGGTTAGGGGTTGACAGAATCCATAATAAAACCTATGGTTATTTCAAATCTAAGGGTTTAAAAATAATTATATCCCTGTTTTTTCAAATTATATAAATGTTCAGATTCAATGTTCATTTAATTCTTTGGAAGAAAGCATGATATCAAATATAACTGCTAGGAGGTAAGTGTCATTTTTCTAAAAGTTTTCATTCTATTTATAATAATAAAATACTTTGCCTAAATATGAAGAGGAAAAACCCTAGAGAATGTAAATTTGCTAGAAATTTCCTGCTTGGATAAAATTAGAAAAACTGAGGCTAACAAAAACGACAAGCACAGTGGATCATATAGGAGATAAGAAAAGGACCACTCTGGCACCATTTATTGAGAGAGAAATGCCGGATCCACACACTCCACTCTTCTTTGGCCCAACCTCCTCAAGGAAGGATCCGTTAGCATCATGGGTACTATGGCATCTCAGTCTGAGGGCAGACAAGGTAACAGATATTCACTCTTCCCACAGATGGGTGTGACATAACTGGAAGGTGCTGCTGGTGCTGGAAGGGAAGAACTATGCAGAAGAGATTCCTGAACACCCTTGTTATTCTCGCTCCCTTTGGAAGAAAGAGGCGAAGGTGTCTTCTACTTGTAGCTGTTTTTTGTTTGTTTGTTTTTTTTCTATAGGGAGTTTCTTTGGTTCCAGGATTTTGGATTTTCTCTGTCTTTGTAAAACCAAATGGGATCAGGAATCTAGTAGTCACTTCTTTGAGGCTAACTCACATCAAAGATTTTAAAAGAAAGAGCTGCAAGAGTCTGAGCTGTTTCCCAGCTAAGATCTCAGGGGATCCACATGTGCCAGGGGTTGGGACAGAAGCCCTCTCCAGGAAAAGGAGTGTACATTTGGCCACAATATCCCTAAAGCTGAACCCTCACCTCTGCATCAGGTAGTTCCATCAAAAGAAAACTGTCGCTCTGCCAACACCCTGCAGCTAAAACTGAGGAGGAGAAAGGAGAAAGAAAAACTCCTTGTACACTTTTCACGAGTTCTCAATTCATTTGTATGCCTTGTTAAGGATTAAGATGATTGCTGCTCATGCTTGCTGACGTACATCCAAGATTATCCTACTAAATCTCCAGAAATGCCAACTGGGAAACAAATAACAATTGTTCTCTTAAAAGATCTTTGTTTGCCTGTGCAACTATAATGGCCTGTAGGGCTCCTTCAAGTGCCAGCCTGAAGACAACCATACAAACAGGAAGAAAGCAAATCTATGTAAAGCAGTAGACCAGGGCCACTGCAAATCCAGCTCCACAAATCTGGTGGCTAGCCTTTTAGCTAAGTGCTGAAGCAGGATGCCAGAACCAAGGGCAGGATAGACAGGCACCCGAAGGCAGAGCCAGAATAGCACATGGCCTCAGCACACAACTGGGCAGATGGTTCAGCAACTGAACCAGTTGTGCCTAGAGCTGGATTTGGGGCTGCTGAGGAAATCAGAATCCTTGGCAGGCACCAGAGACCTGGAGGCAGCACTGCCAGAAGGTCTTAAAGAAGACCTGTAGTGTGTGTGCACACATCCAGCATGGCATAAGGCCAAGGTCTGGCTGTCTAGCAACAGCTAGCCATCTAAGCTCCCTCTTACATCCGTTCATCCTTTCTCTTTCAAGGCTATCCTCACAGCTCACTTCATCCTATTTCCCCTGAGTAAAATTTCTCAAGACTTCCTGGAGAGTTGAGAAGAAGGATAAAACAAGACTGACCACAACTTTCCCACTGTCCAGCACCTCAGGCCTACGTGGCTCCCACCTTAGGCATGGTCCCTCCTCAGCTCTGGAGGGGTGCCTGGACTCCCCTTCTGAGCAGTCACGTGAGATCCAATCTTCCCTCCCAGCAACGTCCACCATTTATAAGCAGTCATACCATATGAGGGAAGTTTAGAGATTCACCCTTGCTTTTTTCCCCATCTCTCATTGCCTTGCTCAATGCAGGAGGGACTAGCCTCGTGGCCACCATGAGCATCTTCAATTTGAGGAAACTCTTACAAGCCTATCCATTTGTCTTTCTAATGTAAAGACTCAGCCATTAAAGAACAAAGTAAAGCATGCATTCAAAGAAATGCTGTATTTTCACTGACATTTGGGCTCTCAACTTCTGTTCTTTTTTTTAAACTCCTGACTTTATATTGGCATAGCTAAGATCACAAGGAAAGAGGAAAATATACTCTTTAACTACCTGTATTTCAACTAGTCTTTATTTTAACTACTATTAAATCTGCTAAAAAGCATTTGTTTTCATTATTGTGCAAAGCTGACTGACAGGAATGTAAAGTTGGGAGCAAGAGCCAAAAGAGGCTTAAGGATTTATTTTAAACATATAGCCTTTCTCTCACACCAGGCCCAAAGATCTGGAGAAGAACAACTGCGACAGGTCCATGCAGTCCTAGAATGGCATCAGAGAAAAGGCCTTGAGATAGCAATCCTGCTGCTGCTGCTAAGTCGCTTCAGTCGTGTCCAATTCTGTGCAACCCCACAGACGGCAGCCCACCAGGCTCCTCTGTCCCTGGGACTCTCCAGGCAAAAATACTGGAGTGCGTTGCCATTTCCTTCTCCAATGCACGCATGCATGATAAGTCATTTCAGTCGTGTCCAACTCTGTGCAACCTCATGAACAGCAGCCCACCAGGCTCATCTGCCCACGCAATTCTCTAGGAAAAATACTGGAGTGGGTTTACCATTTCCTCCTCCAGTGCATGCCTGCATGCTAAGTTGCTTCAGTCGTGTCCAACTCTGTGCAACCCCATGGACAGTAGCCCACCAAGGCTCCTCTTTCCATGGGATTCTCTAGGCAAGAATACTGGAGTGGGTTGCCATTTCTTTCTCCCCT
The DNA here is from genome assembly GCA_007570785.1 of Antilocapra americana. Lineage (NCBI taxonomy): Eukaryota > Metazoa > Chordata > Mammalia > Artiodactyla > Antilocapridae > Antilocapra > Antilocapra americana. The sequence goes on along the minus strand of ML664174.1, from coordinate 18,884,280 downwards.
GAGATAGCAATAGAGTGGGAGAAAGTACTTTTAATTCATCTTCCTAGAGAACCAAGCTTTAAAGGAACTTGTTTTCCGAAGGCCCTCAAGGATCCAGCTAGCATTAACTTGACAAAGTTCAGCAACAAGGACCAATATTGCTGATGAAGGCCAGAAGAGGAATAGGAAGGGTCAGCCTCCAGAGTTAGGCTGCTGAATTCAACTCCCTTCAGCTATAGACTTCGGGGAAGTTACTTAATCCCTCTAAGCTTCCATTTCCCTGTGCATAAAAGGAGATAACAAGTTACCATTCACTGAGCACATACTACAAGCCAGGCTCTGTTCTAACACTATCCGAATTATAACCATTAATCTTTGTAAACAACCCTAAGGCTGTCACCCACACTAACCCATTTGATCCTTACAACAAACACAGGAAGTAGGTTCTGTGGTTATCCTCACTTTACAGATGGAGAAACTGAGACACAAAGAGGTTAAGAATCTCATTATAAGATTGCCTGGAATGTAGTTGGTACTCGATAAATGTTAGCTATAGTTATTAGCATTAAGGAATTCCTAAAACCTTAAGCAGGCCGGAAGGAGATGCTGACTGGATAAAGCAAGATCATATGCTATTCTTTTTTCTTTGTTAGCTTTATTCCTTAGTTTCCAGCTCTCACATAAATTTGCTCTAAACTAGTCACCTTCTTTACTCTCTCTCTTATTGTCAGGAACACACAAGCACATAATACACACACAGTTTCTCATCAACATGAACTTGAGGGCCTTCAGAAAACAAGTTCCTTTAAAACCTGGTCCTCTAACACCACATACCCCCAATAACTTGCTAAGCCACAAGAGACATCCTGGCAACCCTGATGTAGCTTGAGACTTAGGGATGCTTCAATTCACCAAAAGCTTTAGGTGGCCAGTTTAGCTTGATTCTTTTGTGGTCCAGTTGGCCTCAATGAGCAAATTCAATAACTATTTTGACTCTAGAGGTCCTAGAAATACTTTCTGGGATTTTTCTTAACTAGCTGATCTGCAGCAACATTAAGACTTACAACTACAAGAATCACCCAAGTGTTAGCACTCTGTTGCAGCAAATGGTCGTATTTCAGCCCCATTCTAAGCCCTGCCCATGATGCTCCTCATGGGACACTGAGAGGGTAGGCACCTGGGAAGACCACAGTATTTGCAGACAAGGTAAGGGAGACTGGTTCACAGCAGAAGAGCGCAACACAGATGTGTTTTAATGAGAGCAGAAGGAGACCTTAGCAGATACCTGGGTAAGACATTTCATCGTAAAAGTGACACCTTTCGGCTCAGAGAACTTGAAGGGACTTTCCAGAGGTCACACAATCAAAAGGAACTTAATGAGGTCTCCTTATCCACAGTTTGGCTTCCTTTTCACTATACCTCACACTGGCCTAACCTACTTCATCATCTAGAAAACAAAAAAATGTACCCTTCTTCCTTTGCCTACTTAGCATTTTCCCACATGGAACAGAGAAAATTGAGGATGTGAGAGGAAGGAAGAGGGATAGAAAACAGGCCTTGAGTACTGCTCAAAACTGCCTGACCATGGATCATAGGAAAAGGCATTCTGATTTCCAAATTAAAAAGAAAAATGTCAAATCCCTGAAACCTTGTCAGACTCTCACAACTAATCTTTAATGACAAAGTATAGAAACAACTCAGGTAGTGAATGAAATTTTTCCAGAACATTCTTCATAAGCAGGCACAAAACTTCAGTCTTTAAAAATTAGATCTCTATTCTGTGCCTGTGGCTCCTTTAACTGAACTCTTCACAGATGGACTGCAGAGCCATACATGCGTCTGGATCTTCAGGGATGGGGAGCAGTGCTCTGCTTCCTGCACCATCTGGTTCACTGTTCCCAGCCCCAGCCTACACTCCCACTACAGCCAAGTAATCAGAAGAAATCAGAAGAACACCTCAGGGAAAAGAATCTAGGGCTCAGACTTAACTTCCTCTAAGGGGGATCAAAAACTGAAGACTGTTCCTTTTCAAGTTTTATTAATCCTGGTTCATAATTTCCACCACATCATTAGTCATTTCCTATTTCTGAAGGCTGGCAGCACTCACCAAGGCATCAGGGAGTAAATGGCCAGATAACCGTGCCACCTGTGTGCTGCATTGATAGTTACCCACAACCGCATCTGGGTGAGAGGCTAATGTGCTTTTTCTAAAAGGGAAGCCATTTAGAAGTGCAGCCCAGTTTTTGATCTCTTGCTAAATACTTTTATCCACATCATCTCCCCATCTGGGCCTGGAAGTCATCATGTGACCTGCGGTGCTTTGAAAAGAAAACAGCAATGGCAACAACAGCAAATCTGCTTTAACCCTGGAGTAGGGTGAGCTCTTGAACCCCTCCCAAGAAAGGGAGGGAGTCCCTGTCTCTAGCTGGGAAAACTCTAGGAGCTGAAGTTTAAAGACAGAATGGAAAGTGACAAGAATGATGTCCAGCAAGAGCCCATTTCAAAAACAGACAGATGAAATATAACTTACAGAGAACTTGAGAGCTGACTAGTAAGACTAATTCCATGGAGGTTATACCCAGTTCATAGTAGCATGTACGCAGCCACACAGCCAATGGTCTTCTCAAATTCCTAATACCCTATAATCACAGGGTCTCCCCAAAACAAAAACTCTCAGGAAATTTGGCATGTGACAAGAAGCTAGGGTTCTGGGGGAGCCCTAACTCCAACACAAACTTAGGAATACAGACGTCAGTTCTGGACACCACAGAGAGAGCTAACCATGAAAAAAAGGTATATAGCAGCTTTTTGGTCAACCCCTTGGCTGGAAACTCTGCTACCCAACTGTCTAAGAAGCTATGGGGCATACCTAGAAACCTCTGGCCTATATTTTCATGACTAGCAATTCCTATATGAAAGACTGTAAGAGGAACACAACCAAAGCTCATTTGTAGATATTTTCATTTTTAAAAGGCTAACTTCCCTGGGCTTCCCAGGTGGCTCAGTGGTAGAGAAACTGCCTGTCAATCCAGGAGATGCAGGAGACATGGGTTCAATCCCTGGGTCAGGAAGATGTCCTGGAAGAGGAAATGACAACTCACTCCAGTATTCTTGCCTAGGAAGTTCCATGGACAGAAGAGCCTGGTGGGCAGCAGTCCCTGGGGTTGCAAAGAATAGGACATGACTGAGCATAGACATAATGCCCTGGTATAAACTGTATCAATAGTTAAAAAAAAAAAAAATGTGCTATCTCATTAAAAAAAAAAAAAAAGCTAGCCCCTCTAAAACCTGGCCCTTAAATAGCATTTCCATCTGGATAATCCTTAAGCACTTTGCCAAAGTGAGATAATCACATCCCTACTTATTGAAGAGAGAAGTTGCCAAACTTAATTGCATCTCTCAGAAAGGACAGAAAACTGAAGATACCAGGTTAAGGGGGATGCACAGCTTTTCCCCACTACCATTCAAAACAGACTTTTCTCCTCTTGGAAAACTAACACCTTGAGTGCCATCCTGAGTAGTAAGGTTGAACCAGAACAAGTGTTCACATAGGCAAAAATCCCCCCACTTTTCCACCTTGTCTACCAATGATAGTACCAGGAGATCATAAAAATATAGTTCCACAGGATATAGTATCAGCAACCACAGGAATAGAAGTGGATTTGCTGGAGAAATTAAATCGTTTGTTCTTTTTTCTTAGACTATACAAGTATACTGTGTAAGTATATGTGCTTCTACTTGAACTTTTTTCTTATACTTACAAAATGCATCAAAATATCCATCCCATTCCATTTGAGGGGCCTATTCTATGTATCTGGATGCTTCTTGGAAATTACAAAATATTCAAACTGGACTTTCTGACTGCATGCACAGATACATACAAGCTTACATGTGTACATACAAACATTAACCCAGCCTTCAGACTTAATTTAAATCTTCAGATTTTACTCTGATTTTTCCCCTCTGAATACTATATCGTAGTCAACAATCTATCCATTAGCTACTTGCCAAATCAACTATCATTTCTTACTTTTTTATTTTTACAGTGTCCCTCAGCTTAGAGTTTTATCCTCTAGTCTAGTTTTCCCACCAAAGGCTAATGAAAGATGAAAACAATACTTGTGATTACATAGCACCCCAGGTGCCAGGAGTGTACCCATAATTCCCTTGATACAACTTAATTTATTAAAATCTCATCAGTCATATAACTTCCATGTTAATAACCCAGCCACCACATCAGGTATTGAGAGCTAACACTTCTTCTTGACTATTTAAAAGTAAATCTGCCTCATCAATACACCTTTCCGAGAAGTTTGGCATTTCAGCTCACTCGATGAATTAATCTGAATCGTGTTACTAATAGTACAATGAAAGGAACCATCTAACAGATCCTGATCTGCACCATGTTTGCTCCCGAAGCCTGTAAGTCACTCTTCCAGAGTCACTAAGGCCTTCCTGCTCCCATTTCCAAACCTCCTAAGGGCCCCCCATCCTCTGCCCCTCACTGCAACTGCTATGGTAGCCGAAACCAGTGTTGATTTTTATCTGCATGGCAACCTCACGCTTCCAGAGCTTACAAACTGATCAAGTGGCCTTCAAAAATGCCTCCACTTTTTAAAAAGGCTGAGCCAAGCTCTGTACGATGGAGACAGAAAACAATCCCTTATCATGTCGGAAGTAATACTTGTGGTTATCTAAAGCAATGGTAATCATATCATACACTTTATCTGTGAGTGGCTTTTTCCTTCCAAAGGTAGGAATAGAAACTTCTTCTCCTTCATAATGAGCACTATTGAAACTCCAGCAGGCAGACTTTACTTTTGGCGACATGCCATTCCCTAACATAAGCATGTAATCATCTCAAAAAATGCAGCATGGCAGAGAACAGGTACAAGTATTTTCTGAAAATAAGTTTGTAAAGGGACGTCTTTATAACAAGGATTGTTTCTGTTAGGGTATGTATGGTGGAAAAGAACTTGCAGTTCTGGTGCCAGGCTACTTAATCCCATAGTGCCTTATGCAGGGGTTCAGGAGTTAGGGCTCAAGAAACAATACGAGCTTTTTTCCCTTGTATGTGCTGCTATATCATCAGAGAAAAGCATTCTGCTATTTAATCCATCAAAGTTCCTTCTGACAGATATGGTGGCTGTCAGCACACAACATCAAAACATATGCTCTATCTGGGTCTCAGCACTAGAGAAGCCTCTAAAATAAAATTATCAAATGGCATCATTTATTGTTGATGACAATCTAACCACAGTCACTTTGTGACTCATCACGCACACTCACAGTACTAGGTGCACACATCAGCTATGGGCCCTGCAGGTTAAGCTCTCTGATGTCTACAAGACACTTCTTCAGGAGAGAAGTAAAATGAAGTTTCCTTTTGCAACAGAGAGGAACTTCCATCTTTGCTTGTCAGACTGGAAACCTGGAGCATACTACCAGGTGCCCTGTGAGTTCAGAAATACTGACCCAGAACAGTCAAGCACTATGGAGTCTGGGTCTTCTCCTTCTTGTTCCCTGGGAATGGTCCCACTGTCCCTTGCCCAGTCCCGCAGACTTGCCTCTCACTGCAATTTGTGTCCCTGGTCCCAAACTGACTATACAATTCTTATACAGGCTCCAAGAGATAAAATGAGCCTTCTCTCATGTTGGAGTTAGATGGAGATTTCATCTAAACTTCCAATGTATTTTAAAATTTTTGACAATCAGCCATTGTCAACCTCTAGTCAATAAATAAGAAGCAAAAAATTTAAAATACACTGGAAGGTTAGATGAAAGGAAGCGTTCTTGACAATGCAGAATGGTAAATACTAAACTCTACAACAAATGTTCTAAATATCCATTCCCAGGAAATTCTAAGTTTGAGCTGTCTTGTTTAAAACTTTTGTCAGGGTCATAAGGAGTGATTTTAGATGGCTTATCATAGTCCCATCCAACAATACGGGTCTTCAATTAACACACACACCTGCAGATAGCTGGCTGTTAAGGAGTTCACAGTCAGAAGCTAACCCTGGATAATGGGCCTGACAGCTTCATTTCACATTCATAAACAAAACATGTGTAATTTTCTCTACATGACAAGATAGCTTCAAAAACCACTCTAAGATAAAAAGTGGTGTAACAGATGGTGAGAAAACAATTAATACTAATAAGATTTATGATCTATAGAGGAAAAAGGCAAAAGGGCTCCTGAAAATAAAAGTTATTTATTCCTAAACCCTGTTTCTTTGCTTGGAGTTATTTCTTAAGAAAGAAGCTGCTTCCTTCCCTAACCATATAAAATGATCCCTGAAGTTATTTATAGTGTTCATGGCCCGGAGGCATCACTCGGTTCCCCCACCACAAGCCCAACCATGTGTTACTATATTAAAAAATGTGAAAAAGTAATTATGGGGTATGGGAGCCAGTGTCTGCAGACACAACCTGCCAAAGAGGAAGTGACAGGAAACTTATGCTCCTCATTGCCGCTCAAGCACTGCCCAGGCTCCAGGCTCAGAAGAGAGGAATCTGTTCCAAGAAATAAGAAAGAAGCTTGCCCTGGTGAATCAGAAATATCCCTGTTTCTGAATATACAGTAAACCGGTTTCCATTCCCAGGTCCCCTCAATTGGTCAGCCTTTCCAATCCTCTGGAAAGACCACTCACAACATTCTCCCTCAGCAACTAAGCCAGCTGTCTGCCTCAGCTCTTGCTGAACTGGCAAAACTGGGGAGATGTAAAATCCTGGACATCTACAAGAGTTCAGAACCACTAAAACTGGCCCCTAATAGCTTATCCTACCCCTCTTGGATACTGATTTCTGCCACCCTGTCCTAAACCCAGCTTCATTGTTCCTCTTGCCACCTCCATCCCTGGTTCCTCGTCTTCACACAGGATGTGATGATCCATCCAATAGGGATTTCTGGACCAGCACCCACACATTCACAACCCCCTCAGTTTTCCCCTTAGAAGATGGGCTCTACCACCATTGGGATACCCATGCTTTCTAGCCCTGGAGTCAGAGAGAAAGAGTACTTCAAATATCTGCCCTGGAGAGCAGAAACTTTTCACGGACTGAAGTATATATTTCTGACAAATAGGCTAGTGTTCCCAAGAGGCCTCAGCTTAGCAAATATTCATTGAGAGAAATTCCATTTCCTCCCAGGCCCTCCATCTGTCCCTGGTCTAAGCTACAAAAGGAGTTCCCTTTTGATTCAGGGAAAAAGAGACCAAGCGCCTACCCTCACAAGAGCCCCAGAAGTATGGAGGATCCCTGCTATCTCAGGAAGGCTTCATTTGGAAGTAAATAATTGTTGCTATTTCTTTATTCAACTTCATCACCTAAATGCAACACTACATAAACTTCCAAAGAAGCAAAATTTAACCCATATACAACAAAGTATCCTCTAAAAACTGATTTACAGAAGTTTTTTCCAAATTATCTTTTAAAGAAAAGTGAGTTATAGACAACTGAGAATACAGAGGTTAATGAAGGTCAGGAAAATGTCCTCATCAGTCTCTTTAATATAACTAAATAAATCAAATTAACCTGTTTCTCTAGTGAATAATATTCTATGAACATGAAATATAGTTTTATATTTTAAGCACACTAGGTTTGAGTTCCATTTTATACTCTGCAATTCTAGGATATGAGTAAATGTTAGTTTTCAAGTTTGTTTTTGTTTTTCCAACTCTGGGCAATAACATATATGTGTGTATATATGTGTGCTGTGCTGTACTTAGTTGCTTCAATCATGTCCAACTCTCTGCGATGCTATGGACTGTAGTCCACCAGGCTCCCCTGTCCATGGGATTCTCCAGGCAAGAATACTGGAGTGGGTTGCCATTTCCTCCTCCAGGGGATCTTCCCGACCCAGGGATCAAACCCACGTCTCCTGCATCTCCTGCATTGGCAGACAGATTCTTTACCACTGAGCCATCTGGGAATATTTCATGTATATAAATATATATACTTCATGTATACAAACATATATGCTTATATTTCATGTATACAAATATATATACTTCATATATACAAACATATATGTAACTTATATGTTATATATAGTATATATACATATACTCCAGATATCAATTGATACAGCTGGAAAGACTTTCAAAATAAGAGAAAATAATCTTATAAGGCTGATCCATGGCAACCTTCTTACATTTAGAAACCGGTCTGTAGCTTTCTGAGATGCCCTGTTAACCTCCCAAAGATCTTTAGACAAGCTTAACTTATCTCATTATCCCAGTTTCCCCCCTTTCATCTTTGCCTCCTAAATCCTTTCTTCGCTACTGTAGTATCCACAGTGCCACCTGCTGGTGATGTAAGTATCTCCATGACTCCCAGCTCTTCTTTCTGGATTTACTTAATTAAAGTCAATCAAAGACTGCTAGAAAAGTCATAGGAACATACACTTAAGTAATAATAAAAGAATCAATGAAATGAGCAAGATACCTATTAATGGAGGGCTAATATGAACCAATACATTTGCCTGAGACAAACTGGCTATTTAAAAGACAATTATTTTAAAAGTTAAATGGAATATTTGCAATTTGCTTCACGCAGGCTGGAAAGAGGGCTCTACATGAGAATATATTTTTAAAAAGGAAATAAGGAAGGGAGGAACAAGAATGGAATGGAAAGGGAAGGGAAGGGAAGGAAGAACGAAGAAAAAATGATTAATAAGGCTAAATGATTAAAATTTTCCCCCAATTTTTTTTTCTTTTACCCATCAATCCAAGATTTCTACTTTTTACCTTCCTTAAACAAGTATCTTCTACTTTTAAAGGCATGAAATTTGCAACCATAACTGGTTAGATAAGAATAAAACTTTTAACTCAATCCCTTGACTTTGATTCATAGCAGTTCCTTCTCCACCAGAGTTACAGTCCCACCCACCTTAACCTGGAATCTAGGAGCCAGTACACAAATGACAGTCACAAAAGCATCTACAAGCCTGTGTGAATGCAGTGCCCCTTCTCCCATACTCAACCTTTCAGATGGTTCAACTATTTTCCATCTATCAACAATATGCCATTTGCATCTGAGGCCTCAACCAGGCAAAATATAAGAGAGGATAACCTTTAGAACCCACAACTAATGAATATGAATGAAGTCATTCTTGCAAATTTTATGGTAGGACAAAGCAGCACACAGGGAAAACGCTTTGGCTTCAAGGCTCCTGACAAACATTAGCTAATCAAGCTTCCTAACAAGCCCCTGGAGTCTAGACTAGCAAAAGGTCACTATCCCTCTAGCTGTTAGGCAAACTAAGACACTCAGGTAACCATTTCAACATCAGTTTCATGTGATTGATATTCTGAAGTGACACTGAGCAAAAGATGCTTGTAAGAAGTTTCTCACTGACTATAAGTGCAAAACAGAAAATACACCAAAGTCGGGAGGCACTAAAACCTTGGACAAGTACTGAACCAACCATTATTTGGCAATGATTTTTATCAGAGCATATCATTTTAGAAATATAGATTCTCTACCCAAATAAAAAACACTTGTAAGATTTAGATTGCAACTGAGCAATAATTAAAAAAAAGAAAGAAATTTCTGCATTTATCAGTTTAGGACTTATTTGGGGAGTTGGTTAGGTTTCTTTTTCCCCACTCCTTCCCAATTAAAAAGCTAAACATGGAAATTACAGAAAGGATAACCATTACAAATGTAATCTTCAGCCTTCAGCTCTAACTGGCATATCCTCCCATTTTAATTTTGTTTGTATTTGCTTTCCTCTTTCTAAAAGTATAAACTGACCTCTGAGATACATGTATACATATATGTATGTATATATATTTTGCCTTCTACCAAATTCAGGAACTGTTACATTTTCTTTTTTTTCTTTTTAAGTCTATAAACTTCAAAATACTTTGTTAAGTTGGCAAAGCTCCAATCAGTCCTTCACCACTGCAATTAGAGTGATTTTTCCATCTGAAGATAACTGACATGGAGAGGAATTATAAAAACTCTATATAAAGCTATTTTGATAGATTGGTTACCTCACTGAGAATATTTTTATACTCATCACAAACATTTATACATCCTTACAATGTTCAGATTACTCGAGGAGTTGTGCGTCAAAATAAGAATGGTTGTCACTATCTGAAAGGAAAGTGAACTTAGGATGTCCCTTTAAAATCAAGCAATAACCTAGAAAGCACAAAAGGATGAAGACCAGCAGGAGCAGCCGCTGCCACTGCCTTTTATTTCTCTTAATGTTGATACAACACAAAACAAGTTAAATCCACAGTGGAGCTAGACAAAGTCAAACAACATATTCAGCTTCGAGGAGATGGTGCAACAGGGAATGCTGTGTTACAAAGCATTATTCGTATGTCATCACTATTTCCAGAAAATGCTCAAAGCTCCAACATTTGTTCACTTAATACAGGGATTCACTTCTCAGCCGAGGAGGACCTTGGGAACAGCACACTCAGCGCTCAGCAGTTATTTGACCTATTTTACTAATGTGTTTGAGAAGGAGGTTAATTAACAGTGGATGGCTATATCCTTAAGCTTAATTTTTCCAACAGCCCTGCTCATAAAAGGAAAAATTGAGTATGTATTGAAGGAAGCAAGCAATTAAGTTGCACAAATAGTGAGCTCATTGAACTGCAGCTGACTTCTATCATGTCAAAGAACAACTAAACACAGAAGCAATAAAAAGATTGTTGCCACGACCACCACTGAGAACCGACTGGCAATAAAGATGAATAACTTCCTACTTGAAGATTACTTGATTAAAGCTCTTTAGAAACCAAATGTTACACATAGGCATAAATGGAGCAAAATATTTTAATGTGTGTTTGGCAGGTTCAGAAACATTTTATAGTCGACTTTAAATGAAGGTTTATACAACAACAGTAAACCCCACTTAAAACAGCCTTTCCAATTGCTGTTCTTGCAAGCAAGCTGCAGTGTTCCTGGGAAAGGCTTGAATCATACTGAGGGATAAAAAGTCCCATGCCTAATAGAGTAAGGGGAGGGCCAACCGGGAGCGAAATTCCACAGGACCGGGTCCTCTGAAACCAAACCCAAGAGCAGAGCCCATTCAGATGGCTGTGACCCTTGAAGGCAAGTAAACAGACTCCCTGTAGCAATAACCGGGAAATCTCTCTTCCCTCAGCAATCCTCTGCTCCCCTGCCCACCTTCCAAAGCTACAAAAGGTCAAGTTTTAGCCCAAACTGCCCTTTAAGAAAGTTTGCTCACATCCAGGGATTCAATACAGGCTAGCATCACAACTGGCTCCCAGGACTATCAGTATCAGTTAGGTGGGACAGGCATGATTTGACCAGGAAAATGTGCCTGACAGAGGATTCGGCTCTCAACTTACTAATGTCTATGGAAATGTCTGGAGAATATCAGCTTCTTAGAGAATATCAGCCTCTTAGAATATCAGCCACTTACCTGCTGCCTTTAGAGGGGATACCATGAAGAGTTAAAAAGAAAAGAGGAGGATTTTACTGTCAAAGGTGCTTATAAGCTAACATCAAAAAATAAAAAATAATAAGCCACCCTTTGCATTGCTGCCCTCAAACTCACTACTGTAGAGAATTAAAGCAAGGCTACTGCAAATAAAAACAGTCTGCCACCCCATTTCTATCCCCTCCCATCCCTGCTATCTCCATCTCTAAAACGGGAGGGTGACTGACAATGTTCTTTCCTTCTGAGCTTTTCCCTTCCGCTTGGGCTTCAGGGTATCAAAGCCCAGCAAAGAGATTATGGTAAGTGGTTCTCGCTGTTCCTCCACTCCAGCCCTCTCCTCCCTCATTCAGAAATGGTTGCAGTAATCTCCAATAGGCCCTGTTTCTTCTTTTTGCCCCATATAGCATCCATCAATGTACAAGGTATACAGTAGTTGTTAGTCACTCAGTTGTGTCTGACTCTTTGTGACCCCATGGATTGTACCCCACCAGACTCCTCTGTCTATGGGATTCTCCAGACAAGAATACTAGAGTGGGTTGCCATTTCCTTCTCCAGGGGCTCTTCCTGACCCAGGGATTGAAGCCGGGTCTCCCGCATTGCAGGCATTGCCGGCAGAAGCCTTTTCAGCTACAATTGCAGGAACAGAACATATTTATGTCCTTTTTGAAGAGTTATTTTATCTTATCTATTCCTTATGAAATAACCAAAGGAATCAAAACCTAGAGAAGCAATTTTGTGCCACAACTTTGGGGGGAAAAAGGAAGCATAATATTCTCCATTTTCTTGAGTGGGAAATGGGGCCCGAAATGTCCTGAGTAAATTGTTAATGCTTATATAAAGCACATGGTGCTTTAAGTTCACAATCTAGTTAGATCCACCAATTATGTTCTGTTTTCCAGAGAATCAAAGCTGAATTTGCTGTCTGAGATTTTTAAATATTTGATTTGGGGAATTCCTCCTGCAAAACCTATATGCAGGTCAAGAAGCAACAGTTAAAATAGGACATGGAACAACAGACTGATTCAAAATTGGGAAAGGGGCACCTCAAAGCTGTATATTCTCACCCTGCTTATTTAACTTATATGCAAAGTACATCATGCAAAATGCCAGGCTGGATGAAGCACAAGCTGGAATCAAGATTGCTGGGAGAAATATCAATAACCTCAGATATGCAGATGACACCACACTTATGGCAGAAAGCATAGAATAACTAAAGAGCCTCTTGATGAAGCTAAAAGAGGAGAGTGAACAAGCTGGCTTAAAACTTAACATTAAAAAAATGAAGATCATGGCATCTATTCATGGCAAATAGACAGGGAAACAATGGAAACAGTGACAGGCTTTACTTTCTTAGGCTTTAAAATCACCACAGATGGTGACTGAAGCCATGAAATTAAAAGATGTTTGCTCCTTGGAAGAACAGCTATGACAAACCTATACAGTGCATTAAAAGGCAGAGACATTGCTTTGCCAATAAAGGTCCTTATAGTCAAAGCTATGGTTTTTCCAGGAGTCACGTACAGATGTGAGAGCTGGACAATAAAAAAGGCTGAGTGTTGAAGAATTGATGCTTTTGAACTGCGGTACTGGAGAAGACTCTTGAGAGTCCCTTGGACAGCAAGGAGATCAAACCAGTCAATCATAAAGAAAATCAACCCTGAATATTCATTGGAAGGACTGAGGATAAAGCTCCAATTGGCCACCTGATGAGAAGAACTGAGTCATTGGAAAAGACCCTGATGCTGGGAAAGATTAAAGGCAGGAGGAGAAGGGGACAACAGAGGATAAGATGGTTGGATGGTATCACCAACTCAATGAACATGAGTTTGAGCAAACTCTGGGAAATAGTGAAGGACAGGGAAGCCTGGCGTGCTGCAATCCATGGGATCAGACAGGACTAAGGGACCAAACAACAACAAACTGCAAACCAAATTCATACTGCAAACTGCAGAATAGCTTTATCAGATGGAACATAAATATCTGGAATTTTGGTAACCCTTCTCATTACCTTTAAAGAGGACTAGTCATCACTGGATATGTGGTATGAAAATATAATAAAGAAAAATCAGGAAAGACTTTGAATATTTATATAAGTTACATTTCATTTGCAGGAAGAAAGCACAATGGTATAGTCCTTTCTCCCATTTTGATGTCTCTACCTTGTAGCCTTGCATTGTCTTTAAACTGCAGGCTCTCCACTAAGACTTTCTAACACTGTGCACTAGAGTTCTGGAGATGGAATGCATTGTACAGCACAGGAAAGGGGGTGTAGAAAGAAAGTAACGACAGTTTGAAGATGGGAACCATCTGCTCTCTGGAAATCCCAGCCTTAGGTTCTCTATCCAACCTCTGAAGGCCAAGACTCCTCAGTTCCCTCATGTTAAAAGAACAAGAAAAATGCCTAGAAAAGCCCACAGTTTCCTTCCTTCTCAAGGAGAGAAAGCAGGAGAGGTAGTAGATGCCTATGTGCAGCCATCACTTCCTTGGGGGCTGGTGTCCATTTCCACCCACTGAATTGGAATCTGGCAGCTTCCTAACTAGCAGGAGATATGTGATCCAAGCATCCATTTTGGTTCCAATTTTAGCCTTATAAAGGCCAGTTCTGTCTAAACTGAGAATCCTATAAGTATTAGTAAGGATTTCATATTGCCTCATCCTAAAGAGTATGGCCTGAAAAAAGGGATTTTAGGTCAAAGGGTTTACCTTGAGTAAGTCTCAAGATACTCTTCAGAAATACCTTGAGATTACAGTAAAACAGAAATATGTTCAGAAGTGATAAAAAGAAAATACATCTTTTCTTTCTCCTCCTGCTGTGAGGAGTTAGGAAGTGCCAAGATCCTAAATCAAAAGCAAAATAGGGTATAATTCTAATAATGGCATCTAGAACAAATAGCTGTTACAAACTCATCTTCAGAAGAAGAAATGGTATATATAATCAAAGTGTATTAAAAATATCAATTTAAGCATTCATTGTTTTCTCCTTCAAACCTTCTCCTAAATTTCCTTATCTCAGCTCATGATTTTTCCATTTACCAATCATCTGAAGTAGAAACTTCAGTTATTTGTGTCTCCTACCACATGCAATTCTAGATTTAAAATGGCTCTTCAACTATGCCTTCAATTCTACTGTCACTGGCTATGTCATATCCTCTACACATGGCTTGTTATAATAGCCCCCAATGAGTCTGCTGTTACCACTTGCTTTCTCTCTGCCTCAAGTCAGCTTTCACATCCCTAACAGTTATCTTTCTGCAGTGTAGTTATAATCATGGCATATCCTGTTCATCCAAAAGCTTTTACTAGCTTTCTGGGGTATTTCTGAAACAAAGGTCAAGTTTCTTAGCATAGTATTCAAGGCCACTAATAAACTGAAACTGTCCCATACTTCAAAACTTATCTGCCATTTTCTATTCACACACATCTAACGCTCTACCCAAAACAGACTCATCTCCTTTCCTGGATCAGGTCATGGACTTTCACACTTCTAGAACTTTGTATTTTCCTTCTAGCTTCATCTATCAAATCTGGCTTCTCTTCTAAAGACTAATACAAATGTCATACCTCTAGAAGGCCTCACCTGATTGCAGGGAAAAATAAACTGCTTCCTCCTCAAAGCATATATAACACTGTGTTTACCCCTTTGTTACAATTCAACTCTTTCTGAGATGAATCACATTAAGAAATCTGACTTGCATTCACTAATTTTCCATCTCTTCCTAAAAGAAACAGTAGTTAATCCCTCTGAAAGTGGTCCTGAATGCCTAGCATGTTGCCTTAAATAAGACAAGCATTTTCTAAATGGCTCTTATACTAGAATTGACCAGTACAGAAATTATCAATTTTCACTAAAAGCTAAAACATGAATAAAAGACTAAGTCGAGAATCACAACCAATAAGGCTTAGAGGGAAGGACGGAACCTCAGTAAATGTCACCCAAACTGAGGCCCACAAATACATCTTTCATAAAAGAACAGAAATAACCTAATTCATTCTTCTCAACATTTCTATATTCACACATACTCAAGAAGGGTTTGACACTGATTGAGAACTTCCACCCTAACCAAATGGAGAGATCACCTCTTTTTCAATAGTACAGACTTAAGTGCTGCATTTAAAAGGGTTCAGTCAAGACTCAGAGCTTTCCTCATAGCTCAGCTAGTAAAGAATCTGCCTGCAATGCAGAGACCCCAGTTTGATTCCTGGGTCAGGAAGATCTGCTGGAGAAGGGACAGTCTACCCACTCCAGTATTCTTGGACTTCTGTTGTGGCTCAGCTGGTAAAGAATCTGCCTGCAATGTGGGAGATCTAGGTTCGATCCCTGGGTTGGGAAGATCTCCTGGAGAAGGGAAAGGCTACCCACTTCAGTATTCTGGCCAGGAGAATTCCACAGACTGTACAGTCCATGGGATTGCAGAGTCAGAAATGACTGAGTGACTTTCACTTCACTTCACAAACAAGGTTCAGCAGATAACCATCACAATAAAAAATGATCGATATATACATAATACAAATATAGTAAATATACAAGTATAATATATGTTACATATATACACACATCTGAGTTAAGTTTCATTTAAACATCTCTACACAGAGATCTAACAATGTCTTAATAAAACAAATATTTAGTTCACATTTTTGCCTTCATTCCAAAAAGGGAAAAAAGCCAAGAATTGAAACCGTCTCCTTAGCCTTACTGGCATTAAGTAATCAAATTCCCTGCTACTAAGAAATCTGATACAGACTAATTGCAGTTCTTAGTCTCACCTGGAATGAAAAAACAAACTAAAACTTCCAAAAGAAAACCATAATTTTCCAACATCTTTCTGCCTCTACTCTAAAACTTTTGAGTCAACTCTTCCTGAGATGAATCACGTTAAGAAATGAATCTCTTAATTGCACCATATAAGCTAAACAGTAAGCCATGACCTCATCACCCTGGATGTAATAAAAGGGCAGAGACACTCGGGCATTTCAACAACATCTTAATTCATGCAGTGTTCTGGTTTATTATAAAGCAGGCCCGTATGCAGGAAGACATTTTTTTAAATGCTTTTATCTTTGTTTTGCATGTTAGCAGATCTCAAGTTCTCATACCTCTGCAGATAGAGGCCTGGACAGTGATAAAGCTAAGCAGGCAAGCCGATAAATTTACCTGAGAAAGAAACTCTGTCTTGAAAATGACACAAGAACTCAAGATGAGATAGAAGTTGAAGGATCTCAAGCTACATAATTACTCCCCAAACTCAAGCCAAAAGCATACAAACAAACAATCCCCGGGTTGGGAAGATCCCCTGGAGAAGGAAATGGTAACCCACTCCTGTACCCTTGCCTGGAAAATTCCAAGGACAGAGGAGCCTGATAGGCTACAGTCCGTGGGATCGCAAAGAGTCACATACAACTGAGCAACTTCCCTTTACTCTGTACCTGGTACCAAGGAAAAAGCATTTCTGAAATGATGGTCTGATGAAACAATAAATTATTTGGATAACTTTTTAAGAAAGTTAATCTTAGTGTTTGGAAAAGACAGTATTTGTACAATTCCAAATACAGATATTTCAGTAAGAGTTAACACTTTAGCCTGTGAAATCACAAAAATGAACTTAACTTGTTTAGGATGGAAATCACCCCAGCATATCAAGGTGGTACAGAAAGGTACAGCCACCATCAGAATCAACAGTATTCAATAATTCGATAGTTCAAACACTGAGCTGGAGTGAACAGTCTTCTTTTGTACCATTTCCTAGCCACACTGCTCTACTGTTTCCAGCATTTTCAGATGGTGCTGTTGATCGCAAACAGCCATCAGCTTGCAGTTTTGCGTTCCACTGCTTATCACTGTCAGAGCCTCTACCAATGGGCCTACTGTTCTGAGGGTCTCAGTTAGAACCGTGCCTCCATTTTCACACTGGGCTCACAGGAGAAAAAAGCACAGCTGAAAACATCTGAAAGCACATAACCCTGGGTTCATGGTGTCACTCACACTGTATCCCACAGAGCAAGAGGGTTCCAAGAACTGTAATTTCACCGTTTGCTTAAAAAAAGAGTTTACAAAGTGAAAGTGTTAGTCACTCAATGATGTCTATCTTTGTGACCCCATGGGCTGTAGCCCACCAGGCTCCTACATCCATGGGATTATCCAGGCAAGAATACTGGGGTGGGTAGCCATTCTCTTCTCCAGGGGATCTTCCCTACCCAGGGATTGAACCCAGGTCTCCTGCATTGCAGGAAGATCCTTTACCAACTGAGCCACCAGGGAAGCCCCATCTATAAAAAGGAAATAGCCATTTTCCCTTGCATTCTGAGACTCAATAGCTATGAAGTAGTGATATATAAGCAGTGATGCTTTGGTTAAAAAAAAAAAAAATTAGGCATCATCTTATGAGAACTGTTCAGAAATAACCAAGCAGATTGTTAGCCACAACCAGGAAGATTCTGCCTCATAATCAAGACTAAATTCCTTTCTGTGACAACACTAAGTTACAACGTGTGTGATTGATGGGGCCTTTAAACTACTAAAAGTAAGAAAGGTGCTTTGCTCTATTGACTGTGGCATGCATTATTTTCAACAATGGCATTTCTGTAACAAAGAATAAACAAAGGGGTGGGAGTACAATTTTTGAAAATCTTTTGTCCAAGCACCTTGGAAGAGCTCACTTCTAGGAACAGTCCAGCACCTTCAGAAGATAACAGCGTTGTCCCAGTCAGTTACAAAGAAGTTAAGGAAAACAATACTCCTAAATCCCATGGAGTTGGTGGAATTAGGATATACACCACTTAACAAAAGCACTGACCAAGGACAATATAAGCACATGAAACTTTCCTTTCCTTCTCCATTTGTTCAGTGCTGAATGGCAGCAAAAGGAAAGGAAGAAAGGAGTTTCAACTTCCTGGGGTCATCCCCGTACTGATAAGAAAGTTCTTCACACAAAGTAGGAATAAAGAAAAGTGCTTGCATTTGTACAATTTCTAAGACATTTCAGGATTCCCTACACAGAAGAGTTTGTTCTGAATACATAAAAACAAAACAGTGAGAAATAAAAGTTGAACTTAACAATGACATTGTCTGGTATTTCTAGAAGGATGGAGGGAAGCTGAAGTGAGAAAAAGAGATTAAATATTCAAGGCCACAATAATAATCCATGAACTTACTTTACTGCTATTTCAGGATTTTTTCACCAAACTTAGAGCATATAAGAAAATTGTATGCATTAAGAAATCAGGGACTGAGATTTTTCTTGTTTCTCTTTCTGTTTACACTGTTTTACAAAGCAACCTTAAGCAGCCCTAGTTTATCTTTGCCACTGTGTCTGCTGCCTTGTCAGTGTTTAGATCAAGTTTTGAAACTTGTGTCTTTAGCTGGCCATGAAAAAGCAGCTGGCCCAGAGAGACCAGAATCGGGGAGAGAGAAGCTGCAAGGCTTATCAAGTTATCCGAGAGGCCCTGTTGCGCTCATCCTTTGTAAACAGTAAGACATGTCATGTCCCTGGTTGCTGTCATTGCTGACAGTTCTCTAAAGACCAGTAAGTGTTGAATTCTTTAAAGCTGGATTGTGCCCAGTGAGAGAAATGATAGTGCGAAATGAGGGGGCCTTTATGGATATCTGAGTACCTTGGGAAAAGACAGGAATTAAGGCTTTTCACTCAGCAACCTAATGAAAACTAGACAAATAGTCCTGCATTTAATGTATAGTTTCCACCAATTCATGCTTCTTTTGTTAGGAACAATTCCAGCCTGTATAGGAAAAGAGACAGTTAGATATAAAGAAGTAATTTCTCATTGACAAGGAAGCTTCAGGTAAAGTAATGCTTATGAAAGGACAAGAGCCTGAGTTTATATTGGTAAATTTCCAATACACAACCATTTCACAGCTTTAACTTCATAGACCTCAAAACTTTATGTCCCTGAACAAATAATCAAATACAAAAGGACAGAACTAAATAATTCGTCCAAGGTAGCCAGGACTATATGCAAAACACAAAGAATAAAATACAAGTCTTTAAGGAATATGAATGAGAAACTGTAGCAAAGACGGAAGAGATCTGAAAATAAGTTACAAATGCAGTACCTAGTGCTTAAAGAACAACAAACTTTACATTCTCTGCTGTAAAATCCATAAAGGTATCTTTGAACAAAGATTTATTTGTATAATAAGTTAATCAGATCATCAAAAAACTCTGATTGACACCATTTTTCACCATTTCTAACCTCAGGCTTTTCAAATGTATAAAATGTAGATCAAATTATTTTCATGGAAACTGGTAACATGTTGAAGTAGAATCAACTCCATATTAGATACCAAATCCCATTATAATAGCAACTGGTAATAATGTTACATTCAAGACCACCTTTGCCATGATATTTAAGCTATAGATTTCAAGGTTAATAATGTTTCAGAGGAAAGGAAATTTCCAGTGTTCCTATTTTGCTTTTCTTAAGATAATTTCCTGAAAACATTTGCTCCATTAAATGATCTAAAATGTTTGAGAGGACAACATGTCTTAGATACGCTTGTAAAGCATTAGGTTCTAAAACTTTTAAGAAAGATTATCCTTTCCAAATCAAATTCATCCCTGAAATAAGGATCATCTCTACAAAGCCAGAACCTAACAGTACATTATTTAACTTGGATTTTTACTTATTTCTATATAAGAAACACTATTTGATTGTATAGAATTATAGATTATTCTTCCCAAGTTTGTTCTTTTTATCTCTTCAGTCTTCTTGATTCAAACATCCAGACCATATCTTATATAGCTAAAGTTCAAGCATTGAATCTGAGAGTCTATGTGAACCATAGAATGCAGAGAGCAATTTAAGGGGAAAAATTTTTTATACATATATATTTCCATTAACTAAATAAAGATCACCAATTTTCCTATAAACAGAAAAACTAAAGACCCATTGTCACGGCCTAAACAGTCACTGCTGAGCAGCTTTCCAAAGAGCAAATGGTAAAAATAAAATAAAATGAAAAAGATTTGCCTGTCATGGGAGTTGGTCAATAAAATGCAACAGTGTTTATTACAACATTTAAAGTCTGTGATTAAGAACACCAAAAGGCCTAAACTAGAAAGGTTTTCAGCCTGTAATTTCCCTGCAGTCCTGGCCTGTACTTCCTTATGAGTTAGCTCAGCAGGGCTTTTTTTCCATGTCCATCATCAGCTTGTAATTATTGCCATTCTCAAAGCTATGCCAGATGGGTCTTTAGAAGCAGGCATGCAGCTTGTTTATGAGAGAAAGAGCTGTAATATTACTCTGCACAGAGACCTATCTGGTCCTAGTCAAAAGAGCCCTGCTCCTCCTTCCCCCCCTCCGCCCACCCTCCACCTTCCCACCTCACCCCCACCACTATTTTCTCTTCCTCCCCTGGACAACCCTTTCAGTTTTGGCTCCCTGTCCCAGATGAATGACCTGCTGAAGGGCTGGGATGACGGGGGCCAAGAGGTATCTGCATCTTAAAGCATATGGTCTAATCGTCACCTTTCACCATTCACATATGGAGATGGGACCGACACCTAAGGGAAAAACAAACTGGGCTCTTTCCCCAACATAATCTTGTGCAGAGGCTCTACTTAAAACATCAGAAGTGCAAGTCTACCTTTCAGAATACAGATCTGCAGAGATACCACATCTTTGCCATCCACTTCTCTTTTCCCACAAGTCCTCATTGGCTAGAAGTGACATTCCCAGCAAGATTCTCAAGGACAACCCTTTCCTCCCTTTGCCTACTGGTAGAAAGGATTTGTATGAAGGTTGAGGTCAAGGAGCTGTGCAAAGCAACACAGGGAAAGGCAAAAGCGGCTAACCAAGGTTCCTCTGGTGATAGGCCTGGGGTGTTAGGTATCCCAAAGGGCCAAGCAAAGCTTCAATCAGCAGTTAATGAGGCAAGACCTGCAACAGATAGCCACTTTTAACTCACAAAAGCTTTTAGATGTCTCTGTTTACTTTGATCCATTTCAGTTAATTTGAGCCTGGTTAGGTTGCATTTTCCTTTTTTTTTGGTTAGATAAACCCTCTGCTCCCACTCCATCTCCACCCCCACCTCCCAAACAATAGGATCATTTACCAACTTTATACTTAAGTTTTGAGATCTTCTGTCAGGGTGGACAACAGTTATACAAAATACAATGCAAGGAAGGCCAGTACCCACAGTGTGCCTATAGAATGGAAATTTCAAAATCCCACCAAAAGGGCGGGACAGGAAAGGCTTCATTTTCCAGAGAGATTTAGTTATTTGTTTCTGATTAGGTGAAGTACGCGTTCTTTTATCCTTTGTTATTTTTACCCATGTGATGACCAGAGAGTTTTCTTTGTTACAGTGTTTCAGAGCAAATAAAACTAATTTACTAGAATATGAAATAAGCCAGAAAAGAACTGTACCTGATGGTCACAGACATGGAGATCCCTTAACTGGCCAGAGTTTCCAGGCCCAGTGGTTGGCGCTGGAATCCCGTCTGGGAAACAGAGCTCCTACTCTGAAGGATTTGCACGTAGGTCTTCCTGTTAATGGGGATGTGCTGGTGTAATGAGCTTTTAATTAGGTCAGCTCGAAGCTTGACGACACAGAATTCTTGGGCCGCGTACTCACGGGTACTGGTAACAGTCCCAGAACCCTTCCCAGCATGCCTTGCACAGCCTCGCTATCCCAGCATGCCTTGGCGACGTCACCATCCCGGCATGCCCTGGGGCTCATCTCACCTCAGCCCTTACTCAGTTATTACTTAGTTTATATCCTCTTACCTGCGGCCTTCTCTTATTCTCTCTCTCTCCTGTACTACTTCTCAAAACACCTTTCCCTTGGTCAAAATATTATATTTGAGGCAGGTGTACATTTAAAGAAAAAGAAACTTCTAATCATCCAGCCAGTAAAATTAATTTAACAAACACATGGGCAGGTTTGATTTGATATATATTGCTCAAAAATATTTTTTTCTCAAGTGATCCATATTCCTATTCTTCAGTCTCCACCCCTGTTCTGACTTCTACTTATCCAGGAAGTATTATGAAGACATATAAGTTAATGGAAGAAACAGGATGAAATCTTTCTGCCCTTTTGCCGTTAAATAAGTTGGAACTGCTTTAAAGTGTTCTCTTTGAAATCCTGTCCACTGAAGACCCCGAGGAATCATCAGAAGTTAGGAAACGCAGTTTCTATTTTGAGTCCTTGTTGAGAAAGGGAAGGACTTAGTATCCAGGTTTGAGCTAATGTTACATGCCAGGAAGGGTCTTAGGCAATGAAGGTGCTTTATCTGTTGCTCCCATGTTAGGGCCTCAACCGTAAGAGTCTTCATTTATTTTGCTCTTTCCTGTGTCTTTAAAATGAAAGTAAGACTGGTTTATCACTGAAGAACGTTGAACTCTGGTTGAAAGGCATTAAGTTCAGAAAAAACAAGTCCAGAGGTTTTAAACTATATTGATGGAGAACTGTCATAGTAACAGCTAATATTTACTTAGTGCTTATAAGGGACAACTCTGCTGTATGCTTTAGGATTCTGTGTAATTTGTAGTATGTTTCACATACAAGCTCACTAAATTCTTTCAGTTACTGACGGTGGCAGTTGCTAAGCTATAGGCCAAGTTATTCCTTTCATTCACAGTCTAAGGAGAGATGACACGGGCATGTTGAGTCACTCAAAACAGGCTCAAACCACTCCAAGGAGTTTGCTTGATGAAAGGTTTTCCTTTCCTTCAAAGCCACTTCCTGTGTCACATGACCTGTATCACTCCAAAGATAATAACACTTCATGCTTCCAGAACACTTTTATCCAAAGATTTCAAAGCATTTTCAAACGTTAATTAAGCCTTCACCATCCTGGAAGATAGCAATGCCAATCTTGCCGTTTAAATACTGTATTCCAGAACACAGGTTGTTCTAATCACTGAGAGGGAAATGGAGGCCTCTCTGAGCAAATCCAGTGTATAAGCCACCACCCAAACACTGATGACACCCTGAATTGTCCTATGTGTCCTGGGAAACCACCACAGCATCTCTGTTCTAAATTGTCCACTGCTCCCACTGGTTGTTTACCTTGGAAGAACCACATCAAAGAATAAAAGGGATAAGCAGGAAAATAGTTCCATTTTGTCTAGGGGTAAAAATGTATTGTTTTATAAGCACTCCCAACAAACATGTGCCTTTGTTATATGCTTCTTCATTTATCACGATAACCAGAGGAGGAAAAATAATCAACTTTCCCAAGGCTTAAATGTGGCTATTGAGACTGCAGTTTACCTATCCTCCTGTTTTACAGGAGAAGGCGATGGCACCCCACTCCAGTACTCTTGCCTGGAAAATCCCATGGCCGGGGGAGCCTGGTAGGCTGCAGTCCATGGAGTCACAAACAGTCAGACACGACTGAGCGACTTCACTTTCACTTTTTACTTCCATGCATTGGAGAAGGAAATGGCAACCCACTCCAGTGTTCTTACCTGGAGAATCCCAGGGTTGAGGGAGGCTGGTAGGCTGCCATCTATCTATGGGGTTGCACAGAGTCCAACACGACTGAAGTGACTTAGCAGCAGCAGCTGTTTTACAGACATTATGAACCCTACTGATCCATCCAGGAACAAATTTCAGGCAGTTTGTGTATCCTATTTAGTCTGGATAAAAGAAGACCACGTAGCAACCAAGACCCTTCTAGATTCACCTTGCCTTTTTTCCTGGCTTCATCTCTCTTCACTTTAACACACTGGCTTTCCCTCCATCCTTCCAGTAAGCCAAGCTTTTTCCTACCACGGGGTCTTTGCACAGGATTTTCCTGCTTTCTAGGTGTGTTATTATTCCCTGTTCTTAATGAAACTCCCACCTTAGTTCCCAGTTTAAAGGTTACTTCCTCAGAGAAGATTTACCTTTCTATTACTAAATTAGCTTCTATTAATGTTTTCTCTAGTGAGAGATTGTTGTGGTAATAACTGATGAGATTTTCTTTGTTAAATGTTCTCCTTCTAGATTATAAGCTCCATAAGAACAGGGACACAGTCTGTTCAGCTCACCACTGCATAACCCATGCCTGGCATTTTGGATGACCTCAAAAAAAGAGCAGTTGAATAAATCAGTGAGTGACTAAATCTTTTAACTTCGTTTGCAAATCACATTTTTCTTTTGAAGTGATATTACAGGACAAAGAGAACAAGAGAGAAATAAGATATCAGAAGTTTGGTTGTAATCATTTAAGGCCTTGATTTATTTCTACCAATACTGAGAATAGCAAACAATATTTGAACTATTTGAGTAAATACAGTTTTTACTATATTTTAAGCTTCTGGAGTAGGTGTTTTACCTAACCATTCTCACAGCAATGTTGGGAAGTGAGAAACTTTTATCCTCGTTTTGTGCTTATGAGGACTAAGTAATTCTCACATGTTCCTGAGACTCCTCCTTCCATTTTTTTTGTTTGTTTGCTTGCTTATTGAGCATGCACTGTTAGCAGGCACATTGGTGGCAGAGTGATGAATGAGACAGCCATGGCCCTCTTCTTGAGAGCTTCTGTCTTCGATCCTCCACAGCAATAGCACAGTGCATTCTGGCATGTCATTGGTGCTCAATAAATACTAAAACAGTGTGAATCAGGTTTAAAAAAAAACAACAAAGAACTATAATTGAATCCCTTCAGAGTTTTAAAGGTCCAATGATACTGTTACAGTACTGATGCTCATTACATGATTCTGCTGGAGGACATATGGTTTACCATTCATTCTGTAAAGGTGTAGAGTGCACAAGGAGGTCACCAGTCACTCCAATATTCTAATAAAAAATATGGTGATTATCAGTAATGAGTTTTAATTAATGGTGCCATACAGTGGCCAAAATGATCTTTCTAAGACACAAATTAGAAAACCAGACCATGCCTTACCCATGATTTATAACCTTCTAGGGCTTCCCATTGGCCTTGGGATAGAGTCCAATCTCTCCATCTTCTTGACACAGATGACAAGAGCTTGACTCCCTCTTTGGAATTTTGTCTCTTCTACTAACTACACTCACTACTTTGCAGACTTTGTAAAAAAAAAAACATTTAACTCCTCCAACACCTCTAGGCCTTAGATGGGATCTTTTAGTAACACTCTCTCTGCACTCCTTGTCTTCATTGAGGGGATGGTTTATTTGTGCAGAATTTTTACTGGGCAGTGCGCCTAGGACCAATACCTGTGAATAGGGAGGGAAGCAGGTTTGGGCAGAAGGAAAAGCTTATCTCCAATATGGTGCAATTGAAGCCTCAATTGATCTTCTGAAGAGCTCTGGAGCTGAGATGGCCTTTCAGAGATGTCTGAATGAAGGTAAGAAGGTAGTCCTTTTACCTCAGCTGCCCCTAAAGATTGAGATAACGTTAAGCAAGGTAGCTTCCTTCAGCAGAGAGCAATTCCTAGGGAGACACCTCAGCTGAGAATCATTAAAAAGGCAACACTACTGCCAGCAGGGGAAGAACTGTTTCCCTCCTTAAGGAGGAGCTGGGTGATGCACCGCCAAATCCATGACAGTCTGGTTAACTCTAGTCATTTTTCGGGCCTCAACCTTAACATCTCTTCCTCCAGGAAGCCTCTCCTAATTACCTAAGCCTGCTGCAAAACACCTGTTGCTTCCCCATGGTGACGTGCTTCACATTATATTATAATTATCTGTTCTGTGTCTGTGTTCACCCAGGAAAACATAAACCACATGAAAAAGGACCTGGTGTCTATCTTATTAACATTCTGTCTACCAATATTCAAATAATCATGAACAAATTAAAGAATGAAGGACAAATTAAAGACTCCATTTTGATTTTTCAAAAATTTAATGCAAATGTCAAAAAGTCTGAAAGACTATTCACCAAAACATTTGGTTATCTCTTGGTAGCAGAATCATGTGTGGTTCTTATTTCCTTTATTTTATCTTTTCATATATCTAAGTTTTTATAAGCACATGTAGTTTTTTTAAAAAGTTTTTTAAAGTAATAATTGTTTTGAAGGAAAAAAATAAACCTGACTCTTAGTATAATATAGGGTTGGCCCAAAAGTTCATTCGGGTTTACATACCAGCATGTGGAAAAAGCTAAACAAAATTTTTGGCCAACCCAATAATGACTATCATCAACAGACTCATCCCGTGAAGTTCTTATTTTTTCTTTTATTGGAATTTATAGTCCATAAAGCAGTTTTACATAAAGGATTTTGTTTAATCTTGAAAAAAAGTTAACAGGAAAAGAAAGGCAAGTATGATATTTTGATTCCTACTGAACTATAGAATAAAACCAACCCTTTCAATCAGGAATGAGTTAATGTACCCTCACAACCTTGGAGTCCAGCTGTCTTCTTTTTCTCCAGTAAGTTCATATTTGATGCAGTCTTGACAGGCCCTGAGGACAACAATGATATAAAAAAACAAATGGAAGCCATCTCATCCTATCATCCCTGGGTCTTGCTGGCTACAGTCCCTATCCTCACTTTTCTCTCTCCCTATTCCTATTCATAAAAGAGAGTAAAATGTCTCTCCTGTGGCCTTATTTTCATCATTTGTTTGCACAAGCCTAATCTGCAAGTCCAGCTAGAGTTGAAAGCCCTGTTTCCCCCTCACATCTCATGTCCCCCTTCTCTCCTAGGAATGATAACACTTAACATATGGATAGCACTTTCCAGAAGGCTTCTGCATACATCACCTCACTGGGTCCTCCTAATAAACCTTTGAGGTCTGCACATCAGATAACATTACCCCACATTAGAGATAAGGAAACCAAAACACAGGTTGCGTGACTTGCCAAAAATCACAGTTAGTTACTGATAAACAAAGGACTAGAATCTGGGGCCTTACAAGAAAAGCCCAGAACCCTCTGTGTTTTTGCTTTGATCTTGTAGTCTAGCATATGACCCACTGATAGGGCCCTGCAGAATCTAAAACTTGTTACAAACTAAACTGATGAAAGCAAGATTATGGGTTCAATTTCCAAGTGGCCAATTGTGATGCTTGCACTGGTGTATGCAAACGCAGGCAACAGACCAGCAAGTAGGACCCAACTTACAAAAAGGACTTGTTAAGAATGTGTAGATGATTCAGTTCAATTCCACCACCATCATGAATTGAATACCTTAGTTACTTGTTCTTTTAAGTCTACATAAATATATTCACAGAAATATATAATAACCTTCCTTAGAAAGAGACTATACAAATCTATGTTTCTATAATTGACATATTCTGTCATCATAGTTTTCTTGGGATAGTCTCAACTTATACTGATTGTCCTGGTGCAATTAATGGCTCTCCCTTTCACTCAGAAAAAAAAAGTCCCAGTGTGGAGGATAATTTATATTGTCATCCTATATACATCTCACAGAGAACAAATGTGCAATTTCAGTAGACACTGAACATATTGATTTTCAACAGGGCAAGTCCCAAATGTTGTAAGAAGGACTGCTGTTATTGAACTACACTGCTGGAAAAATTCCCAGTGTTAAATGGCCTTCAGTAAAGACACACATCCCTTTGTGTTCTATGGGGCTCAAGTTTTAAAACATAGTGAAAGTCTGGCTAGCTACAATCCATTTGCTAAATGATTTTGGTTTTTCTCCACCTTATTCTCTCACCTGATATTGTATCTTTTCTCATTGCTTATCATAAGTGTTCTTTTCCACATTCATCTTTTAAAATGAGAAGAGACAAATTAAAAATCATGTTTTTTGGCTTAAAATTATAATGCCTCCTACATTTCCCAAAGGAATCCTGCCAAAGCAGTGGTCTAGAACAATAGCAATTTGCCAAAAGGTAAGAGATAAGATCTTCATGGCAATTCCAACTCATGACTTTGAGCTTATGAAAATAGTTTTCCCCAGCTGTAAAATGGAGCAAATGCCTACTCTTGAGTTGCTGAAAAACATAAGTTGTTGTGACTCACATAATTGGTAAACAATTTATTTTGATCTCCTTAGAAGTTCCAGTGCTGCCTCAACAAAAGACTTGGTCCTTGTTCTCAGGAAACAAAATCTTGTTCCAAAGGACAGACTCAAGATAGTACATAGTAAACACTAAGAGTATACTTCAAAAAGCAGTATGAGTTAGCCTTAGAAGAAAGTGGTATGGGTTGGAATAGTAAGCAAGCAAGTCAGTGGTAATACTTTTTCCCCAAAGCACCCCAAACAACTCAAGAAAATTATCTGAAGGGTGTGTGGGTGCATGCTCAGTTGCTTTGATTGTGTCCAGCCCTTTGCAAGCCTGTGGTTGTAGCCCACCAGGATCCTTTGTCCACAGGATTCTCTAGGCAAGAATACTGAAATAGGTTGCCATGCCCTCCTCAAGGGGATCTTCTCCACCCAAGGATCAAACCTGAGTCTCTTGCATTGGAGGTGGATTCTTTACAGTTGACACAATGGGAAAGCCCATCTGAAGGGTATACAGCCACTTTTCCAAAGTCCCCATGGATTCAACAGAACTTTTTCACTTTTTCAATAAAGGCCTTAAGTGATTTAGGCACTTCATGAAATAAATTAATGCATATATTTGAGTAACCCAGTTCAATCATCTGAGCAAGCAAAGATGGAAAAATCTACATTCTGTTGAGATTTTTTGATCCTTTTTTATTTTTTTTCACACAGCTCCGTCTTCTACTCTCATTGTAACAAGCCTAACCAGACTGCAGTTCTTTCTGAGGTATACACATGTAAAGATAGTGTCTAAAAGATATGAGTAAACACATCCGCCCATATCCCAGTAGAAAACAGACAAGAAGAGGCAGCAACCTCAGGTTCTTTGAAGCAAGAATTTAGCTATTCTGTGATAATACACCTCTCTTACAATCATGAATCTTTCCATATTACTGAGCACCTACAGGTTCCCTGACCAGGCCCTGTGGTGAAGATCTTTGTTCTGCAGGAATGCCTGAGTTGGGAGAGCGACTGCAATAGAGCCCTTAGCCAGACACTAGATTAGACTCTTTATACAAACTCAGCCTTAAATTAACTTTCCAGTTAGCCCCATTTTACAGATGAGGAAATAAATGCTCAGAGAAAATATTATGCCCAAGGTTACAAAGTGGTAAACTAGAAGTAAATCAGGGTTTTCATGGTTTCAAAGCCTCTGCTCTTTTTACCATCCCAGGCTTGCTTTGTTCTCATTTTCACTGCAAGCCCTGTTATTTGGCACTGCTGAAGAGAACGATTTGATATCTGGATGTTTTTCCCACCAGGATCCTCCCAGAAGAAGATGTCCTAACTTCAGTGCAACAAAAACCTGAGCGATAACATCAGATTTTGCCAGAATGGAGTTACATCCTGGCTGTCATACAGAAACCCAGGCCTCCGACAGTGAGCACACTATTATGCCACATTCTTTCAACAGCTCCAGGAGAATAGAGGAAAACAATGACATGGGTAATTTAAAATAATAGAGGATTTTTTTTAAAAAACTCCTTTGTGTCTGAGCTTTGAATTAATTATATGATTATTATTTTATTTACTTGAGTTCCTAACCACGTTTTTCAAATGTTAAATTACAATTGTTCCACAGTTTCTGAAACAATGTTAGCTAAGTACTAGAGCAAGTCAGCCAAGAAAATACCAGACAGCAGAGAAACTAAATTCAGGGCCCAGCTTTTATGAGGCCAAAGTGCTGGTGGCATCAGACATGTTACTAACTTATCTGGCCCTCAGTTTCCTCAAGAAGAAAATAAAGGGGCCTAACCCAGTGACTCAGTGGCTAAGACGCTGCACTCCCAATACAGGGAGCTGAGGTTCAATCTCTGATCAGAGAACTAGAGTTCACATGCTGACTAAGGGTTCCCATGCCACAAGTAAGACCCAGGACAGCCAAATCAACTTTTTTAAAAGAGAGAAGAAGAAAATGAAGGGACTGATCTAGAATATTTATCTGTCGATTCAATAAATACTTATTGTTAGTTATCAATATAAGTCTCATCCCTCATGATGTTTACAGTCTAGTGAGCTTCCCTGATGGCTCAGTGGGTAAAGAATCTGCCTGTAGTGTAGACAGGAGACACTGGGTCCATCACTGAGTTGGGAAGATGCCCTGGAGGAGAAAATGGCAACCCATTAGAGTATTCTTGTCTGGAGAATTCCATGGACAGAAGAGGCTAGAGGGCTACAGTCAAAGGGTCACAAAGAGTCAGACAAGACTGAGCATGCACACACAGACAGAAGAAATAAACAAGATGACAATTTCAATAGTGTGATAATTGCTATAAAAAGATAAATAGAGGATGCCATGGGAGTGCATGGAGGAGCTTCCAGTTCATTCTAGGGGTACTCAAGGGGTGCACAGTTGTGGGAGTGACATCTAAAGCAGAGGCATAAAGGATCCATAGGAGTTAGCAAGCAGGCACACACAGAGGATGGAGCCGCATCCCAGGTAGACAGGACTGCCTGGGGCAAACCTGAGGGGCCCTTCCCTGGCCTCTTGTGAAACTGGCTTAGTCTGGCTAGTTTGTGAAAAGGCAGTTGGAGAGTGAGCAGAGGAGAGATAGAAAGATAGGAAGCAGCTAGACCCATCATTAGGGACTTTGCCTATCATCAAAAGGAGTTTGGACTTGATTCTTTCCTTTGGAAACTGTTACTAGATCTTACTAAGGACCACACATCCTTCTAGGTTTTGGGGTTACCAGAAGAGCAAACCAGAGATAGGTTCCTGTTTCTACAAAGTGACATAAGAATCCATTCAAAGGTTAAAGCAGGGAAATGACATGATCAGAGTTTTAGAAAGACCACACTGACTACAGGGTAGGCACACGGCTTGGACAAGGATAACACTCTTTCAGCTAAAAAATTATAACTCCATGATTTAAAACTTAGGATATAATAAATTATAAAAATCTTATGTTAACATTTATATATGAATATATAATTATATCCCTTTTCATATGTATCATATCTTTGATTTACAGATTCTTTTGCAAGTGTTCAATAAATTGAGTGGGTTCTTTCCCTTATTGTATGTTCAGACACAGAAACATTTGGTGGGGAAGGAAAGAGAGCCAACATGTATTGAGCATACTGAATGGATCCATATTAATAATGTTCACTTTACAGATGATGAATCCTGAATCCCAAACTCAGTTAATTCTAAATGTCACTCAGTGAGAATAAAGCTAAGACCCACAGTTCATTTTCTGATTTGTCTACTGTACATCAAAACCCATAGTTTTGTATGTCTCAAGGAATATCTATAATATAGTCACCATTGACCTTGAGCTCTCAGAAGACTGATAAAGAACTGACTCATGGGTATCAGCTCGTTGACTCAGTATAGTTATTGATTGTGTAAGCGTGTCCTAAAAGTGAAAGGTGCTCAGTCATGTCCAACTCTTTGCGACCCCATGGACTATACAGTCCATGGAATCTTCCAGGCCAAAATACTGAAGTGGGTAGCCTTTGCCTTCTCCCAGTGATCTTCCCAACCCAGGAATCAAACCAGAGTCTCCTGCATAGCAGGCAGATTCTTTACCAACTGAGCTATCGTCCTATTTTCGATAAATTGAAAATTCCTGGTATTCAAAAACCATGTGTATCTCAAAATTCTGCTGTGAGTTTCTAGAAAACAGAACTCAAGTCCAGTCAAATACTAAAAGCAAGAGTTTCAGGTAGGGAGAAGGTGGTCATTTCCTTGGAGTAGAAATGCACAGACAACGAAAAGAGAGTCAAAACTTGAAAAACATTTAGTGCTTCCTAGAAAGCTGTTTTCCAGTACAAGAAATACTGCTTTCAAGTACAAGAATTCCCTGAACGCCCCCCCCCCAAAAAACCAAAATTAAATAATAAAAACCACTTCAGGCTTCAGAGCCCATTCCTGCTCTGTTCATTTAACACTTCCTTTCCTCTTGGCACATGGGCTTCTATCCCCTCCCCAGGAATCCCAACCCTCACCCAGCAAGGCTGAGGGTTTACAAGGCCTCTGGGAGCTTGGTGGCCTCCCCACACTTCCTGGTCCCCACCCACCACCCCCAGGTCTTCCAGAGTTCCCTGCTTCCTGTCCTGGAGCTAAGCCCCTTACAGGACTCACAGAAGGTGGGACACTTTCTTTTTAAGCCCCTGAAAATCTGTTTCTTCTAAAATAAGACACCTACTGTACCTTGTCGGAGAAGGCAATGGCAACCACTCTAATGCTCTTGCCTGGAAAATCCCATGGACGGAGAAGCCTGGTAGGCTGCAGTCCAAGGGGCCACTAAGTCTTCCACGACTGAGTGACTTCACTTTCACTTTTCACTTCCATGCATTGGAGAAGGAAATGGCAACCCACTCCAGTGTTCTTGCCGGGAGAATACCAGGTATGGGGGAGCCTGATGGACTGCCGTCTATGGGGTCACACAGAGTCGGACACAACTGAGGCGACTTAGCAGCAGCAGCAGCAGCAACTGTACCTTATAAGTTAGCTACAACCACTGAGTGAGGGAAAGACTGAGTATCTTTCTTCTTCATTTTGTTTGCTTTTGTTTGAAGCATCGTATTCAGTCACATCTGCCCACATCCAAGTTTAGCAGACTGTTGGCTCCTTAGAATTTCTAACATCAGATTTTCTTTGGGCCCACATACTACACACCGGCTTCCCAAGTGGTGCTAGTGGTAAAGAATCTGCCTGCCAGTGCAGGAAACACAAGAGACACAAGATCCCTGGGAGTAGTAAATGGCACTCCACTGCAATATTCTTGCATGAAAAACTCCATGGGCGGAGATCCCTGGCAGGCTATAGTCTGTGGGGCTGCAAAGAGTCGGACATGACTGAGCGACTGAGCACACACATATACGCAGACAGTCCTGTGCTTTATTAAACTAGTCATGCTATTTTCATTCCCATTGCTAGAAACTGATCTTTTCAGTGAGCATTTGCTGCAATTCTGGCTAATGAGATGAGAGATGTCTGCTGGTGGGGAAGTCTGAGAATGTTTTCCTTGCTTTAAAAAAAAAAAAAAGGAAGAAAGAAAAGAGGCACCTCACCTAGGAGGAAGCAGCTCCCTCTCCTTCTATGTGTGGTAACTAAAAGCATCTTAATGATCTTGCAGTGATGAAGAGAATCCTGAGATTCTGAGAACAGAATCTGACCTACTCAAGGTGGTGGAGCAAGAAGATGGAAATAACCTGGGTCTTCTTCTTACTAACCCTGGAGATGCCTGACTACAGGGCTCCTTCTTAGGAAAGTAAGATGTTTTCCTCATTGTTTAAGTCATTCTGAATCAGGTTTTCCACGTACTTGAAAAGGGCATGGCCCACTCAAAACTGATGAATGAGACAATAAACATAGTAGTGTGTGATAACAAAAAGCCAGGCATGGAAAAGCATAACAAGAAAGAAAGCTTTCTTTGTCAAGGAAGGAGCAATGCAATGTCTGGATGCAATATAATGTGTGCCACTTGACTTTGTCTTTTGGTCCAGCCACCCACCAGATTTGGTGATCATGAGTAAATATTGAAAGAAGTATTTATGTGTTAAAATTTCGTAAGCAGCATCCTCCCTCCACCCTGGGGCCCAGAGGAAGATGTTTTTCTTATTTCAAACTAAGACACCCACAGCTTGGAAGCTCCTGAGCTTCACTGCCTCACTGCAGTGAGAGAAATAGGTGCTCAGCAAATATCCACCAGAAACAGGAATCAGGATGAAAAGTGGTGTCCATGGAGCCTGCAGGGCCTGCGGAAGTGGTAGAAGTCCCCCACCCCACCCCATGCCAGATGTGGTGTCCCTAAGCACAGGACTGGAACCTGGCAGGAGACTGCAAAGCCCAGTGGCTCACAGCACTGGCCAGATGGATGGGATCTGGTTGTGAGCACATGTGAGACTGTCTCTGGAGACTGCCAGAGATATTTAGGAGAACATTGCTGGAAACTGGTAATGAAGGACCCTGCACCAACAGGTGGGAGCAAAGGCAGCAGAAATTTGAATGACTGCTGTTCCTGTCACTTCATCCATACCCAACGGGTAGCTAAAAAGATGAAAGCAACTGAGAAAAAGAAAGAAGCCTTCATGTGCCATTAGGAAGGGAGCTAGCATAATATTTTGATGGAATTTCCAGCAAAGCAATAGATCTGAAGTTTAAATAGATAATGGCAATGCCCTTACTGAGTCATTTTTCTTTATACCTATCCAGCAGGATCATAACCAAGGAGAGAAATGTGAGTCCCATGAGAGGACAAGAGTCCACTAACCAGATCAGCCTTCAGATCATTCTGGTAACAGGAATCACTAAAAGCGAAGCATTACTCACCTAGAGCCAGACATCCTGCAATGTGAAGTCAAGTGGGCCTTGGGAAGCATCACTACAAACAAAGCTAGTTGGAGGTAATGAAATTCCAGTTGAGCTATTTCAAATCCTAAAAGATGATGCTGTGAAAGTTCTGCACTCATTATGCCAGCAAATTTGGAAAACTCAGCAGTGACCACAGGACTGGAAACAGTCAGTTTTCATTCCAATCCCTAAGAAAGGCAATGCCAAAGAATGCTCAAACTACCACACAATGGACTTCCCTGGTAGCTTTGACAGTAAAGCATCTGCCTACAATGCAGGAGACCCAGGTTCGATCCCTGGGTCAGGAAGATCCCCTGGAGAAGGAAATGGCAAACCATTCCAGTACTCTTGTCTGGAAAATCCCATGGATGGAGGATCCTGGTAGGCTACAGTTCATGGGGCCGCAAAGAGTCAGACACGACTGAACAACTTCACATCCACTTTTCACTTTTACAGGCTAACAAAATAATGCTCAAAATTCTCCAAGCCAGGCTTCTTCAACAATACATGAACCTTGAACTTCCAAATGTTCAAGCTGGATTTAGAAAAAGCAGAGGAACCAGAGATCAAATTGCCAACATCCCCTGGAGCATCAAAAAAGCAAGGGAGTTCCAGAAAAACATCTATTTCTGCTTTATTGACTATGCCAAAGCCTTTGACTGTGTGGATCATAATAAACTGTGGAAAATTCTGAAAGAAATGGGCATACCCAGCAATCCCCCTGTTGGGCATATACACCGAGGAAACCAGAATTGAAAGAGACATGTGTACCCCAATGTTCATCGCTGCTTTATTTACAATAGCCAGGACATGGAAGCAACCTAGATGCCCATCAACTGACGAATGGATAAGAAAGCTGTGGTACATATACACAATGGAATATTACTCAGCATTAAGGAAAAACTCATTTGAATCAGTTCTACTCAGATGGACGAAACTGGAGCCCATTATCCAGAGTGAAGTAAGCCAGAAGCAAAAACAATACAGTATATTAACGCATATATATGGAATTTAGAAAGACGGTAACGAGAACCCAGCATGCGAGACAGCAAAAGGAATGCAGATGTATAGAATAGACTTGTGGCCTCTGTGGATGAGGGAAAGGGTGGGATGATATGGGAGAATGGCATTGAAACATGTTAATTATCATATGTCTAATCAATAGCTGGCCCAGGATTGATGCTTGGGACTGGTGCAACGAGATTTTCCGGGAGGAGGGAGGAGGGAGGGGGGTTCTGGAGGGGGAGCATATGTAAACCCATGGTGATATCATGTCATTGTTTGGCAAAACTAATTAAAAAAAAAAAAAGAAATGGGCATACCAGACCACCTTACCTGCCTCTTGAGAAACCTGTATGCAGGTCAGGAAGCAACAGTTAGAACTGGACACGGAACAACAGACTGGTTCCAAATAGAAAAGGCTGTATGTCAAGGCTGGATATTGTCACCCTGCTTATTTAGCTTATATGCAGAATACATCATGAGAAATGCTGGACTGGATGAAACACAAGCTGAAATCAAGATTGCCGGAAGAAATATCAATAAGCTCAGATATGCAGATGACACCACCCTTATGGCCAAAAGTGAAGAAGAACTAAAGAGCCTCTTGATGAAAGTGAAAGAGGAGAGTGAAAAAATTGGCTTAAAGCTCAACATTCAGAGAACAAAGATCATGGCATCCAGTCCCATCACTTCAAGGCAAATAGATGGAGAAACAGTGGAAACAATGACAGACTTTATTTTTGGGGGCTCCAAAATCACTGCAGATGTTGATTGCAGCCATGAAATTAAAAGACGCTTACTCCTTGGAAGAAAAGATACAACCAACCTAGACAGCACATTAAAAAGCAGAGTCGTTACTTTGCCAACAAAGGTCTGTCTAGTCAAGGCTATGGTTTTTCCAGTAGTTGTGTATGGATGTGAGAGTTGGACTATAAAGAAAGCTGAGCACAAAAGAACTGATGCTTTGAACTGTGGTGTTGGAGAAGACACTTGAGAGTCCCTTGAACTGCAAGGAGATCCAACCAGTCCATCCTAAAGGAAATCAGTCCTGAATATTCATTGGAAGGACTGATGTTGAAGCTGAAACTCCAATACTTTGGCCACCTGATGCAAAGAGCTGACTCATTTGAAAAGACCCTGATGCTGGGAAAGATTAAAGGTGGGAGGGCAAGGGGACAACAGAGGATGAGGTGGTTGGATGGCATCACTGAGTCAATGGACATGAGTTTGAGTAAACTCCGGGTGTTGGTGATGGACAGGGAGGCCTGGCATGCTGTACTCCATTGGGTCACAAAGGGTCGGACACAGCTGAGCGACTCAGCTGAACTGAACTGAACTGAGATTCAATCATAGAGGATTTTAAACTGTAGAACTTTGGGACAATTGGGCAGTGACTATAAAACTAGAAGAATCAGGCCTCCCAATATTCACTTAGAATCTGTGCTAAAACTGTAGTTATGTTCCCATATCTGCTTTCTTTGTTGATTCTAACCCCAGGGCATGGGGTGTGGGGGTGGGGGTTGGGGTGCGTGTATATGTGGTGTCTTCAGAGACCCAAGTTTGTGAGAAGGAGCATACCATCTCTCCTACTTGGCCTTGATGGACCTTACCAAAGAAAATCTGGGAGGTCAAAACTCATATTTGCCTAAACCTGGAACAGAATTCAGTGGATTCTTGTTTCCAACAATCAAGAATCCACTGAGCAGAGCAAGGAGAAAGCAACATAAAGCCACCAAGATGAGATTTCAAAACACTCCAAGATGACAAAAAATCAGTGACAAAATTAGCAAAGCCCTCTAACTTAATCTTTTCACTTTCCTAAGTCACATAAAATAAAATCACATTTCAGGGCCACCCAGTGAAAGGTTGAGAGAAATGGGAAATGGTTGTTAACTACTGGCATTTCAAAAATGTTCATTCTGAAAAGTGGAGCAGGGAGGCACTGACTATGGCATGGTCTAGAGCATGGTTCTATATTTGTAAGTTAGCTTAAATAACTGTAGGTACTTTAAAGGGGGAAATCCCTTAAATACCTAAAATTATCCCCCAAAGGAATGTTCTAGACCCTGGAATTCCCTTGGCAGTGAGGCTTACACCATGGTTAGGTTCCAGAGTCTTAACTAGGATCAGGCAGGAACATCAGAATCCAGGGGAGTAGGAGGCAGAGTCTGAGTGAAAACACAAAATCATATTCAAGAAATCATAGGGAGATTAAACCAGAAAAGCTGAATACAACATAAGATCAAGGGGCTGGCTTCAGGCCAGGAACAGGAAAAAAAGCCAGAAGATGAAGAAAGAAAAGTGGGGAAGGTAGGATTCAAGGGAGTAGTTCAGAAAGTTTATTGTATGCAAGATCAGGTGTCCAAAAGGTTCTCCTATTGGATCTGGCATAGTTCTAACAGGAATGGTCACCCTGGCTTAAAGGAACAGATAAGAGTAAAACAAAATGACTCAAGAGAAAAAACATGCCAGGAAAATTTTGTTCTTTCTATCTCCACCCTCATCCACAAATTATAGAGGGGGCAAATGATTGCCAAATGTAGACAGGCATCTGCTTTCTACACAAATAACTTTAAAAATGTAATTTCAAACAGTTTCAAATAAGTTTCAGGGGACATTCCAAAGAATAAAAATCACTTTTCAGTTAGAAAGAGAAAAAAAGAAAATATACTATTTTTGAGCACCTGGTAAGTGCCAAGCATGGCTTCTTACCACAATCCTGAAATATTATTAGCCCCAATATTTATATGAGGAAATAAAGACCCAAGAGATCCATTCCCAGATAATCCAGGAGAGACAGATGCAAAGAGAACCAGGGAAATGGCCTGCCATCTGAAGTTTGCAAGATGGCTAAGAGAAGCCAAAAGGTAGTTGCCTGAAGTGAGCATTCTAGGAGAAGAAACAAAGTGAGCAAATGCAGATACTGTCGAAAAATGCAGACGACTGAGTTAGTTGGAAACGGATGGAGCAACAAAAGAGAGCCACATAAAAAGAGGAAGTGTAAGAAGTCATGATCAGAGCCTGGAAATGCTTCCCCACAAATCCACGTGTCATCCTTGTGCTACCTGCGTGCTCTACAGCCACTCCAAAGAGTTCCATCGAGTAAATCACTGCAGGACAAATTAAAGCTCGTGCGTTTTCAGGACAGGAATCAAGGCTCCTTAACTTGCCTTAAATTGTACACAGGGACTCTCTTGGACTCACTGGAAACAAAGGCTCAACCTGGCAAACATCCAGGGGAGACCTCATTCTTGGGCTTTTATGGCGTGTTTTGTTTTCAAAGAATATTTCAGCTTCTGGAATATCACACTTATTCAAAATTCTATGATCTATAGTGATGAAACTCCTCAGTTCACCCCTGGGGCTCCCAGGCTGTCACATAAACTGGTGTTTTACTTCTAGCTTATACCTTGGAGAGTCTAGAGACTACT
Organism: Antilocapra americana; assembly: GCA_007570785.1. NCBI lineage: Eukaryota > Metazoa > Chordata > Mammalia > Artiodactyla > Antilocapridae > Antilocapra > Antilocapra americana. The sequence goes on along the minus strand of ML664174.1, from coordinate 18,845,252 downwards.
GGAGCTTTTACATGTGTCCCTGAGAGGGTCACAGTGTTGCAGTCCCTCTGCAGGCTTCCTCTGCAGTCTGCGCCTCTGACCTCTGTGCTCATCTGTTTCCCATGATTCCTACTGGGCCTCAGGGCGGAGCAGTATAACACAGTACAGCATAATTCACTTTTATAGAGCATCCTTCATGCGAGATATCACAGGGAGCTAATCAAACGCTGAGGAGAAAGGGTCTGCTGCAGGATAAGATTTAAAGGGAGGAACTGATTTAGTGGCTCAGGGGGCAGAAAAGAAATTTCAGATAGATGGGTTAGGAGAAGTGAAAGAACAACCCCCGCTGTGGTAAACCATGGGTGGAAAGAAGTGGCTAAGTCTGGGGGGAAGAATAAGTAAGGGTAGGAAAGCAGCTGGTATTCTGGGAAACTACAGATCCTTTCACAGCCAAAGGTGACTGGGATTTCATTTGGGAAAGTAAGTGAATTGTTGGAAAGCCTTTGGGACCAAAGAACAGAAAACCCAACCCAAAATCTTGTTCAAAATTATTTGAACAAGAAGGAAATGTTACTATCTCTCATCAGAAGATGTCCTAAGAGTGGCCTGGTTAATTCAGTGGCCCAATAATGTCATCAAAGTCCCAGACCCTCACCCTCTTTCTACTCTGAATTCCTCCATGTGTCAAATTTGTCCCCAAAACTGCAATATCCCAGGTCACAGGATGGCTACTGCAGTTCTAAGCATCACACCTAGATACAGCAACATAGGAAGCAACAAAAGAGAGGCCGTTTGCCCAGCAGGTCCACTTTGTAGAGTGAGGAAGTCCTTCCCAGAGCACCTCCACCAGACTTAACCCCGGCATTGGAGTCTAGTCTCTTTCTAAACCAAAGATGGATCAACATAATTGGTTCAGACCAATCAAGATTCACTTTTAAGTCACATAAGAGAAAAGTGGGCCCCTAAATTCAAAGCTTTGCCCACAAAGAAAAAGAAACAGTGGGTGACTGATCTCCACCCACATGTTTCATAAAACTGGCTTTGCATCTGTTGTCGCCTGGAGAAATACATCCAATACATATTTACCTGTACAATTTAGCTTACTTGTTTAGAATTTAGGAAGACCATACTGGAGGAAAAAATCTCCTATACTGAGAAAGAAAATAAGAATTTCTAAGTATAAGATCATGTGTGGAAGAGGTAGCATGGGGAGCTGAATTTAGGCCTCATTTTAGAGTGAAATTAAACATATTTACAAATAGAAGGAAAGTATGTTTGTGATCAAGGACTTCTGCCCTTGGCTTCATCTGAAGCCTGGAAAGGGAAAATTTTAATTCTGAATTAAAAATGTAATGGTAGAGTCAGAACCTTTTGAGAGCAAGAATCTCCTGTTTCTGGAGGGGGTGGAGCAGCTGTGAAAGGGAAATATGCAAGAATGCCTAGCCAAATATCAATCCAGGGACTTGTACATGAGAACTTCTGCAAAGTCCAAAGCAAAGAGTTGTATGAAACCCACAGGGATAGGAGGAAGACACATTTTCAGTAAGTGTGGAACCAAACTGAACTTTACAGATTCTGAGCTTGCCGATCTTGAACCTTTTGGGGTTTGAGTTCATTTAGTTTGGGCAAAATTCATTTCCAAATACCAAGGAAAAGAATTGGCCCCAAAGATTACTGAACATCAACTAGCTCTTAAGAAACCACACAGGGATGAGTTAAGTGTAAATGAATCACAAACACACAGATTAAATTTCTTCTAAACTGCACCAGAGTTTAAAGGCCAAGGGGAAAAGCACTTGAGGCAAAAGACATTTTGACTTTGCAAACCTAAAACATTTTTAATGAGTTTGAATTCATTCAGTTAAGATTCAGCTGAGTTCTTTCTTCCAAACCCAGTGTTCCACCTAGTGATGTTTTTACAGCTGCCAGTCTAGATCTGCTTCACCTTAGGAAATTGCTTTGGTTTTCTTTTTTTTTTTTTAATGTTAAATTCTTGATCCAATGTGATCTAAGATAGCTGAGAACATTATCACGGCAATGACAAAATTATTATACTAATGGCCCCTAGTATAAATGGTAGAAAGTTCTCCACTCAATATTAGGGACAAGATTAACAAATCTCAAAGATAAGACATGAATTACTCTTCTCAAAACTTTACATTTAAATACTAGTAATCATATAACAGGAATTCTTGTGTCTTACAACCACTTGTGGAAAGTTATTATTGAGTATGCACAAGGTATCATATAACATTGGAGATAAATGGTAAAGATGTAAAATTATTTTTTTTGTCAGTTTACTCCTTGTTCTGGATGAACACCGCTTGATAATTGGCTCAAAGTATTATGCCACAAAAATCTCTTTCATACCCTCTCTTTCTTCCTTTTTGGAGTAGCTGACTGTCCCCTATAAGTCTGTTTTCTATTATATTCCACCTCTTAGCTCTCAGTCACTCCCATATCAGATTCTCTCAGATAGACATCTCTTCTTTATAACAGATGCTCAAACACTGAGAAGTTGAAATATCATTAATTCCCTTATTTCTCCACTAGATTCCTTTACCTTTTGCCTGCCTACCTCAGACAAAGCTCCTTCTACTCTCTTTTCCATCTGCTCAAAATAGAATATAATTATTAATACCCCAACATTCATATCAGCATTATTCACAATAGTCAATATATGGAAGTAACCTAAATGTCCATCAACAGATAAATGAATAAAGGAAATGTGATATACATATACATGGGCTTCCCAGGTGGCAGTATTGGTAAAGAACCCACCTGCCAATGCAGGAAACATAAGAGATGTGGGTTCGAACCCTGAGTTGGAAGATCCCCTAGAGGAGGGCGTGGCAACCCACTCCAGTATTCTTGCTTGGAGAACTTCATAAACAAAGGAGTCTGACAGGCTACAGTCTATAGGGTCACAAAGAGTCAGGCACAACTGAAGCAACTTAGAACACATGCATACATATGTACATGTACACACACATACACAAATGGAGTATCATTCAGCCATAAAAGGAATGAAATGCTGCCAATTGTGAAACTGGATGGACCTAAACAGTTAGCGAAATAAGTCAGACAGAGAAAGACATATACTGTACATCTTCACTTTTATGTGGAATCTACAAAATAAAACAAATGAACAAATGTAGCAAAAAGAAATAGACTCACAGATACAGAAAACAAACTAATGGTTACCAGAGAGATAACATAGGTGGAAAAGATTAAGAGGTATAAACCATTAGTTATAAAATAAATAGGTTACGAGGGTGTAATGTACACCAAAGGGAATATAGTCAATATGTTACAATAATTTTGTATGGAGTATAATCTATAAAAATATCAAATTACTATGCTGTATACCTAAAACTAAGACAATGTTTTAAGAGAATTATATTTCAATTAAAAATAAAATAGTACATAACTAACTTCGGTTACCTTCTCCTCAATGGTCTGGCTTGAGCTAGGTGTAGAATTTAGAATATTTGAACAAAAGTAGAGATTCGACATCTTTTAGAGAGCAGTACTTAAATATGATTTCTTGAAACTGAAATTGAACTAACTTTTATATTTAAAGTTCTACTCCCTTGAGACATAGGGTGCTGCCAGTCTGTGCCAAAACATAGTTTTGTGGCAACCCTCCCAATGAAATCCAAACAACAGTTAGAGCATAGAGATATCTTACTTCTGTGGAACACATTTTACATCATAGACATTATATGCTTGCATCTCAGAAGGACCTGGTGAGATGAATGAGTACATTTTACAGATTAGAAATCTGAATTTCAGAGAACTTACACTTCTAGGAAGTGGCAAAGGCAGAATTTAAAGAGGTCCATAGGAACCCATGCATGCATGCTAAGTCACTTCAGTCGTGCCCAACTCTTCGTGACCTTATGGATGGTAGCCTGCTAGGCTCCTCTGCCCACGGGATTTTCCAGGTGAGAATACTGGAGTGGGTTGCCATGCCCTCCTCCAGGGGACTGAACCTGGGTCTCTTACGTCTCCTGCAACAGAAGGCAGGTTCTTTACCATTAGCACCACCTAGGAAGCCCAGGCCTCATTTGTTAACTTACTTCCCACTGCAATGGTCCAGGGAGTGCTGGAGGGAGTGCTGGAGTTCTTTGGCTGGGTGACACTGCAAGAGCTAAAATTTTGTTTTGTTAGCCTTAATTCAGTTAAAGGGGAGGGATGACACTTTAGGGGAAAGAGCCCAAGTCGTTTTTTTCTTTTTCTCAATTAAATTATATTTTACAAGAATCCCTGGTGAAACTAGAGGGAAACAAATCTTGCTTCTCCACTCTCCTTCAAACAAGTACCTAAAATATCCCTCCTAATTCCTGACTTCGGGAGATGGCTTATGTAATTATTATTACAGCAGCCTGTCCTGTTAAAGGAAAACCCAATAACAAGTGCACTGGGCTCTCCCTGCCTTGGAACAGATGAATTCCCTACAGCAGGAGAGACTCACCACATCCAGTGAAAAAACGATCACAGATCTTGGATTTTCATTTGGACATGTGTTTGGAGAAAGAAACAGGAAAAGCGTGTAGGACCAACATAGGAGACACAACTGGTGAACCTATTTTCATTGCACAAATCCTGGGAAGTTTTCTCTGGGAGCCAAAATAAAGCATTCATCTCCTCCATTCATTTTGTAGAAGTCTCAAAATAGTCAATGGAGTTCCACTCCTTTTCTTAAGGCCACTTCCTTTCCCCTCCCTCTACCCACCTCTCACCCCAAAATAAAACTTTTTTCTCCCAGTCAACACGTTTTCTGGTCACCACAACAACAAGCAGATTCACAAAGCAAATGAGTAATTCGGAATGTGACAAGTCTCTCATCTGACTCACAAAAAGAAAAAAAGTAAAGGTGGCTACTGCCAAAATGGAAATGTTTTCTGGAAAATTCTTGAAAATATTCCTAAAATCTCAAATCAGGCAAGTAAATATACCCTGAGGAAAAACATGGAATTTCTCAAAATATAAATAAGGTAAACATTTTAGTGTTAAAATGTTGGAAATGAATATACTGATGCATCTGTGTAAATGAACCTTTTTTCCCTTTTTCTAATGTCATTTTTTTTTTTAACACTTGAGTTACTGCTTAAGTGTCCTGCCAGGCAGGTGGTGGTGATGGTCACAGAATTTCTATATAGAAAGGGCTTATAGGAGATTATCTGGATAAAGAGGATGCTGGGAACTTGACGACAATCTAGCACCTAGTGGATTTTACTTAGACACTACAATTATTGGCGGGGGCTCTAATGGTAAAGAATCTGCCTGCCAGTACAGAAGATGCAGATTTGATCCCTGGATCAAGAAGATCCCCTGGAGTAGGAAATGGCAACTCACTCCAGTATTCTTGCCTGGGAAATTCCATGGAGAGAGGAGTCAGGTGGACTACAGTCCATGGGGTCTCAAAGGTTGAACACAACTGAGCAACTGAACACACACACATGCACAGTTATTGGCAGGAGTGCTTGGAGAGGGAGCTAATGAAGATTATGATGAAACTTGAAGGCAATGGCACCCCACTCCAGTACTCTTGCCTGGAAAATCCCATGGACAGAGGAGCCTGGTAGGAGTTGGACATGACTGAGCGACTTCACTTTCACTTTTCACTTTCATGCATTGGAGAAGGAAATGGCAACCCACTCCAGTGTTCTTGCCTGGAGAATCCCAGGGATGGGGGGCCTAGTAGGCTGCCGTCTATGGGGTCGCACAGAGTCAGATACGACTGAAGTGACTTAGTAGTAGTAGTAGTAGTAATAACCACTCCAGGCCACAGTAGTAAGCACTGCTATCGTCTCAGTTCAGTTCAGTTCAGTTGCTCAGTCGTGTCCAACTCTTTGCGACCCCATAAACCACAGCATGCCAGGCCTCCCTGTCCATCACCAACTCCCGGAGTCCACCCAAACCCATGGCCATTGAGTCGATGATGCCATCTAGCCATCTCATTCTTTATCATCCCCTTCTCCCCCTGCCCTCAATCTTTCCCAGCATCAGGGTCTTTTCCAATGAGTTGATTCTTCACATCAGGTGGGCAAAGTATTGGAGTCTCAGCTTCAACATCAGTCCTTCCAATGAACACCCAGGACTGATCTCCTTTAGGATGGACTGGTTGGATCTCCTTGCAGTCCAAGAGACTCTCAAGAGTCTTCTCCAACACCACAGTTCAAAGCATCAATTCTTTGGCCCTCAGCTTTCTCTATAATTCAACTCTCACTTCCATACATGACCACTGGAAAAACCATAGCCTTGACTAGATGGACATTTGTTGACAAAGTAATGTCTCTGCTTTTTAACATGCTATCTAGGTTGGTCATAACTTTCCTTCCAAAGAGTAAGCATCTTTTAATTTCATGGCTGCAATCACCATCTGCAGTGATTTTGGAGCCCAGAAAAATAGAGTTACTCACTGTTTCCACTGTTTCTCTATCTATCTGCCATGAAGTGATGGAACCAGATGCCATGATCTTAGTTTTATGAATGTTGAGCTTTAAGCTAACTTTTTCACTCTCCTCTTTCACTTTCATCAAGAAGCGCTTCAGTTCTTCCTCACTTTCTACCATAAAGGTGGTGTCATCTGCATATCTGAGCTTATTGATATTTCTCCTGGCAATCTTGACTCCAGCTTGTGCTTCTGCCAGCCCAGCATTTCTCATGATGTACTCTGCATATAAGTTAAATAAGGAGGGTGACAATACATAGCCTTGATGTACTGCTTTTCCTAGTTGGAATCAGTCTGTTGTTCCATGTCCAGTTCTAACTGTTGCTTCCTGACCTGCATACAGGTTTCTCAAGAGGCAGGTCTGGTATTCCCATCTCTTTCAGAATTTTCCACAGTTTATTATGATCCACACAGTCAAAGGCTTTGGCATAGTCAATAAAGCAGAAATAAATGTTCTTCTGGAACTATCTTGCTTTTTTGATGATCCAGTGGACGTTGGCAATTTGATCTCTGGTTCTTCTGCCTTTTCTAAATCCAGCTTAAACATTTGGAACTTCACGTATTGCTGAAGCCTGGCTTGGAGAATTTTAAGCATTACTTTACTAGCATGTGAGATGAGTGTAATTGTGCATTAGTTTGAGCATTCTTTGGCATTGCCTTTCTTTGGGATTGGAATGAAAACTGACATTTTCCAGTCCTGTAGCCGCTGCTGAGTTTTCCATATTTGCTGGCATATTGAGTACAGCACTTTCACAGCGTCATCTTTCAGAATTTGAAATAGCTCGACTGGAATTCCATCACCTCCACTAGCTCTGTTCATAGTGATACTTCCTGAGGCCCATTTGACTTCACATTCTAGGATGTCTGGCTCCAGGTGAGTGATCACACCATGGTGATTACCTGGCTCTTGTCTACCCAACAACTACTGCACCTTTCTTCCTCGCAGACAGAACTCTGATTTTGACCAGTCAGCCACTAATGCTCTAAACAGCCATGTTCCTTAGGGGAACGTGGTCCAGGACCAAAGCCAACTGGCCTAAGATAACCCCAAGGGTCTTTTCAAGAATGTTTTAGGAATAAGCATACAACTTAACTCTGACCAATTAGAGGTGAGGAAAAGTCTGCCGGAGGAGCCTAGCAATGATGTCCTCACTCCTAAGCAAGACAATCTCCTCTACCACAAACACCAGCCCACATGGATGTGGCTCCTGGCACTGTCACAGTCATCCTGCTACGAGCCTGAAGATGCAGTCAGACCAGGGGTCTGACTGAGGGTGGAAAAGAAAAGAACCTGGGTTATTGACAATATCACTGAACCTCTGAAGCAACACATCGGAGAGACAACCCTATCTCTGGACTTCTTACAATGTGAAGCAATAAATCTCCATATTGTTTAAACCAGTTGACTCAGAGTTTTCTGGTGCTTGTGGGCAAAAGCAACCCTAGAGATATATGGCCACTCTTAGTCTGCCATGCCCCCCACCACTGCATGACACAGACACTGGCTTTGAGGCTATAGGGGCTTCAAAATGCTGACCCAGAGTTCAGACACTAGAGCCACAGCCTCCTATCATGTGTAAGACCCAAGACCTTATGGAAAACCTGACAGTTTCTGAGCAAATAAAAAAGATGATATAAAATTTTTAAAAATTCAAGATCTGCTTATTCGGAAGAGGTTACACTGGTTGCAGAATATTACACTGTATTTACAAGGTACACTTATTTTGGTTTAATTTATCTGAGTTGCTCTCCTGATAATACTGTACCAAAACTTAAAGAATAAAGAATGCAGTCTTATTGTCACAGAAATGGAAACTTAGTCTCTCCATCAATTTTAAGCTGGAATGTTTATCTTTTTGAGATGTTTGCATTCGCATGCTTGCTTACAGTAAGAAAAGTACAAAAGGCATCAGAGAGACTCAAAGTCAGAATCAGTGAGAGCAGCTGGCTCCCGCACTAAAAGAAAACTGATGTAATAGGGGCTTCCCAAGTGGTGTGAGAGGTTAAGAACCACTGGCCAGTGCAAGAGATGAAAGAGATGTAGGTTTGATCCCTGGGTTGGGAAGATCCCCTGGAGGAGAGCATGGCAACCCACACCAGTATTCTTGCCTGGAGAATCCCATTGGCAGAGGAGCCTGGCGAGCTACAGTCCATAGGGGTCGCCAAGAGTCAGACATGACTGAAGCGACTTAGCATGCATGCACAATGTAACAAGAGTAACTGGAGTAATATTTTGAAAAATACCAAGTGTTTATTTTATTTTGTATTTCTATGTATTTGACTTCTCCTTAGTAAATCCAAAACATCCACCTGCTCTTGTGGTGAAATAAGATTTTCTGGTAGGAAATAAAGAGAAATAAAAAGCTAATCCTCAACTGTTAATTTCAGAATAGGACAAAATACAATAGGTTTGTAAGTCAGGTTTCATTAATAGGGGATTTGTTTAATGAATGTTTTATTGTGAAATAATTTAAGCATACTGACAAGATAATGACATAAACATCTTTTTAATCTATATCCAAAATTTTAAAAGTCTTAACCTTTGCCCTCATTTGCTTTGGATATTTTTTTAACAAAGCATAATTGATACCTCCAAGCCCATTTCTCTCTGCTCTGATCAATGGATCATTTCCCTGAATGTTTGTATACTTTTACCACGTTTGTCTATTCCCACACCAATATATGTTATTACTTTGTGTGCCTTTAAACATTATATAAATTGTAACACCATGTACAATTTCAACTGAAATCTTCAAGTTTTCTTTCATTCACTAATCATTATCCCTGTGCAATTAATGATAATTGATAGATATAGCTATTTTCATTCAATTTTTTTGTCTTTATAACATATTCTAATTTACTCATTCCCCTACTGATGGACAGATTGTTTTCAGTTTCTCAGTATCCAAAAACTGCTTCAATAAACACTTTTGCCTCCTTTAAAAGTGTGAAAGTTTCCCTTCAAGTGTTTAGACTGAATCATATAAAACTGTCAATATTCAAACATTTTGACTTGTGAGTTGACAAATTTATATGGCCCACCTTACTATATATGTTGAGATTAAAATGCCAATTGATAGGGTATAAACATCTTCAATTCAACCTGCGATAGCCAAATTTTGAGAGTTATTTTTCTAAAATCCTTTTGTAACCAGTGCCAAAGTCTTGAATACTCAGGTCAAAGAGTTTATTCCATAGAAAAAATATGTCTTCTACCTATAAGAGGGAAGGGTTGGACAAAGAGGAAGAACCTGGAAATTTCCATGTAATTCTGTCATCTCCCAAACCTCAGATATAATGCTGTGTTTCATTTCAAACCCCCAATTTTCACTATGTCCCAGGGCTAAAACACCATGGATGACTTAAAAAACTTGGTACACTATTCTAGGAGTTCGGGTCAATGAAGTTTGAGCTTGTCTTTAAGAAGCAGCCCAAGGGAAAGATATTTGGAAACACAAATTATCCACAGTTAAAATAGCAATAACTTCCCATGTAACCCTCTTTCCTTAACTAGAACCAGAAAAGATAGGAAGGGGTTGGAGAGAAGCAAAGGAATATGTAGCAATTCTTGTATCATTTCAATTTCTGAACTCAAGGAATAAAAGTTTGTTTCTTAACACAAGATCAGATGGGTTGATGTTTGCTTGCTCAAGTGTACATGTTATTCCTATAGGTGATTTGATGATCACACTCTGGAAGGCTGCATTAGAAATTACTATGTAACTTGTACTCCTATAATAAATACACACCACCTGCTTTGTAAGACTTCCTTGGTGGCTCAGAGGGTAAAGAATCTGCCTGCAGGGCAGGAGACCTGGGTTCAATCAGTGGGTCAGGAAGATCCCCTGGAGGAGGCAATGGCAACCCACTCCAGTATTCTTGCCTGCAGAATTCCATGGACAGAGGAGCTTGGTTGGGCAATAGTCTATGGCGTTGCAGAGTTGGACATGACTGAGCAACTGATCCTTTCACTACTTTTCATTTTCACCTGCCTTGTAAACACTATTGACAGTGCTTGCAATTTACCATATCATTAAAATGGCCAGTTATCAGTTATAGTATCTGGATGCTTGCTCTACACTTTTAATGACTGGAAATGCCTTGGCCACCCTCTACCAACCAATATGGCCCCCAAAAATACAATGCACACACCTGGATCCTTGTAAAATTCTTTAAACATTTTATTGTTCTGGAGTCCTTAGATATTTCTTTTCCTGTATGACTTGATATTTGAGGATTTTCTTTATGAGTTCACGAACTTAAGTTTGATCTGCCTTATATAGATAAATTATGATATTATAGCTAATATATCTATATTTTGCTACTGTAACAAAAAAAAAAACCTCAGTGCCTGATGGCTTACAATGAATATATCTATTTTGTTCACGTTTCTTGAGGTTGGCTCCAGATCTTCTGCTCTCTGCTCAGCTCCACACACACTCATCTCCATTAGTTCAAAGTCAGGAATCAGGCCAGTATACTGTGTGGGGGCAAATCACACAGTACATGAAGAGGAATGCAGAACCCTATCACGGGAGGGGCTGAAGCATGATAAACAATAATCCAATATATTACAAATGGCAAACCACTTCAGTATTCTTGCCTTGAGAACCCCATGAACCATATGAAATGGCAAAAAGATATGACACTAAAAGATGAACTCTCCAGGTAGGTAGGTGCCCAATATGCTACTGAAGGAGAGTGGAGAAATAACTCCAAAAACAGTGAAGAGATGGCGCCAAAGCAAAAACAACACCCAGTTGTGGGTGTAACTGGTGATGGAAGTAAAGTCTGATGCTGTAAAGAACAATATTGTATAGGAACCTGAAATGTTAGGTCCATGAATCAAGGTAAGTTGGAAATGATCAAACAGGAGATGGTAAGAGTGAACATCAACATTTTAGGAATCAGTGAACTAAAATGGACTGGAATGCCCAAATTTAATTCAGATGATCAATATATCTACTACTGTGGGCAAGAATCCCTTAGAAGAAATGGAGTAGCCCTCATAGTCAACAGGAGTTCTCAAAAATGACAGAATGATCTCTGTTCATTACCAACGCAAACCATTCAATATCACGGTAATCCAAGTCTGTGACCCAACCACTAATGCCAAAGAAGCTAAATGGTTCTATGATGACCTACAAGACCTTCTAGGAATAACACCAAAAAAAGATGTCCTTTTTATCGTAGGGGACTGGAATGCAAAAGTAGGAAGTTAAGAGATAATGTGGAGTAACAGGCAAGTTTGGCCTTGGAGTACAAAATGAAGCAGGGCAAAGGCTAACAGAGTTTTGCCAAGAGGACACACTGGTCATAGCAAACACCCTCTTCCAACAACACAAGAAATGACTCTACACATGGACATCACCAGATGGTCAATATTGAAATCAGATTGATTATATTCTTTGCAGCCAAAAATGGAGAAGCTCTATACAGTCAGCAAAAACAAGACCAAGAGCTGACTGTGGCTCAGATCATAAACTCCTTATTGCCAAATTCAGACTTAAATTGAAGAAAGTAGGGAAACCACTAGGCCATTCAGGAATGACCTAAATCAAATCCCTTACGATTATACGGTGGAAGTGACAGATAGATTCAAGGGATTAGATCTGATAGACAGAGTGCCTGAAGAACTATGGATGGAAGTTCATGACATTGTACAGGAGGTGGTGATCAAGACCCATCCCCAAGAAAAAGAAATGCAATAAGGCAAAATGGTTGTCTGAGGAGCCCTTACAAATGACTGAGAAAAAAAGAGAAGCTAAAGGCAAAGGGGAAAAGAAAAGACATACCCATTCGAATGCAGAGTTCCAAAGAAGAGCAAGGAAAGATAAGAAAGCCTTCCTAAGTGACTGATGCAAAGAAATAGAGGAAAGCAATAGAATGGGAAAGACTAGAGATCTCTTCAAGAAAATTAGAGATACCAAGGGAATGTTTCATATAAAGATGGGCAAAATAAAGGACACAAATAGTATGGCCCTAACAGAAGCAGAAGATATTAAGAAGAGGTGGCAAGAATATACAGAAGAACTGTACAAAAAAGATCCTCATGACCCAGATAACCATGATGGCGCAATCACTCATCTAGAGCCAAACATCCTGGAATTTGAAGTCAAGAGGGCTTTAGGAAGTATAACTACAAGCAAAGCAAGGGAGGTGATGGAATTCCAGCTGAACTATTTCAAATTCTAAAAGATGTTGTTGAAGTGCTGCAATCATATGCCAGCAAATTTGGAAAACTCAGCAGTGGCCACAGGACTGGTAAAAGGTCAGCTTTCATTCCAATCCCAAAGAAAGGCAATGCCAAAGAATGCTCAAACTACCGCACAACTGTACTCATCTCACACGCTAGCAAAATTCTCTATTCAAAATTCACACACTATGCTCAAAATTCTCCAAGCTAGGCTGCAACAGTATGTGAACCAAGCACTTCCAGATTTTCAAGCTGGATTTAGAAAATGCAGAGGAACCAGGGATCAAATTGCCAATATCCATTGGATCATAGAAAAGCCAAGAGAGTTCCAGAAAAACATCTACTTCTGCCTCATTGACTACATTAAAGCCTTTCACTGTGTGGATCACAACAAACTGTGGGAAATTCTTAAAGAGATGGGAAAACCAGACAACATAACCTGTCCCCTGAGAAACCTGTATGCAGATCAAGAAGCAACAGTTAGAACAGGACATGGAACAATGGATTGGTTCCAAATTGGAAAAGGAGCATGTCAAGGCTGTATATTGTCACTTGCTTATTTAACTTATATGCAGAGTACACCATGAGAAATGCTAAGCTGGATGAAGCACAAGCTGGAATCAAGATTGCTGGGAGAAATATCAATAACCTCAGATATGCAGGTGACACAACCCTTATGGCAGAAAGTAAAGAGGAACTAAAGAGCCTCTTGATGAAAGTGCAAGAGGAGAGTGAAACAGCTGGCTTACAATTCAACATTCAAAAAACTAAGATCATGGCATCCAGTCCCATCACTTCATGGCAAATAGATGAGGAAACAATTGAAACAGTGACAGACTTTATTTTCTTGGGCTCCAAAACCACTGCAGATGGTAATTGCAGGCATGAAATTAAAAGATGCTTGCTCCTTGGAAGAAAAGCTATGACCACCCTAGACAACATGTTAAAAAGCAGAGACATTACTTTGCCAACAAATGTCCGTCTAGTCAAAACTGTAGTTTTTCCAGTCGTCATGTATGAATGTGAGAGTTGGACCATAAAGAAGGTTGAGTGTTAAACAATTGATGCTTTTGAACTGTGGTATTGGAGAAGACTCTTGATAGTCCCTTGGACTGCAAAGAGATCAAATCAGTGTATCCTAAAGGAGATCAACCCTGAATATTCATTGGAAGGGCTGATACTGAAGCTGAAACTCCATACTTTGTCCACATGATGCAAAGAACTGAATCATTAGAAAAGAGCCTGATGCTGGGAAAGATTGAGGGCAGGAAGAAAAGGGGACAACAGAGGATGAGATGGTTGGATGGCATCACAGACTTGACAAACATGAGCTTGAGCAAGCTCCGAGAGTTGTTGTTGGACAGGGAAGCCTGGCATGCTGCAGTCTATGGGGTTGCAAAGAGAAGGACACAACTGAGCGACTTAACTGAACTGAAAAGCAAAGCACCAGCATAAAGAAACTAGCAGATTTCTTTAGTAGCTTGCATACAGGTTTTGAAGATAATTTCAAATGAGCATTTTCAAGAATGTTTGCAGCAATGATAGCATGATCAATATAAATGCATAATCTCCTTAAGGTGATACTTCAAAAAGTAAAACTCATTGAATAATTCAAGACCTGATTTTTGTTGTTATCTTATTTTGTCTTTTACAAATTCTCTTTTTCTAGTCTTCCCGGCATGTATTTCATAGTGATTGCTTTACAGTAAATATATTTACTGTTTGTTTCTGTCTTCTACGATGAGCCAACATGTATTATTCGAACTTCCAACAAGGATTCTGAGAGCCTGCAATAATCACTGCATTATGCTCGCTTCTATGGGACTACATAGTCAGTTCTAATCCTTAACCAATATTTTAAAATGTGCGTGTTAGATATCCAAGATAACAACAAAAGTCAGATCTCGAATCATCCAATAAATTTTACTTTTTAAAGTATCACCTTAAGAAATTATGCATTTATACTGATTGTGCTACCATTGCTACAAACATTCTTGAAAATGCTAGAAGTCCACCCTGTTCTTGAAGCTGATAGCGTCTTTAAAAACAAGCAAAGAGAACCTGATTATTTCCATGGATGTTCCAGCGGAAATTCCAAATAAAATTAAGATAAGAGATGGCAAATGAAACTATCCCTAATGATAACGGATCCAAGGTACATGATACAATGTGGGCCTCTGACAAAAATACTGCTCAACTACAGCTTACATGACTATTTCTTTCTCTCCACAGTCATATCCAAGTCTTGGAAATGTCATACAGGAAAAAAACTTTAGAGAGGGAATGCCTAAAGCACATAGCCGGGCACTGCAACCCATTGATTTCCAGTCTGAAAATCCACTCTCCTTCTGAAATTCAGTGAGACATTTTCAAGCTCTCACTGTGTGAAAGGATATTCAGGAACCTGATAAGGACAACAGTGGCAGCCCCTGGATTACGGTGCTGGGGACTTAATAGGATAGATCATTGTGAAATCTCAGTCCCACTGGGGCACAGCTGGACCTAACCTCCCCCCTGCCCAGCCTGAACTTCACATCTGCCAGCTTTTCGCCCTGCAGCTTTATTTCCCTTTTCTTCCTCTCTGCCTCTCATCCTTAGGCTGGGAATAGGGGGTGGGGGTGATAGGAACGGGAGAGAGGGGAGCTCACGATGGTGTAAGATTATTAACACCGGTGTAAACTTCAGGCCAATCTGGGTAAGAGAATTACCTCAAAGTCCCTCTTTGTAAATTTGCATTCTTCTTCCTATACAGTCTTTAAAAGTAGTATCTCTCGCCCCATCTAGCCCTTCTTAGGCAGCTCAGCTGGTGAAATTTATGAGCTGTAGGAATGTTATCCATTTCAGTATGTTCACATGAAAATAAGTGCAGAAAGGAAAAATCTTCACCGGCTGCTTTGACGGAACTCAGAAATCAACTGCACCGCAGAGTTCCTTTCTCCTGAGCGCTGAAATGCGTGGTAAAGGCCCCGCCCGCACGTTCCCAAAGAGATTCGCTTACAAAGATCGGTATGGGGAGGCTGATTGGGTCTCCCGAGATAGATCTCATCCTCTGACAATTCACCGAGACCCTGCTGAACCTCGCGCGTCTAATTACCTGCGTGATACCTGAGCCTTTCTCCCTGCGCCCAAGTCCAGCGCGCAAACTCGCCCTGAGGCGCGGCAGACACACAGCTAGGGGGCCCGCCTGGGCGGAGAGAGGCCCCCCAGCTGCCTCTGGAAATCCACATTTTAGGGCCTTGTAGTCATTTCCTTGCTTGTGAGAGGAAAGTTTTTGTACATTTTTATAAAAGGAGGCCCGAAGAGAACCCCCTCGTCTTACTTCCTAATATATTATGTCCTCCCCTGCCGAGTCCGGGGACTTAGTCTGGATTTGGTAACTGAAGTAATATAAATGTTAGCTAAGAAGCATTCCCGCAATATGGTTCCAATTTAGGCCTGTTTTGAAGTCGAAAGGCCCAATATGTCTCATAGAGTCTTCGCTGGACATTAGCGCTAATGTAATTTGCGGAGGAGCGCGGCCGCTACGGAGAAAGCTGCCAGGCCTCAGCTGATCAGGACGCTTTCCCAGTGCCAGGGGGACCCGTGCGCTCGCCCACCCCACGCCCACCGCTTTTGATGTCGGGGGCTTTGCTCAGGAAATTGCCTTATACTTGCCAGGGTTTACAGATAAATGGAGCAAGGTAAGTGCTGTACCCTGTCACCACCCTCTCTCCCCTCCAGGCTCTGGAAGGAGGCAGCCCCGGCTGAATGCAGCCTTTCTCTGCAAGCTGTTTGCACTTTACTTCAATCACGTATCTCTCCCAACACCGGCTTGATTTGCGAAGACACGAGTGCATTTTCGAAGCGGGGCTGACGCGCCCCCTCCCCGAACCCGTCCCCCTCCCAGCAACCCAGCACTGCGCTCACACCCCTCCCCAACTCCACGGCTGCATCGCGGTAATGAGCATATCCCCCTGGAACCGTCTGCCCTTTATCTTGCTGGGGGGACCCGCACCTTTTGAACTGCCATCTGTAGACTGTGTTGGTGCACTGACTTGTTAA
The DNA here is from genome assembly GCA_007570785.1 of Antilocapra americana. Classification (NCBI taxonomy): domain Eukaryota; kingdom Metazoa; phylum Chordata; class Mammalia; order Artiodactyla; family Antilocapridae; genus Antilocapra; species Antilocapra americana. The sequence goes on along the minus strand of ML664174.1, from coordinate 18,828,576 downwards.
CTGTGCCATGCTGTGAAGGAAATGGCATGATTTAGATCAAGTGCTCAAGACGGCTGTTCATAAGAAACACTTGAGCCAAGCTGTTGCTGCTCAGAAAGTGCCCTGGGGAGAGGGGTTCCGTTTCGGGTCACGGTCCTGCCTTGTACGGGGGCAGGCGCAAAGCGCAGCAATCCCCCGGCATCTAGAGGCTGGAGGGGGGTGGGGAGAAACATTATGAAACCATAGAAGCGAGGCTGCCAAATTAACTTCTCACCCTTTCAATCACACTCCAGAGGATAAAAGCCTAACATTTCTGCCTCAGAAACAGGCTCGGTTTACACCAAACAAGTTATTTATCTAATTCATCAGCCTGGCCAGCTATCCTTCTAATTACTGAAAGCGCGTGCTCTTTTTGAAGCCACATTTGTAGGTGTACAGTGAACAGCCAGCTAGGAAATGAGTTTTGGAAAATGTTTGTGGACAGGACTTCCCCAAGACTGCTTATCAAAATAACTGAAAAACAGAGAGTTTCTGGTTTCAGTTGTTTTGTTTCCATGAAGATGGTTTTGCTTATTCCAAGGGGCCAAAACAAAATTGAGGAGCTGCAAGTTCAGGTAAGCTGAAAAATGGTTCAGTTTTCACTTTTAAATTGAAGATTTCTCTAAGTAAAGTTTAATTAGGAAAAGGAAAACCGAGAAAGGGTCAGGGAACAGGGGATCCCTTCAGCTTACTTCAACTCTGAGGCTAATACCAAGGGCACTGATTTGTCCATTATATGGAAATAGATGATTAGGGTCATTCTCTAAGACAAATTTACTTTTCTGCACACTCTAAATCTGTTTAGTCACTTTAAAGGTGTCAATTATTGGAACAGGCTAAGACTATGAATTTCTTAGTAATAGCTTTAATAACATTTTGAAATGAAAAGCAGATACCTTGAAGTCAGCCTGCTTTGAAAAGACATATGAGCGGCTCTGGTTTTAATTTGTGCAGCATTCTACATCTGGAATCCCTTATAATTAAAACTAAAAACTGAACTACTACTTCCACCTGTCAAATGATGAAAAGATGAATGCACTAATAAGTTACTAAATAGCCCAACATGATAGAGTTTACATTCTCATTCTATACAGTAAAACAGAATTTTAGACAGGAGGCTAAAGGTCTTTGGTCATTACTAATAACACGCTTTCAGTATTAACCTGTATGTCCTGCTGCAACTACTGACAGGATCTTTTTTATATTAAGAGCTCATTTTTGTTAAGTCTTTGTTTTAAAAGTAAATATGGATTTCAGAAAGAATTCTCAAAACACATAAATTAAGATGTACTTTTCATCTCACATTTTATGGTTTTCATCATTCTTGAAATCCTTCTAATAGCTTCCTTTACTAATTGCATACAATTATCTAAAAGTTCAGTATTTACAAATATTTATCAAGCACCCACAGTATGCATGGTTCTGTGCTCCTCACTGGCAATGCAGTGCTGAGCAAGATATATCTATGTAGGTAACTTAGAGTTAGGAATACTTGAAGTAATTTCTTCAGAATGACAAAAACCACATTTCCCCCTAGATTCTGATAAGAAAAAGTCATTTTCTAAAGCTTTTGCTGTCACTCCAATTAAAACAACAATGGTCATTAAAATGGCCTTAGTCTGTCACCGGTGATCAGAAGGTTAATTATTTAAAAATGTAAATCCTGAGTTGTAATCCCTCCTGAAGCTGTTTGGAACAACTCCCCCAGCAGAGGTCGAGCTGTGTGGGCGGCCCCTAAAGGCTCATTTTTCTTATTACACAGTCTTTGCTTTTCTGTCACGAAATAAAAATGGAAATATCATATTTTGAAAAGGGTAAGGATCCTCTGAGAAAAAAAAGTGAAGAGTTTTGCCAGCCATCGAAGGGTTCTTCCATAGGGTACACACTGCTTTCCTGGAGGATGTCCTGATTGTTCTATTTAGCACAGTAACTACTACTTGGCACCGAACAAGAGAAGGGAAGGCAAGGCCTGGGGGCAGCAGTAATCACAATAAACTGAGTTCTCTGACTCTGTGAAAGTATGCCCAGCAAGAGAATTCCAGCCTTTTTTAACTCTTTTGGCCTCTTTGTATGTGTGCTCAGTCTCCAAGCCATGTCTGACTCTTTGAGACCCCATGGACTGTAGCCCGCCAGACTCCTCTGTCCATGGGATTTCCCAGGCAAGAATACTGGAATGGGTTGCCATTTCCATATTCAGGGGATCTTCCTGACCCAGGGATCAAATTCATGTCTCCTGCCTTGGCAGGTGGGTTCTTTACCACCAGCATCACCTGGAAAGCCCCATTGTATACACACAATGGCATATTATTCAGCCTTAAAAAGAAAGGAAAATCTGACATGCTGTGACATAGATGACCTTTGAAGACATTATTAGGGAAATAAACCAGTCACAAAAGGACAATGTTGTGTGGTTCCTCTTACATGAAGTACTTAGAGTATTCAAAATCATAAAGGCAGAAAGTAGAATAGAGATTGCCAAAGACTACCAGGGAGAGGGCGCAATGGGAGTTATTGTGTGACAGGTACAGAGTTTCAATCTGGGAAGATGAAAAAGGTCCGTAGATGGTTTCAGAACAATGTGAATGTACTAATGCCACTGAACTGTATACTTCAAAATAGTTGAAATCATAAATTTTACGTAATGTATATTTTGCCATGATAAAAATCAAGCCTTTTACATTAAAACAGAGATTTCCAATTTATCTAGAAACAAAGAAATCTAAGCAATGATTGACATTAGCCAGCATACCTGAATGATACCTAAGATTAAAATTGAGTAGTTTGTACTCTTAATGGACCCGTCAGATCTGCACAGCCCACCTTCTCCTTCTGGTCTTCCACCCACTCCACATCACCCACATAGGCTTCCTGCCAGGCCCCTGCAGCCTATGCTCTAAAGGGCTCTGGCAATAGCTCTCACATGTACATACAACTTTCCAAGATTTGCCTAGAACGGAATTTTTTACTGATAACACCACAATTCACTCAGTCTATCCCAGGCCCAGAGGAGCTGAAACAGGACAGGACACATGAGCCAGCATCCATGATAGAAACGTGACTAAGAAGCCCTCTTCCTGCGAAATGAACCCTCGGCACCTTCCTCTACCTACCTGCCTTTGGAGAGAACAGTGGATGTCACGACCTAGAGACCTACTAAACCGTGCTTCTTACTCAACAGTTACAAACAGAGCCACAGGTAGAGGCTTACAAAAGAACTCAAGGCACTTTTCAGCATCAGGAGAAGTTGCCTATTACCCATTTTTCAGATATTGACTTGTATGTAAATATATTACAGATTTTGTAGCTCAGTGTCAAGGAGCAATGAATTCAAGAATCTCTATGAAAGTCTGGATTATCCCCAATTGTGAACTTTCCTTCTAAGCCATTGACTGTCTGAGGGTTTCTTCCTCTTAAATGCTACTGTCAAACGAGCATTTTAAAGCATTTATCAAAACCAATGGCTGCAAACTTCAATCTGTATATTCCATACAAAGCAAACCCCAGTCTAGTGCTGATGCATAAATGATGTGTTGGTTTAATCTATTTTTCACAGGGGGTGTCTGAGAACAGGAAAATTAAAAACAGGTAGAATGGACTATTATTACTGTCCCATAGTGTGCTTTTTTACATGAGGTCTGGATTAAGATAACATCTGGTCTATATTTCTTGAACTATTTCCCTTTTATCACAAGAAAAATCGGCAACCCATCTCACAACTGCTCTTAATTTAGATCTAAATATCACTGATGAAACATTGTACAACATGCTGTTATCTATTAAAATGATTTCCCTGAAGGAACAGTTGATACTTTTATATATTCCAGCAAAGCTAATCATGCCAGGCCCCCTTAGTAGGGCTTACCTTATAATCATATGTTCAAATGTTCCACCTAAATCACTGCTTTGGTACCAAATGAGTCTTATTCTGAGATTGATTTCACTGCATTGGCAAATATGGTCCCCAGGTCTGAGAGCCACAGAACGACCAAGAATCTTTTAGGAATACAAAATTTTACTCTGGAGCAAAGGAGCCATTGTTTCCCCTCCCAGGCTGTGCTATGGGCTTTCCAGAACCCCGTGCAAGGGGAAGGCAGTAAGCTGTTTTCAGCACATTTCAGAGTTCAAGTCCTATACAATGTAGTAAATTGATTTCACAGAATAAAATCTTCTGGGTTTTTTTTCAGAGTTGCGTAACTTATTTCCACAGATAATAAATCAGGAAAGTATTTTCTCTAAAATTATTTTGCATACCAACGGTGCACACTTACTTTGTTCATTGTAAACTACATCAAGGCTCAGCATCACAGACGGTAAGTCTATGCATTAACCAGTTACATGAGAAATTACTTTCTACAACCTCCACCTTTAATTTGGTAGTATTATGTGTTCCTGACTTTCTTTTCTTAAAATATAGAAACCAACACACACAAAAATTATAGGGGTTAAAAAACTCAAGTAGAAGTGATTCTTGGATAACTGAAATTACAAGGGTGTTCAATACAGTAGAAAAAGAAATCAGAAATATATTACACATAAAATATAGAAAAATTAGAAAAAATAAAAATGCTTATAAAGAGGGGATTGATGAAATGAATTATGTTATATACATAGCATGGAATATCTTACAGCCAGTAAATAAGGATAAAGGATATGTGTATGCCTGAAGGAATGATCTTCATGATGTATTGGGAGCAACATAACATGAATAGTTTGGTACCATTTTTGGTTGATATTAATGAGAAAAAATATAAAGAAACATGTATGCTGATGTGTTTATAGAAGAGCTCTGGAAGAATTTACATCAGACTGTTTTCAGTGACTAACTGTTCAGAATAAGAAAGGAAGAGAACATGTCTATAAACTACTGAGTGTTTTCTAGCTTTTCTGAACATACATACATCACTTTCTAAATTTAAAAACGAAAAGTAAAAATGCAAATAGAACAGAGATCAATTAGCCATTTCCTTACCAGAATAAATCAGAAGGGAGGCTGCTGGTGGGGGAGGGTAGGTGCCTGCAGAACAGAGCAAGAGGAATGCGATTGACAGGCATCCTGTCATCTTGTGTTTTTTGGAGGGAATTCTGAAAATAAAAAGCCTTTGGAAGTTATCAGCGGTCAGGCTGGAGCCATTCATTTTTCACCTGCCTGTGTTTGTTGTCTGGCAGCCAGTCAAGGGTGCTATTAGCAGAATTAAGATCCAGAAGAAAAGATTATCCCATAAAGGCAAGATAAGGGGCTGGAAAGTGTGGCTGGTTATCAATATCACAATACCAAACAGGTCAAAAAGGATTCCATATAGGTTTCACTTGAAGCAGGTAATCTCTGCAAGAAGAATGGAGTGACTGTTCCTCCAAAACACTTCAGTCCTGCAACATACTGCAGTTCATTTAAGATAAAGTGGCAGTTTTACCAAAGAGTCCCACAACTGCTTTAGACTGGGGAGTGGAAAATAAAATACCGCACCAACATTCTTTTATTCCCCCTTATTCAGTAACCCTCAGTAATGAAACAACCTTCCATCTCTCTCCCAGATCATTTTTAATATTTTGAATGGTACACTTTCTTATGCTTTTCTTTCCTCCTCAATGAGGAAAGATCTAAATGGAATTCCATGGTACAATTTGATATAAGAAACAGGAGTTATCGTAACATTAAATATTTAATTGTTGGCAGATTTTTTTAAATCACCAGTAGTAGTGAGGATACAGAGCAGCAACTCTTGTCTAGGGAGCTTATGCCACTCCAGTTCTGAAACATGTGTTCTCAAACAACGAATTGGAATGGTGAAAGTTTTGAGTTCATGTCAGCACAGCAATTTACAAGAGTTCACGTACAGCATGAACTTACATAGCATTTCACCATGTTGTCTATGAATCATTCAATTTTAAGCTCTGCAGCATATGGACAATTGTAAAATGCAGAGGTAAGAAAACACATTTGGTATTTCCATTTTATACACCTTATATTGGAAATAAATGGCTTTGTTCTCCCAACTGTTTTTCGTCTGAATGACAAGCGCTGTTTCATTTTCTTTTTATCCTTTTCTTTTTTGGCAATTTCAAGTAAGTAGTTATTAACTTGTTCAGCTAAATAATTTTTCAATGTATAGAAAACCTTTGTATTATTTGTACACATATGGAATGATCAACAACTAGCAGGTCATTGACTTTGGGTCATCATTCCAGTAAAAGTGATGAACTGACAATGGTTCATCCAGATAATACTTGATCAATAAAACACATTCCCAAGAGAGTTGCAATTTAGGAAAGTGTCTAACCATCAATAAAATTGCAAAAATAAAGATTGTGGCACTATATCACCAATCAAGGTAGCCAACCTTGCACATACTCAATGACCCAGGAGTTGTCAACTTCTCAATGAAAAGATCAACCAATATACATTTATAACAAAAATGGGCTTTGATATCTTTTAGAGTCTTCCATGCTGGGAGACATATCAACCAACTCAGCTATGCAGATAATACCACTTTAATGGCAGAAAGTGAAGAGGAACTAAAGAGTCTCTTAATGAGGGTGAAAGAGGAAGTGAAAAAGCTGGCTTGAAACTCAACATTCAGAAAACTAAGATCATGGCATCTGGTCCCATCACTTCATGGCAAATAGAAGCAGGAAAAGTGGAAACAGTGACAGATTCTATCTCTTTAGACTCCAAAATCACTGCAGAAAGACAGTGACTGCAGCCATGAAATTAAAAGATGCTTGCCCTTTGGAAGGAAAGCTGTGACAAACCTGGAGAGCATATTAAAAAGCAGAGACATCACTTTGTAAACAAAGGTCCATAGAGTCAAAGCTACACTTTTTCCAGCAGTCATTTACGGATGTGAGAGTTGGACTATAAAGATGACTTGAGTGCCAAAGAATTGACACTTTTAAATTGTGGTGCCAGAGAAGACTCTTGAGAGTTCCTTGGACTACAAGGAGATCAAACCAGTCAATCCTAAAGGAGATCAGTCCAGAATATTCACTGGGAGGACTGATGCTGAAGCTGAAGCTCCACTACTTTGGCCATCTGATGCGAAGAGTCAACTCATTGGAAAAGACCCTGATGCTGGCAAAGATTGAGGACAAGAGGAGAAAGGGGTGGCAGAGCATGAAATGGTCAGACAGCATCACTGACTCAATGGACATGAATTTGAGCAAACTCCAGGAGATCGTGGAGGGCAGAGGAGCCTGGCGTGCTGCAGTCCATGGGGCCACAGAGTCAGACACAACTTAGCAACTGAACAACAACAACAGTCATAAAATTGAATCTGCTACAGCAGACATGAAAATACTTTCATTTCCGTAACAACTTTCAACAGCCTGTCAGTGTTGTGCTTAGTTAGCATGAATGAGACTATGCTCTGTCTATATGAGATAAATACCTTCCAAAATATTCTTATCCTTTCTATTTTTTCATCTCCACTCTAAAAAAAGGACATGACCGGAAAAGTAGAAAACTTTGGTAACTGAATATTAAGATCTAGTTTTAAAGAGTTTTTAATTACAAAAGCAATAAATAAAAACATTTGATTTTTTAAATGCCAACAAATACAACATGTGTACAGTATAACAACAAAAGCTTCCCTCAAATATCCCAATCCCTTCCCCAAATATGTACACCATACCTACCTCCTCGTTGATAACAGCAATTAGCAAATGTGGAGAGTATTTTACAGACTTTTATCTATACATCTACAAACATATGTACACATACACAACTGTAATGGAGGAGAGTGTTTTTTTTAATGAGATTATACTATATGTATTGTTCTGTGGGTGATTTTTCTTCTTTTAACAGTTTGTCTCAGACATCATCCCAGGTCATTATGTAGAGACTAGAAGTTGCAAACTAGAGCCCACAGTTCACAAATCTTTTTTAAAAAAATTGATTTGTTTCATTTAAAAAGTCAGTATTTTCTTATTTTTTTAATGAAAATATCCAGCAACATTGTGCCCATTTCTCACCAGGAACTGATCAGAAGCAGGAGTCCCTCTGATAGGATCCACACTCTCAGTACACCCCTAACTCCTTCCTGCAACCCCCAACTCCGTGTCCAGCCTGGCCCTTTAAATCTCCAAGTTTGCTACCCCTGCTTAGATATATCTATACTATTCTTTCAAAAGGCTGCATTATGTACAAGGATGTATTGTACAATATGGGAATATATCCAGTATTTTATAGTAACTGGACTATTACCATAAATGGAATATTACCTTTAAAAACTTTGAATCACTGTGTCATATACTTATGACACTTATGTAATATTGTGCAAAAACTATACTTCCATTTTTTAAATATCAAAAAAATAAAAGTCTGCATTATATTCCATAAGACATGCACCATAATTTATTTAGCCATTTCCCCAACTCAGACTTTGAATGTTTGAGTTTCATGGTGTAGAGTAGAACTAAATCCCATAGTCAGAATTGAACTCCCCTTTTTGTTTTCATTTTTTCCTAGAGTTTGTAAAGATCCTGAATCCATAACTGATAATGCCTTATAAAACTTCACAAAAATACAAAAGGCTGTTGTAAAAAGCCTGAATCTGTAACAGATAATGCTTTATAAAACACAAAGGATTGTTCAATATTTTTCCCTTTGAAAAGTGATATTGTAACTGAGAGACCAGAGATCCGGGGATGGAGAGAGAATGAGGACATTCTAAAAGATAATGCAAACTCAAGCAGAAGCTCATTGGGATGGATTCTATGTGCTATTAGTTAAATCAGAATTCTTCTCTTCTTTAAAAAAAAATGTCTCTGGCTTAAAATTGACAAAGATCTGCTGAATAATAAAGTCTTCTTTGGTCTCTTTCAGCAGCTGTCTCTGTTCTCATTCTCCTTTTCCTTTTGTTTTATATTCCCTAGTTCAGAAAAATCTCTAGGAGCATATAAAGTTCCCATCACAGGGGTTTTCAACTGTGAAAATGGGACAGAAATCTTAAAAGTTTAAAGCTTCTTCCTCCAAAGTGATGCTGTTCATGTGGATCAAGTTGACAGACTTCTAATAAAAAGCCAAGTCACAGTTACAATTTAGTGCCTATAGTGTACACTTGAGCCAAAAATTAAAGCACATGTAAAAGTGGAAAGGAACTAAGACTTTTTTTTAATAGTCTCTCATCCAAAATAGGAAACACACATGGTGAATAACAATTGCTATTCTCAGAGGAATAGAACTTTTGCCTATGTAAGTTGAGGTGAGGCAAGAATTCTGCTCAAATGAAAAATAGACACTGAAATAAAATTTGCCTACTTCTCATGGTTTTTTCAAAATTATTTAAAAATCCCAAAACTTTCCATTTTTTCTACTAGGCTACAGTAAATTTCTCTACAAAAGTAGGGAAATGTTTGCATATAATTTTCAAGAGGATCATATTTATCTGGTACATATACAATACTCAGAAATACACCAAAGCCTAATAATAGCCTGTTGTTTTATCTGTCTTTCTAATCAAAATTAAACTTTAATGTTTCTTTACCTGTAGGTTTGAGACTTTGAAACCAATATATGTATCTACTGAATCTCTTCTATGTATTAAGAATAGTCATCTTTGTTTATTTTCAATAGAAAATAATTTTCAGCAGAGAATAATCAGCATCTAAAAGCCTTCATAGACTGTAACAAATAAAGTATTGTTGAAACAAACTATTTTAAACTAAAACTGAATGTCTGTTTTGAAATAACAAATCCATGCTTTTTTAAATCCCTTTGCTGCTTATGTGAGCTATTATAGCTTATGTGAGCTATTAATGGTATGTCCCAGGTAAGGTAAAGTCAAAATTTTAAGCTTTACATAAAAGGCATCTTGCATTCCTTACAGGAACTGAGAACACCACATTGATTAGATCACCCAGTTGATTTAGAACACAGCAGACTCCTTAAAGGAATCACAGAAAGGCTCACAATTCCTTGCAATAGTCCCTTCCCCATCCTTTGAAGTTACAGATAACCTTAAAGTCATCACATCATGCTAGATTTAAAGAAATCCTTAAAATATCAGCTCCTTTCCTATGGTTAATATCAAACAGGTATCAGTAGGGCTTGTTTCAAGCCAACAGCTTCTATGATTTCAATAGCAGCAGAGAAAATTGGCTGCAAAAATATTAGAGTCTCAGAGGATGATGCCGGGCCAGAGTCTAAGGTGAAATACAGCAGATTCCCAAGCTCCTCGGGCCTTGCAGAGCCTGCATCCCCTTGGTGCTCTATACCACCCTTCTGATCCATGTGCAAAGGAGCGCAAGACTGATCACTTTATCACTGAAAGAGCTTACAAACACTGGTGCCTATATGCACCAATCACTGTGTTAGGGGCTTGAGGTAGAAAACGGGGTAAGACGTATATACGGTTTGGGGGCAGACTGACGAAAATAGAATTCCGCAGTGTACCTTGTAGCCAATGCCCAAGTGAAGAGGGGCACAAGAGAGCACAGAGAAGAGGCTAACTCGGCTTTTGACTGAGAAGTAGGGGCTGGTCAAGGGAAGTAGCCAGAGGTGGTGTGTTATGATGAGGGCGAGAACTGCTTCCCTGCTATCCAGATGTGATCATTTATCTGCCAGCCATCTATTTGATTTCTAGCAGAGGTGGGCAGGTCGATCTCTTGGAACTGAAACAAGAGCATATGTACCCTGGGTTTTAGAGAGTCTGTTTGCATTCTCTAGCTACCTTTCCATGATTTCATTATTTGGCAAAACTGTTATCTCTCTGCCCTTCAGGCCCTAGTGGAAACAGTAGGAGATGAAGAGCTGACCCCCAACTTCCTCTGCTTACATATTGTCCAGAAGCACCATCGTTTCACTTCAACAAAGCCTGTGCACATACATAAAGTTCCAAAGGCTTCTGATGAAAGAAGGAACACAGAAATGTGTTCCTGATGGGTGTTATGTTCCTTTTGAACACTGGTACCTGGATTTAGCCAAGTTTAAAATGTCCTTGAATTCACAGATAACCTCCTCAAGTGGTAACCCTGTAAATCTCAGTATAATTTCCCATGGAGCTTATCTGAGTATACAGCACATTTTTAAGATCTGTGTTAAGAAACAGTATTAGATAAAGTGACTTATTTTATATTTCCAAAGAAGCAACCTGTATTTACTACAACAGTTGGATACTCTCAGAACTGTAAATTCTCTACTCAGTCATAGATTCAAAGTTCTATACACACAACTTTTACTGTACTTCAAACACTACAGCATCTCTCTCATTTAAAACAAATTAAGTAGAAGAAGATAAGAGTTTCTAGAATCATAACATATAAGATAAGACTACCATACCTCTAAATACAAATCTAAACATGAGATACTTTCTTTTTTGCCTATTAAATGGATAAGGATTTAAAAATAATAAAAACCAGCATATGCAAGCAGGAAGAAACCAACATATATATAAATATGAGTAAGAATACAATTTGGTTCAACCTTTTAGAAGCAATTAAGCAATATGTATCAAAAGATGTATACCATTTGACTTATAATTACATTTCTAAGAATTTATCCTAATAACCTAACCAGAGATGAATCCAAGGATTTACACTCAAGGAATGTGCATTTTTAATATAACTAAAAAAAAACCTAAATGTCCAACACTTAGGGACTGGCTTCCCCAGTGGCTCAGCAGTAAAGAATCTGCCTGCAGTGCAAGAGCTGTGGGTCTGATCCCTGGGTCAGGAAGATCTCCTGAAGAAGGAAATGGCAACCTACTCCAGTATTCTTGCCTGAAAAATCCCATGGACAGAGGAGCCTTGTGGGATATAGTCCATAGGGTCGCCAAGAGTCAGGCATAACTTAGCAGCTAAACAACAACAAATAAAGTGTGGTACAAGTATTATATTTTTAAGAAGATATTTAACAAAGCAGAAAATGTTTGATACGTGATAGAAAAACAAAAATCAGAAAACAGTATATTATGATTTTTCAATAAACACAAGTATACTCATGTAAATATACCTAAACAAAAAATAGATTGAACATATATACTAAAATTAGTATTATACTGTGTATCATATGAAATAATGCATATCATATCACCTGTGACAATCATATATACACATATTTAAAAATCTGACCTCTGGTTTTAAGAGAAAGCCCAAAGCAAAATCCTGATGGAAAACAGCAAAGTTGAATATTTAAATATTTATATATATCATGTTAAATAAATGCTTTGATTCCTTAATCAAGTTTGTCCTACAATAGACAGTACAAGTGTCAATGTGTAATACCTCAAAATTTAAAAAGATATTTCTACTTTTTTCTTTCTCATGGGGCAAATACTCATCCTTGCTAAGAGAACACACTTATGTGAAACAAAGATTAATATTGTGTGGGTGTGAGGCAATTGTCTTTATGTTTCTACAACCCTGGTGGATGAAGTTAACACCTTTTGTTCATGCCAGCCCTACATATCAGCTGGCTAGTTTTAACCTCAGTATGATTTCCATGGCATCCTCTGGCCAGTAGAGGCATCTTCCCGAGGTGAAATCCAAAGAAGTGACTAATAAGCAAGAGTCTAATTCAGGTATGCCAAAAAAGAAATATTATGCATTAGTATTTATTTCCATTGCACTTTATAAGCACAGTGATACACTATTTCCCATGACACTTCCCTTACAGAATTACAGAATTGTGGTTATACTGCCAAATTTAAACATGAGAGGAAAAACAGCACAGCCTGTATATAAACAGATGTTTAAAGGTTATTGTGTGATCAAAGCACCAAAATCAAGGTAGAGCTTCTGTAAGTACCCACTCAGCCACTATCTGCCCAAAACTTGGTAACAGAAGGTGGTTGATAGTGGTTGCTTAGCAGTTGTTTCAAAAACAAAAACCTGTTTCTTGCATATTCTACCCTGATTCTTGACAAAGAGTGCCACAAAACGGTGACTCTGCTGGGGGTGGGATTAAAATGGAGTGTCAACTTTATCTTATAAATGTCCTCTCTGCAGATAAGCCAGACCCTTAAGAGTATCCTAATGTGTAAGTATGAGCCCATTCATTCTTTTTTTTATTTTAGGCAAAACATAACCTTCACAAAACAACTTCTTTTGGGTGAAATTTCCCATATTTAACATCTATTTGAACCAAAAAATATATCTATGAGAAGGTACAAATCTTAAAATTCCAGGAAATAGATATTTCTCTTGGAGAAGGTCATAGGTGTCATGCTTAGTAAAGAAACCAAAATGGGAGTGGGTGAGTTCTGCCAGGGAAGTCTGGCTTCTTTCAGCCTGTGAGAGAGGGGAGGTAGGGATGTGATCTTCCAGTCTCCTTCCCAGTTACTCAGTGGCCTCCTCTACCTCTTGCCAAGTTGAATTCCAAATCTAAAATTTAGTAGCCCCAAACATCAAAGTTTTATGCCCAAATAACATATAAGATTAGAACATACATCACCATTTTCATAATTACCCTCCATTTATGCTTTCATCAAGCATTCATTGAGTGTCTGCTGTATGTCTAGTAGAGTGTCAGCAGTTTATTATCAGGTATCAGGTATTTTCTAGTCAGGTTCTCTCCTTCACGGATGTCCCCAAGAAACCAGTGGATTCTCAGAAAGAAGTATAAAATTGTTAAGGAGACTAAAGGAAAGTTTGTTCCAACATATAAATGTCCCACTTTATATAGCTTCTAGGATAAATCTTATATGTTATTTGGGCATAAAACTTTGTTATTTGGAGGTTCCTAAGGTCTAAATTATAGGTGGCAAGCAAGGATCTGCTATCCCTGAACTACCAGGAAACAGTACTAAATTGGACCAATTTCTGAATAAACCCTTATAAACAGTAAAATATATTTGAAAATATGAAACAAAAATAACAGATTGAAAAACTATTCTGGAACTCTTGGAAGTTCATAGTTAAACATCTCTCATAGGATGAAGTGATTTGCAGGTAGAGTATGCACTAGAAAAATGTCAGCTTTAACTCAAGTTAACTCCAGACCTCATATATTCCAAGTTTCCTTCTTAAAAGTAGAAATGAGGAAAACTTGTTCACATAATTATAATGGAGGGAAACCTGGTATAAACATATCTACAAACCTTCAGTAACAACCCCTCAGAATCAAGTAAAGTTGTGACTTAGTATTTATAATACTCCTATAAGGTCACTGCCAGAAACAAAAATGTCCCATACCAAATCCCTAGGCAAAGTTTCCAAGGGGTCAAGTTGAAAGGTACAAGGGTAATACATATACTGGAGCAAGACTTATACATATATCAACAGTATCATAATTACCCTCCATTTATGCATTCATCATTCATTGAGTGTCTACTGTATACCTGGAAGAGTGTCAGGTATTACAATTAAACAGGTTATCAATGATGATTTGTGGTATCAAACAGCAGAATCCACTCTGGAAAGTTTAAATGGAAAAAGAAATAGACTAAGTTTGGGGTAGCTCAGAAAGGTCAGAGTTCCAAATCCTGAAGCTACACAGCCAGCAACAACGCACAGAATAGGGACTTCAGTAAGAAAAACATCTCTGCTGCTGTCAATAACTGCCATCCTTAGGACTGCCATCTGTCACTATCACCTCCCCAAGATCTCCATCATCAGCCTTAGCAGAAGATTGGTTCCCTTCCATGCAGCTGTCTCCTGTGACTCACTTCCAAATCCACCTTGCATGGACCACATCACAAAGCCCAGATCACAGATCTGCCCCTGGTCACAAAGGAATCTGAGAGGTCTGTTTTCTGACTTCTGTCTTAGAAAGTTAGGTGTCATGTTGTGGGAAATCACCAAAAGGTTAGGTGACCACAAAGTTCACTGTCAAATATGACAGTCTGCCATGGAGCAGTCAGTCCAGTATAATAATACACAGACAAAAACAAAGATCTTTGTATGCAGGGACTTCCAAGTACCAAGCAGACCTTCCTAAATATAATCTAATAAAATTTTACATTACCAATATATCAAGTTTATCTGACAAGGTTTTTCTTCCCTAGAGAATCCTTTTCTCTGCCTTTTTCTATAATCTTATACTTAACATGAATCAGTCCAGCCATTTGGCTGTGGACTAATTATGTTAAATAAAAAGAAAACCAATTATATTTTAAAACATGGATTAAATGCTTGTGTGTTAGACTCTAGGCTTCTCCATGTAGCACTATAGGAAAGAAAATGGACTTGTGGATTAAAATGCCACTCAACCATTACCAGCTGTGTGTCCTTGAGCAGGGTTTTTACAACCTTATATCTTAGTTCCTGCTTCTGCTATACTTACCATATAGAATTGTTTAGGGTGATTGAAAAGGAACAAGCATGTATAAGACTTAGCACAGTGCTTAGCACTGTTGGGTATTATCCAACCATTATTTAATCCTTACAGTGACATTATGAAGCAACGTTGTTATCTCCATTTAAACTGACAAAGATGAATCTAAAGTCACTTTCCAAGTAACACCTGAGTAGCATTGGGATTTGCAACCAGGTTTTCTCATGTTGAGCCTGGCCTTTTAACACTACTCCACCTGCTAAAGCTTAAAAGCCATTACAAATAAGAATGACTCATGTAGGTTCTCAGAAAACCTTCTCTGTCCTACAAAGCAAAGTTGTTGGTTTTTTCTCCATTTGATAGAGAAAAGTATAGAAGTCCAGTAAAGGGAATGTTCTTTCCCCAGAATCTTTACAGCCCCTAAATATTTAGGACTAGAAGGAAATTTAGAAGCTAGCCATTCTAGCCTCTTGAACTTAATGTCACCCTACGACCATTTTACCTTTCTTTAGGTTTACCCTGCTTCCTTTTGTCTCTTTTGTCTTCTATCATTACAGGCAGAATCTAGAGACAACAATAAGGCAGCCACAAAACTCTGAGTGTTATCCAGGCAAAAATGCAAGAGAAAAAAAGCTTGACTGTTGACCAACTGGTGGCACTCATGGCTATATGTGAATTTCCCTAAGAGTATGCCCTGGAACGGGCTTCCCAAACAGTGAAGTGGCAAAGAATCCGCCGGCCACCGCAGGAGATACAGGAGATGGGGGCTTGACTTCTGGGTTGGAAAGATCCCCTGGAGGAGGAAATGGCAACCCATTCTGGTATTCTTACCTGGAGAATCCCATGAACAAAGAAGCCTGGCAGGCTACAAGTCCATAAGGTCACATAGAGTTGAACATGAGTGAACAACTGAGCACATACATTTCCTGGAACACATAGTTCCTTAGGAGGCTAGGGTCAAGTAAATTTGGAAAACGTGGGGGTAAACAAAGTTAAACAGATTTGCTCAGAACTTTTAATGTGTTAATAAGCGTAAGGAACCCACAAATGAGGATATGATAGGCAATTTTGAATTTGTCAGAGTCCTTTTTTTCTCAAAGAATCTGGTAGGACCAGTGAATCACAGACACATTTGAGAATCAGAATACAGAAAAACATGAGTTAATTCAAATGTGACAGGAAACTTCTAGCACCACCCTGGGAAGAAGAGGTTCTGATCCTCTGGCTCACACATCCAGTTTGCCTGGCATATCTGATACCTATAGGTGGTACACATCAGGTTATATGGCTTGATGCACTCAATATGAATATTGACAAGGTCACTCTCCATGTTCAACATACAATCTTCTGATTATATTTTAATTTCCTAAGTAGCCATCCTACGGAGAAAAGTGCTAGGCAAGCTGGTATAAATGCCTGGTACAATTGGTAGCTATATTTCTTGTTGTAGATTGATATAAATATTCCAGCCAAGAGTATCCAGTCAATTTGACAGACAATTTCTCAATGTAAGTCAAACCATCATTATTGTGGTTTGTGCAATCTCGTCCAAGTTTTGTGAGCATGAGATAGTCTCTAAGAGTTCCTAGATACTGACAAAATTCAGTTTCCATCCTGCAAATGTTAAAACCAGACAGAATCCAGGCCGGATTGTACTTACCAAGGTCATGTGACCTGCCGCCATCTCCTGGGCATCCCTGTGAGGGTGTGTTATGCTCCTTGATTATTAAACATTTAGACCTTTTATGCTTTTTCTCTGATTTGCCATCCTCTATGGACTTCCCAGGAGAAGGCAATGGCAACCCACTCCAGTCTGGCCTGGAGAGTCCCATGGACGGAGGAGCCTGGTGGGCTACAGTCCATGGGGTCGCAAAGAGTCAGACACAACTGAGCGACTTTACTTTCACTTTTCACTTTCATGCATTGGAGAAGGAAATGGCAACCCACTCCAGTGTTCTTGCCTGGAGAATCCCAGGGACGGGGGAGCCTGGTGGGCTGCCGTCTATGGGGTCACACAGAGTTGGACACAACTGAAGTGACTTAGCAGCAGCAGCAGCATCCCCAGGTGGCTCAGAGGTAAAGAATTGCTTGCCAATGCAGGAAACCCAAGAGATACAGTTTTGATCCCTGGGTGGGGAGGATTCCCTGGAGAAGGAAATGGCAACCTACTCTAGTATTCTTGCCTGGGAAATCCCATGGTCAGAGGAGCATGATGGGCTACCACCCATGGGGTCACAAGGACTTGGACATGACTGAGCACACGCGCGCACACACACATACCATCCTCTACAGCCCTGGGATCTTAAATAGCTTCTAAATGAAATGAAAACACAATTTTCCCAATCCGCCTTACTTACCAATGAGAAGTTCTAGGATTCAAGTTTTTAAAGCATGTAACCAGGCAAGCAGTTATCTTACTCTGGAAAAATCTCAGTGAGCTAAAACTAAAGGAACTCTGCAGGATCACAGAAAACAAGCAGGCAGGGGTCAGTCTTCCATCCTGAACTTGCCAAGCTACAAGTTGGAAAATCTATGCAAGGAGCCAGCTCTGCCCACAGGGACACCTGGATTGTGAATCTCTCCTGGAGGGGGGCTGGGGTGCTGGGGAGATGATTTTCATAAATACACTTACTTTCCTCCTTTGAACAGGCACACCTGTTTTCTCTACTAACTCTGTTGCTTCGGTCACTTATGCCCTAGGGAAAGCAGTTGTAAGAAATAGCAGATGCAGAATTTACACAGCAGAGAGCATTCCATCCCTTCAGTTTACAAAGTCTGCAGAAAATGACCCAAGTGGTGCAGAACTATTTTATGAACTGTGACCTCAAGCCGCTCATTGAAAATGCAGTTCCTATCAAATTGTTCTTTGCAGATTTTCATTTTAAAATGATGAACACATTTGGGGTTAGTTACACTTGAACCGGCCACACTTGCATTAACAAAAATCTTGGCAAAAAGTTTACATTGTGTACACTATTGCCTCCATTTTACACATGGAGAAACTGAGGCACTAGCATCTTACCCTAAAAACTTCTGCAAAATGACACAGAACAAATACAACATCTAAAGTTGCAAGTGATAACATCTAAAAAGGAAATAGGTGTGTTCCTGCTTAGCAAGAATCTACTTTGAGATGGATTTGCCTGGCAAAGACGGGCATGAAATTGATCTCTGAGGGTAGAGTTCAGCTCTCTGGTGTCATGATCCCAGGGACAGCAGAGCCTGGTGGGCTGCCGTCTATGGGGTCACACAGAGTTGGACACGACTGAAGTGACTTAGCAGCAGCAGCAGCAGCAGCTCTGGTGTCATGAATGTTATCATTCAAAATAGAAAAATGCCCCCTGGAGAATTTCTAGCTCAATGACTCAGAAGTGAGGAGTAAGATTCTATGTTAAGTATCAAAGGGTAGATAATCCAAGCACAAATAGAAAATAAAAATCACGAATTGGAAATTGTTTTATTTCTGAGGATATGGCAGAAAGGATTCAAACATGCAGAGATTCTGCACACATAATAATGCAGGATCCTGGCTTGGGTGGTCTCACATGAGCAAAAGTCCTCAAACAAGGACAAATGAGGGAAGGGATGGGAGTGGAGGAAAACAGGGGAGATTAGGTCTGCAGACAAATGAATAAAAAAAAAAAAAAGAGAGAGGGACTTTCAACCACTCACTGTGCGTGCGTGTGAAGTAGCTTCAGTCATGTCTGACTCTTTGCGACACTATGGACTGTAGCCTGCCAGCTTCCTCTGTCCTGGGATTCTTCAGGCAAGAATACTGGAGTGGATTGCTGTGCCCTCCTCCAAGGGATCCTGCCAACCCAGGGATTGAACCTCTGTCTCCTGTGTCTCCTGCTTGGCAGACAGGTTCTTTACCACTAGCACTACTTGGGAAGCCCAAACCACTCACTAGCCAGTGCAACTGTTTAATTGTTTTTAAGATGACTTCTGTATTCAATAAGTAGTATTATGAGTTTAAGAGAGTATATTCTCATTTCTCAAAGTTTGTTTCACAGCAGAGTATTAAATTCAAGAAATATTTTCAGGGGCTTCCCTGGTGGTCCAGTGGTCAAGAATCTGCTTGCCCAGGCAGAAGACATGGGTTTGATACCTAGTCCAGGAAGATTCCACATGCCAAGGAGCAGCTAGGCTCATGCACCACAATTACTGAGCCCCAGCTCTAGAGCCCAGGTGCCGCAACTACTGAAGCCCATGAACCCTAAAGCCCATGCTCTACAACAAAAGAAGCCACCACAATGAGAAAATGAGAAGCCCATGCACTGCAACAATGAATAGCCCCCGCTCCCTGCAACGAGAGAACGGCCACACACAACAGCGAAGACCCAGAACGGCCAAAAATAAATTTTTTTTTCTAAAAAGAAATACTTTCAAAATAAAACCTGTGCTTCCCCACATTAGTGGTCCCTCAATCCAGATACCTATTAAAATCACTTGGGGAGCTTATTAAAAATCGGGTCAGACAACTAATCTCAAAAATATATAAGCAACTCCTGCAGCTCCATTCCAGAAAAATAAATGACCCAATCAAAAAGTGGGCCAAAGAACTAAACAGACATTTCTCCAAAGAAGACATAAAAATGGCTAACAAACACATGAAAAGATGCTCAACATCACTCATTATCAGAGAAATGCAAATCAAAACCACAATGAGGTACCACTTTACACCAGTCAGAATGGCTGCCATCCAAAAATCTACAAGCAATAAATGCTAGAGAGGATGTGGAGAAAAGGCAACCCTCTTACACTGTTGGTGGGAATGCAAACTAGTACAGCCACTATAGAGAACAGAGTGGAGATTCCTTAAAAAACTGAAAATAGAACTGCCATATGACCCAGCAATCCCACTGCTGGGCATACACACTGAGGAAACCAGAATTGAAAGAGACACGTGTACCCCAATGTTCATCGTCACATTGTTTACAATAGCCAGGACATGGAAGCAACCTAGATGCCCATCAACTGACGAATGGATAAGAAAGCTGTGGTACATATACACAATGGAATATTACTCAACCATTAAAAAGAATTCATTTGAATCAGTTCTACTCAGGTGGATGGAACTGGAGCCTATTATACAGAGTGAAGTAAGCCAGAAGGAAAAACAAAAATACAGTATACTAATGCATATATATGGAATTTAGAAAGATGGTAACGAGAACCCTGTATGTGAGACAGCAAAAGAAATGCAGATATATAGAACAGTATTGTGGACTCTATGGAAGAGGGCAAGGGTGGGATGATATGGGAGAACGGCATTTAAACATGTTAATTATCATATGTGAAATCAATCGCCAGCCCAGGTTTGATGCTCAGGGCTGGTGCACCGGGATGACCCAGGGGGAGGGAATCGGGAGGGAGGAGGGAGGGGGGTTCTGGAGGGGGAGCATATGTATACCCATGGCAGATTGATGTCAATGTATGGCAAAACCAACACAATAAAGTAAAGAAAATTAAAAAAAAAAAGTCAGGTCAGGACATCGCTACTGATTCTGACTCTCACAGGGTGCTGTTCAGTAACTGGCACTTCTTTCAAAGTTTACCAAGGTTTCTTGGCCACAGATTTGGAGACTTCTGACATAGATATGCCCATTTCAGGGTTGCCCGAAGAAACATACATAGCACTGGTATAAGGATCTTCTTGACGTCTCACCGGGACTCCTTGTCTGCTATTTTAGCTCTCCTCTCGGCTGTCCCCTGGAATCCACTCTCCTATTTGTCATCCTGTGCTCTCCACACGGCTGATTGGGGATGTTAATCCTTCCAGGCTGAAGGTGTGCTCCTGCTACTCCCTGCCTGATGAAGTCAGCCCAGGGTGGTGTAACTCAAGTCATCCTTCTGCCACGGCTGGTGGCTGTGCCATGCTAGGGAAAGGGCTCACCTCCCACAAGGTTTAAAATTTTTCATCAAGTCACACACAAAAAAAGTGCTGCTATGCACTTCAATAACGTTTCCAAAATTCCCTTTCTCTAGGAATTTGGTACCAATTTTCTTGAGACTAAGATTGGGGTGTGGGGAGTGGTTCAAAAAGTAATAGATAATTTGAGCAACGTCACCCCACAGGACACTGGGAGCCCTCCCTCACTTATTACCTTTGCCCCTGCCCTCTCATGAGTGATGGGGCCTCGTCAGGATGGAGTCTAGGTCTCTCTTGGGTGGCTCTACAGACCTCATGGATATATTACCCTTGGCATCTCAAATGCCCTAGAGGAGCGTACAAATCTCAAAAGTCTATGTACTATATGACTCCAACTATGTGACATTATAGAGAAAGGCAAAACTAAGGAGACAATAAAATGATCAGTGGTTGCCAGGAATTGATAGGGAGATATGAACTGGTGAAGCATAGAGGATTTTTAGAGCAGCAAAAAAATATTTTATGATATCGTAATGATAGATGGTATTATACATTTGTAAAACTCATAGAATGTGCAACACCAGGAATGAGCCATATCATAAAACTAGAGTCTGGGTGATTATGACATGTCAATAGAGACTCATCAGTTATAACAAATGCACCACACTGGTAGGGATGTTGCTAATGGGAGGGGGGGTGGCCATGCGTGTGTAGGAGGAGGGGATATTTATATTATAAAGCATACTCTAAATCACTATACTTAATCAAAAAAATAAACATATGACTAGAATACAATCAAAACTAGTGTGAGATATTTATGGAGGTCAACTGATAAAGCTGTTTTTTTAAAAGAAGACAAAGAGGGACTTGCCTGGTGGGCCAGCAGTTAAGACTCTGGCACTTCCAGTGCACGGGGTATGGGTTCAATCCCTGGTCAGTGAACTAACATCCCATATGCCACAAAGCCTGGGCAAAAATTTTTTTAATAAATATAAATAAAAGTTAAAAAGACAAAGAAATTTAGCCCATATTATTTGCAAATATGTGTCATTGAAAAGGAACTTTGGAAAAAAAACACTTTTAAAAGTCACAGAATAAAGATTACCTTGTGGTGATCACAGCTATACCAGTAAAAATGAATGAAAAACAAAATAACTCCCTAATATGATGTAAATGGCTAACTGTGGCTTGGGAAATACAAATTCAAACACAACTGTGTTTCAAAGAGGTGAGGATTACCTCTTTTGAGGTGCTATGTCAAATGGTGTTCGAGGATGTAGAAAAAAGGCCTGGATGTCACATATCCAAGTGAAAACCTTTAATAAATTCATTTCATAAACTGAGAGAGTGAAAAATGCAATATTTCTAATTTAAAACATTTTATATGATATGTGATTTTGAATATATATGTAAAACTACATTAATAAGCTATACAGAGAAGTAGACAAGTGACTAATTTATCTAAATCCTTGTAAGTTCATATAATCATTTAATTTTTTCTAACTTTTCATTAGAAAAGGAAAATTTCCCTCCTTATGTAGTCTCTCTAGGCACCAGGAACAGTATAGACACATAGCTGTACTGTGGGCTGCCTACTGTGAAACAGTCTTTTCTAATACACTGGCTTGCTAGAGTCTCTAAGGGACCTTATAGCTTTGTTTTGGTATTTATCAGAGCCCACTTTCCAGATGGAGAGCCCACCTTCCTTGAATCAATGAGTTCTCTTTGCAGAAAGAAGACTGTAAGACAAATGTACAAATACAAATAATTAAGGGCTAAGTGTAGAGATACACTTATTCTTTTTTCCAGTGTTCCTAGACTATGACAGAATTCCTATCCCTCAGTTGGTGGTTTGGTATTTTGAGTATTATTTTTCTTGGGTTTTGGATGCAATATTGTGAGGTAGGAGCCATATATCATACCATATTCTCATTACTCTACACTACTCTTCCCCACTCACCCAGTCCTTGCCCCTAGACCTCTCCTCGTGGCCCCATGCTTGGAGACAAAACCAAGTTTTCAACACCACATAATTATCAAACACTCAGTGTAGTAGGAAGGACAGGAAAGAAATCTCTAATTAAACAAAGCTTCAGCTTTGCTCTTCTGTACAGGATCCTTAACCTAAATACAATTTCAAAGCTATTGTGCCAGATACAGAACCCACAAAATGGACATAAATATTAGCCTCTGTGTTGGCAGTTCTTTCAATATGACTGGTGCTATCTCTATATACTTATAAATATGATACAATTATTTCTTCATCAAACAAAATCCTTGGCTATGACTTTGTCAAGAATGGAATAAAAACAAAGGGAGAGCTGTGCAGCCTTTCTGCCTTACACTAGCTCATTTTGGGTACAATCTTCCCACTCCCAAAGGGGAATTTGGAGCTCCAATTATATGGAGTACTGTTTCGTATTTCTCATTACAGACATAGGCCACTGAGAATTACATAAATGGTGTTGGCTGGCAGAAAGAAGAGCAGCATTCCTCACCCCTTTCTTCTCTCTGCCAGGCTTACACACCCTGTCAGAGGAGAAAGCACAACCTTGCTGACCCTTTCAGGGACAAACCACCCTGGAACAAGTGAGCAAGCCAACTCTTGACAATATTCTGTAGAAGCAAACAGTGAAATATCCTGGGTGTGTCAACCCTGCACACACGTTTTCCCACTTAGCACCGATGTTCCTCTCTGCTTTGAAATTGCCAGACAGGCAATTCTGTCCATCAACAGGCACCCCATGGCCAGCTCTAGCTGTGTCCATTGTCTCCTCCTACTCCTACTGCTCCAAACACCTTGGTCCAGAAGACACAAGATCATCCTGCCTATAGAATCCAATATTCTAAAATCTATGCACAACTTCGATTTTCAAGAATTTTATAGCTAGGGAGCTGAGGTGGGGCTTACAGACTTTCTAGTCCTGAGATTGTAAATTCAAATTCTTAATGGAGTCAGGGAGGTACTATAAATGAGAACAGCAAGTCACATATGAGGCAATAGGGAGTGGTGAGGACTGGAGCAAACTGCCTAAGAACAGGCCCTCTGATTCTAATCCAACATTCCCATTTCACAGATGAATAAACTCATCCCCCCAAAGTGAAGTAATTTGTCAGGATAAAAATTCAGTTTAGCTCACTTTCCACCAAACAGTTTGCCCTTAGGTCAGAAATGAAGGTTATAATTTTTCCCAAATCCTCAGCGCTCTTATTTGGGGGTACACAAAACTTTTGTTTTAGGATATTGAAAACGCCATCTTCCCAGAAATATGCCCTCCAAGACTCACTTCACGCCAAGGCTGTGGCCAAGGCCACATTCATTCTTAGGAATGTTCTGTCTAGGGAGGATTCCCAGGATGTGATCTGTGGTCAGTGAGAAAGCCCTTTTGATCCCAGCCACAAAAATGCTGCTGAACTCAGAACCCTTCTCTCCATAAATCAGAGTCCTCCTGGGAATGGCCGGGCGTGGCTTCCCATGCAGGTGCCCGGCTGCTCCAGCACTCCTAAGGGGGCACTCCCTCACTTTGGAAGTCTTCTAGGAGCTGCTGGAGTCAAAATGGTAAATCCATACGATTCTACGTTCACATACGAATTCTTCCTGACTTTTCGAGCATCTGTTTTATTCATTCCTAGCAGCCAGGTGTGAGTGCCTGTCTGCCTTCCTTCTGTTTGCTATTTCGTGTCTAACCTTCAACTCTGAATTTGGCTCAGCTTGGGAACATAGGCCAAAGAGTCCCTTATATACACTGCTTTTAATTTGTCCAAAGATTCAGAAGGTAGCAGTGATCCAAATAGCTTAAGAAGTCAAAATACTGCTGCAGCCTGGGTCTAGCAAGCTGGCTGAAGGCTGGCTGGTGAATTTGGAATCTCCCTTCAGGGATACCCATGTGCCTCTAGGAGACAAGCTCTTCCCTTTGCCAGCAACTAACTTCCCGCTCAGACCAGCATGAGGTCAGTGTAAGAGACCTGCCAGGAGGACTTGGAAGCCAGGTCCTGTTTTAAAGGCTCAGACACCCACAGCAGCTATGAGGATTTTCAATAACTCACACCCCAGGCTGCTTAAAAGTGCATATTCTTAGCTCCCATTTCCACATAAGGCATAACAATAGTAGTATTTACTGAACACTCAATGGGCTTTAGGTACCCTGACAAGTATTAATACTTTACAGAAATTTATTTCATTTAATCCTCACAATAGCCCTATGAAATGAGGGTGGGACTGTCAACAAGTAAAGCAAGTTATAGTTACCACAATTACAATCTCCATTATGCAGTTGGGGAAAAACTTTAGATAGGATCAGTTAATTTGCCCAAGTTCACCAAACTAGTCAATAGTGAAACAAAACTTAAGAATGCACCCATTCTTATTCCAGGGGACTGCAAAGCTACAAACACACATTTCTATTAAAAAATCTCACCAGCTAGATGATACCTTTGAAACATGCCTGAGCAGTTGTCAAGTAGAGGTTGAGGCCTGTGGAGGCTTGCGGTTCACCAGCCAAGAGTGAAGAGGGATGGGGTACCGGATCCACTTGGATTCCAGGAGTCCCAAATCCAATTATACCTCCCGGACAAGCGAAGGATGCAGGCAGCCCCCTTGTGCTGATGACAGAGGACATGGGTGCTCAGGTAAAGGCCCTTCCACCTGAGATCAGCCTCCAAGCCCAAGGCTCAGGCCTGGTGGCCTTGGAAAAGCTACAGGGCCACATGCACTTCACACACCTAACAAGATTGCACTGGTGGGAAGTCTGTCTACTGGCTCCTGGTAAAAATGGTGAGTGCCTTTTGGGGATTCCTGGAGGCCCGAGGAGAAGACCTAAACCCACATCATCAGGTCGAGGCAGCAGAGCCGCACGAGGCAGGTCATGGCAGCTGTAGTCTGCCCTGACCTTTCCACCACCCACTTCTCTGTCCTGCTCCTTCTCAAGCTGAGTCTCAGAAATGACTCAGAGGAGCAGCTAAGGTGACTCAGAGAGAAGGTCTTTCAAGTTCCTAAGAAAACATGCCCACGGCCAACCACAAGGTGCATTTCCTCACAGCCATGTTATTTTAAAGGCAAATGGGTCTCCAAAACAGAGCCACCATCCCAGCCCTGGGCCAGATCACATTGCAGGCCAAGTTTAGTGGAGAGAGGCTGCTTACAGTAAATCCAAGCAGGCTTTAAAATGTTGATTTATTCTTCTTAGAAGCTGAATCACACCATGTGGATTGGCTGAATCAAATAAGGGATTCTGAGACGCATTATTCTAAGTGGGACAAACACTGCTGCAGGAGACGGTGGGGCAAGGCCTGGGTGGCTGCTCTTCGGGGCCAGTGCTCATGGATTCAAAGGTGGGGACCACTCACACCCTTTTCCTTTCCCCTCCTTACTCTAGGTCCCTGCCTATGGCCTAGCCACTCTGTATGGAGAGTTAAAAGGAGATGAAGCTAAAATTATCATCTTTGCTCTTTTAAGTGGCTGAATAGAGGTGACATATAATAACATTGCTCAAAATGTCTGCATGGTTGTTTCCTTTAGAGTGAAATGAAGTGTTAGTCACTCAGTCATGTCTGACTCTTTGCAACCCTATGAACTGTAGCCCACCAGGCTCCTCTGTCCATGGGATTTCCCACGCAAGAATACTGGAATGGATAGCCATTCCCTTCTCCAAGGGATCTTCCTGACCCAGGGATCAAACCCAGGTCTCTTGCACTGCAGGCAGATTCTTTACTGTCTGAGCCAGTAAATATTAGGGGAATCACCTTAATATTCTCTTCTTCCTCTCAAAATACTCCAGATACTTGAGAAAGTAGAACAGTTGTATTATCTCTACTAACAGGAGGCAGAAAGGCTTCCATGGGTCTTAGCATAGTCTGTTTGGGCTGCTGTAACCAAATACCATAAACTGGGGAACTTATAAACACATATATTCATTTTCACAGTTCTGGAGGTTAGAAAGTTCAAGCTCAAGGCACCAGCAGATTTGGTGGTTACTAAGTCTGTTGAAAAACATGAAAACAAAACACACCACAGCAAACAACCCTCATCAACCAGCTGGTATGATTCCCAGGGTGCCAGCTTTCTCACCCTTTGCCCAGTCAAGCAAATATTCAGGGTCTCCAGCACAAAGTGGAACCCTCCTGGTCGCTAATGATAGTGAGGAACAGAGGGTTTCTCCACTTCTTTCTGTTTCAGTAAGTGGAGTTGGGAATCCCTGTCTCCAAGGCTTTTTGAAATGCAAGCCTATTCCCGGGGAACTTGGGACCCAGGTTCTTCCAACACCTATGAGGTGAAATCCATCTGCTTCTTCTTGGCTTTCTCCTCCACCTCCAGAAGGCTACCATCCAGCCAGTGTGATAGGGCAACCCCAGATCTCGCTCCAAGATCTGGCTACACTCACTGCCATCTTCCATGCTCCAACCTCACCTTCTGTTCTGAGGACAAATTTGAGTTTGCAAAGTTGAATTTTCCAGCTGCTAGTCTGCTTTATTATGTAAGAGATTAAGGAGAGTTAAGTCTTTCAATGTTCAAGGTTATTTCCTTAATTTGTCAGAACTCCTAGTCACAGAAACACTTCCATACACATATCTCCGAATCAGTCCTCAAGCTCCAGAGTCTGAGAAGACCCTTTTTTTTTTTCTCCTCAATGAAGAATATTTTTACAATGCTTTGTGCTCACAGTTCCCAAAGTTCTAAGCAGAAGCATGCCAAACCTTCTATTGCAAATGTAATGCATGCAGACATGCATACAGGGGAATTTTTAATTCTGTTCTTCAAATTTCTGTCACATTTACCCCTAAGAATCTCAAATAACCATTGACCTCTGAGAAGAGATTCTTATGGAAACTGAAAAAGTCTCAAGACAAAGTTTCCTAAATTCAGTTGTCTTAACTAGCCTGTCCTTCAGATCTTTTAGTTGTCTAATCTTAGTATTTCCAAAAGCTATCATTTCTTTCTGTGGATCCTTCCAGGCTAAATTGAACTCAAGAAGAAAGATGTCGAAACCCTTAAATGCTTCAGAATATGTCCCCCAATCTTATTATGGAAAACAAGGACTACAAAAACAGATTTGTGTAACTCTTACATTCACTGGCTGAAGGAATAAAATGAAAACAAGCTATTGTGTTAATCTTCAGATTAGCCCTCTAGTCTGTCAATGTAATACTGACCAGTAAACAATGTCCATAATTAAACTGTTGTCAGAGACACAAAGGCCCCACGAGCCTGAGCTAATGAGGCAGTATTCAACTCCTTCACAAAGGCTGGCCAAATACAATTCCAGGAATGTTAATGCTGCCAAGTAGCCGGGATGCTCTCAACAGCGGGAAGACCACTGAGTGGAGGTAATTAAGTCTCCAGTGCTAGAGAATTCTGCCCCAGTGCTATTTGTTTGTTGAGGACATGTGCTTAGGTGCAAGGAATTGGAAATCTCTGAAACCAAATTGAGCACATTGGGCATCAAAGCACCCCCAAGTCCTCCTCTGAGGTCTGTGACATGAATGTGCATGACAAGGGGGCAAGGGGGCCACAATCTCCTAATTGTTCCAGAGACCTTTCAGTCTGGGGGGAGACTACATGTCTTGGTATTTATGTAATTAAGTGCACTGAAATCCTCAGCGCACAGTTCCCATGAAGTCTGACTGCACGTTAACTGGGGCTCAGTAAATTTATTAGAGGACACTTTTCCATTCTTTTTGCTCTGGGAGACAGATGCTCTTCCATAAAATACTCTCATACCAAATAATTTTGTCTAGAAACCAGAGAATCACATCTATTCTTCTCTTCAAGAGAGAATCCCCACTAGGAACACTTTATTTCCCCTTCTGTTTTTCTTGGATTCTCTTGAAAATTCCAATATGTGACCCAAGGCACATTGCAGTAAGAAATATCACACCATGGGAGTCTTTCAACAGGAGGAGTCCTGCACAAGACTGATTCCATCACAGGTCCACATTCACTGTCCACTCCTGCAGCTAGGAGGCCCTCCACAGCTGGCCCATGGCTGCTACATCCCTAGCTTACTCCTGGGGCTCCAAGAGAGCTTCCTGATCCTTCCTTTTGGGGCATCCACCTAGAGAGGTTTTTTTTTTGTACTGTGATGAGGATGGGAGGAGATAAAAAGGGGGGGAAGAGGGCATGACACACTTGATGTTCCAGCCTTGAAAATGTCATCAAGAGGTCAAGCTCCCTGGGGGGACGAGATTATGACACTTCTCTACTCTCAGTGATCAAAGGAGAACTGATTCCTGTCACAAAACTTAGAAGAAGGCAAGGAAAATGCTGGACTTGCCACAAGCTAGCTCTGATCACTTATTTATTCATTTATTCATAGTAGACTCACAAGTCTTCTATGAGCTAGGCCCTGAGGATGCAGAGATGAACAAATAGAAACTATCCCTTCACTCCTAGCATTTATTGCCTATTGGAGGAGATACCTATTGTAACACACCTAACTATGAAAAGTGCTCTGTGGAACATCAACAAAACCAGAGTGCAAAGCAAGTCACAAGCAAGCAGGCCATCCTTTTCCATATCTGTTCAATGCCAAGGACTAACAGGAGTTACTCTTGGGTGGTAGGATTGTATACTGGCTTATGGTACTATTGTCTCGTTATGCATTTTTCTTGGGAGTTAGATAGTTTAATAATTCAGATTACAGGTGTAGAGGCAAACCAGCCACCTGATCTTGAGCAATTTATTTAAATTCTCAGAACCTTGATTTCCTTGCTGTAAAACAAAAATAATGCGAGTCCCTTCTTCATTGGCTGGCTGCAAGGGTTAAACAGAATGAACATCCAGAGTGGGTGCATATTACAGAGCAGATACCCCAAGAATACATTATGTCTACCAAAAAAAAGAAGATATGTCAAGCTACTCATGGTTGGTTTTGATGAGGGCATTGTTCCACATTATCTCTACCATCCTAGCCCCTGTCACTATAAGGATCCCATCTTTACAACTATAGCTCTTCTTTCTGTATGACTGGCATATTCCAGGTCCCTTGTTGAGGACAATGCTGGATTCTATTTGAGAGACTAGTGGAATCATCCCCTAAATCAGGAGTCCCCAACCTCCAGGATCTAATGCCTGATGATCTGAAGTGGAGCTTACATGATCATAATAGAAATAAAGTACACAATAAATGTAATGTACTTGAATCACCCAGAAGTCATCCCTCCCACCCTGGTCCACGGAAAAAAATTGTCTTCCACAGAACTGGTGCTTGGTGCCAAAAATGTTAGAGGACATTTTTAAATGTCCTTTGGTTTTTCTCTTCACAACTCTTCTGCAATGGTTTTCTCTCCATCAATGTCGCTACTCTGAAGTATACATGGGCATGGGGCTGTAGTTTGGGATTCAGAGATTGGGATTGAGGAGAGAAGGGTGGTAACCACTTCTTCCATACCCTATCTCCCTCATCCAAGTCCTGCCCAAGACTGAATTTAATTATAAATACAAATATCATCATTGGTCATGAAATAATCTGGCTCTTTTGAAAATACAGCCACAGAACTTGACTTGCTGACCTCTCACGACAATGTATTTCACAGACTTCATGATGGCTTTTCAGCCTTTAAAATATGGCTAAGTAAATAAATAACTTACCAGCCCTAAATTCCTACACAGCCCATTCCCTCCAACATTTTGTGACAGTGACCTCTGGCAAAACTCAGTGAAAAGACAGAGTGACCCAGTCATCCTCCTTTTCACATAAATATCAAGAACTCATCCCCAAAATGCATCCAGACAGTGGGCTGGAAAACACATCTGCCACAGCTCTGGGGGACCCTTGCTGGTCCCCTCTCTTCAGGAAGCAGGGATGTCCTAGAAGAAAATGGAGACGGCTACCAGACTATGATTTCAAGCCAGTTGTGGGCTAGAAATGCTATGAAAAATTTAAATAAATAACTCTGCTTTCGTGATACTACACTTCAGACATTTTCAGTCACCCAAAAGGATGGGTCTCATTTCCTAATTCAACCAAAACAGAAAACCTCTCCATTACTATGATACATTATCATCAAAAGTATTGTCAATAGCCTAACTCCTAACAGGACTCTGTTCTAATCCTGGCCAAGTTTCAAGCAAAGTCTCCATTCAAAAGTGAAGATTTGGGGACTTCCTTGGCTGTCCAGTGGTTAAGTGCTTCCAGGGGGCAAGGGTTCTATCCCTAGTCAGGGAATTAAGATCCCACATGGTAGGTGGCACAGCCAAAAAAAAAAAAAAAAGTGAAGGTTTTGCTGCAATGGAGAACACCTCACTCCACCGTATAAGAGCTGTGTGACTTTAGCTAAGTCTCCCACTCTCTTTGAAACTCAATTCCTCCCCCTTTGAAAGAAGGATAAAACTTTCAACTATTTTCATGGGAAAGTAAGCCAGGTTGAAGAGCTGGTTAAGCACAAAGTAGAGTCAGACAGACCAGGTCCAAACCCTAGCTCTACCACTAATGCCTGAGGGTTTGGAGGAAGTTATACAGCCTCTCTGCCTCAGTTTTCCAGCCATAAAGTAAGGTAGTCATATCTCCTTCCTCACAAGCTTGTCGTGATGACACATGAGTTCATCTATGTAAGGCACTTAGAATACTATCTGGCAGATGGTAAGCCAAATAAACTGTAGCTATCACTGTTACCATTATATATTAATAGGATTCAGCTCAGTTCAGTTCAGTTCAGTCACCCAGTTGTATCCGACTCTTTGCGACTCCATGAACTAACTGCAGCATGCCAGGCTTCCCTGTCCATCACCAACTCCTGGAGCCTACTCAAGCTAATGTCCATTGAGTCGGTGATGCCATCCAACCATCTCATCCTCTGTCATCCCCTTCTCCTCCCACCTTCAATCTTTCTTAGCATCAGGGTCTTTTCAAATGAGTCAGTTCTTCGCATCACGTGGCCAAAGTATTGGAGTTTTAACTTCAGTATCAGTCCTTCCAATGAATATTCAGGATTGATTTCCTTTAGGATGGACTGGTTGGATCTCCTTGCTGTCCAAGGGACTCTCAAGAGTCTTCTCCAACACTACAGTTCAAAAGCATCATTCTTTGGCACTCAACTTTCTTTATGGTCCAACTCTCACATCCATACATGACTACTGAAAAAACCACAGCTTTGACTAGATGGACCTTTGTTGACAAAGTAATGTCTCTGCTTTTTAACATGCTGTCTAGGTTGGTCATAAACTTTTCTTCTAAGGAGCAAGTGTCTTTTAATTTTATGGCTGCAGTCACCATGTGCAGTGATTTTGGAGCCCCCAAAAATAAAGTCTGTCATTGTTTCCATTGTTTCCCCATCAATTTGCCATGAAGTGATGGGACCCAATGCCATGATCTTAGTTTTGGGAATGTTGAGTTTTAAGCCAACTTTTTCCCTTTCCTCTTTCATTTTCATCAAGAGCCTCTTTAGTTCTTCTTCTCCTTCTGCCATAAGTGTAGTGTCATCTACATATCTGAGGTTATTGATATTTCTCCCAGCTTAAGAATCATTATTATTACTACTATTAATATGTCAGCACTGTACCCTCAAGAGATGTTTTAACAGAAAACAAGGGGAAAAGGAACTAACACTTAGAATCATGTATTCTGTGCACCATCCTCACAACAACCCCATAAGTTAGTTGTACATTATTATCCATGTTTACATCTGAAACATTTAAAGCTCAATTAAATTAGGAAAATTATCCAAATCATAATATTGTTAGTAATAAAGATAGGAATGATTTCTACATCAAATAATGAGCACCTGCTAAATGGTGAGAGAAAAGTTAAGGAGAGGAAATACAAAGATAAGTGTGATCCAGTCCTAGATCCCCTAAGGTGCTTACAGAGACAGACAAGCATTGAGTTTGCTGTGCAGGTAGGAAAGAGATCAGAAAAGAGGACCTTGAAATGGGCAGGACAAGGCTGGATGGGCAAGCGGGACAATCCACAGGCTGTTCTGAGACACAGAGTGGGGAGGCTGGCAGAGGGGTGGGAGGGACGTTGGAGAAGAGTTGCTGAAGGGACAAAGACAGGAGCTGAACCTCACAGGTGGTGGGACTTTGTCCCACAAAGAGGGTCAGCAGGAGTAATTCAGGCAAAGTGAAGTCGCTCAGTCATGTCCAACTCTTTGCGACCCCATGGACTGTAGTCTACCAGGCTCCTCCATCCATGGGATTTTCCAGGCACGAATACTGGAGTGGGTTGCCATTTCCTTCTCCAGGCAAAGGGGACCCTAAAGGTAAGGCACCAAAGAGAAAGACAGCCTGGTTCAAAATGGGGGCACTAAGCTGTCAGTGTTGCTGAACCCCATCTCTGATGTCCAGTGTGTGGAGGAGGTGGGGCTGGGAGCAAGTCTGTAAAACCGGGAGCGAAGAGGAGGCCAGGCTCCATCCACTCAAGGATTTTACACAGGGCCTTGGTTAGACTTGCACTTTAACTCATGATGACTGTGTGGAGGGTGGGTTTGCAGTGCCTGAGAAGAAATAAGAAACCCGCTCAGAAGACTGCTGCAGTAATCCAGAGGAGGCACAGAGAGGGCCTGGACCCACTGGAGAGCAGGGGCAAGGGGTCAATCAGCACCCCGCAGAAGCTCAGAGTGAGGAGGAAGACAGACTTTCTAGCTTGGGAGACCAGGTGGATGAAAGGCTAACCAACTGAACAAAAAGATAGAGGAGGCAGAAGAAGCCTGGAGAGAGATGCTTATGAAAAAGGATTTGGCACCCACGATTGAACGGCGAAGGCAGACATTTAGGCAAGCGCAGTGGATAGTGAAATTGTACACAAATACAACACAGGCATCTCCTGAGGGCAGCCAGGCCGCCTGAATGGTGAAGAGGAGAGGAGCCTGAGGGAGGCTGAGGGAGCAACTGGCCTTATTTCCATGTTGTGAGAGTCCAAGAAAGGGCTAGCAGAAGATGCTGCAGGTCTGCTTCCGCATAGCAGCACACGGGGCCATCACAGTCAGAGTTCACTCGTTGTGAGAAGAAGCCACTGGGACTTAAGTGAGATAATGAGTTCTAAGCAAGATAATAGAGAAGCCAGCCACAGTTTAAGGCAGGCATATGAGGGTGCCATGTCTTCCATGATTCAGGAGCTCAGAAGAGTCCTAAAAGGTTCTTTGGATTTAGGCAGGCATACTGCAGAGAATCAAGGACCTCTATTTTGAAAACATGCTAGGCTAAAGATTCTGAAATCCACCAGCTATAAAAAAATTTTTTAAAGAATAAACATATACATATACACACATACCAAACACATACATGTATATGTAATATTACAAGGTATAGTATCCATTACACTACAAATATAGATAATAATCGTATCATGCTAATTATAATATATAGAAGTTATATAGACATGTCTAATTTCATGTAGACATACACTGAAATTGAAAGTCGCTCAGTCCTATCCGACTCTTTGCAACCCCATGAACCATACAGTCCATGGAATTTTCCAGGCCAGAATACTAGAGCAGGTAGCCTTTCCCTTCTCCAGAGGATCTTCCCAGCCCAAGGATCAAACCCAGGTCTCTTGCATTGCAGGCAGATTCTTTAACAGCTGAGCCACAAGGGAAGCCCAAGAATACTGGGGTGGGTAGCCTATTCCTTCTCCAGCAGATCTTCCCGACCCAGGAATTGAACCGGGGTCTCCTTCATCGCAGGCAGATTCTTTACCAACTGAGCTATCAGGGAAGACCCCATTTTATAAAATAAAATAGAAATAACGGCAGACCTTCTAAGACTGAGATGAGAGAGTTGAGTGAGTTCAAACGCAGCCATCGTGAATGACAGGAAGCCAGGTTGCAGACCTACTTGCACAGTGCTAGGATTCATAGGGGTATTCCTTCAGGAAAATGGTGAAGCAAAGAGAGCCTTTCCAGCAATAGCAAGCACAAAAGAAAACTTGGCTCTGGATTGAGATTAAAAAAAGAAAATTGTCCTCTGAGATTTCAAACACCCGAATAGGCCACACACCAGGTTCAGAGGGAGAAATCACACTAGAACACTTAGAAGAGAATGTCACATAAAATGGACCCAGGTCTGCGATGCTCCCAGGTACTTGGCAAGACAATTGGAAATCCACCCAGAGAAACAAACCTTCAACCCAGATCCTGCCGCATCCTCTCAGAAATAATGCCAACAATGTGAATTCACACAAACTCACAATCAAAAATTATAAATCCAGCAGGAGACAAGCACCCATGAACAAGAAATAATAAACAATAGAGCCAGACCTATAAGGGATTCAGAAAATGGCAATATCAGATTCTAAATGAAAGGTAAGTATGCTTAATATTTTTAAACAAATGGAGCTATGAATAAGGAGGAAGAGACTAAAACAAACCAGGAAAAGGAAAAAAAAGACTTGGACAAATCTGAAAAAAGAACTGAGAGTAATTTGTAGTCGTGGAAATAAAATAATTGTTATTTAAAACACAGTGAAACCACAAGGATACCATCAGCCAAATCCTGAATGTGGGAAATTCCACAGGACAAATGACCTGGTTCTTCAACAACTATTCTAGATGGCAAGGAAGAAAACAAAGGGAATGGAACTGTTATAGACTGAAGGAGGCATAAAAGACCTCAGCCAAATGCAACACGAGAATACTGGTTCAAGTAAATCAAATCTAAATTATTGTTAAGAAATTATATTTATAGAGAACTGTTTGAGGGACTACAAATATTTATGTTGACTGTGCTAAAATGAGCTTTGGTCTTAGACTGAGGGACAGTATAAGAAACAGCTATATTCCTGCTCCCCACAGTTTTCACCATATAACACCATCTGGGATAATATAGGGTAATAATACCATTACCCTATGGTGTGCTCTTAATGAAGACCTATGGGAGGATTCGCTTTCAAGTCTCCATAGAAAAACTGCTTTTCCTAAACTGATTCATTTTTATCTCAAGGATGCTACAGCTCTTGAAACCATGACTATTTTTCCTTTTTACTTTGGTCTTTAGGAAACTCAAAATCAAATATGCAGTCCACCTCAAGCAGCTGCACAGAACAATTTGAGATACATTCCTGTGTGCTGGTTTATCCCAAATTAGCTCTATTAGCCTTTCCTGGATTCCCTTAACCATAAAGTTTATCCTTTGCATATTTTTTATAATCTACCTTGAGGTTTAAATAAAATTGTAAACCACCTCAAATTCTTGGTGTCTGATTTAGGAGGAACCCAAACTTTATATAAGCTTTGGGGAGTGATTAGACATGGTACATACAATGTGCATAACACCTAGAACCTCAGCAAAAGCTTTTTTGTCTCAACTAAGCTATCGTTCTTTAAAGGCACAAAACTATATCTTCAACTTTATATGAACTTTATTTCAACTATATTCAACTCTACATGTGACTTGTAGAGTTAACGGATATGTTTCAGAGTGAAAGAACTAGACCATCATTAAGACCTCACGGACAAGAATGAATCATGCTTTACTGACAAGAATGAATCAAGCTGCATATTTTGGAGCCAGTGTTTGAATCTGTGCAGTAGATTTTCATAACTTGCTAAGATACAAGGTTCTGGAGACAGAAATAAACACTGATGGGTACTTTAGAGGTTAATAATACATTCCATTGTACTGAGTTGCAATCCTAAATAGATTAAAAATATAGCTTAGATTAATAAGGAAGATGCAAGTCATGGCAAATTCATGAGACTCCCTCCTCTTTCAAATCTAACCTGTTTCTGAAATTTTGATCAGACTCATATACTGTTCATCCTAGATTATCATATATGGCAACTTAGTATCCGACTCTATATGAAATTCCATAGATACCATTTTCTGTTTGCGCTCAGTTCAGTTCAGTTCAGTCACTCAGTCATGTCTGACTATTTGCGACCCCATGGACTGTAGCATGTCAGACTTCCCTGTCCAACACCAATTCCCAGAGCTTGCTTAAGCTCATGTTTATCAAGTCTGTGATGCCATCCAACCAGCTGTTGTCCCCCTTTCCTCCTGCCTTCAATCTATCCCAGCATCAGGGTCTTTTCCAGTGAGTCAGTTCTTCGCATCAGGTGGCCAAAGTATTAGAGCTTCAACTTCAGCATCAGTCCTTCCAATAAATATTCAGGACTGATTTCCTTTAGGATTGACTGGTTTGAACTCCCTGCAGTCTGAGGGATTCTCAAGAGTCTTCAACACCACAGTTCAAAAGCATCATTCTTCAGAGCTCAACTTTCTTTATGGTCCAACTCTCACATCCATACATGACTACTGGAAAAACCATAGCCTTGACTAGATGGACCTTTGTTGAAAAAGTAATATCTCTGCTTTTTAATATGCTGTCTAGGGTGGTCATAGCTTTTCTTCCAAGGAGCAAGCATCTTTTAATTTCATGGCTGCAGTCACCATCTGCAATGACTTTGGAGCCCAAGAAAATAAAGTTTGTCACTGTTTCCATTGTTTCCTCATCTATTTGTCATGAAGTGATGGGACTGGATGCCATGATCTTAGTTTTTTGAATGTTGAGTTTTAAGCCAACTTTTTCACTCTCCTCTTTCTCTTTCATCAAGAGGCTCTTTAGTTCCTCTTCACTTTCTGCCATAAGAGTAGTGTCATCTGCATATCTGAGGTTATTGATATTTCTCCTGGCAATCTTGATTCCAGCCTGTGCTTCATCCAGCCCAGCATTTCTCATGAGGTACTCTGCATATAAGTTAAATAGGCAAGGTGACAATATACAGCCTTGACGTACTCCTTTCCCAATTTGGAACCTGTCTGTCGTTCCATGTCTGGTTTTAACTGTTGCTCCTAGACCTACATACAGGTTTCTCAGGGGGCAGGTAAGGTGGTCTGGTATTCCCATCTCTTTAAGAATTTTCCACAGTTTGTTGTGATTTACATACTCAAAAGCTTAAATGTAGTCAATGAAGCAGAAGTAGATGTTTTTCTGGAACTCTTTGTTTTTCCTATGATCCAATGAATATTGGCAATTTGATCTCTGGTTCCTCTGCATTTTCTAAATCCAGCTTGAACATCTGGAAGTGTTTGGTTCACATACTGTTGCCACCTAGCTTGGAGAATTTTGAGCATTACTTTGCTAACATGTGAGATGAGTGTAATCGTGTGGTAGTTTGAACATTCTTTGGCATTGCCTTTCTTTGGGATTGGAATGAAAACTGATCTTTTCCAGTCCTGTGGCCACTGCTAAGTTTTCCAAATTTGCTGGCATAATGAGTTGCAACACCTTAACAGCATCATCTTTTAGAATTTTAAATAGCTCAGCTGGAATTCCATCACCTCCACTATCTTTGTTCATAGTGATGCTTCCTAAGGCCCACTTGACTTCGCACTCCGAGATGTCTGGCTCTCGGTGAGTGATCACACCATATTGATTATCTGGGTCATGAAGATCTTTTTTGTACAGTTCTTCTGTGTATTCTTGCCACCTCTTCTTAATATCTTCTGCTTCTGTTAGGGCCATACTGTTTCTGTCCTTTATTGTGCCCATCTTTTCATGAAATGCTCCCTTGGTATCTCCAATTTTCTTGAAGAGATCTCTAATCTTTCCCTATCTATTGTTTTCCTCTATTTTTTTGCAGTGATCACTGAGGAAGGCTTTCTAATCTGCTTTTGCTGTTCTTTGAAACTCTACTTTCAGATGGATATTCAGATGGATATCCTTTTCTCCTTTACCTTTCACTTCATAGCCCAAATAAGATTAGAATCTAAAAAGCAGAGATGCACATGATAAGGTAGGTACTGACAATATGAGTGTCAGTTCCTGGAGAACCAGAGCTACAGCAGAAATGAGAGATGGGCTGAGCAGGCATGATGCAGGGTACCAAAAGCAACTGCAATGTCTGCATTTATGATATATTTTAAAGAAGAAGGATTCCCATTTTAGAGATGAGAAAATCAAGGCTCTGAGAAGTTAATTTACCTGAGGTCCACAAACAGAAAGTGACTGAACCAGAATTTGAATTCAGAGGTAGATATCTCATTCTAAAGCTTAGTTCATATCACCCTGCAATGAAGAGAAGTATCACCAATAAAATAGAAACAATGTTTTTGAGAGTTTGGAGGAATGAGAACAACATAGGGAAGAAAGAAAGAAAAATTGATAGGAAAACAAAGTGATATTTATTGATCAGCTACTATGAGTCAAGCACTTTTACATGCCTTATCTTATTTAAGTCATACAGCTGCTTTGTTTTGTAGGACATTTTTGTCCACAGACAAGAGGAGTCTCAGAAAAGTAACATCAAGTCACACAGCAAGTAAATAGATAGCTGGGAATCAAATCCATATCTTGTAACCTGAAGTCAGGAACTTCAAAGGCCATTCCTCAAACACAAAGTACCTTCATTCTCCTAGTTATATTGGATTTTGTTCATATCTATTTCACCAAATCTCAAGAACTAGTCCAGGAAGGTGTCAAGATTACACTACAGATTATCAGAGTTGGCCTGTGCAGAAAAGCTAGGGTGACTAATCATCCTGGCTTCCCCAGGTCTGAAGCATTTCTCAGGATACAGGACTTTCAGTTACTGAGACAATTACAGGCAGATAGTGATGGGCAAATTCAATGACTCAACCAAAGAGGGACTCATCTACCATGTGGTGGTTTAGTCACTAACTCGTGTCCGACTCTTACAACCCCGTGGACTGTAGCCCACCAGGCTCCTCTGTCCATTGCATTCTCCAAGCAAGAATACTAGAGTAGGTTGACATGCCCTCCTCCTCCAGAAGATCTTCCCAACCCAGGGATCAAACTTGCATCTCTTATGTCTCCTGAATTGGCAGGCAGGTTCTTTACCACTAGCGCCACCTGGGAAGTCCATCTACATGTAGAGAAGTACACAAATCACAAATACACAGTTCATATTTTTTTAAAAACTGAACACTCATGTAACCAGCACCTAGATCAAGAAACAAAATACATAATACCAATCCTTCACTACCTCTCCAGAGATAAACCATTATCTTGACTTCTACAACTGCCTGTTTTTGAAATGCATGCAAATGAAATCATTTGCTATGTATTCTTTTCTGACTGGCTTCTTTCCCTTAAAATGTTACCTTTGTGAAATGCTGCTGCATGGAGCATTGGTCTGTTCTTTCTCATTGCTGTGAAACCTAGCTTTGAATGAATATGCTACAACTCATTTTCCATTCCAGTGTTAATGCTCAGTTGGGTAGTTTCTGCCTTGAAGTGCC
Organism: Antilocapra americana; assembly: GCA_007570785.1. Lineage (NCBI taxonomy): Eukaryota > Metazoa > Chordata > Mammalia > Artiodactyla > Antilocapridae > Antilocapra > Antilocapra americana. The sequence goes on along the minus strand of ML664174.1, from coordinate 18,788,346 downwards.
TCTCTGAACTTTCTTACACATGTCTTTTGGTGAAAATATGCATGCATTTCATTGGTGATATACACTTCAGGATAAAACCACAGGGTCACATGATAGGCTTGCAAACGTTCAGTTTCAGTAGATACTGCCAATTGGTCTTCAAAGCCTTAGTCATTTCCAGAGAGAGAACAACTGATAATGGAAGTGCAGATTCAGAAGAAATTCTAAAATCCAGTGTGCACATGCCCTGGTTTCTGGCTAACATTGCACTCCTATTGACTCCAATGGGCACAAAGCTCTTAATAAAGAAAGCACATCCCCTTTTTTCTGTACCCCCTTCACTAACCTAACCTGCTGAAAGCAGCCATGGAATGGCCATGGGGTAGGGACTCTGACTTTCAACTTACAATCTCCTTAAATCTCCTGGCTCCAAGTTGGCCAAGAATGGCAACAGTTTGGAACATGCTTCCCAAAGGCAAAAACCTAAGTTGGGCTATGGGTCACCTACTAGCAAGCCATTTAGTTTCTATGAACCAGTTTCCTTATCTGTAAACTGGCCGTTGTCATATAAAGGCATGTGTCCAAGACTTGTCACTAAGAAGGTTTATATTAGTTACCTAGTTTATAACATGTACCACAAACTGGATGGTTTAAAACAATCAAAATTTATTCTCTCACAGTTTTGAAGACCAGAAGTCAGAAATTAAGGTGGTGGGAAGAACTGGTTCCTTTTGGGATCTCTGAGGGAGAAATTGTCCCATGCCTCTGTCCTGGCTGCTGGCAGCTCTTGGCATTGCACAGCTTGCAGCGAGTTAAATCCAGTCTCTGTCCACATTGTCCAGACCATCCACACAGCCTTTTCCCCTGCATGTTTGTGTGTCTACCCTAACCCTCATCTTACATAAATCACATCTGCAAAGACCCTATTCCCAAATAAGTTCATATTCTGAGGTTCTGGTGGACATGAATGTTAGGAGACACTATTCAACCCAAGGAGACATTCAACAAATAGTAACTATCAGCATCCACTATTTTATCATTTTACTGACTGATAGATGGATGGACAACTCATTCAACAGCTCAGCAAATAGTATTGAATGTCTACTATATGCCAGGCACAGTGATACATGTCCCTGCTCTCAGGGAGATTACATGTTAAGGGACCAGGAGGGAGGGCAACAAATCTATAAATAATCATATAACCTGTCAGACAGTGACAACAAGAAAAACAACAGTGTATCTAAAAATTCCAACTTTGTCCCCTCCAATCCTGTTTGCGACCTTCTGCTCTGGGATTTTGTTGCTGTTATCACATCAGCCCTTCACTGTGCTCTTTGCAAAGGAGGACATGAATTTTCCCAGCTATAAATGAGAAAACCTTTCCCAGATAGCACTTTCCGTTACAGTGGACAAATTAATCATGATTATTCCATAAACTGGAGACTTGTATAACTGAGGAAATTGTTCCAAATGAAAGAATAGTATGTGGGGTAGGAAGTAAATCAGATTCCACAAGTGATAATAAGACAGAGCAAAATGAGGGCAGTCAGGTATTGGGCTGCATGAATCATTTACTATAAATCCAGATGTTTACAAAATGAAAAACAGGCTGAGTCCATGACCTCGTGAACTGATGGAAGGACTGGTTAAAATATGATGGGAGAATAAATATCATGGAATTTGTTTTTTTAAGTCATGAAAAGACCATTTACCTACTTATCACCTAAAAACATGTAGGAGATTAAAAAAAATTGAAATTTTAATTTTGATCTGCCATCAAACCACTTAAGTTTTTTAGTAACCAAAGTTTCACTTATTATAAATCAGTAGCACAGCATGAGTGGCTTGTTATATCATTGTGGAGAGAAAAACACTTTGTTAAGCTTGTTTCCAAGGAAATGAAACGCTTTTCAGACATGTCATTAACACTCATAAAATTCCCTAGAGCCAAGTAGAGGGCAGATGTTATTTTTCAGAATGGTCACAGACCATCAATAGAAGGAAATCTTAGTTAATTGTTTGAGTATTTATTTGCTTATTTACATTTCAAGAAATCGATTTAAGAAAGGAGACAGAGTGACCTGTATTATTAAAATACATATCAAACAGGATAAAAGGAACCTACAGTTTTTTAAAAAGTGACGTGTACAGGGAGAATTAGCCTATTACAAACATGGAGAATTCACCTATTACAAACAGAAGCAAACCACCAGTGGAGTGGCAACTGTCTGCTCTTGTACATTCATGAAGCAAAATATTTTGAACCCCTAAGACCCCTCCTGAGTTTGTACTACCCAGAATTCATTTACACGCTGACCCAGAACATTGCTGATGCCCCAAGATTCCAGTTCTTTAACTGCCTCTTCTACACACCACACTCCCACTCATATTTCTAAATCCCACATTTCTCTGTTTTCTCCCTGAATTGTCCTGCTTCATGATTGGATGTTTGGACCACTATTCTTAGCCTCTTCTCATCACCACCATTTTCTGGGAAACAACATCCCCACCTACTGTGCATCACCACCTAGTACTTCTGTTCTCACTCTTCGCAGTGTATCCACCTGTCTCTAATGTGCTTACCTGCTTCTAGGCTTGCAAGAGTTTCCCCGATCTACTCAAGAAAGTTAGGGATCATCTCGAATGCATACAAGGCAGCAACAATCTGGTTTTCATGGCTTTTTTGCTATAGTAGATAGGTCTATAAAAGAGCCTGTGGGGCCCTGAAAGACAATTCTTAATTCTGCAGTGTGTTTGTTCACAGAATCACTCATTAAGTAAATATTTATTGAGCCATGCTTGGTGAGAAATTACCTTGACACACTGGTAGCCTCCAAGTATATGAACACCCAAGCTCTCCCAGGGTTCAGGGAACAGAAAAGCTCTCAAACTATGCTTGAATCACAAGGTTCATTAAATGAATTTAAAGCACATAGTGAGAAGCAAGGGTGAAAAGATATGGTGTAAATTATCACACTTAGGCTAGAGTACAAGCAGGTGGAAGAAACCACGCAACTGGAATTCTAGGTTTAGCTTTCCCCAGGGATGCTATTGTTGCAAGGACTAGAGTTAGGGATGAGCAAGAGGCCACAACAGATGAAGGTGCCTGGGGTTAAGGGCACATACTTGCTCTATCACAGCAATTCTGTCTGGCTATGGCCGTAATTTGGCAATTAGCCTATAAAGCTGCCAGGTTATATTATGCTTCTTGATAAAGGACATGTGGGCCAAAGAGGGTATGTCTGTGGACATCTAAATTAAGACTTCATAAACACTCAGTACCTTATGTGTATTTAGTGTATATGAATATCTAGAAGCTACTGGGTCCCTCCACCCTTTTCTATGTTTCACACATATGTTCTGATTAACTTTATTTGTCAAACAGGTTAAGCGTGAACAGAACTCCATGCTTAAAACATATTAATAAGTTTCGTTCGTTTTGTTTGTTTTCTTCTACAGCAAAACTGAACATTCTCAAACAACATGGCAAAATGTACATTGGGAGCAGCTCCTGCATCCCAAGGTCTGGCGGCAGGAAGAAGATGCACTGAGCAGAAAGTAAAGACAAAGTGAGCTCGTGGGGATGTGGGCAGCAAAGGCACAAAGGCAGCCTATAGGGGTTGCTGGGTGAAGTAAGACTTTAAAGTGACTGGGACCTGGCTGGGGAAGCAGAGGGTTTGGGCCTTCCAGACAGAAGAATGACTGAGCAAAAGCACTGAAGTGTGACCCCGCTGGTTGCCTGCAGAAAACGAGAGCATCACATGCTAAGCACAGAACCAATATATCAAAGACAGGGCTGAAGAGAAGGGAAGGCCGGGAGGTGTTTGCTCTGCATCGAGGTGGAGCTGGCCGGCCTCAAGGAGGAGGTAGGCAGCTTCCAGATGAGGGGACCCCAGCCTGGACTGTGTGGTGGAGGCTCCAGGCATCACAGCTCGGGTGCGGTGGGTAGTGAAAAATCTAACACCTCACAGGTCAGGTGAGTAGGAGGCCAGTGACATTCGGGGAGGTGGAGGGCCCCTGCTCAGTGGAGGCCCACTTCACCTCCACCTCTCTGCCACGACCGAGCTCTGTGGGCTTTGTTACAACTGTCTCAAAGTAAATGAAGCAGGTTTCACCTCTTTGCCTTCCAGCAGCTGACGGGTGATCTCACCCAGCGGTGGACAGCATTCAACACTATGTCATCCCACATTACGATTCCTGTTTGGTTTCTTGGGGAACAGGGGGCAGACTCAGAGCTCAATTTTGACTTCACAAAGGGGCCCCTTTGCTCCACTCATTATGAATAAATGAGCCCCCTTTCTGGGCCCCCTTTCAACCAGAGCTGATGAGGTTGTATTTATATTTGTGATAAAAGGATAAATATATTCCAATTTCTTTAAATATCCACTGATAGATTCATAAGGAACTAGTCTAACTCCTAATTTCCAACTATAACTAGAAGCAGAAGGAAAGCTGTAGAAAAGAAAAATATATACATATCTGTGAATTATAAACTGTATGCTTCCTAGTTGTCAAGCCAGCTTAAAGTACAATGGGCTGCTCCATTCTCTTGTTCATCCACTCAACAAACTTTCTGTGAGCTCTTAAGATGTAAGCAGCACATGTATTTCATACAGGGATTCGCCATCAGGCCAGGGAATGTTTATATGACATGGTTTAAGTTAATTAAATCAGAGGCAGGGTTTCTTCCCACCCCACCCCCCAAATTAATAAAGCTTAAGCTTCTAGGCCATTCCCTTGAATAGATACTTTCCAAGACCCTGGGAGGGAACTTAGCAAAGAGTTGACATAGTTGTGTGTTTTATGAAACGTGCAAACGTGTGACATTTTAACTGCCATTGGCTTAAGCCCCATTATATATTTCCATTTAGGTTTTCCTTCAGCCACAGTTCCCCTCGAGTTGGGTGGCTTTGGATTGGCTACAGATATTTTGGGGTTCTGGCTAAGAAGTTAATTTCAGGGTACATTTGTGTTTAGCAGGATGTATGTAAGTGGATCACAGTTATTCACCACGCATAGTTAAGTCACCACTAACCATCCCTGAATAGGACTTAATCCGAGGAATGCCCTTCCACCCACTGAGCTGATTTGCCCTGCATCAGGACAACAGTGTAAGGTCAAAGGTCATATCACCATCTGATGTGTCCTCCTGAACCCCATACCCAAGTGTATGGGTCACAGGAGAAACAAGTTTTGATGTGGAAGGACCATAAATTAGCCTGGCTTTTCTATTCATCAGATGTGTAAAACTGAGTCCTTTGGTTGGGGACCCCAATGTTTTGGTTGAGGAGGAGATACAGAAAGGCCCACAGAATGAATCCCTAGCCAGGTATGCCAGGCCTTCCCTGGGAGTGTTAGAAAGCCAGAGGCAATGTGGACCTAAGTGGAAGGAAGGAAGGAAGGAAGCACTGAATGCAGACAGACAGGAAAAGAATGGCTTTGTCACCTGGGAGAATCGTATGCTTTTGCTGAACTAAGTGACACTATGTAGCCCTATGACACTATGTAGGTATGTAGGGTTCTCTTTGGTCCTAAGACAGATTCATGACACAAAATTATGCCCAGTAGTTGGAGCCACATGTATACATAATAATACTCCAGACTGTTAGAACTTATTTTGGTCATCATTCGTATCTGTGGCTTTGACTTATTCATACAAGTCTTCGGGCTTCCCTTGTGGCTCAGCTGGTAAAGAATCTGCCCACAATGCAGGAGACCTGGGTTCGATCCCTGGGTTGGGAAGATCCCCTGTAAAAGGGAAAGGCTACCCACTCCAGTATTCTAGCCTAGAGAATTCCATGGACTGTAAAGTCCATGGGGTCGCAAAGAGTCAGACATGAGTGAATGACTTTCACTTTCACACGAGTCTTTGGGGGTATTGCTTGGCTCTGAAACCAGAAAAAAGTCTCTGACTTCAATTCCAGAGTAGTGTTGTCTGAATGCCACAGCTTACTTTCATGAGTGAATCTCTGAAAGTGTGTCTACAGTATTACTGACAAGGACCTACCTCTGCCTGCCCCGAAAGCACCTACCTTCCTATTCAGGACACAGGAACATATGGTCTTCTGCTCAGCCCCAGCTGGGAGCTCTCTCCACCAGACAATAAATAGGGGGCACCAAATGGTGATACCAAGTTTCCAGGCTACTCTGAAAAATTTAGTCCTTCTGTGCTCCGAGTACCTTGGGTTTCCAGGGCATCACTGGCTGACAGCACCCCTACTTACCGTGGAAAAATATTACTCATGAAGTTATGATGTATACGCTTCAGAGGTCTAAGGGAAACAAATAATTTAGAAGTTTTCATAGTAATAAAACTATTATGACTCAAGACATAAAAAGCATAAAATCATCACAGTATCGGTAGATTATTGTCCTAGATCGATCACAATGCTTCATGAAGTCTCTGCCATGTCCCAACATCACAGTATTTGTAGATTATTTTTCTAGATGGATCACGATGCTTCATGAAGTTTCTACCACGTCTCAAGCTGATGGACAGCTCTATTGCACACAGTGCTTTACATTAGATCCTTGTCATCTAAGGATGGGATACTTTGGGCGGAAAGCCCGGTTTGAGTAGCTTAAACTATAAGGAACTAATTATTTCACACAACAAGAAATCAAAGGTGGGGTGACTCTGCTGCTGCTGCTGCTAAATGGCTTCAGTCGTGTCCTACTCTGTGCGACCCCATAGACGGCAGCCCACCAGGCTCCCCCGTCCTTGGGATTCTCCAGGCAAGAACACTGGAGTAGGATGCCAGTTCCTCCTCCAATGCATGAACGTGAAAAGTGAAAGTGAAGTCGCTCAGTCGTGTCTGACTTGTAGCGATCCCAGCGACTGTAGCCTAGCAGGCTCCTCCGTCCATGGGATTTTCCAGGCAAGAGTACTGGAGTGGGGTGCCATTGCCTTCTCCGGGGTGACTCTAGAGCTGGTTAATTCAGCTCAGTAATTTTTTCCACTCTACCATCCTCCATGTACGGTGTGACCTTCCAGCTCGGCTCCCCCTCATGGTGCCAAGACGCTACTACAGCTTCGGATAATAACATGTAGACGGCCTTGTCTGACAGGCAGGAAGGGCCTCCCTGCTTCCTCGTCACACGTGTGGCTTTTTGAAAAGTCAGGTTTCTGAATCTGTAAGTTACATACAGTAAAATTCATCATCTTTAAGTGATGAGTGTGACAAATATATGCAGTCACGTAGCAATCAGGGTGTAGAACATTTTTGTCACGCCAAAAAGTCTGACTTTTTGTCTTGTCTGACTGTAGTCAGTCGACTCCTTCCACCTCAGCCCCTGGAAACCACTAATCTGAATATAGTCCCTATAATCTGTCTTTGCAAGGATGTCAGATCAATGGAAATAAATATTAAGGTAGCCATTTGTACTCAGCTTCTTTCACGAAGCGCAATGCATTTCTGTCTTGTTGCATATCTCAGTAGCTTGTTCTATTTTATTGCTGAGTGGTGGTCCATTGTGTAGATATACCATAATTTGTTTATGCATTCAGCAGTTAATGGACATTTGAGCAGTTACTAGTTTTATCTACAATGAATAAAGCTGCTGTAAACATTCACAGACAGGTCTTTGTGTGCACGTATGTTTTCATTTCCCTTGAGTACATTCTTAGGAGTGGGACTGCTAAGTTGGAAAGTTAACACACATTGCTTTTTAAGAGCAAGGAGACTTTTCACAGAAGTTCCTCTGTGTTTACAGTGATAATTGGCTCCCATGCCCCCGCCTAAACCAATCTTGGACCGAAGGAGCAGACAGAAATGAATCAAAATCCATTTTCATGGCTACAGCTTATGCTTGTGCTTAGTCATTCAGTCATGTCTGACTCTTTGTGACCCCATGGACTGTAGCCCACCAGGCTCCTCTGTCCATGATCCAGATTTTCCAGGTAAAAATACTGGAGTAGGTTGCCATTTCCTCTTCCAGAGGATCTTCCCAACCCAGGGACCAAAGCTGCATCTCCTGTGGCTCCTGCATTGCAGGCAGATTCTTTACCACTGAGCAACCAGGGAAGCCCCTCATAGCTACAGAGGAAAGACAATATCCCCTGATCATACAGCTTCCTATGGAAACAAAATCCAGGCTCTTCCAGCAGGAGAGAAGAGAAAAATAGGTTTAGGCCAGTGCCTGATAAAGACCCACCCAGCAACCACCCTAACTCTGGACTTCTTATATTGGATAATTAATTCCTCACCTTGAAAGCCACTTAAATCAGATTTTCTGCTGAAAGCATCCTAAAGGACCCATGTGTGGCTGCCTGTAGCAGTTTTACCCACGAGAAGGGACTGTGTCATGGCTTTTACCTCATAACAAGGGGGTCCTGTTATGACCTGATTGGACCACAGGCTGGCCAATGGTCCATGAGGGGCTCACTGAAGTGTTCCCCTCTAGATCTGGCAGAACTAATCACATAGTTTCTGGGAGAGTTTGAGCTCAAGATGGCGGGAGAGAGACAGTAAGTAGAAGAAGCACCGCTGCAGAATCAGGAGACAGATACAGAGGACCCAAGCAGAAGGGATGAGGGAAGGAGAGTGGAGGGAAGCCTTGTCACAGCGAAACAGTGGTCAGAGGGATGACAGGAGCAGTGGCAGAGGTCAACAGAATCATCTGTAGGATTCCATCATCAGGGAGGGAGCGCTGGCCATCACGTCCAGGAGAGGGTAAGGGGCCTGTGGCCACATTCGCAGGGGATCTCCAACAGTCCTCTGTTTTTGCTGAGACTGCTGAGATGACAGCCAGTCTTTTTTATTTCCCCGAGCATCCACACAGAACCTGTCACCCCAGAGTACCTGAGGTGATCAGAACTTGGCCCCCAGAGCTCGGACGCCTCACAGTCCACCAACCACAGTGCAGCAGATTGTGTCCCTGAAAGCCAAAGTGTACCATGAAGCCTTGGACACAAATAGAGCAGCAACACCACCCTCCTGAACGCTGTCAGCTCCCTGAGAAGGGCAGAGACCAGCGCACGTGACAGTAAAAACCAGGGTTCTCTGAGGGCTGGTTCTGAGTCCACTACCATATGAAGTCCCTCATACGGATTAAGGCGTTAAATCCTAAAAACACTGTGATGGAGGCAATATTTTCTTTTCCATTTTACAGATGAAGAAGCAGGCCTAGAGCTAAGGTCAGCTGATCAGCTTTCACAACCAAGATGGCAAAGCCTTCTCCGGGGGTGAGCTGCTCCCACTTTCAGCTTAGAATCAGGGACCCTGGAGGGGACAGAGCATGGAGAAGCGGCAGAGCAGGCAGAGGAGCCTCTCAGTCCCACTGGAAGCTGAGGAGGACACCCAGCTGATAAGGAGCCCAAGCTACACACCCGCACCCATGTTTGCAACCTCCAGCCCAAGAAAAATGTCTCCCACTTCAGAGTTCTGACCCAAGGATTGAGTGAGACCTTGGGCTAAGAGGAAGCAAGCAATTTAGACTCAAGAACTTGTTCTCTATGGCCTCCCAATGCAAAGTGCAGATTGTGGCCCAGCAGCACAGGCATCAGCTGATGTTTACTCAAGGTGCAAGGCTGCAGCCCTACCTGAGACACAGCCAACCCACATGGGTATTTTACAAGGTCCACTGGTGATACACAGGCACTTACAATTCCAAGATGCTCTGCTCTAAGGAGACAGGGAGTCTTTGGTATAAGAGACAGGGGTAGGGAAGAGAAGTGGGGCCAGGTCTTCTCGTATTTTACCCTAGTCCAAAAAAGACTGGCCAGTGTATTTTTCAGCTCTTTTATTTAATGATGTCAGGATGTATCCACCTCTGCACTGTGGGGTTGGTATTCTGAATGCCCATTTAACAAGAAAAATAGGAATTATTTTTTTCCTTACAAATTGCTTTCCTGAATCTCCTATATGTGTTTCATCTATTCTCCCCGGCTATGTGTGTTTTTGTGTGTGGAAAAAGCAAAGCTTAAATGTCAGAAGGAAGGGATCAGATTCCCTGTCCTCTTGCCAACCGAGAGCACATTCACTAGTCTCTTCCCTCCATTAAACGTTAAATGATGTTTATGAAGCACCCACATGGGCCTGGAGCTTTTCTCAGTGCTTAAGGTTGCCAGGTGGCCAGCATAATGGCATTACCCTTTATTTGAACTTTCTACTCCGGGGTTCTTGCAGGCTCTGCAGGAACACAAGCAGACTCAAATTTAAAGTGAGAACCAAGAACGGGGGTAGACACGACACACGAGAAGTAGTTCCTGATTCTTAATCAGGTAAACCAGTGGGCCATGCCTGGTCAGTTTCACCTTATCAGCACTGTCCAAGAGCTGTCCTTAACTTCTTTGGCCGTCCCCCACCCTGCCTGAGCCCTGCCTGCTCCCTGCTGTCTAGAGGAAAATTAGACAACCCCACAAATGCTGAAAAGAGTTATCAAAATAGACCAGCTTTTCCTATGACGATTTCACAGATGACATGACCACGTTCACCGTGTGCTGGGCTTTCTGACTTAACAGAAAGTGTATTTTAAACCAGACCCAGCCAGAAAACCTAGATGATATGGTCACTACCACTGCCAACCAGGTCAACACAGAAATGGACATTTTATCCTAACACACGTGGGCAAAAGATCTGCTTCTTCGATGAGGAACTGTATCCTTTCTTTTGTGTCCAAACCTGCAATCTTTCAACATAACATATTGTTCAGCATAACAAATGCTATCTAAATTCACGGTGGGTAACTACCTTCCTATCATCACCAGGAACTGAGATATATAACATATAAAAGTGGACTGTAATATCCTCCTACTTTAAAAGCACTGTTAGTAAAGTAAGCATTCACTCCCCAGGAAAGCAGACAGAGGTTCCTTCGTGGAAACCCATCTGCAGAGCAGGCAGGAAGGAGGAGGAGGGAAGGGGAGCTTGTACACCACCAAACCCATGCCCTCCTCTGTCTTGGCATCTTCTGCTCAGTTTAGGAGAATGCTTTCTGGCCAGTAATGATGAACCTGACGCCACGTGAATGAGATTTGCAGGTGTGAGTGGGAGGCTGCCGGGGCAAACCCGGATGAATGAGAATATGGAGAGAGGAGGGATTCTGGGACAGAAGCAGAAGCAAAGGTCGTGCTTGAATGAGCAAAAAAAAGGACAGACGCCTCTTCCTAAGGGATGGCAGATGGGTCATCCCAAGAGGCAACTGAGAGCTCTGAGCTGCTGTCAGGGAAGGACACAACAAAGTAAGCTACCTCTTCAGCAGACAAAGAGAGTCAGAATTGTCTGAAGGCTTGCAAGTTGGCCAAGCCCATGGGAGCCACCTCCCTAGCAGCTCAGGGAACACAGCAGTCTTGACAGGTTAAGCCCCATGAAAGCAAATGAATGGCTAAATCAAGGGCGCAAATACCTGTGTGAGTGTAGTGCACGTGTGCCTGCATGCTAAGTCGCTTCAGTTGTGTCCAACTCTGCAACCCTCTGGACTGTAGCTTGCCAGGCTCCCTCTCTCCATGGGAATTCTCCAGGCAAGAATACTGGAGTGGGTTGCCATGAACCCCGGTCTCCTGCATTGCAGACAGATTCGCTGGCATTTGAGCCTCCAGGGAAGCCCCCACATAGTAGACACTAAGTTAATAGTTACTGAATGAATGAGTAGGTAGATGAGTCAGTTCAAGCATCAGAGCCAACCATTTGGTGCAGGAACTATGTCAACTCATTCATTAGTTCATGCAGCACATATATTTTGAAAGTCCACTTTGTATCTTCTTTTTAAATTGAAGGATAATTGCTTTACAATATCCACTTTATGTCTTGAACTATGCAGCAGCTCAAGACAGAAAAGATCTGCCCTCCAAATTTCTAGTGGGGAGACAGACAAACAAATACACAAGCAAATAGATAATAAGATAATTTATAAGCAACAGCAAGTGCTATAAAGAAACTAAAATGTATTGTTAGACTAGAGCAGAGGTCAGCAAACTTTTTCTGTTAAGGGTCAGAGAGAAAACACTTTGGGTTTTGTGGGCCAAATAATCTCTATTGCAATGACTCAACTCTGCCATTGTAGCCTGGAGGCACCTTGGACAATATGTAAATGATTAACATGGCTTGTATTCAAATAAATCTTCATTTATGGACACTGAAATTTTAATTTCACTTAAATTTTATGTTGCAAAATATTCTTTTTTAAAACCATTTAAAATATAAAAACCATTCTTGACTCTCAGGCCATATAAAAATAGGTTGATGGCCAGATATGGCCCCTAGACTGTAGTTTGTACACCCCTGAAACAGCATGACAGGGCAAGGGGTCGAGGGGGCTCTTCCAGGAAGGTGACATCTAAGCCTAGATTAGCATGAGGAGAAAGAACTAGACATGCAAAGTGGAGGGAAGAACATTCCAGGCAAAAGAAGGCAGAGTGCAAAAGTGTATGCATACGTGTGTGTGTGTGTGTGTGTGTGTGTGTGTATAAACACACACATATATAAACACATCCACACTACTATCCATCACAGACGGGTGTTGAATAGTGGTGAGGGAAAGCAGATCTAGAAACATCTGTGTCCCCTACCTGACCATGATTTGGAGCCATGGAGTTGAAGGCAAGCCTGATCACTATGCTCATCAGCCAGGTGTGCAGCTCCACACTCTGATGAACCAGCATGTCTCTGAACAAAACAGATTATGACTTTACTCACCCTTTTTTCTCTTCTGCAGATTTCCTCATTGTTCAAGATTGCCATTAGATTTTTAAGCAACAGCATCTTTCTGGAAAATTTGTGGGGAAAGCAGTTCACAAAATGAGGTTGTGCTTGTTCGTTTTGTTCAGGGTCTTCCTGAATTCTAACCAACATTGATAAGCTTGGTGCATTTCATGGGAGTGTTTGAACATAATCTCATTAAATACAAATCATCAAAAGTCTTCTGGAATTGTGTATGCAAAGGGAGGGCTTCCCTGGTGGCTTATTGGTAAAGAATCCACCTGCAGTGCAGGAGATGCAGATTTGATCCCTGTGTCAGGAAGATCCCCTGGAGAAAGGAATGGCAACCCACTACAGTATTCTTGCCTGGAAAATCCTGTGGATAGAAGAGCGGAAAGCTACAGTCCATGGGGTCGCAAAGAGCTGTAGATGACTGAAGAGACGCACTCATGTATGCAAAGGGAAAATGGACAATTCCATCCATCAACCACTCACCATGAGGACTATGGCTACCATCACAATCTAGGTGAAACAGGTACTTGGAAGCCCCTGCTATACCTTCTCCAACCCCCACCACGTAGGGACAGAGCAAAAGGGGATGAGAGAAACAGCCAGCCCCAGGTGAAAGGAACTCATCTTTGAAGCATATTGTTCTGATTCGTTGGTTTCTGGCCCCTACAGCCTTTGGACTTGAGTCAATTCCTGTTCTTGTGGAAGCTACCCAGATTCGTATTTTCCCCTTTCATATGTGGATTTTTACTTTGTTGATTAACATTTCTTGTGCAGAATTAAGGCACAGAATAGCATCCCAATCCTTCATATCCCCAACTGGGGGGCAAAGCAACTCAGCAGTTTTCAAGTCCTGGCAGCATCAAAAGAGCATCTGTAATCAATTACCGCCTTCCCCCAACCCCATTTCTCACCATCCATTGCTTAAAAATGGCTAACTTATTTTTTTTCCCTCATATCCTTGTAAAAACACATGCACACACCAACACACACATGTGCTCCCAGGCTGAAATCACAAGTGCCAAAGCTCAGCCTGGAGAGAACGTTTATGACTGGGTTATACATCCTTGAAAACAGGGGTTTATAATGGAAACACTGACAGATCATTAACTATAATAGCATAAACCGAGGCACAGAATTTTCACGTTGTCTCCATTTTGTTTGTGTCAGCAGGATTTCCAGGCCCAGAATCTGGTAGGAGCTTACGAGCTGTGCCCAACTGTGTGAGGCAAATTTGAGGGCAAGAGGACAGCCTGGAGAAAATAGCTCAGGTGTAAAATATTCTGTGATGTCTGTTTTCAGAAATGATCATGGCACTCTCAGCATGGAGAAAGCACCACCTAGGCTGGAAGCGTAATCTCTGTCAGCCACTCATCTCCAATGACCTGCTGCTCCTTACCCTGAGCATGACTTTTACTGGGATGTGCTTAGTCACTCAGTCATGTCCAACTCTTTGCAACCCCATAGACTGTAGCCCTCCAGGCTCCTCTGTCCATGGGGATTCTCCAGGCAAGAATACTGGAGTGGGGTGCCATTTCCTCCTCCAGTTTACTGATATACAGAAGCAAATTAGAGCAACTGGTTAGTTATCTGATACATGGAAACTATCCCCAGTCAGGTGTTCACTCTGGATCTTAGGCTCTCCTAGGAGGAGATGCATCCACTAACTGATCACCAGTGTTTAAAACATTGTCTGACACATAGTAAACATGTGATATGTATTTGGTGCTGGACACACAGCTGTATGAGCTAATGAAGGAATTGTTTTTGTTGTTGTTTGGTCGCTAAGTCATGTCCAATTTTTGCGACCCTGAGGACTGCAGCACTCCAGGGTTCCTCTTCTTCACTATCTCCCAGAGTTTGCTCAAACTCATGTCCATTGAGTCAGTGATGCCATCCAACCATCTCATCCTCTGTCTCCCCCTTCTCTTCCTGCCCTCAATCTTTCCCAGCATCAGGGTCTTTTTCAATATGTGGCTCTTTGCATCATGGAGCCAAAGTATTGGAGCTTCAGCATCAGTCCTTCCAGTGACTATTCAAGGTTGATTTCCTTTCAGATTGACTAGTTTGATCTCCTTGCCGTCCAATGGACCCTCAAGAGAACTGATCTCTTTTGGCTTCACTCAGGTTTCTCATCTGTGAAATGAGGGGGTCCAACACCATCAGTGGTTCTCAACTCTGCTTGCACACTGAAATGATGCTGAATCACATTACAAACAGACTAACACCTGGATCCTACCCCCTGACCAAATAAATCAGAATCTCTAGACATGTGGCTTGAGCAGCAGTAGTTTGAAAAACTCCCCAGGTGGTTCTAATGTAGACTAGACAGTTCTAAAATTCCCTTCTGTGTTTCTAATTCTATGGAGTTTAACTCAGGTCATGAAATTCAAGGCCTAGAATTTGTCTCTCCTCAGCTCAGAGAGGGCTTCCCAGGTGTTTAGAATCCATCTCCAATGCAAGAGACACCAGTTCAATCCCTGGGTTGGGAAGATCTCCTGGAGAAGGAAATGGCAACCCACTCCAGTATTCTTGCCAGGGAAATCCCATGGACAGAGAAACCTGGCAGCCTACAGTCCATAGCATCGCAAAGAGTTAGACATGACTGAGTGACTGAGCACGCACGCACACAGTTCAGAGAGATGAAAGGAACAAGAGTGAAATGACATGGAGAAATTATATTTAAGAAATAATAATCATTTATTGAACTCCTCCTCAGTGCCATGCTGTGCATTGCATATATTATCTCAATCCCTCTGACAGGAGGCATTATCCCATCATCCCTGTTTTGCAGATGAGGAACCTGCTGATGATAAACAAAGTGAATTATCCAAGAGATAAGGAGTCATCCAGGAGAGATTGCCCTCCCCAGCTGCCATGGGGCATTGTCAGTCAATCCATTTCAGAATTAAAGGATGTTTGGTACCCAGCAATGATTTTATGTTCGGGCTGAGTGTTGGAAGAAAAAGAAGTGAGAACTTCAAGACACACCACACAAAATTGTGAGGCTTGGGGAGGAGGACTTCCCTCCCACCCCTGCTCCCCTCCAACGTGAAAAAGGACAAGCCTGCTGCTCCCCCAGGCCCAGGCCAGCTGTCAGAGATGAGCCCTGATAAAGGCCCTGGGCCTCCTCCTTGAATTCCTTTGTTCCAGAACCCATCCCATTAGAAAAAGGTCACACATCTTTGGCCCCTTTTAATTTCAGGGGTGGAGAGGTAAAAGCCCAGTCGGGGAAACATGTGCAATTATGAGCAATTACTTAAACGGCTTTCAGACAAGCCTTGGCCCTCCACCAGCAGGCAGAGGGGCCAGCGTCTGCGTTTTGTAGGCGAGAAGGAGAGAGGGTGTGGGGGTGGGGGTGGGGGAGGGGAGACAGCAAAGCCTTTTGTCACTGGGCTACAAAAAAAAAAAGGACCATTGGTATTTCCTGCCACCAGACTAGCTGACACTAACCAGCCCTGTGCAGGGGAACTATTCACTTAAAAGTCATCGTTTCCTTTACTTATCTGCCTCTAAAGAAACAAATCTATTAGCAGCAAGAAATCACTCCAGCGGCTTTAACTAAGTGCTTCCCGCGTTGAAAATGCCAAAGCCCTAGCCTTCAGCTCTGCCGGCCGTGCCCTGGCCTCCGCTCCTCCCCGGCAGCAGCTCGGAGCTGGCCCGTGTCAGGGCGTCTCTGGCCACTACAGATAACAAGGGCCGTTACATTCCAAATCCTTCCCCAACCTCCTCCCCTCCCTTCCGCCAAAATCCCAAACCCAATTTCTCCGTAGCAGATCAAAGGCTGCCCAAACTACAGGAGAGCTCACTCGATCAATAAACTCCTGACACGGGAATAAACAGAACGATACAATATTTTCCTTCAGGATTTATTTGGTCCTTGGAATAGCCATGGTTTGCTTTGCTTTTTTTTTTTTTTTTTGAGAACCATGGAGATTTGGTGTAGAGCTGAAAATAATTTGCTCTCTGAATTAAAAATCAAAACCCCTGATAGTCCCCCAAACACTTTTCTAGTCTTTGTTGGCCTTAAACACGCAAAATGTAAGGGGAAGCCTAATGCTACAGTTGGACTTTTTAGATCTGAAAGCAACTTGCCTTCCACACCGATTCAGTGTGCAAGAGTCACCGGAGAGCTACCTAAGCAAGACAGCCTCATTTTAATAATTAACTTGGCAATTTAGGAACTATAATAAAATTAATATGCTTCTCCCATTGTTCATCCTAAAGAATTCTAAAGTACTCCACAAACAACCATCTGAAACTATGGATAAAAAAGTACAATGATAAAAGTTAAATGCAAGGATGCTGTGCATTTGGGATACACCGATTGTTTTTCAACCCTTAAGGATATTCATTTCAGAAATCAGTTCCATTGACTCCTCTATCACTCTCCTATGACTGTTTATTTGATACTGAAATCCTTAATACATGAAACTGGAGAAGAGAGAATATGTAGAGCCAAGTTGCTGAAATAGTCCATGGAACTCATTTAGAATCCAGCATCTAGGTTGCCCCATTAATTATGATGTTACATTTACTCACACATGCCTTCAAGTGTATCACATACATGTTACAATTTCAGAAATAAAGTCTTGTATCTTCCTCCTTCATAAGATACATAAACATATATTTAGATCAATTTGAGCTTGTCATTAGTTTGGAAAATGTTCCACAAAGATTACTGAGCCATTTTAAATGCTGGAAACTGATGATTTCTTCAATTGTGCGGATGTTATTTGACTTTAAATCCAGTTCCTGTAAGTTAGAGAGGCTGAAAATAGCATGTGGAATTCTCTCTAGCTCACAGTTCTGGAGTTCAAGCTCGGCGACATTCATCATTTTCTTAAGGCTGTTCAGTACCAGGAGTTTAGTGCCGTCATTATGAATGACTAACTTGGTGAGATGTGGGGCCACATCAGTGATGTTGGAGGGGACTTTGGTCAAATTGCTCTTCACATGGAGAATCTTAAGGTGCCGCAATTCTCGGAGAGATTCGAGGCCTATTTGAATCTGGGGCAGAACTGTATCACATCCCTCCCAGAGAAAATCGGTCAGCTGTCACAGCTCACCCAGCTGGAGCTAAAGGGGAACTGCTTGGACCGCCTGCCAGCCCAGCTGGGCCAGTGCCGCCTGCTCAAGAAAAGTGGGCTTGTGGTGGAAGATCACCTTTTTGACACCCTGCCCCTCGAAGTCAAAGAAGTGTTGAATCAAGATATAAATATTCCCTTTGCAAATGGGATTTAAACTGAGATCCTGCGTGCACGTACGTGTGCAGGAACCACTTCCTAGATTGCAGATGTTCACTTACCAGTTAGTGCAAGATGATGCATTTTAGGAGTAGATACACCTTTAAAAATACAACACAAGGAGAGGACGCATAGAAGGCTGATAGAAGACATTACTGAATGTCCAGTGTTTGTAGTGTTTTAAGTCATTTACTTCCAAATCTTTTCTCTCTTTTTCTTTTTTCTGGGGAAAGGGAAGGAAAAATTATAATCACTAATCTTGGTTTCTTTTTAAATTGTTTGTAACTTGGATGCTGCCGCTACTGAATGTTTACAAATTGCTTGCCTGCTAAAGTAAATGATTAAATTGACATTTTCTTACTATAAAAAAAAAAAAAAAAGATTACTGAGCCATGTTGTGGTTGTTGTCTAGTTGCTAAGTCAGGTCTGACTCTTTACAATCCCGTGGACTGCAGCCCGCCAGGGTCCTCTGTCCATGGGATTTCCCAGGCAAGAATACCAGAGCAAGTTGCCACTTCCTTCACCAGGGTATCTTCTTGATCCAGGGATCGAACCCATGTCTCCTGCATTGCTGGCAGAATTTTTACCACTGAGTTACCTGGGAAGCCCCATAGGGGCCTTAGTATTAATGCTATTATTAATAGTAATTTAATGTTAATCCATCCTAATTTAGACTCCAGATAAGAGAAAGCAAAGTAGACCAGCAGCATAGGCCAGAAGATGAGGAAAAACGAGGGGGAAAACGGTGTCTTGTGACACAATGACAGTTACAGCTTAAGCCTAGAATACAGACAACAGTATGTGTCAACTTTACATTTATAGCCTACAGGAAGAATGGAGACTCCTTGCCAAGCTGTCTGTATATTTTCTCCTATACATGACTTCAGATTGACAACTACCATTTATTGAGAGCTTACGTTTACCTGGCAAAGAGGGAAGCACTTGACAAGCTTTATGTTATTTCCTTTAGTCCTCACATAAGAGTCCGATGAAATAGGTACCATTTAACTGATGAGGTATGTGGTCCTAAAGAGGTTAACAGTCTTCCCCAAGCTCACATGAAAGTGAGTGGAAATGCTGGAATTTGAATGGAGGCATCTGACTTCAGAGTCGGCACATGAACTGCCAGCCTGAGACAAAAGAGTCTGCCAAGTTCCCTCCCAGCCCAGCACTTTCAACTTCCACCAAGAGGCGGTAGCCTTTCTCTACCATAACATCTTCCTCAGTCTTCTCCATCCAAACTTTTATATGACCTAAGCAATGGTATGTTTACATTGACTATCTCCAACTATATTCATTATTTTTCAAACACTTTTCCCTTATCCTTGTATGTCTGTCAATTAAGCCAGGAGAAAATCAACATTTCATGGAGGAGAGCACTGATGATTAAGTACATTGGTGGGGACCTAGAAACAGGTCTAGAAATACCATGTACCTTCCCCTTTAGGTTTGTGACCTTCAGGAAACACATCTTTTACATTAATTTCCTTAGTTTTCAAGTGCACCATTTTAAAGAAGCCTGGCATGATTTATTGATGTCTGTCTCCCAGCAGGAGTATTTTTCTTTTCCTCCTCTTAGCACGATGATTTGCACTAATCCTTTTGAGGAGCAGTGAGGAAGTCTTTTGTTCTATTAAGGTAATATGCAGCTGTCTTTAGACCCAGTGTTCAGTAACTACTTTGCCAGGGCTTTCAAGCAGTTCACCATGAAAGTTCAGAGTCGAACAGTCTTTGGATGCATGTATACCATGTCATTGCTGTTTAGTCGCTAAAGTCATGTCCAGCTCTTTTGCAACCCCATGGATTGTAGCCCACCAGGCTCCTCTATCCATGGGATTTCCCAGGCAAGAATACTGAAGTGGGTTGCCATTTCCTTTCTCCAGGGGATCTTGCTGACCCAGGGATCAAACCCGAGTCTCGTGCTTGGCAGGCGGATTCTTTACCACTGACCCACCGGGAATCCTGCGCATATACCATACCTCTCAGCAAACTTTACCCAGAATGTCCTGCCTGCCTAAAGACAGAACCTGGCATCCTTGGCCTAAAATTGATCAACACCACTGGTCTACCTTGTGGGAAAAAAGTCTCTGAGCAAAACCATACAAAACCACAGTGGTGGGAGTTGGTGGGAAGACCAAACCAGCCAAAAAAGAAACATTTTCCTCCACCAAGGAAATTAGCCAGGTGAGGCTAAAGTGGGACAATGGGGCAGGGGCTGGAAGCTCCAATGTCACCTCTGGCAGATAATGGCCTCACAGGGGCCCTCACCTTGATGAATATATCTAGGGTTTGTCGGCTTCTTAGTGCCCTGGTTCATCCCTAAAGAGTGATCATCAGCATGTTGGTGACTTATTCAGTTTGCTGCTATCTCTTTTGACTGACTGCAATTCTAGCCCAAGTCAAGCCTCTCTTTGGACCAGAGTTGAAAAATAAAAGCACCTGGCATCTGAACCATCTTTGGTCTTGAAGGAGAATACTCCCTCTCCAGTACTCAGTCATTGACATCATGGAAAGAATTCCTCTAGATGCAAAAGTACCTCCAAATGCAAACCACCTCCTTGGACTCACCCCTTTTGGACTTCACTGCCTTAAATATTCACACCATATTTGAATATTTAATTCTACAATGCAGTATTTTTTCCTAACATCTTTTTTAACACTTTGACAAATTATGTACTTACTTAATCTAAATTGTGCAGCTCCATAAAATGCTTATGTACTCTTCTGAGACAGAAGGGCTTCCCAAGTGGCTCAGTGAGTAAAGAATCCACCTGCAATGCAGGAGATGCAGGAGACACCAGTTTGATACCTGGGTCAGGAAGATCCCCTGGAGGAGGACATGGCAATCCACTCCAGTATTCTTGCCTGAAAAATCCCATGGACAGAGGAGCCTTGTGGCCTACAGTCCATAGGGTCACAAAGAGTCAGACACAACTGAAATGACTGAGCATGCACGCACTTGAATACAGTAGACAGACAAGATCATCCTAGCAAACACTGAAAACTGACTTGCCCAATGAGTGAGCCTCCATAAAGAATAACATTTTTCAGAATATACCTTTCCATTGAATCTCTCAAATATCACAAGATTTTGCTGACCAGACAGGAGCCTCAAAGCATCTCTGTGAGAGCCAGTGTGAGGCAACCCTCTGCTGTCCTACTTGCCTGCGACCAGGACACATCTGTCCTGTCCACTGACGCACGTCCCCTGGGCTCCTCACAGCCAACGACACATGTGCCTAAACAGGCTAAATGAATTCTTGGCCTTGTAACCAAACTAGGATAACCAACTACTGGTGTCTGATCCCATGACCTTGGCCTCTTTAGCACCATGCCTTCCCCAACAGAGTTAAAGAGCTGTATTGCTGTGGTCACATCACCTGGCAGGAAACTACCAAGGGTATGAGCCCTGTGCAGGCTGGAAAGTCAGGAAATTAAGGCTGAAGTACTGCCAATGTGTCTATTTCTAGGAAGTAGTGTACTTCATATATCATGTTCCTATTTTAAAAATTTTCAAAATTGCTACAGATTGAAAGTGGTTGATTTTAAGCCTTTAATAGAAATATGAGACTGTGTATATAACAAGTATGTAAATATATATATGTAACACATTACAGATATTTATATATTAAATCACACATACCATTATTTAAATGTATATATATTATATATAATATATATAATTTTATATAATTATAGTATATATATAATTTTAGAAACTTCTGCAGGAGAAATTGAAATAGATGTTTCAAAAGCTTTCCAGTGGCTCCATTTTACCTTCGTCCACCAGAAAGACGAATAAAATGAGGATTTTTGTGTGTGTGTGTTTTCCAAAGTAAAGTTACCACCAAAATTCTAGTGTTCTTTTCCTGGCAAGTTCCCTTTGTATTAGTCTCCTGAACTTTCTTTCAGGTGCCTGAGGGGCAAGACATCAACCTACATTAATCGGAAGCCTCCATTCTGGGAGACTTCAGTAGAGTCTGATCATGAAGCTATTTCCTGCAGCGCTCCCTCTTCCCCTCCCTAATCCTTTGCTCCTTGTCTCCATCTTCTCGCCAAGACCTCACCCTACACCACTCTCCTCTTCCCACATCACGTTCCTGGCATGATGGCCTTCTCCCTTGAGCACACCAAGCTCCTGCCTGCCAATAGGTGCTTGCATTTGCTGTTCACTCTACCTGGAAGACCCATCTCTGTCTTCTTCTCATCTTTCATTTCTTACTTCCATAATCACTTGCCCAGAAACACTTCCTGGACCTCCCCGCTGGAGTCAGTGCTCTACTGCCACCAAGTTACTCTCCACTACATCACCTTGAGACTTTTCTTGAGAGTACTTACAATCATCAAGCAATATTCTGGGTATATTTACTCACTTTTAGCCCTCTCTTCCTTTAGGAATGTAGGTTCCACAAAGGGGGAACTTCACCTACTTTTTGCAGTCTCAAATACCCAGTGGCTAGCACACTGTAGGAGCAATGGCTGGCACACAGTAGGAGCTAAATAAACAATAAATGAATGAATGAATAAATGAATTGTCCAGTGTTCCTCAGAGGAAGGGCACAGTTTCTCCAGGGGGACTATGAAACATTTGACTTGTTATTTAGGACACTGGTCCCCAACCTTTTGGGCACCAGGGACCGGTTTCATAGAAGACAATTTTTCCATGGACCACAGGGTAGGTGGGGATGGTTTGGGGATGATTCAAGCACATTACGTTTATCACGCACTTTATTTCTACTATTACATTGTGATATACAATGAGATAATTATACAACTCACCATAAGGCAAAATCAGATCATGAGGCATTAGAGTCTCATAAGGAGCTCACAACCTGGATCCCTCACATGTGCAATTCACAGTAGGGTTTGCACTCCTATAAGAATCTAGAGGCACTGCTGATCAGACAAGAGGCAGAGCTCAGGTAATAATGCAAGCAATGGGGAACAGTTGTAAATATAAATAAAGCTTCGCTCGCTCGCCGCTCATCTCTTGCTGCACAGCCCAGTTCCTAACAGACCATGGACCAGTATCAGGGTCTGGTAGTTGGGGACCCCTGATTTAATGAGTTTGAAGAGCATTAACCACTTCAATAGCTCAGGTGGTAAAGAATCTGCCTGCAACGCAGGAGAACCCAGTTGGATACCTGGGTTGGGAAGATCCGCTGGAGAAGGGATAGGCTACCCACTCCAGTATTCTTGGGCTTCCCTGGTGGCTCAGCTGGTAAAGAATCCACCTGCAACGCGAGAGACCGGGGTTTGATCCCTGGGCTGGGAAGATCCCCTGGAGAAGGGGAAGGCTATCCACTCCAGTATTCTGGCCTGGAGAATTCCATGGACTGTATATGCTGTGGGGTCGCAAAGAGTTGGACACGACTAAGCAACCTTCACTTTCACAATCACTTCAAACACCCTAACACTATACTTACCCTCCCAGTGTTGGGGGAACTGCCTGACTTCAATAGGGCTTCTCTAGTTTCCAAACACAAAATTGCCTACATATTAAAATGCTTAGAGATATTTAGTCTCGGATATCAATAATAATGATAGTTACCATTTAGTGAGTACCTTCCCTAACAGGAATGTTCATAACACACTCTCACATCAGTCCACTTGGCCAATTTATGAGGTAGTATTATCCATACTTCGCAGTTGAGGAAGTTGTCTCAGTGACTGGCAAAAACACATGGAACATGTAAGTATCAGAGTTGGTACCTGAAGCTTGTGTATCTCATCTGTCTTGAAGGCCCATGCTTTTAACTGTGTCTTTGTTTTGAAAAGCCAAAACATCAGTATGGTAAAGAGAATCAGCTCATGGTACACAAGCATGTGATACCCTTGAAAAGTATGCAAACATTTGTGTCATGTGATATGTAGTCACAGTTTCCAACCCCTTCATACCCATTCTAGACCAGTGCTTATTTGAACTATTATCATGATAACAGTTCAACTACTTCAGGCTGTTCATGAGCATTTCTGGGTTTTCAGATATTACTCCCATCAACTCCAAGGAGAGAAAGCAGAATTATTTGAAATGTAACACTTGTAGAAACTGCTGCTCTCTGCTCCAAGTGACAAACAGCTCATGTTTATGGAAGATATAAGATGAGTTCTGCCTTCTTTGTGGCAAATTTCTACCAAAAGTAATGTGCAGGGCTAAAAATATTAGTATTCCTAAGAGTAAAATCTATACAGAAGTTTTCAAGTCCTAACTTTTCTATAATAATAACTATCTCAGCATCAACACCATTCAAACAAAGCTATAAAAACATTGGGATAATATTTCAGAGAAAAACAGAGAAGGAAATAGCTTACTCTTTTCCATCCCTGAGACCATTACGATTCTTTTATCTGGATAGCTGACTTTTGTTTCTTAATCTGTCCATCATGTAGATCGTTCTGTGTCTCTCTCTCTTTTTTTCCTTTCTTCTTTTCTAGAAAACATCACAAGAATATCAAACTCTTGCCCCTTCCACCTGCCTTTTAACCCCTGCCACTCCAATTTCTACATGAAGTTTACCAGCTTCTTCCTTAATATTTTCTTCTGTAGATGAGCTTCCAAGTTCTTATTCCTTTCTGCTTGAATTTGTATGAAAATGCAAGGTGTTTAAGATTTACAACTCTGCTTAGCAGGCTCTCTTTCCATCTCTTCTGGAGCTTGACTACTGAGCTAAAAATGCCCCAGCTGAAATAGCAACAGACAGAAGGTTTTGAAGATATATCCAAATCTCCAGTTCAACCAAAAAAGCAACAGCTTTCAAACTTGCTATATTATAGTGGGAAAGGACTTTCCACAGCCTGACCCAGTTTTCTAAAAGGGAACTTTCATCAGCCTTCATGGTGTACTAACCCAGTGACTGAATTTAATAGGAACCTTTTCACAATAGGGAGAGGCTATGTGCTTGTGGACATTCTCTCTCAAGCTAGTTTACCAAAACAAGTGTCCAGGTCACCAGACATCTCTCCACTCCTGGGTATCTGGGGATAATGGGTTTAAAAAAAAAAAAAAAAGGCAAAGAAAGTGCAGTGTTAGAGAGCATTGGGAAGCAGTATAGCCTGAAGCAGTGGAGAGTAAAGGCTTTGGGATCCCAGTTTTGGTGTAGGAACGGTTTTTGTAATCTTGGGCAAATTAACTTCTTCAAACCTCAGTTACCTCCTCTGTAAAATAGGGCTATTCTCAGTACTTAATTTGTGTTTTTGCTGTGACAAGATAGTTTGACAAAACTGTTAAAAAAAAAAAAAAGCACTTATCACTTTTATGATACCATGCCCGATAAGTGGTTCCTATTGCAATCATAGTTTTTATTTCCTATTACATCATGGACCAGGCAGCTTCTCATGAGAGCAAAGGAGTTTAGGCCAACAGGTATAATGTCAGGTTTCCCTCCTAGATAACCCAAATCTATACCAGATGAATTAAGTGGAAAAAAGAAAAAATAACAAACAAAGGACCTTTCAAATGTGTTTCCAATATAAATGGCCTAGAAGCAGAAAAGAGAAAATAAAAGGAAAAGGACAGACAAAACAGATAAAGCTTGCATCTCTCCCAGATTTCAACATATACTTTCATAGCTTTGGAAAAGACCCATCTTCAAAGTTCTTTTCTCACGGGAGAAGAATGTCCCCCAGAGAAGAGGAACTGGCCTCAAAATATCAAGAGAAAGTTCAAAACTCTAGCCTTCACACTGAGGGAATAGTCTCCAGGTCAAGTGTGTTGACCCATCTACAGTTTCTTCTGGTGAAGCCACTGAAAAAGGGACCCAGAGGTACACACATATGCTGTCAATCCCTAATGCCCGCACATCCCAGGGAATGCACAGGAGCGAAGGGGACCCTTCATCAACCCCATCAAACTAGTACTTCTAGAGGCTGATCTCCTGACCCTCTGGCCACCAGCTGTCATAAGAAGGATATCGCCTTTTCTGAGACTCAGAGTAACCTTACCAAGAGGTTGTTCAAATGGTATGCAGCTCAGAGCAGACAAAACAAACTCAGGTGTGCGGAGAATGGGGCCAGTTCTGACACAGAGACCAGAGGTAGGCTGCCTGCCACATTGTTTACTTTAAACCTACTTTATTGGGGCCAGAAAACTAAGCAGCATCCACATTCTGAAACTCAAGATGCCAGCAAGAGTGGCATGTTGCTTAAAATAAGCTTTTGTGTTGATTATTTTTAGATGGTGCTGAAAGGAGACAGTTGCACAATTTCCAAAAGAAAGTCACTCACAAGTCGGACACGACTGAGCAACTAACCCTTTCTTTCAGAAAGTGTTCACAGCTTAAGTAGTTGATAAATTATTTTCCTTAGTGTGTGTTTTAAAATTTTGCCCCGATGGAAAAAGACACCAGCTATGTGCCTCATTGACCTGAAAATCAAGCATTCTACTCCATACAGAAATTTAATTATGCTGTAAAATAAGGCCTTATTCGTGTGGAGTCTCCTTTTTGCCAACGATTTTCAAAGGCTTCACATATCTGAAATCATTGTGCAAGGCAAAACTCTGGTTTCACTGCTTTTTCCCCCTCTTTGGGAAATATCTCCTTTAAATACTAATAGAGCTCAAGCCTATTTACATTTCAAGCAACACGAAACGAGTTCCCTGGTCTTTCACCCACCTCATCTAGCAACCAACGTGGTAAGAGTAACAGCAACTAAAACCCATGATTCCGACCCGGTGCCTGGCGAGCGTTTCTCCTTTTATAACTACTTGAGCGTGGCAGGCTCTTCCTATTAACTACATTACATCACCATTATCAAAGACGAAAGGAAATTAATTTTGTTTTCCAAGGTCTTGGCAATAAGTTGGTTCTTTACTTCATCAGACATCTGCTGTTTTTCTACGTGTGTCATTTGTGAAGCTGAGTTTTCCTTATGACTTTATTCTCATAACAATTTATCACGCAACAGTGTTTACCAGAGGATTTTGGCTGACGGGTTTTTCTCTCTCCCAGCAGAAAGTGTAACCGTAACTTAAGGCCAATATCATCATCTATATTTCATTCTCAAATAGTTTTCTGGGGCTAAAGAAAAAAAAAAAAGGCCAACAAGACTGTCAAGAAAAAATAACCACTTATGGTCTCCGGCTGAAATGTATTGCCAATGCAACGCTACTTTTGTTTTAACAGATGGGCCTTTATCAGCAAATTATGTGGGCAGTTCACCAGCTTCTCTTAGGAAGAGAGGAGTCCTTCCATTTACTTGTGCTCTTATCTGTTCGCTTAAAGCCACATTTGATCACAAAATTCTAGGGATATTTTTTTTTCATGTATTGATACGAAGGATAAACTACAGAGAATCTTCTGTTCTCTAATCATTAGTCATTCCTGGGCTGATTGATAGGGCCTAAGCCTTATTTCACACCAGAGGAAAAAAAATAATTAGGTCGTCCACATAGATACATTGGGTTCTCTAATGCGCTCTGTGTTTATTCACTTGTCTAACAGCATCAGGGCCTCTGAAAAAGCTCTTAACAGTATTTATTTTGATGAATAATCTGCTGGGTTTGACTCATTTTTCTCTGCCTTCTCCCATCTCTCACTGTTCCTCTCACTTTCTCCAGCTGCTGACTAACTTCTAGAAGTCTCAGTTCTGCTGGTAAACACAAGGGCCAGGTTCGCAGGAGACGGTCATTTCAGACAAGAGTCAGTAGCACTAGTACGGGGTGTGCAGAGAGAATCAGAAACCCAGCTTCAAGGAATATTAGAGAAAACCTCAATTTGCCACTTGCTTCTGTTGAGGACTTGTGTTTTTATTTTTTATTAAGGAGATTCTCATCCAAAAAAAAAAAAAAACAACAACAGATGAATGATGATAATTTTTGTTTTGCCCTGAAACTTACTTTCACCTTTCTGTGCTGCAAGCCACCATTAGCATTTCCATAAGGATCCAATCCCTAGGCCTCGGGTTTTCTAAACCTATAAAATAAGAAGGTTGCGCTAGACCCAAAGCTGAGTGTTCATGTGGAGCACCTGAGGAGCTGGTTCAGTCAGATCTGAGCTCCACCCTGATTCAGTAGCGTTGAAGTGGCACCCAGGAATGTTCCATTTTCAACCCTCCAGCGGTAATCTAACGCAATGAAGGTGCTTCCTTTTCCAAATATCTGTGACTCTATAAAAACTTCAGTGAGTTATTAGCTGATCAGCTGAGCAAATCTTACATTTATTGACAAACTCATCTCTGTTAGGTACTGGCTTCTCCAATATCTCCGCTCCATGGGTCCACTTTGTGAGCAGAACAAGCCTGGTTCCGGGGAGCCTTGGAAGCTGAGCTAGATGCTGGTGGAAGCCCTTTGCTCCAGAAACCAGGCACATCACCACCACCCAGCCCAGCCAATGGGCTCCTCCCAGCCTCAGAGACATAGACCCTTCAAAGTACTGCATCACTTCTGTGATTAAGGTGAGTTTTCAAGACAGCAGATACTTGCATTTTCAAGGAAAAGTGAGGAAATCTTTCTTTTTGCAAGCAGTGACTTTGGGATCATCCATGATTTGTTACTTATTATCAGACAAATCTTCTCCATTAGCATGAGAGAATGTGGTACAGACAAAATTAGAAAACAAATTACGACCCACGTGACAAATGAACCACAACGAAGCGTGCAACTTTTCAAAATCATTCATCCTAACCTCAGGGCTCATAAATGAAAACCAGAGCGTGCATGGCTAGTATGACCCAAAGGCCAGCACTCAGGTGTGCTGACGGAATTTACAGTATGCTGCGGGGACAAGAGTCCCATTTGTGAGCACATGGAAGCCAGGGAGCACGGCTTGACCACAACTCCCTTACTAACTACTCATATGGCCTTGGCTAAGCTACTTCATTTCTCAGAATGTGTGAGAAGTGAATGGGGCTCACAGTTACTCACTAAATATTTACTGAGTGTCTGGGGTAGGCCAGTAATGGCACAGGAATCTCAAGCAATAGACAAAACAGGCAGAAATCCCTACCCTCAGGAGGGACACAGACAAGAGACAAAGAAATAGAAACTGCAATGTCAGACAGTGATACAGTGAAAACTAAAGCAGGGTAAGGAGTTAGAGTGCATTGGCTCATTTTTTCAGATAAAATGGCCAATGAAAGCTTCTCTAGGAGGGACTATTTGAACACAGGCCATAATAAAGTGAAGAAGGAGCCTCATAATACCTGGGTAAAAGCCACCCAGGCAGAAGCAAAGTACAGGTGCAAAGGCCCTGAGGCAGGAACATTTGAGGAAAGGTCAAGTGACAGCAAAGAGACAAGAGTAGCTTAAGGAAAATGAGTGAGGGGGAGGGTAGTAGAAAAGAAGTAGCCAGATTACTGGACTTCCCTTGTGGCTCAGCTGGTAAAGAATCGTCCTGCAATGCAGGAGACCTGGGTTTGATCCCTGGGTTGGGAAGATCCCCTGGAGAAGGAAAAAGCTACCCACTCCAGTATTCTGGCCTGGAGAATTCCATGCCATGGGGACATAGAGTCAGACATGGCTGAGAGACTTTCACTTTCAAAGTCAGATTATAAAGGGCCTGAAAGTGATCACTTTGGGTCTCCTTCTATTTTTTTGATGAGCCTTTAGAAGTTCTGAGTAGCATTAACTGATGGATGTTTGAAAGGATGGTTCCAGTAGCTGTTTGCAGACAGGAATATAAGGGAAGTGCATCCAGCAAGACAGGTGAGGTCATCTTTTGTCACTGCAATCTGACATGATTTTTGGCACAATATCAAGTCCCTAGACCTCAGTTTCCCTAAACCTGTAAAACAAGAAGGTAATCTACAACCACAAAAATGTTGTGTCTTAAAGGAGCAAAGACTACTCCTCATTCATACTTCATGTCCATCGTAAGTTAGCCAGGGTTCTGCTCCACCTTTCCTCCTTCTGGGACCCAAGGATGGAGCACTCTCTATCTGGATCACTGCAGGTCACCACGTCACAGGGAAAAGGGAGCACAGTGACTCACACCCAGGCTCTGCCACATCAGTCTGGAAGTGACACACATCACTTCCACTCATATCTCACTGGCTAAAGAAAATCATTTGAACATATCTAACTTCAAAGGCAGTGGAAAATTACAATCCTACCATGTGTCCACAAGCTGGCAACTTGGATGAGCAGCATTAATGAATGAGACCAGAAGGAAGCAGAAAGGCTGATCAAGAGGCTTTCACAGTAATCCAGGCAAGAGAGGAGAACAGCTTATAGCAGGGAGTGGCAAGAGAGGTGTTAGAAAATAGATGCAGAAGACAATTTGAAAGCAGAGACAACAAAATTTGCTGATGGATTGGATGTAGAATAATTATGACTACCTCACCGTGGATTTCTTTTGGTGTAGATTAAATGAGATGATTTATATGAAATTCTTGCCCAATGCCAGATGCATTATAAAGCTCCATGATGGTGATTATTATTGTTGTATTTATAGATTGAAGAGGTACTTATGATAACAGAACGAGTGAATCTTGATAACAGAACAAAGTGGCTTAATTTTGGACCATCCTACTTTCCAAGGTATATGGTTGCTTTACTGGTACACCACTATTCATACAAACATGCATACAATGATATTTTCCAAAAATAATCATAGTAGTTATTACCAACTTGACTTTAAATCATCTTTACCTCTGAGGAAACTCTCTAATAATGAACTAATTTTCCTAGTAACTACAGAGAGGCTTTCCTTCACGTGGATATACATTTGGGACCCAGAAAGTAACCTGCATAAAAGTCAGGAAGCGCCCAGTCTTTCTGCTCAGATGTTGTAGATTAATAGTCATTCGATTTGGGAATGTGAAATGAACTGATAAGAAAAGCTGTTCGTACCAATGACATTCAGGAATGAAAACTGACAGATCACCTGCTTTAGAAGACTTGATTCTTTAGATTTTATGGGGGGTGGGGGAAACTTCAGTGCCATTTGCTCTCTTATGGCTTACATTAAACAATTTAATATATAACATGAGGGAGAGAACATGATATAAACAATATATCCAGGAGGAAAAATAAATGACCTCAGTCCCAAGAGGCACTGTTATGCACTGGTACTATTCATGTACATTATAAGGAATGATGTATCAGTTTTACTTCTAATCAGTATCTAAATATATCACCGTCGGTTCCTGGAGTGCATTACACTATCTCGCAATGCATGCTCACATTCTGCATTAATGTGGAAAGTATCCATCCGTTATCAGGCAGAACTTAATTCTATATTGAAAAATGAGGTGTCTGCTTGGTACACTTCTATTTTAAGGTTTAAAGTCATTGAGAAACCAAATCTAAAATAGAACCTTGGAACCAAACTACACATGGGTGTTGAGAGATAACAGTTTGTTGGGTGTCTGACTCGGAGGTATCACCTATGTTTTGGGGGCCTCTGGTTTCTCCTCCTGCTTGGGAGCATCTAACCCAATGATGCCATGAAAGCCTTTTCAAAATATTCTTAGAACAAGCTTTTAAATAACAATACATGTGACTAGCTGTGCTTAGTCGCTCAGTCAAATCTGACTCTTTGTGACCCCTGGACTGTAGCCTGCCAGGCTTCTCTGTCCATGGGGATTCTCCAGGCAAGAATACTGAAGTGGGTTGCCATGTCCTCCTCCAGGGGATCTTCCCAGCTGAGGTCTCCCACATTGCATGCAGATTCTTTACTGTCTGAGCCACCAGGGAAGCCCAAGAATACTGGAGTGGGTAGTTGTTCCCTTCTCTGGGGGATCTTCCGACCCAGGAATCAAACCCAAGTCTCCTGCATTGTAGGTAAATTCTTTACCATCTGAGCCACCAGGGAAGCCCATACATGTGGCTATCTCTGAGTTAACTGTACCCATAAATAAGCAAAATATCCCATGAATGTCACAATTTCAGCTCCTAAATTATAACTGCCTCCTGCCTATTTATGCAGCCTGAATTGAGATTCAAAAACTATGTTCACCAACATAGGTAAGATAAAAGGGACTGGTAGGTGCAGTGTTGTGAAAATGTAATTTAAATATTGCAACACACCAAGTAATGAGTTCCATGGGATAAAAAAATAAAAGCAGACTCAGGCAGACCACCTGTTCAGGCCACTATGGACATTGCATAAAGTGGATCTGATGGATTTAATGGGCATCTTCTAAGTGCTTTTGACAGTGTCAGGTATCATGTGAAATAAAAGTGCATGTAACTATTTCTATCCTCAAACTCCTCAAAACAATTGAGGGTACAAATGATGGAAATGCAACTTGATCTAGTGCAACTAAAACACAGAAAGAGTGAAGGAAGTGGGAATTTCTTGGCTCATCGGACTCAGTCATGGAGTCAGCGTGGACCTAGCCTGAGGAACAAGGGGCTGAAATGCTCAAGCGCTTGGTTTTCATGCCTTGTTCCTGTGCTTCTCTCCATGCATCAGCATCACCCCTTCAGTCTGGGTTTTCCAGGAAACAACTCTGGCGACCTCAAGATTCACAGCTTGATCACTTCCCACTTCAGCACCAGAAAGAAAAAGACACTTCCCCGCTGGCAGTAGGTGTAAATGCTACCACCCTACCCAGCTTCAAGTCACCACCACCCTGATGTCATCGATGGAGCACAGGGGAGAGGTGCTGTCTGGAGCCTGGCTGAGCAGGTGGGAGCCCACTCCAGCGACCACCAACTCAACCACACTGCACACCCATCTCTGTATGCACCTACAGAAACCCAGCTAGATCTGGTCCCTACTCTCAAGGGATATTTCAGAGAAGACAGAGAAGGAAGGAAATAATTACAGAATGATATGGTAACTGCTGTAATACAGGCACATACAAGATACAGTGATGGCCCCAAGCAAGGGTAAGCCCTTTGCCTGGGCTAGAGTGGGACCCTCAGAGGATGCTTCCATGGAGAGATGCCCTTATGACTGAGAGTTTACCACTTCTGTTCAGTTCAGTTGCTCAGTTGAGTCTGACTCTGCAACCCCAGCTTTCCTGTCCATCACCAGCTCTCAGAGCTGGCTCAAATTCATGTCCATGGAGTTGGTGATGCCATCTAACCATCTCATCCTCAGTCGTCCCCTTCTCCTCCTGCCTTCAATTTTTCCCAGCATCAGGGTCTTTTCCAACGAGTCAGTTCTTTGCATCAGGCGACCAAAGTATTGGAGCTTCAACTTCAGCATCAACCCTTCCAATGAATATTCAGGACTGATTTCCTTTAGGATGGACTGGTTGGATCTCCTTGCAGTCCAAGGGACTCTCAAGAGTCTTCTCCAACACCACAGCTCAAAAGCATCAATTCTTCAACACTCAGCTTTCTTTATGATCCAACTCTCACATCCATATATAACTACTGGAAAAACCATAGCTTGGACTAGATGGACCTTTGCTGGCAAAGTAATGTCTTTGCTTTTCAATGTACTGTCTAGGTTGGTCATAGCTTTTTTTCCAAGGAACAAGAGTCTCTTAATTTCATGGCTGCAGTCACAGTCTGCAGTGATTTTGGAGCCCAAGAAAATAAAGTCTCTTACTGTTTCCATTGTTTTCCCATCTATTTGTCATGAAATGATGACTGGATACCATGATCTTAGTTTTTTTAAGCCAACTTTTTCACTCTCCTCTTTCACCTTCATCAAGAGGCTCTTTAGCTCCTCTTCACTTTCTACCACAATGGTGGTGTCATCTGCATATCTGAGGTTATTGATATTTCTCCCTGCAATCTTGATTCCAGCTTGTGCATCATCCAACCCAGCACTTCGCACAGTGTACTCTGCATATAAGTTAAATAAGCAGGGTAACAATACACTGCATTGACGTACTCCTTTCCCAATTTTGAACCAGTTTGTTGTTCCATGTCTGGTTTTAACTGTTGCTTCTTGACCTGCATACAGATTTCTCAGGAGGCAAGTAAGGTGGTCTGCTATTGCCATCTCTTTTTTCTTTTTACTGGAGTGGGTTGCCATTTCCTTCTCCAAGGGATCTTCCCAACCCAGGGATTAAACTCAGGTCTCCCACATTGCAGGCAGACGCTTTACCATCTGAGCCACCAGGGAAGCCCCTGGTATTCCCATCTGTTTAAGACTCTTCCACAGTTTGTTGTGATCCACACAGTCAAAGGATTTAGCATAGTCATTGAAGCAGAAGTAGATGTTTTTCTGGAATTATCTTGTTTTTTCTATGATCCAATGGATGTTGGCAATTTGATCTCTGGTTCCTCTGCCTTTTCTACCACTTATAAGTGTGGTGGGAGAGGGTATGCACAGGAGTGCACAAAGACCCACAGGAATGTAACAGAAGGGGGTGAAGGAAGTATGGGAGCAACTGGAAGGGAAGTATAACAAGCTGAGAAACAAAGGTGAGGCTGGAGGGAGTGGGGAGTAGACCAGAGATGATTTCATGAAGACTTTGGATGCCTTTTAAGGATTCTGGGTTTTTAGCCTATCTATTAGTGGTCTTCAACCTATTTCTAAGTAGGTGAAACCCTTTTATTATGAAATGTTAGGTGTGATCTCAACTTTTAAAAAATTAATTTTTTATGCTCTTAGTGCATACTCATTGTATCAAAAATAAAATAACTTGGGAATTTCCTAGTGTTCCAATGGTTAGGACTCTGCACTTCTACTGAAGGAGGCACAAGTTTGATCCCTGGTCTGGGAAACTAAGATCCCACATGCTGGGTGGCAGGGCCAAAAGAAAAAAATAAAATGTAAGTCTGAATCACTTTCAAACAGCACTGGAAGCAAGCTAATCTATAAGAAGCTATAAAAGTGTATAAAAAGCAGGGGCAGGGGGAAAGAAAGCAGAGAAAGGAATTTCTGAAAGGCCAAGTCTGATCAGAACAAATATATCATTTATAAACAAATCTATGTTATGTTTGCTGAGAATATGATCTTGTGAACTGGTGGTGCTCTGAGTGTTAAACTTTGGTATAGAAAGAAAGTGAAATCGCTCAGTCATGTCTGACTCTTTGTGACCCCATGGACTGTAGCCTACCAGGCTTCTCTGTCCATAGGATTTTCCAGGCAAGAGTACCAGAGTGGGTTGCCATTTCCTTCTCCAAGGGATCTTCCCAACCCAGGGATTGAACCCAGGTCTCCCACACTGCAGGAAGACAATTTACCCTCTGAGCCACCAGGGTTTGGTATACAATATAGCATATTTGAGAGAGTTCATATTATTTTGATTCTTAAATAATTGTTTCCTAAAATAATTTCAAATTAAATTTGCAAGTATAGTATAAAATACATCCATGGATACTTTACCCAGATTTGCCTATTGTTGATATTTTGCCTTGTCTGCTTTATCATTTGCGTTCTCACTCTTGCTCTTTTAAGAAGTATGTACTTACGTATATGTGTATGCATCTGTGTATACTTATTTTTCTGAAGCATTTGAGAATATGTTACATGCATCATGGCCATTTACCCTTGAACACCTCAGGATATGTTTCCTAAGAATAAAAGTATGTATTCACTGCTATAACTACAGTATAGTTATCAAGTTCAGTAAATTTAACATCTTGTAATACTTTACTCTTCTGCCCTAATTCCAGTTTTGTTAGTTATCCCCAAACTGTCATTTATAGCATTCTCCCCCCTGCAATACAGGATCCAGTCTAGGACCACATGTGATGTCTTCTCATCCCTCATTTGTAATATGAATTTTGATCTCTAAAGTGTTTTCAGTTTCTCCATTCTATGTATAGTTGTTATTTTTAAAATTTCTATTAATAAGCAGTTTCAGGGAAGACATTTTTAGGTTAGGCAAAGATGATGATTTTTCAACTTTAGGACTACTTCCATAATCACCAATAAGCACTTGACATTCCATTATAGGCAAAAGCCCTCCCTTCTCCTCCATAGTTTTCTTTAGTTATTTATCTCTTTATTATCAGAATGGAATCATGGATTCCTTTTTCTTCACTGCTTTATAATTCATTTACTGCCTTTAACTTTGCCCTCTAGTGCTAAGTTGCTAAGTCAACCCCATGGACTGTAGCCCACCAAGCTTCTCTGTCCATGGGTTTTCCATGCAAGAATACTGGGATGGGTTGCCATTTCCTTCTCCAGGGATCTTCCCGACCCAGAGATCAAACCCACATCTCCTGCTTGGCAAACAGATTCTTTACCACTGTGCCCCCTGGAAAGTCCTTTAACTTTAGTGCTCAGATTACCTCTTTTGACCACTGGAAATCTCTTCAAAGTGACTTCTGTGTCCTAGTGATATACCCATTGGATTTCAGGGATTTTTTGGGTTTTCAGTTTTGTTTTGTTTGTTTTTTTTTAGCATTTTCATACTTTCTGATATGACAAGATAAATCAAGTTAACCTATAGCTTACCCTGCTCCAGCCTTGGGATCAGCCATTTCTCCAAGGATCCCTGGTTTCTTTTATTGGAGAATGGCATTAGAGACCAAGATTTGTGTACCAGGTGTGCTTACTGCTATTAATACTAGAGTGCCCTTACTTGTTGGTCTTTTCAGTGGAAAAAGCTAGGAAATACATATGTATATATCCCTAGAGAACACACACACACAATTGTGAACCCATACCATGTCTCAAATTCAAATCCATCTCCACAGGTTCCTTTACTGACTTCCTCATTCCACATTTGTAGCTCTCCTATTACACAGCGACAATACTTGTTCTCACAAATAAGAACTAATGCACTTATTACTCAATTCTATACTAAATCTAAAAGGGTTTCAGAAGGGCTTCTCCTAAAAATCAAACCTTCTAGAAAGAGTTCAGAACTTGTTTGCTGTTCTCTCCATCTCCCCAGCCCTCCAAGACTGTGTGTATTTAGTCCAATACCCTGTGTTCATAAATAATTTCAATCAGTTATCCCCCCCCCATTCATTGTGGTCATATCATTCATTTGAAATACACCTGGGTTCATTTGCTTCAATTTTCATCCAGTTTCAGGATGTTTTCTCACTTTGCATCATTGCTGATTTATTTCATTCTTTGAATAGGTAGAACACTAACGTGCCTTCAAACTTCGAAATAGTATGAAAAGGCACACTCAGAGAAGTTTACAATGTGTTTCACTCCTGTTTTTAAATGAATGTCATTCTTTTTCTGTAAATAAATTGTCAAATGGAGGGAAGAAGGTAAAAAGGACTAATGCAACAGCATTACAGCAATGAGGAACAGAAATGAAGCGGATTTCCTATGATTAGGAGTTGTCTCCAGATCAAGCTCTGCCATCAACCTTTGAGGCAGGGGGTGGTGGATATGAAGACGTGTTAAGGTTTGAGGACAAGTCTCAGTTTTCAGCTGGAGTGCCCAGTAGGATGGAGGTTAACCTCTGCAGGACAAGCTCACAGGAAAAGAAACAGGTTTGGACAGAAAGACAATGAATTCCGGTCTTGATACGTATGGTGTTCTGGCCCAGCTAATCTTCTGGAAAGCCAGAAGAAGCAGAACTAAATGAAAGGGAAAGCAAAGGCAGCAGGAAACGTGGGAAGGGCAAGTGAAAGCTGCACAGCAAGGAACCTTAAAACCCTCTTAAAATTACTTGTCTTTATGGACTGCCCCATTGTTGTTCAGTCACTAAGCTGTGTCTGACTCTTTGTGACCCCATGGACTGCAGCATCCCAGGCTTCCCTGTCCTTCACTATCTCCCAGAGTTTGCTCAAACTCCTGTCCATTAGGTTAGTGATGCCATCCAACCATTTTATCCTATCCTTTGTCGCCTTCTTCTGCCCTCAATCTTTTGCAGCATCAAGGTCTTTTCCAATGAGTTGGCTTTTTACATCAGGTAACCAAACTACTGGAGCTTCAGCATGTGTCCTTCCAATGAATATTCGTGGTTGATTTCCTTTAGGATTGACTGGTTGTATCTCCTTGCAGTCCAAGGGACTCTGAAGAGCATTACTATAGCCATAAACACATCCCCCCAAAGCCTGGGGTCCTTTTGCTCCATCAGCCCCTAAGTAGGTCAGAGTACATGGTTTAGTGGCTCTGGAATCAGAGAGCTCTTCCCTCAAATTCTACCTCTGCCACTTCCTAGCTGGGAGACCTTGCACAAATCAGCTAATCCTTCTAAGCTTCAGTTCCTTTCCTGCAAGACAGAGAGTGATGCATCACGTATACCTCACAGTATTGTGGAGATTATGGGATAATTTAAAACAAGTGCTCAGCCCAATGGCTGACTCAGAGAAGGCATTTTTCTCTTTTTTTCATTTAATCTCAGGTAATCAAAATGCTATATCCCTCACCCTCTAATATAAGCTACACAATACCCCACTGCTGTGGCTCTCAGCCTTGGCCACACATAAAAATCACCTGGGGAGCTTTTTGAAAAAAAACAACAAGACTCAGGCCGCACCGCCCAGAGAGTCGGACTTAATCGGTTTGGGGTGGAATTCAGCCCTGGTCTGTGTGTGTGTGTGTTCGTATGTTTTTAAAGCTCCAAGGTGATTTTAAGCAGAGTTCAGCACCACTGCTTTCCTCACACACTAAATCTGAAGAAGGGCTCTCCTAGGCTGTACTCCCTCTTGACCCTTCTGACAGCACTTCAGAAGAGAAATAGATTGCTTAAATTGTTCTCTTTTTATCCCAAACATCCAAAGCATATAGCAATATGTTATTCTCCAGGAACCTCTTTTCTGAGAAATATAAATACCACCTTCCCCACAGGAAGAAAGGAATGTTCCTCCCCACCCAAAAGAAACCTGCTCCTTTCTCACCCACCCAGGCGGACTAGAAAGCAAAGCACACTGGAGCTTGGTCAGCGCAAACTCTGCCCAGAAGAGAAGAGCCAGGAAGTGGCAGTCTTTCCATGGGCCCAGTCCAAGCAGTCCCGACCAGCTGAGGGACCTGGAGCCTGGGAGCCCCCGGAGGGCAACGCCATTTCTGCTCATCGCACAAATCATGTTTAATGAGTGTTGGCTGCTCTCAGGAAGCACGAGAACCACCACACGGCACTTACGCCACCCACGTCCACCAAACCGATGTGTACATGGGCTGAAAGTCAATTCCTCAGTCACTTCAGGGTTTACTTTGAAAACTCTGGTCTGCAGGAGGAAAGAGAATCAGTCACTATAAGCAAAGGTAGAATGCTCATGGACGGCTAGATCCCCCGAGACTCTCTAAGGTGGACGGATACCTATCACCGGTTGCTGCCTTCAAAATAGGAAAGAGAAACCTTTCTGAGACCAGGAAGTAGCTCCATGGTCAACTTAATTGTTATTTTGCAAATCTTTATCTAACCTGTTTGATTTCTGTTTACCAGTTTAGGAGTATTTTGATAAGGGGATTTCAAGCTCTACGTTCCCTTTGACCTGGAATCCCCAAATCACGGCTAATAATGAGGCTTTCTGTCTTAAGTCACCCAGCTGCCCCTCAGGGACTCTGAAGCCTATTGATCTTCAATGTAAAATGGACTGGTACATCGCCAAAGGTGTTGGGCAGAGCACCTAAAAGAATAGTGTTTAGAATGTGGGTCCTCAGCGCTGTCCTTAGTTCTGAGCTATACATCTTGAAAACAGTAGTGGGCTGCTGAACCTGGGCAGCCCAGCCCTGGGTATCTGGCCATTCTTGATGTTACAGGCAGCCCAGTCTCAATATATCTTCACAGAAGCAGGGGCCCAATGGCCAGATGGCCAGCACAGATAGAGCCTTGGGACACCCACTCAGTCTGAGCCATGACGATTACACCTGCGCAACCTCTGACAGCCAGGGACAGCCAGGGACTCAGATTCCTTGGCAATCCAAAGACAGCTGGAGCAATTCCACTTCTCAAACCCCCTCTCTACTCCACACCTCTTCTTCTGAACCCTGCTTAGAGTGGTGGGAAACTGTAACCTTTGGCTAAAGAACATTTCTTTTATTCCCATCAGGTGTCAGAAAGACCCTAGAGCACCAAATGAAGAATGAGAAAGCAAGAAATAAATGGAAAAAAAAAAAACAGGCAACCAAGAGTTTGGCCATCTTGGATATGAACAAGAAATTAAAACTCTTCTGCTAATGTACCCTTATTTACCACTTGTCTATAACTCCCTTTAAGATAATTCATTCCATGCAAAGGGACATTGAGTGTGTACCTTGGTTTCAGCTGTAAGTCTGGGGTTGAGCTGCCCAAGCTCAGAAAACATTTAACTCAAGAATGCACAGACCTGCAGTTGTCAGCTGGAGTTCTCTTCAAGAAACCCATAATCCAGAGGCTGCTACTAAAAAACGCTTCAAATCCATATCTCAATCAAACTCAGGTCTTGCAAATTAATGTGCTCAATGACAGAATCAGGCCCTTGTTACTTTTTTAATGAATGTAGCAGCTTGTTTACAAGGATAATGACTGTTAGAAATTGACTATTAATCGAATGATTCTCACTGGTGACATTTGAAGTATTGAGTATTTGTGTGTATTGATGACATATACAAATAGATCCTCCCCCTATATCCTTGCAATCAATTAGGTGTAAGGTTCCAGGTCCAGCCCGTACCCAAGGGGAAGAGACAACACATAGCTGTGAATAAAAGGAGAGGCATTATTAGGGTCCATTTCAAAAACTGGGTGCCTTCTTTTTCCAGCTGGGGATCACGAAGGATTTCAGATCCCTGATGCCAGTTATAAGGGTTATAAAGAAATCTTGCCATTTGCCTCAAATAACCTTTCATGTAAGACGGTGGGCAGAGTGCCCGCCACAGAACATCACCCAATCCTGAGCTCGTTGGTCAGCTCCCCTTTCTGCAGAATGTTCCTCGCTTCTCCTCCAACATAAATGAACCAAGCCTGTGTCCCGGATCCTCCAAGTATCGAGTATATTTGGCAAACACATTTGAGCTGAGGTATTTGTGTAAATGAGGCTTACAACGTTATCCTTCAAAGGAGACACTTTTGGATGTTAACTCAAGTCTCTGGTGATAGCACATCCCAGGGAAGCTGTTTGAAGGAAACTCTGGAATGCTGAAAGGGACCTGAGAGATCAGATTCTAATTTGCTTGCTTTATAGCAGAGAAGAAAACTGAGGCCCAGAGGGGACATGATCACAGACCTTCCCAAGTTCACATAGGCAGATTTGCAGAGACCTTTACAGTCAGTTTTCCTCATTCTCTCTCTCTCTCAAATGAATAAAAGGGAAAGTTCTTTGACACTCCAAAATTGGATCTCTGGGTTGCAGTGTTAGAAGCAGAGCCGGGAAAAAGCCATCAGTAACAGACCCAGGGCCTAATGCTAACTATATGTTTGTTGGTTTGCCTTTCAGCACCTAGAGCCTCTTGGCATATTTTGGTAGTTCCGAAGACTATGTCCCCCAATTCTTCTCCATTCTCTTCCTCCACCCACCACTGCATCTACCCCTCTCTCCTCAGTCCCAACAATGCAAAAGAAGAGACCACCACTGGCACCTACCCTGAGGATGGCTGTCCCCCGAGGAGAACGTCCGGGGCCAAGAGTGAGATCTGAGCACCAGAGCTGGGGTGTCTGGGCCTCCAGACAGGCGTCACAAGACCCTGTGAACCAGACCGTCCTTGGAAGTCAGGATTCCCCCTTTGACTTCATCTCTTTGCAAATGTCATCGTTGTCTAACACTTGGGCAAAACACAGATACTCCTGTTACACAAGCTGATTAAGCAACTTCATCAGAAAAAAAGCAAATCTTCAAGAGATCCCAGCAGAAGGCTCACAGCCTACTGTAACGCAGATTGCCACATACAACACAGCAGCAGAGAACCCAGTTCTGGGGTTGCGCTCTGAAAATTCAGACTTCTTGGTCTGTCTCACCAGGGCCAAGGGAAGTGCAGCTACCTTTAGAGACAAAGGAGTCACCTGGTTTCACAAGGTACATGCTTCTTGATACTATCTGTTTCTTGGATTTGAGTTGCATAATATGTGTTTTTGAGCCTTTGAAAAGGAAGCAAAATCCAGATTTTATGGATAGGACAGGGTCTCGGTTGCATGAAGGCAGACTCAGTCAGCCTGTTAACGGTACCTGTTCATTTCTCTTTTCTGCACCCCAGCAAGATGAGGTATTTACTCTTCTGCTATAAGCCATGCCCCTAGGTCAAACATCTCCCACTCACATTTTTCTCGTCAAAGACCAAGAGAAGAAGACCAGGCAGCATTTACACAGAGAGGACCTCAAAGATGCAACTGAACAGGGCCCCAGGGAGGGCTCTAGGGGCTGTGGAACAGAGGAAATGCTTCTCACAGGGAGGTTCCACACCACCCAGAGTCTGGGCTGCTCTCCACACAAACAAGGAGCACTCTGAGGTTGCACAGGCACATTTAAGCCAGATGGTGTGCACAGGTGTGAGGGTCCCCTCCTAAAGGTCGGACACCATGGTTTAGATAATAAAAATCTGTGATATTAGAAATTTCCCTAGAGGGGTTTTTTAATTCCCTGACTCTCTTACTTAATAGCTTACCTGTCCCACAGGAAAGCTATGACCCATTCTTCACTTATTTAAAAACTATATTGAATGTCTACTCTCCTCTCCCAGACAGAAGAAAATGCTGGGTATTATTTTATTACTTTACTGGTGGAAAAATCACAATGGAGACTTCCAGTCTAGGCAGCAATCTAAGACCATAATGGTGCAGAAATATTAACATGCTCCTCTTCCTTGTGAATTTTTCACTGAAGCTCAATGTATACATACGAAGGGCACAAATCCTAAGTACATAATTCAATGAATTTTTATCAACACAATACTCTGATGTGACCAACACCCAGATCAAGAAACAGCATGTCACCAGAAGCCCAGAAACTGACTTTGCATGCCCCTCCAGGCACTGCCCCCCATCAAAAACATCCACTTTTGATCCCCGCCATCAAAAGTATCCTGACTTCTAGCTGTTGTTGTTTAGTCACTCAGTCATGTCCAACTCTTTGTGACACCATGAACTTTAGCCCACCAGGCTCCTGTGCCCATAAAATTTTCCAGGCAAGATTACTGGAGTGGGTTGCCGTTTCCTTCTCCCATATCATAAATAAGTTTTGCCTGTTTTAAACATCATGTAAGTAGAAGCAGTGGAGGTACTTTTTTGCATCTGGCTTCCTGTGCTAATATTTTGTTTGTGACAGTCAATCTTGTTGCTTCATGTATTTATGGTTTGTTCATCCTCATCACTATACAATGCATTATATGATTATACCACCACAAATTTATCCATCTTACTGCTGATGAGCATTTGGGTTGTGTCCAGCATTACATATAATGTTGCTATAGACATTCTTTTATGTGTCTTCTGGTCAACATGTATATTATTTCTCTTGGCTATACTCCTAGGGGTGGTGCTACGTTCTCTTAAATAATAAACATCTGAAAAAGATTTGAGAGCTACATTTTAGATCAGATTCTTGCTGCTGGTGGTACAGATGGCTCCTCCTTGATCAAACCAGTTTCTTCTCAACTCTTCCTTTCTAAGCTGGTACCAAGATCTGGTTCTGACACCTGGAGCAAGTTTGGTTGATGACTTCTATCCTGACAGAGAAAGTCATTCAAGATTCAGATCAAGGTTGATGGGCTGGTCTGCAAAAAGCCACCTGGAAAGTAACTACAACATGCCCTGGGGCAGATCTACACAGGAAACCTATTCACTGAGAGCTTCTGAAATCACCACCACTGCACTCCAGGCCCTGTTTCCAGATCGTCCTGCCCCTTCTCAGTTCAGACTCTTTGTGCCTGTGAATTTCTGGCTTGCTCTAGAAAGGCTGCCGGTGCCTTGTCATGAGCCCCAGAGACCAACCGCTGGCCTCCTAAGTGCACCACTATTGCTAGGATGGCAGGATTCACCTGATGCCACTGTGCCTAACACTGACTTGGCATATTCCAAAGAATGAGGTAGACCCGGTCCCTCTGCCAGTACTCAATCTAGCTCCCCATGCACCGCACCCCCAGAAACATGCAGTACGATTTGAGACTCCCTGCATAGAACCAGCCAGAATTTCCAGTAACTGAGTTCTCCAAAAGCCCCAGCTTCTGGACAGGTATTTCCACTTATGTTGTCTCATCAGTAATCCCATCAGGTCCTTCCACCTCAGTATGGCAGTCCTGGTTCTATTTTAGATTCTGTTCTATTAGAGGTTGCTACAGGTTACACTGTCTTAAAGCTAACACATGGTAGAGCAAGTTTTTCAAATAGGATCCAAAGCTAGCAGTTTTTTTAGTACAACTGGAACCTCAAATACTTTATTAGTAACCTTAAATAAAGC
This sequence comes from Antilocapra americana, assembly GCA_007570785.1. Classification (NCBI taxonomy): domain Eukaryota; kingdom Metazoa; phylum Chordata; class Mammalia; order Artiodactyla; family Antilocapridae; genus Antilocapra; species Antilocapra americana. Next base: position 18,744,400 of record ML664174.1, on the reverse strand, counting down.
ATAATCAAAAAACCAACAAAAGTAGTTAGTGGAAGGAACATGGAAATAAGAATTGGGAGATCAGAGTATAGTTCCATTCCAATTTCCAGTTTATAATTCCATTCCAAGTGGTTGTAAACTGGGGAGGTGATCCAGGGAAGGTCACTTAAGCTTTCAGAATAACAGTGTCTTAACTGAAAATGAAAGGGACATGCATTATCCACAGACCATACCTCCATGAGGTGTGGCAGGGATCACGGCGTTTTTCCCCTGACCACAGTGTCACCAGCACCTCCCATAGTGTCTGGCCCATAGTAGGCATGCAATACATGTGAAATGAATGGGTGAGTAAATTCATGGGAATCCGTGTCAGATTGTCTCACAAGCTTTTTTAAAATGCACATGCCAAGGCCCCACTCCATAAATGCTGGTTCAGTTCAGTTCAGTTCAGTCGCCTAGTCGTGTCCGACTCTTTGCAACCCCATGAACCACAGCACGCCAGGCCTCCCTGTCCATCACCAACTCCCGGAGTCCACCCAAACCCATGTTCATTGAGTCAGTGATGCCATCCAGCCATCTCATCCTCTGTCGCCCCCTTCTCCTCCTGCCCCCAATCCTTCCTATCATTAGGGTCTTTTCCAATGAGTCAACTCTTCACATCAGGTGGTCAAAGTATTGGAATTTCAGCTTCAACATCAGTCCTTCCAATGAACATCCAGGACTGATCTTTAGGATGGACTGGTTGGATCTCCTTGCAGTCCAAGGGACTCTCAAGAGTCTTATCCAACACCACAGTTCAAAAGCATCAATTCTGTGCTCAGCTTTCTTCACCGTCCAACTCTCACATTCATACACGACTACTGGAAAAACCATAGCCTTGACTAGACGGACTTTTGTTGGCAAAGTAATGTCTCTGCTTTTAAATATGCTATCTAGGTTGGTCATAACTTTCCTTCCAAGGAGTAAACATCTTTTAATCTCATGGCTGCAATCACCATCTGCAGTGATTTTGGAGCCCAAAAAAATAAAGTCTGACACTGTTTCCACTGTTTTACCATCTACTTCCCATAAAGTGATGGGACCAGATAACATGATCTTAGTTTTCTGAATGTTGAGCTTTAATTCAATTTTTTCACTTTCCTCTTTCACTTTCAGCAAGAGGCTTTTTAGTTCCTCTTCGCTTTCTGCCATAAGGGTGGTGTCATCTGCATATCTGAGCTTATTGATATTTCTCCCAGCAATCTTGATTCCAGCTTGTGCTTCATTCAGCCCAGCCTTTCTTATGATGTACTCTTCATATAAGTTAAATAAACAGGGTGACAATAAACAGCCCTGACATATTCCTTTTCCTATTTAGAACCAGTCTGTTGTTCCATGTCCAGTTCTAACTGTTGGTTCCTGACCTGCATACAGGTTTCTCAAGAGGCAGGTCAGGCAGTCTGGTATTCCCATCTCTTTCAGAATTTTCCACAGTTTATTGTGATCCACACAGTCAATGGCTTTGGCATAGTCAATAAAGCAGAAATAGATGTTTTTCTGGAACTCTCTTGCTTTTTCGATGATCCAATGGATGTTGGCAATTTGATCTCTGGTCCCTCTGCCTTTTCTAAAACCAGCTTGAACATCTGGAAGTTCACAGTTCATGTATTGCTGAAGCCTGGCTTGGAGAATTTTAAGCTGGTATGAGGGGCCCAATCCTTTTCTTTAAAGGGGAAAAAAAAAACTCTCTAGGTAGTTCTGATTCAGACTCAAAGTTTGAAGTTACTTACAACTATAAGATTCTATTATTCTATTAAATCAGCTGTATAAATAATCCTTTACTAAGTTCAGCATGAATTTATTTAATTTTATATAGTTCTCTTTTAATCAGGACAAATGGGCAGTTCGCTCTCTAGACTTCTTCAGATCTCTGAGAAATCTGTCTAACTTTTTCCCTGTCTGAAATCAATGCACCTGATCTTTCCCTTTCACTGCTATATTCTTCTCCCACTTGTTCTGAAGTCTATTTTTTCCTAGAATTACACCGGTTAGATTGAGAACGTCAAATCTATTAATATAAAGATACAAAGTGAAAGTGAAAGTCGCTCAGTTGGGTCCAACTCTTTGCAACCCATGGACTGTATAGTCCATAGAATTCTCCAGGCCAGAATAGGGGAGTGAGTAGCCATTTCCTTTTCCAGGGGATCTTCCAAACCCAGGGATTGAACTCAGGTCTCCTTCATTGCAGGCGGATTCTATACCAGCTGAGCCACCAGGGAAGCCCATAAAGATGTAATATCTGAATAAATAAGAAAAAATAATTTCTTATTTGTATAGAATTCCTATGTGCTGGTTCACAAGTGTTTCCCTTTTTCTCTTATCTTCCCCTAAAGTTCAGTTAGAAGGAATGACTGAGAAATTTGTCTTACAGACTTCTTTAAATATCTACTGAAGATTTTCTCTTTTTACTGAGATACATTTACAAATTGTAGTATGACTGCCATTTTAGCAATGTTTATTATATTAAGTCATTACAGCACAATGCTGTCTATTAGATCAGCATTACTGTGCATTAGATCTCTATGGCTTGTTTACTACTCGTTGCAAGTTTGTACCTTAAACATGTGTTTTATCACTCCACCCTCACCCCCTGATAACCACTATTTACATCCACCAAAGTGTTATTCTGAGCTGCAGCTTAAGAAACGTCCCTTTTCTGCTTACCTCTTGGAAAACATTGACCACCCCTGCTCCCAGAGGGGCCCGCAATCCTGCAGCCTTGCGTTATGTTTTCTACACACCTGTGGTCAATTGCCCTGGTCAAGAAGCCTAAGCCAATAGCAGGCTACGCGGTTTTCTCCCCCCTCCCCCTCCAGTCCCCAGGCCCTCTGCGGCTTTTCCACCTGGGTGTTATTAAAAAAGTGAAGAGGGCAAGAAAGAAAGAGTTTGCTGGCTCCTTTGCCAACCGGGCCCTTCCTTCCAAGGCCGCATGGCTCTAGTTTCTTTGTTTCCTCTTATGTTTAATTTTCTTTGGCCCAGGCTTTCCTCAATGGTTTTCTTTTCGCATTTTATCACCATAAATTAATTAAAATGTTTCTGGCGCTGAGTTCACATCTGATCATCTTGGCAGGATCCCCTTACACAGATGGCGAGTAGATAAAGAGCAATCCAGGCATTCAAGAACAAGAAGAACAGCCCACATAGGGAGCCAGCCTGAGAGAGGGCGAGAGAACAGGAGAGGCCATAGAGAATGACTGCCACAAGGCTGCCCTGGAAAGTTGGAGTCAGGGCTTGGGGGGCCACGAGGGATGTCTTGGGACTCTTCAGAGTTCCGATTCCTTCCCCAAACCCCCTAGAATAGAGCTTAAAATCAACTAGTAGAATCAGAAGCGGTTCTTCTTCCTCTACTTCCTCTTCACCCTGCAAATTTGGTTGGCTCATGTTTCAGATGGGCTACACAGGTTGGGAGATGGTGGCACTCCGGGGGTAAAATGTGACTCGAGAAATAGGAAGAAGCAAAGACCTCACTTGACTGAGAGTCCAGGATGCATGGATCAGACCCATACTATGCTACAGCCTTGGAATATAACAAACAATGAGATAGACACAGGCCGTCTTGAGCTCTTGGTGTGAATAATCCAATAGGTCAGACAGACACAAAAGATCAGCATTATCAGGCTTAAAGAGACCACAGACTCAGAACTTGAAACACATTTTTGTTATTGATAAGAAGTACATTGTACAGGGACTTTCCGGGCAGTCCAGTGGTTCAGACTCCGCATGTCCAACCCAGGGGCCATGGGTTCGAACCCTGGTCAGGGAACAAAGAACCCTCATGCCACATAGCATGGTCAAAAAATAAAAAGGACAAATTAAAATAAAAAAGAAGTACATTATACAGACGGTACAAGTATGTCCACAGCCCAGAGATGGGACCCGCCATTACCAGTGTCTGGCTGCCTCGAGACTACTCTGGGGGGTGGGGGCGGGGCCTGAGCACCTTTCAGAGGAAGGCCATGGAGTTGTGACACTCAGGTGGAAAAGCAGAAACCCAGTGATGCTCAGCAAGAGGAAGACAGGCAGACCTACAGTCATAAACTTCCAGCAGGCCATTCAAAAGGAGAGCCGAAAACACACTGAGGTTTTAACCTTTCGTTCTCTAAAATTACTGGCACATGATGCTGTCTTATTTTACAGGGAATGCTATCCTCATCAAAACTAACAAGCAAAATAATGAGATTGTGAAAAATGCCATGGATAAAATAAACAGGATGCTGTGCCAAAAAATAATAGAGGCTGTGACGCCTTTAGGTAGGGCCACCCAGACAGAACTCCCTGAGTGGTGACACTTAAATGGGAAGACAGGAAGGATCCTAGGGGCCTCAAATTAAACACGGAGCATCAGAACTAATACTACACAACCTGCACAGACTACGACTTGCAAAAGCCCAACCACAGGTGGGCATCCGGAGAGAATGAGCAACGCCTGGAGCCACTCACTCCCAGAGCCACATCTCCGACGACCGAGGCTGAGATCTGGACATCGGTTCCGGCAGCTGGACAATGTGTTGATTGAAAATCGGTTCAGTCTGTTGTCTCCTGGAGCCAAGTGAGAAGGGCTTTCCAGTTGCTTCCATCCACCACTCAGGGGAGGAAGGAAACATGGCACATATCATTCGCTGCAATCTTTGGCCTCCCTGTGTGCCAACCTTAGCACTGGACACAGCAATTGCTTCATTGAGGCCTATTTGTGAGGAGAAGAACATCTCTCAAGAACCCCACATGTTCGATCTCCAACTATACCTCTGACATTTCTGGTCTTCCAGGCATCCCTGGTTCATTTTCTTCTGACCACCTCAAACTTTCTTTAGCGTTTGCACATACACATTCATGCTATCATAATGCTTCTCTACCCCTGCCTTCTCCTGTTGTCTCTATTTACTGCGGATGCAGTTCCTCCAAACACCTCTGACTTCCCAGGTGGCTCAGTGGTGAAGAACTTGCCTGCCAATGCAGGAGAATGAAGGTTCAATCCCTAGGTCAGGAAGATCCCCTGGAGGGGGAAATGGCAACCCACTCCAGCATTCTTGCCTGGAGAATGTCCATGGACAGTGATGCCTGGAGGGCTACAGTCTATGGGATCACAAAGAGTCGGACCTGACAGAGCACACATACATAGTTCCTCCAACCACCTCTGACACAACCCTATACTTCTTAGGAGTAAGAACTGAGTTGTGTATTGATTTTTTTTCTAGGCACTTAGTACATACGTGATCAACACAATGAATTGAATTTTAAAGTTACAACAAATAAATATCTCATTTCTAAATTGTTAAGTATGAACAATGAAAGCTTGACTGTTTTTACTATCTCTGAATTTCATCTAGCAGATGAATTTTAGAAATCTTCAAGAAAGAGGGAGTGGGGTAGAGTGAGGAGGAATGCATGTAAATCTACTATTGTTTTTACTAGTATTTTTCTAATTATTCCAATGAGATAAGCAAAGTGTATCATTGGCAAATATAAATAATATATTCAGAGATGCACATTTTGTACATACATTCTGATTTCTTTGAAAAACCTTTCTGAATGAATTGTTTTTCTAGAGTATGTATGATGCGATATATTCTGAGACGAGAACAAAAAATATTTTAAAAATTTACAGTGGCCAAGCATTCCTTGTTTTTCTGTTCTTTGTTTCAGTTCCTAGAGTCCTGTGCCCAGCATCACTAAATTCAGAGAAACACAAGGCAGATTAAACCATGAAACAATCCATTAGAGAGCTCTGAGGCTCTGGAAGCCTCAAAGATACAGGGTCAAGGGAGTGCTATTATTTTTATATTAGTTTACATTTGTCTCTGATTTTGAAACAACTCAATGTTTTCCTCTCATCCTTGCACTTGCACTCGGTCTCGCGTGGGGCTCGGCTACAGTTACAAAGCGGAGCCCAAGGGAGTTCTCGGTCAGAGACTCGGGGCCTGAGAAAAGGCTGGGTCTGGGAATCTCTTGTCCAGTGACTCTGCCCTGGAGGTGGATGGCAACCCTGGGGAAACTGGACTCCCACCTCTGATGTGTGGGCTTCAGTTGCACCTTTAAACATCCTGGAGCTCTGCCTGTGCTAGTTAAAGGATGCTTTGCAGACATGGCTGATACTGGGCATCCTCTCTCAACTGGGAGGCTGAGCTGTGTTCCTTTCCTGATCACCAGCCTCACACACATGTTGTCTTTGGGATTTTAGCACATTCTCTCCCATGTTTCCCATTTTTTTTGTTTTTGAGGGTTCAGGAAGTGAGATCAGAGGGAGGCAGGGAAAGATCTAGTTTACAATAGATAATTTAAATAGAAGCAACCTTCCTGTAAAATAATTAGATGTGCTGTTTCATTCAAGCACACAAGAATCCCCACAAGGTAAGCAATTATTGATCTCTTTTGGAAATTAGCAAAAGGTGACACATTAAAAATCCATTATCTTGCTGTTGTTGTAGTGGTGGTTTAGTTGCTAACTCATGTCTGACTCTTGGGACCCCATGAACTGCAGCTCACCAGGTTCCCCTGTCCATGGGATTTCCCAGGCAAGAATAGGTAGTGGGTTGCCATTTCCTGCTAGTTCACAGCAATAGTTACAGGTAAAACTTTAAACCCAGGCCATCCATCTCTGAAACTAGCAAGATCGCCACTATAATACATGACCTGATGCCGGAAGACTAAGCATGCAAACCACAATTCCAGTTTTCAAAAGGGCAAGAAAGTTGGCACTGAAGCCAAACTGTCTGTGAGCATGTCTACAGGACCCAGGCCTTCAATTCTGATCCCCATCACTCTGCCCCTACAGGATGGGGCCCATGCCTTGTCTAATTGGACTCCATCTCAAATGCACAGCTGAACTTCAAGATGTTTCAAACGATTCAAAATTAATTGTTTTATCAAGGATAAGGATATCAGGCAACCATGCTTAGGCAAAAAAAAAAAAACTTTACCAGGTAGTCTTTTAATGTTGCTATAAATCCAGAGGCCATAATCAAATGTTGGTAAATTCTGCCTTAAGCTTCTACTGGTTCCTGTCACTCAACTAAGACAGAAAACTGTCTTTCCACCATTTAGACAGACAGTAGGCATCTCTATTTCATACAAACAAAATTCTCTTCAGATGCATTCCCCACCTGATGACATCAGATAAATGCCAGGAACTAGCAAGCTACTTATTTTCCCTTTAAAAATAATTTTTAAAAAAGTGTCCTTAAGTGTCCTTATTGGGCAGATGGGGGTGAGAGGAGCCTGGAAAACTAAACTACCAGTTCACATCTGGAAGCCAGGCCACTGAGCCAGTTCATCTCAGATAACTTGTCAACTGTTCGTAGTCTATGAGATCAGAAACAATGCCTTTCAACTAAAGCATTTTTCTCAGGGCAAATTCTCATGACAGTCCAAAGATGTTGGAGTCAGGTTTGCAGTTGCGGTTAGAAGGAGATGTATTAAAGCCACCCATCCCCACTTCTCAGGGTCATGTCCTAGAAACACAGTCTGGCATTCGATCTGTGTGTGCTGATAAATATTAGTGACAGCCAGCTTTGACTGCTGAGTACAGCAGCTGCCCCACCAGAGACAAGGTGAGATGGGAAAGCGCCTGCTGTTTGCAGTGATCTGATGAAGCCCTGGCTCCCCGCAACATGCAACTTTTGTCCCTATGCCTCCCCAAAGTAAGGACAGGCCTCAGTACATTAGATGTACCACTGAACTGAAGTTGTATAAGAGCTTGCATCTCTGTGCATCCAGTGACCTGGGAACTGGGCACAAAGCCACTTGAAGGGGTAAAGGAAAATACCTCCCCTCCACTCCCCATAAAACTGCTTATAAAGAAAACAGAAGTAATTATGGGAAAAAATGCTTAAAAACCTAGAGGGCTCTATTAAATGAACCTCACATGGATTCTAGTTTAAGTTTCCAAGACTCGGGCAAGAAATATTCATGTTGAAAGCTTCTCTTATCCAAGATATTTGGTAAAGCCAGCATTGTTGTTCAGAAGTCCAAACAAGCTCATCAAGTAACTAGTGGCTTCTCTTTATTTTAAATTTATTGCAAAAACTGCATTAAAATAGCAACAAAGGAAATTAGGAGAGAGAAAAGTTTCCTTACCACCATTGCAAACCATGAACTTGCTTCTTAATCTCATCTTTCCCCTTCAATTCCTTGTTTATGGGCCAGCACAATTTTTACACAGTAAATAAATGTCTCTCTAATCTCATTGTTAAAAAAATATTTTCTGAGCAACTCTGAATGTACTAAAACCCCACAGTAATCCATCTAGCCACACTCTGGGCCACATTCCCCCAAGCTAGATCAATAGTAAGTCAGTCATTTCTCAGAGCTAAAGATTCCTTACTGTGCTAAAGCAAGTTGCCTTCAAGTAGGTATGAATAGCACCCAAAAACCCAATAATATACAACTGAACCATAAACTGCCAACAGTGTGTGCCAGCCTCACTGGGTATCTTCCATTTATCCCTCCAAATCCGCTCTCTACCCTTCTCACTCTGCTCTGTGCCCAGAAAGTCTGAACCACGTGAACATTTATCTCGGGCTCCCTTGTCCTCTGGGGTCAGCCAATAGGGGGCACCAGCAGGAGAGCAGAGGCCAAGAGGAGAGTGAAATCAAGGTATTTCTTTTCCCAGCTCCCTGGCTGGTCTCCAGGTCTTTCTCTTGAAGGTCATGGCTTCCCTCCTGCAGCCTCTACTCCAGCCACAATTACAGCTCCCAGGGCTCTGCAATGCTCCCTCCTCTTGCTCCTGCAGCCTAAAGCTGGTAGGACTTCCCCGAAATGCTGGTTTCCTTGAACTGTACCTAGACTCTGTGATTATATTCTTTTCTTGGCTCACCCTCTTGAGTGTGCTGCTGAGATCCTGACTCAAACACTGGGCAATGCAAGAAGTGACCCGCTGAACCCCTGTGTCTAAAACCAATGAGGATGGGGTGAATACAGCATCCTATAGTCTCACAGCAGGAGAACTTTTGAAAATAATCAATGAAACAGATGGAAAGTAGTAGTAAGAATCAGTCACTCAGCCGTGTCTGACTCTTTGCAACCCCATGGACTGTAATCCTCCAGGCTCCTCTAACCATGGAATTCTCCAAGCAAGAATACTGGCGTGAGTAGCCATTTCCTTCTCCAGGGATCAAATCTGGGTCTCTTGCCTTGCAGGCAGATTCTTTACACTCTGAACAACTAGGAAAGCCCCCCAAACAGATAGAAGTCAACATAGTCTTGTAGACTGCCTGCCACCTGCCCAAGAACTATGCTTTCCCTTGAATCTCAAGGCCACCCTGAGATGCCTGGGCCCACACTTCCCTTGAGGCACGGACAGTCAGATACCTTTGTGTTCCACCTACATCCTCTCAGCCCACCTTCGACTTCAGCCGTTGCCTTGGCAACCAGCTGCACCCAGGTGTGCTCAGCAGCAGCTTTGCCTCAGCTACACCCAGGATCACTTCTATTCTTCCTTGGGGCACCTCGGACACAGTAGAGGTGTAAGACACTCACCTGTGCACAAATGTGAAAGAGTGAGGAAGTTAATCTCATGGGACAACTCGGCCTGTGGAGCAGGAGAGGCAGCACTTAAATGTTCCTGTCTTCTATCCCTGGGGTGAATAACTCTGAGGTGCACTTTACATGGCTATTCAAAGGACTCCAGTGGGATTGGGCCCCAGTTGCATTGGTGACCACTTTAGTATATCTTTGCCCTGGCTTTCCCCTCTCCCTATTTTCATGATTTGAACACCCCATCCCTTACAATACCTCACAAAAAGAGCTACCCGCACATAAGCTCTTCTCATTGACTGTGTTTTCTCCCAACCTAAGAGAGGTAGTGGGATCTCCTTGCTGCTCCATAACAGAAGAAAAGCTCAGAAATAGGAGACAAAGAAAGAGGAAAATGCCTCATAGTGCCTGTTTGAAATGCACCCCCAGGTGCTCAGTGGCCTGACCAGCAAACCCCAGGATCATCCAACTATCCCAACCACATAAAAATGTTTCAAAGTAGAACCACACTCCTTACCAACCAGAGGGAATCTGCATTTTAGGTAACATAATAACCTTAGTCCATTATCTGCTCTCCTTCAGTGACAGGAATAAACCAGGAGAGGATATCCTTCAACCCAGCTCCCCTACCTGGAGGCAAAGTACTCTCATCCCCCAAGATATTAAGGAAATGCATCAAACTTAATTTCTACAGTTTATCTTCAGACTGCTTTATTTGCCTGATGCAGAGAGAATCATCCCCTCAGACCTTGAGATTTTTTAAAGTATTCAGCCGGTTTCCACAAATTCTCTCCAGTACAAATAATCTTTAAAAAAGGAAAAAATTGCTTCTCTCTTCCAAAAAGTCAAGAAATGACCTCTCCAGTAGTCTTCTGGGTATGAAAGAAAATACACTGGTTTCATATATCATTAGTCTATGGTGTGGGGGAAAAGGAGAGACCACATGAAGGAAGCAGGTGAATCAGGGGGAGTAAAACAAGTGGAGGGAATAGCAGGAAAATGCAGTCTAGTGGTAAGTGCTGAGAAAAAGGCTTCAGCACACAGGAAGTTCTATGCCTCAAGACATCAAATGGAATAACTTTAAGCAAGCTATTTTGAATTCCTTTAAGTTGGTATGATTCTTTTCAGTTCACTCGCCTATAAAATGAAAACAAATTCCACTTATCGGGGACAAAGATCAATACCAGAACACTCCACACATATGAATACTCCTGGGACCACAAGTGAAAAAGCTAGAAAGTCAGATAGGATGAGCCAGAAGCGTGTTCTCACCAACTTATCCAGTTTCAAATTAAAATAGGCCACTCGTTAGGTAGTTTTCCAAATAAACACCTTGTACAGGGGGTATGTATGGAGTTCAAAATCCTAATAATGTTGGTAGGTTATAATGAACAGGATTTCCACTTCTTATTGTCTGCTTCAAGTTTATAAGACAGCCCCCAGGAGGATATGCAATGCCCCCTTCCCCACTGCTTCTCCTCACCTTCTTTATCTCATCCAGCAATAAAGTCGCATGCCCAAGGCCACACATGGGGCTGAGATGAACATCACAAGCCCAAACTTTGTGGAAAATAATCTTTTAGCAGCAGCATCTGGCTTCTTGGCATAATCCCCCAGCTGCTGTGCTGACAGCTCTGAGGTTGCTTTTTACTTTGTCATATGGTTCAGCTGCTAATGGGCTGTCTATTCTTGCTTGTCCTCCTCTGGGTCATTTTTCCTTTCAGACTCACATTGAGTTCCAAGAATATTGCACATCATGCTTCCTCTGCAGGAAAGCCCCATCCCTAGCTGTCCTGGAATTCAGAGAGCTAGGCATCCCATATGGGAGTAAGCAGTCCCAAAGCTCAAAGGAGAAACATCTCATTACACTGCCTGGTACATTTATTCCATGAGAAGCAGGCTTTCAAAGGGGCGATTAGGTAACCTGACAGGCGCAGGTGGTAGACTAATACAAAGCATCATTTGTCTTTGTGTTTACACAGGACCTATCACTATAGTACCCAGGGCTTAAACAAGCACATAATTTTGACACAAAGGCCACAACCAACTTCTCATAATTGGCAATGCTGTTGGATTCCAAGTATTTTCTCCTCTTGATGCCAATTTGAAGACCCCAGTGGGAAATTTAGCACCTGCAAGTGGTTTCTCAGGCTCCTGGTGCTTACTTCGATAGACTGTGGAGTCTCTGCATGCCCAGTAACAGACCAGACAAGGGCCAGATGTCCAAACAGGAGCCTGATTTCCTGAAACTCGAGTGGTTGGCTTCCCATTCAACCCCTCTGGAGGCACCCAGGGTCCAAGTGAGCCCATGATGACCTATGAAGTGACCAGAAAGCAGCCAAACGTGCACCTGCCTTTCATGGATTTGCAATCAGGGCTGCCACGTACTGTTGAGCAGGTTGAGTACTGCTCAACTTCAGAGAACACTATCTGTAGAGGCTAGTGATATTGTGACCTGATGTTGCTCTACACAACAGCCCTGCCCTTGGTAAAGAGATAACTAGAGGATACAGGACAAGGACATATGACCACAAATCGAAATTGCCCCACATGTAAATGAGACAAGATGGTAAGAGTATTTTTAGAATATGTAAAACATAAACCCTTAAAATAAGTATAAATGCGTTCCTGGAATGACACTGGAAAGAGTTGATTTAATCCTAAAAGGTGGAATAGTTTCTGAGAGAGTAAAAGAAAGTGAAGAGAAAATGATGGGATGCAGAAGAAAGAGAAGAAAGTGTGATTTGATAGCAGCAAAGCAAAACCTAAAAATTACATGGATGAAGTTGGAGTTATTTCTTCAGGAAAAATTCTCAGGGCATCTAAACCATGGATGATGTGGCTAGAAGCCAGTTTTCTCTCAGCTCCCCATTTTTCCATCTGCCAACCTCTTCCAATCCCATTTATTCTTTCAATGAATAGGCCCTAAGGAGAACCAAATTATGAATAACACAAGACCTCTATCTTCAGGAAGTCAAAATCTAATGAAAAGAGTTAAGGTAAATATATATAAGGTAAAAGTCAGCATGGAACTATTGCCTAACACAGTATGCTTACACCAGCATTTCAAGAGAAGTCAGTCTCAAGAGGGATAAGAGGGGTATCCTCAGGGAAGAATTGGCATCTGAAACGAATCCAGAACAACAGTTAGAATGTCAGCAGGGAGAGGTGATGGAGAGCACATTTCAGGCAAACCGAAGCACATGAATAAAGGCATACAGGTAAAGGGTAAGATATTGGGAAGAGTCTGTTTGGGATAAAAGCATCTAAGGGGCAAGAGGGGATGTGAAAGTAACAATGCAATTTAACTCTGGAAAGTTGGACTGAAGAAGGTTATTTGAAATTTTGAATGCCTAACTAAAGAAGCTGAACGTTCTTTCTTATAAGTCCATAGGAAGAAATCCATTGTTATTATTCATATATTAAGTTTTGAGCAGAGAGTGATGTAATCAGAGCTGAGCATTAAAGTCAGCTTTATCTGGCAGCAGAGTTCTCGTTAATTGGCGATGGTGGAGACTAGTAGCCCAGGACAAATTAGCAGGTGAGAGGCAGCACAGGGGCTGGCCTGCAGCCGTGGCAATACTAATGGAAAGTTTGGGTCAGATGCCAAGAAACCCAGGCAGCCTCTGGATGTGGCAAGGAAGTAGTACAAAGGAAGAACAAGCTGGGTCTTTAAGCCTGAGAGAAGAGAAACAGGGAGGCAGTCCAGAGTGGACAGCGGAGGCATGAATTTTGCTTTCACATATTAACTGTGAGGAGCTTGTGGCATATCCAGCTGGAGACACTTAGCTGGAAGGTGGGAGGGTGCTGACTCTGGTGTCAGAGGTAAGACTGGAGAGGATGAGCTTTGCGGTCCTGCAGGTCTGGGGTCAAACCCTAGGCTCCACCTCTAGAGTGTCCAACTATTGTGATCTGGGATGAGTTAGAAGCCTAAGCCTCAGTTATCCCATCTGTAAAATGGGACATTATTTAACTTATATGCAGAGTACATCATGAGAAATGCTGGACTGGATGAAGCATAAGCTGGAATCAAGACTGCCAGGAGAGATACCAATAACCTCAGATATGCAGATGACACCACCCTTATGGCAGAAAGTGAAGAACTGAAAAGCCTCTTGATGAAAGTGAAAGTGGAGAGTGAAAAAGTTGGCTTAAAACTCAACATTTAGAAAACTAAGATCATGGCATCCAGTCCCATCACTTCATGACAAATAGATAGGGAAACAATGGAAACAGTGACAGACTTTATTTGGGGGGGCTCCAAAATAACTACAGATGGTAACTGTAGCCATGAAATTAAAAGACACTTACTCCTTGGAAGAAAAGCTATGACCAACCAAGACGGCATATTAAAAAGCAGAGACATTACTTTGCCAACAAAGGTCTGTCTAGTCAAAGCTATGATTTTTCCAGTAGTCATGTATGGATGTGAGAGTTGGACTATAAAGAAAGCTGAATGCCGAAGAATTGATGCTTTTGAACTGTGGCATCGGAGAAGACTCTTGAGAGTCCCTGGAACTGCAAGGAGATCCAACCATCTCCTTTCGTCCATCCTAAAGGAGATCAGTCCTAAATATTCATTGGAGGGACTGATGCTGAAGCTGAAACTTCAATGCTTTGGCCACCTGATGCAAAGAACTGACTCATTGGAAAAGAACCTGATGCTGGGAAAGATTGAGGGCAAGAGGAGAAGGGGACAATCAAGGATGAGATGGTTGGATGGCATCACCAACTCAATGGAAATGAGTTTGAGTAAACTCCGGAGTTGGTGATGGACAGGGAGGCCTGGTGTGCACAGTCCATGGGGTCTCAAAGAGTCAGCTGTGACTGAGCGACTGAACTGACTGAAAATGAGGACGATAGCCATATTAATATCTCTAGCATTCCTGCAAAGATTAAATAAAATAGATGTTAGCATAGGGCCTAGAACACAGAAAGCCTTCGATGAACACAGTCTTTTGTTATTTTTCCCTGCAGAAACACTGCCTTTATTATTTTCCCTCTTTTTTTTTCAGTAATCAACTCAGTTCTTAATAATGTACCCCAGTTGTCCTCCTGCCCTTTTGCCACTTGGGGTCCTTTTATAGGCTTGGCATGTAGCCCTCCTGCCTTTCCCTGTTCTCTGGGGTCTGGGCCACCCTGATTCTTGTCTGGTCCCTCTCATGAGCCCTTCACTCTCCTCTGACATGCTGGAGCCTTGATATATGCTATCCCTGCAAACCTGCCTTCCGTCACAGATCCTCACCTTGAGTTCATCCGCATCTGCCCAGGTCCTGTGGGGATGATTTGTTTTCTAATCTGGGGTCAAGATGAGGGGAAATGGGCCCACCTCTCAGCCAAAAGGTTTGACTTCAAGTCTTAGACAATATATTTCTTTACTATAAAAGTTGTAAAACATTGGGATAATGTTACGGCTTTACTACCCCCTCCTTTGTTCTCCTGTAGCACTTTGTCCATCTCCTTGTGACAAAATTTATCACATTGTGTTATAGTTGGTTATGTGGCTGGCCCCCGCCCCCCACTGGGCCATGGGCTCCTCCAGGGCAGGGACCAAACCTTATTCATCTTTGTTTCCCCAAGCCTACCATAGGTGTTCAATAAATATTGAAAGAGAGCTCACAACAACTTACATCTGTACAGGTCCTTATGTTTTGCAAAGGCCGCTGAGGGAGATGGTAGAATCTGGCTCTAGAATGCTAAGCTATAATTTTTCTCCTATTCATTGCACCTTAAGTAAGTAAAGCCATCAAAATGAGGAGGAATAAAAGGACCACATGCCAGTTTTTAAAAGCAGCAGTTCCAAGATTTGGGGATTTCACTAATGGGTGTTTTAAATAACCTCTTAATTGGGGGAAGCAACATGGTGTTCCCAACTGCTTGTACTATGCTAAGTCAGTGCCTCAGAGAAAAACAGTCATCATCAGTAACTGCTACTCCCCTCATTTCACAAAAGGAAGATTTTAAACAGCCCCCCAAAAGAGTGGCAGAAACATAAGCCTAGAATAAAGGAAAACTTTTTCAACTGGTAAACTTAGCTTTCTGAAACCCTAGTGCCATTGCCGATCTTTTCCTCTTTCCCCAAGGACAGCTGATTGGCCCTGGTGCCCAGACTTACACTGGGTGACCACAGTCCAGAGCAGTGTTTCTCAGACTATGGCACTCCTGGGTGTCTGAAATTGCTCTGTCAGCATCTTTCTATTCTGGTGAAATATACATAACATAAAATTTACCATTTTAACCATTTTTAAGTATACAGCTCGGTGGCATTAAGTCCATTCACTTTGTTGTGAAACCCCCTCCCACCACCATCCAGCTCCAGAACTTTCCCATCTTCCCAAATGGAAACTCTATACTCACTAAGCACTAACTCCTCCTTACCCTCTCCTCCCAGGTCCCAGCATTACTCTACTTCCTGTCTCAGAAACTGACTACTCCAGGCACCTCACATAAGTGGAATCATACAGTATTTGTCCTTTTGTGACTGGCTCGTTTCACTCAGCGTGTCTCCAACGTGCATCCATGTTGATCCATGTGTCAGAATTTCCTTCCTTTTTCGTGCTGAATAATATTCCATTGTAGGATATATTAATACTATGTTTTATTTATCCATTCATCCTTTAATGGACATATGGGTTGTTTCCACTTTTTGGTTATTGTGCTTTACTGGACTTTTTACTTCTTTTTTTTTTCCACATGACAAAAATCCCAAATATGTAACATAAGCAAATTCTGAGTCATCTTCTGGTGCTTTACAACTGAATCCTACTCTGGGATGACCAAGCCTGCTTCTACCTTTCCACAGTATGTGATCCACCTGTGCCCATGCCTGGTACTTCACATTTAATGTGTGTGTGTGTGTGTGTGTGTGTGTGTGTGTGTGTGTGATTTATTTATTTATTTTTATTTTTGGCTATGCTGAGTTTTTGTTGCTGCACCCTTGTTTTCTCTATTTGCAGCAAGCAGGGGTTACACTCTAGTTGCGGTACGTGGACTTCTCTCGTTGTGGTGGGTTCTCTTGTTATGGAGCACAGGCTCCAGGGCACACAGGCTTCGGTAGTTGCAGCAAGCAGGCTCAGTAGTTGCAGTTCACGGGCTCTAGAACATGGACTCACTAGTTGTGTTGCAAGGGCTTAGTTGCCTCGTGGGATGTGGGATCTTCCCAAACCAAGGACTGAACCAATGTCCCCTGCATTGCAAGCCAGATTCTTAATCACTAGACCACCAGGGAAGCCCTGGTACTTCACATTTAAAAACACTGGTGGAGGAACTGAGTCACTGCAAGACACGTAGCAATACAGACATACAGTGCTCAAAAGAATCTTTGCCATAACAGTCTGTATTCCATTTGCAATGCAAGCTAAAGTGGTGGGTGGTCCCTGCCTTTGTACATAACTGTACCACTTTGTTACCATAATAGCAAATAACCCATAAAGAATATTTCTAGTCCCAACTTCAACAGTCTTTGAACCAGATACTCATTTGATGCAGAGGTCAATCCACTGTGATGCTAGTCTGACTTTCTAGTGCAGAAAACACCTCACAATTAACTGATGCCTCATTAAAAGTGGCATTTGAATACTTATCTTTAGTAAATTTTACATTTAATATAAAGTCTGAGTTTCTAAACTATCTTCGTCTTGAAGTTACCAATCCTTTTCCTAAAACTCACTTGCACGCACAGAAATTCTCTGAACTAGCATCACTGAAGTTAAAACAGCAAATTAAATGAGACTGAATCTCAGGTTTGTGTTTCTACTATGAATCAGGGCTTATTCAAAATGACATCATCCATGCTATTTGATTAATACTGTTATTTTGAATAGTATTTTCTAAACATTAGTAGTATTTTCTAATAGTATTTTCTAAACAATAGTAGTTTTCTAAACATTAGGAATGTATGTCCAACTTTATGTGTATATAGAGTATAATAAGAAAAAGGATGGAAGTCAACACAAGAGATGCACAAAGACAATGTTGTCCCTTTAAAGGAGGTCTGTACATTTTTCAAGTTTGCCAGGCAAGAGTCTAGAGCTCTATTCCTGGAATGCTCCCCTTCATGTAAGAAGTAATAGGGCAGGTCAAACCAATTAAGTGTTCCTAAAAACACAGCTCACCAAATACCATGGCTGCAGAATAACAACACCAAGAGCCAGCCAGCAGTTTAGAGTGGTGCACGGAGAGGAATGACCCTGGGGGACACCACGTTAAAAGCTCAAATTTCACTTCCCCAATGGAGCACTTCCCTTTCAAGCTGCGACCTCTATCGCAGCCGTTGAGAATGACACCTCTTCCCCACTCCTAGGGGTGAGCGCTCTCCAAAACCTCTGGGCCAGATTGCAGCCAAATGAGCCGTCACGCATGCCCCTGGGAGAGTCAGGCTTTTGCCCTGAGATCTATAATATAATTTGACCTTCTTTCTGCTGAGGTAAACACACCACCTGTCACCTCAAAAATCTTAGCCTTGGAGTCAAGCACATCTGGAATCAGCCTATAAACGTAGTCCTGAGATTAATGTGGAACAAGAAGAAAAGGCTAAGGTATCCGCCACTGATTTCCACTTACTGACAATTCCCACTCAGCAGCCACGTTCGGCTTCCACATGCGGACACCTGACGACCTCCCCGTCAGCAACCCGACACCAAGGTTGGCCACCAACAAGCCTCAGGACACCCGGAAATGCATTTTATAGTAGTGAAATAGTAAATCAGCATGTGGTGTTTCATATTTGTGTCCCCAGTGGGCAGAATCAGAAGTGATGAAGGGAGATTCTGAGAGAGGCAAAGCGCACCTGGAAACTCCCTGGTACTCAGCTCTTCTCTTTTACGGGCACAGTAGGAGCTGGGCCATGAACTAACATCCTAGAAACTCATAAAGGCACGGGAAGCATGCAAAGCTGCCATCTCCCCCCAGAAGTAACCGTTACACTTCCAAGAAACTAAGAGGAGAAAGAGAAGCATGAAAAGATCTTGTCTAGAAGCTCACTGAAGCACTCCTACGTTCGATGAAAGGGTAAGCAAGGCCATAAAAAAAAAAAAAATGCCCGTTTCACAAAAATCCATCTCCCTACTAACATCTGGAAACGAGCCTCATGTCTTGAATTCAAAATGTGGATCATCCCTAACCCTACTTATACAACCCACCTGTTGGCACTGACTACAAAGGGGAGACGTCCTGTTGAGAAGGAGGGCGACTGCTTTACATTCAATGAGAAGGAGAACGTGTTTCATTTCGCACCGAAGCGCAACCTCGTGGGCGCCACATTGGCGCATGCGCGTGCGGGGTCCTTTAGCCGGTGCCTCTCAGCTCCTGTGATGTGCTGTGTGCCAGGATTTAGCGGCACGATGTGATCGTATCATAAACATCCTGGCCCTTCTCGCTTTACTTCTGAAACCAGTTTTGGTGACTGACACCACTTTCTTTGCAGCCTTATCGGCCTCTTCTCCCCTTCCGACTGTGGGTCTGATCTCTTGCCCAACATTCCTGTGTTTAGACTGTCTGGCTGAGGGCATTTCCCTCTCGCTGCTCAACAAACAGGTTTCCGCAGCCTGTTGGTTTGTTTTCTGTTTGTTTGACACAAGGCTGCGTGCACCACTTTCTGGGAAGTTTCAAGTTGTTTCAGGGAGTTCCTGGTTTGTTCGGTTAAGCTTTCCATTTTTGGAGTGAGTGCCCCCAGAGTTGATATAAAATCAGTTGGATCACAAAAACAATTTTGCCTCCCTTGAGAAACGGGCTTTCAAAGAAAACTTTGTTTGCTTGCATATTTGATAAGAGTGATCAGGAAAGAAAGTAGAAGTCCTATAAATCTTCATGTCATTTTTCATATTCTTGCTTCAACTTCAGTTCATCAGAAGTGATGCTACTTAGGCTGGATGGGAGGGGAGTTTGGGGGAGAATGGATACATGTATATGTATGGTTGAGTCCCTTTGTTGGCCACCTGAAACTATCCCCAGATTATTAATTGGCTAAACTCCAATATAAAAATAAGGTGGGGGTGTTTTTTTTTAAGTGATGCCATTTAGTCCTCTGTTGGTAGCTCTTACTAACATACTCTTCTCACTAACAGCTGGCTATTAGAACTTCACTCTTACCTGTAATTGAATATAAGATAGTAATCAATAATCCTATTGTAATGTTTTTCTATTCAGTCTTTCTCTTTGGGCTTTACTCTTCCATGGAATTTAAATACATGAACACATATTTCTACACATCACCCAAAGCCAGCTTTTCTTTATCATCTTCCTCCAATCGTGGAACACTATATCCCGTAAACAAAGCTGGTAAGGGCATATCTGAGCCAACCTTTTCTTTGGCTGCCTTTCAAAAATTGTTTAAAACAAGATATGTTCTTGAACTGGAAAAAGGAATTACACATGATAACCTTAGAAAGCAGCTATTTGCTTTGCCCAACTAATATCATTGCACTACACCACGGCTCCATGTGGAGCGTTGTCTTCAATTATGGGCCAGAGCCCAAAGTGACAAAGTTGAAATGAAATTGATTTCAATGGGACATGACTATTGAAATGTTATATTGAGTATGACCATAATGTTGGTATAATTATAACAGAGTATAGGATAATTATGAAAATGATAGTGCAAAATTCTGTGTTCTATGAAATAAGTGATTCCAGTTATGGGTCTTTAACCTCACTAACTGATTTCTAACAGCAGCACCTGCTCTGACAATCACCTTTTCAGTCTTTTTTTTTTTCTTTAAGTTGAATGCATAA
The DNA here is from genome assembly GCA_007570785.1 of Antilocapra americana. Taxonomy (NCBI): domain Eukaryota; kingdom Metazoa; phylum Chordata; class Mammalia; order Artiodactyla; family Antilocapridae; genus Antilocapra; species Antilocapra americana. The sequence continues at coordinate 18,724,180 of ML664174.1, read as the reverse complement.
TATTTTTCTTGCCTTAGTAGTCTTTTTTAAAACTGAAGTATATTTGATTTAAAACTTTACATTAGTTTCTGATGTACAGCATCATGATTCAGCATTTTTGCAGATTGTACTCCCTTATTTTCCAGTCTCAGTAAATGAACTGTCCTGAGTCATTCACATCATTCCTCCACTCCCCAAGCAATGACCACATTTATAAGAGAGTGGCCTGTGTCACTGAAACACATATTTTTCTCTGGCAGAGCTAACTAGAACCATTAACATCACAACACCAGATTTAACTAACTAAACCAATCCAATCTTACCCCACTTCCCTCGACAAACAGATGAAACATAACTTTTCTTTCACAGCCTGTTAAGACAGATACATAAGCCCGGATCCAAGGCAATGGGGATGAATACAGTCAGAGCCTCAATGGAGGGGGTCTACAGATGTACTGTCTAATACAAGGTGACAGCATAACCCAAAAAACACATACTTCTTTTGTTTTTCTCGCAGTTTGCGCCTTCTGTGAGAAGAAAGCTTGCAAAGAATTTTGTGAGCTGAAGTTTTTTAAGCTAACTGCAAGGCTGCCAAGCACTGTTATTGCAGAATTCATCTACTAAGAGTGTGGTGTCAGTGTTACTGTGGAATCTAGGAGGAATGGACTCTGTTAACTGCCCCCTCAAGTACTCCCACTATCACCAGATGTTGAGATAATGATCAGCACATCGTGTTCTCCGAGGCAGGAGTCCCACCAAAATCAACAAGGGATTTCTCCCTATTTCAAATATGTTCAAATAGCATGAGGAGAAGAGGTTACCCGCTTCCCTTGGCCATTATAGGTATATATTTCCTTCTGGTGGGATGTAACTGTGGTTGAGTCGATGGTGAAAAGTTGGCTCAGAGGGTTCTCTTTGATTAAAAATGACCTTTTTCCATGATGGATGCATGTTGCCCTGTATCCCAAGGTGCCTGCCGCATCTTTTCTAATTCACCCATCATTACAACTCTCCTTCTAAGAAACAAAACTCTTGATTAATTGCTTTGTACCCAATTTCCCATCTGCCATGTGGAACGATAGTGATCCCTCCCAAGTTTCAGGAAGAAAGAAGAGCTACAGACTGCATTTTTCATGGCATAGCAATTATTTCAATAATAAAGATTCCTCTTTTACTTTCATGTCTTTAAATTATGAAACTCAAAATGCATAATGTACCCCAAGATGAATAAATTCCCCCATAGTTTTATCATAAAAAAAGAAATTCCCAAAGCATGATTTGCATGTAGTTGGAATCAAATCCCAACTCCAAAACTCAAAATCTGTCTAATAGCCAAAAATTAAATTCAGGAGTTTTTATTTTTTAAAAAAGACCCACAAGATCTTTCCCTCCCCTTAAGAAATTCAATGCCCAATGCTTCCCTATAAATAGTTGTCAATAAACACAACTGCTGCAAATGTATTCAGTAAATGTTAAGGTCAAAGGCCTTCACTGTTTATTGCCTTGTAAACTCAAAGACAAGTGAATTTATTGCTTGAATGAGTTTCAGGGTATTGGCCTTCATAAAAGTTCTGAATCCCAGGTACAAAATGCTCCATCAACTCACACCAAAGCTATTCTGCACAGAACTGAGAGACCGCCCACCATTGGATTCATAATTCAAACACGTCTTGGAAAGTGTATTGTTTGCCATGTTGCGTAGATCCCCATGGATTAGTGCTGAACCTCACCTGTCATTATTACAAGAACTTGCTTCAACCTAACTATAAATTGCTGCTGCTTCTAAAACAATGTCATGTATTAGCATACCAATTTAAACTCTCCAAAATATAATAGAAAAGATGTCAAGAACAGAAGAGTTTACAGTTTCTCTCTAACCTACACGTAAGGGGGACACCTATAATCTCCTTGATAAAACATTTGTCAAATGTGAAAGAAAAGGACAATTTTCCATATCAGAGCACATCAGAAAGTATGGACTACTTTGGATAATTAATTTTTTATATTATTCAAAACCTAAGTTTTCTAACCTTCCTGTCATTTGGCAGTTTTATGTATCAATATGTATGCCTAGTAGTGTAGGAACAGGAAAGATCATAAGAGAATTATTAAATATTGTTACTTTCACAAGTAAAAGAGTTATGGAAGAAGTTCACATTTATAGCTTTAAATAGCTGCATAATTATTTCATGGTTCTTTCACTGAGTGGCCTGGATTCAATCCCTGATTAGGGAACTGAGATCCTGCAAGCCCTCTGGTATGACTGGCAAATAATAACAATAAAGTTAAATTTATTTTTATAAATAAAGAGAACTCTAGGCTCCCGGACCATTGGGCCTTACCATCTTAAGTGAGGACCGAAGCAGTGTAATATACAAAGGCTATGATATTAATACCAGAAATGCATCATGAAGTTTAAAATAAAATATCAAGGGAACTAAGATGGCGGAGGAACAGGATGGAGAGACCACTCTCTCCCCAATAAATACACCAAAAGAACATTTGAAAACCGAGCAAACTCCATAAAACAACATCTGAATGCTGGCAGAGGACATCAGGCATCCGGAAAGGCAGTCCATTGCTGATGAAAGAAGGTAGGACAAAAAAAAATATATCAAACTCAAACCACTGATGGTAAAATAAATTTATCCTAGATTTCTGAATCTCTTCCTGCCTCTTACAGCTTCCAAAGAAAATTGCTGAAGCCATACACTGAATAAACCTGAATTTTAGTAATATTAACTATCTTTCAACTGTCAAAATGTAAAATATTTTAAAATGTCACATATGCTCTAATCGATCTAAATGTAAGTTTGAGCTAAATGTTGGGTTGTATCATTCCTTGATATTACTCATGGAAAAGGTGAATTCCTAATCTATTTCCTCTCATGTGAAATAATAGATTATATCACTTTTGTCCTTGATAAATTCCCTTCATCCTAACAAACATTAAACCACTCCCCAATTTTCTCTGAGCATGGTCTTAGTCAGGAGGTTTCTATATATAAGATGGTAATAGAGTAGTTGAAAGATAATAACGTACATTTTTGCTATTTTTTATCAAATTAGCTGCATGAAAATTAAACATATTAGATGACATATAAACTGTCCTGTGCAAAAAGGAGATAGATTCTTTAAGAAGTGTGTGTTAAATACCTGCCCTGCATTACTGAGATCATTAAGACAGGAACCCACCTCTCAAGAAATTGAGAGTTCCCTGGAGTGGGGATCATCTGGAATGTAAATAGATAATCATAATGTAAAATGGCAACAATGGAGATACTTCAAATAACTGGAGAATTTACAGGTGAGAAGGCAAACTAATTAGTGATAACTTTGCATGTACAACCTTTTTGTTCTAAGTACTTTTACCTCATCTCCCCATGAAACATCCATATAATGAACTGAAATTCAAATTATTTTCATGGAAAAGCATTCTCTGTTCACCTACAACAAGATGGAAATAATATACATGTTTACAAGTCTACATCTCTACACAAGCTGAAGTGGCTCATCTTTTAGAAGAAAGTATCTTCTGTAAGGCAGGCTTCCCTTGTGGCTCAGATGGTAAAGAATCTGCCTTCAGTACAGGAGACCCAGGTTCAATCCCTGGGTTGTAGCGATCCCCTGGAGAAGGAGATGGCAACCCACTCCAGTATTCTTGCCTGGAGAATCCTGGTAGCTCAGGTAGTGACGCATCTGCCTGCAATGCAGGAGACCCCATTTTGATCTGCTAGAGAAGGCACAACCTACCCACTCCAGTATTCTTGGCCTTCCCTGGTGGTTTAGCTGGTAAAGAACCCTCCTGCAATGCAGGAGACCCAGGTTCAATCCCTGGGTTGGGAAGATCCCCTGGAAAAGGAAAAGGCTACTCACTCCAGTATTCTGGCCTAGAGAATTCCATGGACTGTATAGTCTATGGTGTTGCAAAGAGTTGGACACGACTGAGCAACTTTCTCTTTCACTTTTCTTCTGTAAGGCAGCATGAAATTTTTAGTACTTCAGTTACTCCTAAAAAGTTTTATGAGTTGGGCATTTAATCCAGAGATATGAAATCTGACATTCACACAGAACTTGCACACAAATGTTCATAGATGCTTTATTCATAATAGCCAAAAACTGGAAACCAGTCAGGTGTCCTTCAACGTGCTAAGTCACTTCAGTTGTGTCCAACTCTGTGAGACCCTATGAACCACAGGCTGCCAGGCTCCACTTGTCCATGGGATTCTCCAGGCAAGAATACTGGAGTGGGTTGCCATTCCCTTCTCCAGGGGATCTTCCCAACCCAGGGATTGAGCCCCAGCCTCCTGCATTGCAGGTGGATACTTTACCATCTGAGCCACCAGGGAAGCCCAAGGCTCTAAAAGAACAACACAGAAGATACTAGTGTTGATGAAACTGTCCAGTGTCACTGATGGTGAGGGTGGCTACATGAACCTACACAAGTCGATAAAGCTGTATCAACTAAATATTAACACGTGTGTACACACATGCCTGCACACACACCTATGCACAAGAGTACAAGTAAAAACAGAGGAAATTTGAACAAGATCAGTGGGTCATATCAATGTCAATATCCTGGTTGTGATATTAAATAATACTAGGATTTTCCAAAGTGTTACCACCAGGGGAAACTGGCAAAGTGCACACTCCATCTCTCTGTGCTATTTCTTACAGTTGCATGTGTATATCCAATTATCTCAGCAAAAACTTTTACATTTTTGAAAAATATTAAAGTAAAAGTTATATGTTTGTCATGTGTTAAATGACATGGGCAACAACATGAGACGCTTCTCTATAACACACACGTTAACATAAAAAGAAGAGTACTATCTCTGATCTCTCTAGTCTCCTTAAAAGCACACCTGCTGGGAGCTGGATTACTCAAGGATACAAGGACCCTGTCTCTTGGTATTTACAGACTGCATCTGAATACCACTGGTAAATCTGACTTTGATTTTCCTAAGCAGCTTCTGAGAGACTATTCGTCACTGACAAATCTTGCTGCAGGGCAGTGAGGAAGGTGAATTCAATTTCCAATCAATTTTGATAGCCAATATACTAGATAAAGGAATCTTCATTAACTAATTTACCACCTGGTATGTTCTAGCTTTCCATCTTCACAGTGACACTAAACCTAAGAGGCTGCACAACCTAAAGGCATCAATTGAACTAAAGCGAATTGCATCTAGAAATATGTTAATTATCTGATGCTGAAAACACAGAAAGGATTAGAGGGATTCCGAGGCAGTTTGCTGAAACCTTCCTTCGTGCCTGGTCTACAAGGAGGCTGAGCTCCTGATCACATTGACACTAGTAAAGGCCTTCTCTCTCATCCCCTCAGGCTCCTGGGGATCTAAGGCACTTTTGATAAAGATTGTCCTTATGATCAAGGCATTGATTATACCTGTGTCTTTCAGCACAGGTAGGAATGTATTTCAGATAAGACAATTCTGCATTTGAAAAGTGATCCACAGTCTTTCAAGTAAAAAACATTTTCTACAGAAACACTCTGTAGAATAAAGCTCCCTAAGAAACGGAAAGGCTTTAATGTATAGAGCCTCTTATTCACTCTAAGTCCATGAAAAATCATACTGTGATGATCACTTACTGACACAACCAAAAATAGGTATGTTTGTCTATGAACCAAGAGAGGAAAGATGGGACCAAAAAAATGCCATGAATAAAAGGCTACAATTCCAGCCTTACTACCATGGCCTGCAAGGTGAAGGGGCCTTTGTTTATACACGGTGTGCATGAGGAAGGGAAAAGCACAGTTTAGACCGGGAGGATGATTAAGTGTCTTTGGGTGCCTGACTCCACCTGAACTTGTTTCCTATGCATTCAAATGAAAATCACGATTCCTCCTTCACCAAATTCACCAGACTGTTATGAGACTCCAATGAGAAAATGTATACAAAGGCTTACATTGTTACAGCACTGTACAAAGATAAGGGACTATTATTAATAGTTTAAAGAGGAGACGTCCACTATTTAAAAAAATCAATAGAGAACACTCCCTAACTTAAATTCTAAAGTATGCTTCTAAATCAAAACATCACCTGAATATTTGTTGATAGGAAGAAAAATGCAGAAAGGCTACTTAATTGCTGAGCCAATTTTCTTTGATAACTCATGATTGACCCAGAATTCTACCAGGTGTAATAGGTGATAAGGAAAAATAAACGTCTGGGATAATCATGCAACAACTAATGAAACATAATAGGTAAGTGAGATTTCTAAAAGGAGACCTGTATAATTCATTGATTAAGTTGTTTCTTTCTGATTATTTGGAAATCCCACCATCTGTTTTTTTTTTCAATGAAGTTTTAAGATTGCAAGAGCTAATGATCCCATTTTACATATAAGAAAAGTGGAAACCCTCTCAGTCACACAAGTTTAATACACACAAGGCAGGCTGATTTCACGTAATTAATGCCAGCACATATGATGCAAGGAAACATCCAACAAGGATAGCACCTCCAACAGATTCAGAGAAGAGGCAGAGATAAAAGCACATCTCTGGACTCGTCTGAATTCCTGACAAATCCAAGCCAAATCTTCAAATCCGCCCAAGGTCTTGGCTGAACACAGTGACTAGGCAATACTGCCTTCCAGTGGCAACAATATGTTTTAAAAATCAGAAACCACAAGAGTACATAGAACTTCAATGAGGTAGTGTCTGTTTACCCTTAGACCCAGAGAAACACCAAAAGATTATTTTCAAAGCTTTGGTGTAGACACTAACTAAAATTCCACTATTAGTAATCCTTTCTTAGTCCTGGTTGAAAAAATTTAGAGAACTCATCTCCCTTTTGTAGATGGGAATCAAATTCAGAACAATTATGCATTTCAAATAAAGCCATAGGCTTGATAACTCTGAACTGACTTGAGTGTGGTCATCTTGTATGCCATCACTGAAAGCATACTCGGTAGCCAGTGGTTCCAGACACAGCAAAATCAAAATGATGCTTTGTAACATGGTTGTTCAAAGGTACACATGAATTTATAAAAATTCCAAATTTTCCTTGATAGAAACCAGTCCACCCATTCCTTACACTTCTCTTTAATTCCCCAAAACACCTAATGCCAGATTAAGGATATTTTGGGTATTTGAGAAATAATTATTGTAATACATTTATTTCATGTCTGTGCTAACTAGGAAATGTCATACCTAGTTTCCTAGCCCAAATTTATCTTGTCTAGTTATTCTCTACTCTGAATCCTTCATACCTGCTAGCCCATCTGAAACCTCTCAGTGAGTTGATGGGATTTATCCTCATTTTTTTAATTTATGGCTTAATTATCACCTTCCTGTCTGTCATATGGTAGGGCTTCTGTCTCTTGGAATCCACATCTCCAATGCTACCATTCTTTCCTCCTGAGTGGTTACTGCCACATGAATAGCTCCAGAATTCATGTTTCAAGAGGTCTGAGCAGGTTATACCAAGAGAAGCTAAGGTATCTTCCAAAAGACCTGCCTTATTAAGGGTAATTAGAATAGTGATGCCAACATTGCAAAGGCCTCATATATCTGAAGGCATCAAAGCACTTGAAAGTTTTTTCACTAATAAACTGTACATCCTTTAGAGAGAATTCAGAAGCCTAATATCATATCAACCAGAGGATACAACCAACACAGACAGAAGTTTCATAAATGTCTCATAATAAAAGATTGGTCAAACGTAATGTCATTTTGTGGCCTACTGTGTAATTACTGGGGCTTCACAAGTGGTTCAACAGTAAAGAATCTGCCTGCCAAGCAGCAGACACAGGTTCAATCCCTGGGTCGAGAAGATCCCCTGGAGAAGGAAGTGGCAACTCGTTTCAGTATTCTTGTCTCGGAAATCCCATGGACAGAGAAACCTGGTGGGCTAGTCCATGGGATCACAAAAGAGTCGGTCACAACTTTGCAACTAAACAACAATTTGCAATTACTAATATTAAAATAATGAAATGTTTATTGAGGTAGAAAGATGGCAACAATATACCATTAAGAAAACAACAAGGCAGGTTACCAGATTTAATATATAATACGCTGTTTTAGTAAATGTGTATGTATGTATATGGAGGCACCACAAATATAAAACTGCCTCCCACATACAGATAAAACCCATGAGCCCTCCTCTCCTTCCCTCCTTCTCCCAAGTAGATTAAAAAAAATCCAAGTAAAATCAGTTCTTGGATTTTTCTAAAAGACTTTTACACAAATCTTCTAGTTGTATGCTCGTAAATGTTTAACCACTGGAACCCCGGAGGAAAGGCCTGATTTGTGGCATTTACCAATTTCTATAGTGCAAACACTCTCATTGTGATCACTTTTAAGCTACCAACTTGATTTTACTGAGTATGGTGTTGGGAAGAGATACTCAACAACAGGCACAACTGCTCTGGCAAAGCCACATGGCCAGTTTCAGCAACCCACTGCCCAGGCCCCACTTGCAAACATACTGTAGTCTGCGAGCCTCTCTTATACAGAGTAAACAACAGAATGTAGCATTTAAGTGGCTTTTCTTTCTTGCTGTTGATCTATATTTTCTACCTTTTCAACAAAGAACATGTGTTGTTTCCTGTGTTGATTTTTACTTATTTAAATTTAAAAAGAAAGTGTCTCTTTTATTACCTTGAAGTGGAGAAGATCTTTGTAAACATGACTTAAACCAGAAGCCATAAATAAATTTGACAAATTTCACTACATAAATATAAGACCTTTTGCATATAAAAAAAAAGCTTTTATAAAGAAAGTTGAAATAGAAATGACAAACTAGAAAAAATATGTGCCATTTGTTTCTCAGAAACACCAACTACTCACATATATAATCATTTCCCAACTGAAAACCTAATAGAAAAATAAGTAACAATTTGAACAATTCAAGAAGAAAGGAAAGGCTCTTGGATAGATGTCTTCATCCATCTACTCACCAATAAGATAAATGCAACTTAAAATTTAAAATGGAGTTATCATTTACTTAATCTACTGGATTGATAAAGTTGCAAATAATTCGAATGTACATGTTGTGATGGGAGTTTAATTTGGTACAAATTCTCTATGTGTCATAGTCTGAGTAATGACCCACAGAGATGGCCAACATGACGGCCTACAACCTGTGACTATATTACCTTACATGGCAAAAAAGGGACTTTGCAGATGTGATTAAAGTTATGGATCTTGAAGTGGGAGATTCTCCTGTGTTATCCAAGTGTGCTCAATATAATCACTAGAGTCTGTATAAAAGAAGCAGGAGAGTCAGAGTCGGAGCAGATGTGATGATGGAAGCAGAGGTCAGAGAAAGAGAGATCTGAAGATGCTACACATCTGCCTTGAAGATGGAGGAAGGGGTCACAAGCCAAGGAATGAAGGCAGACTCTAGAACTGAAAGAGGCAGGAAATGAATTCTTCTATAGGGCCTCCAGAAGGAACACAACCCTGCTAACTCCTTGATTTTCAGACTTCTGACCTCCAGAACTGTAATATAACACTTTTGTGTTATTCTATGCCACCACGTTAGTGGTCATTTCTTACAGCAGTAATAGGAAACTAATAGAGAAATCTGGCAAACTATTAATGCATACTCTCTTTGGCTCAACAAGCCACGTTTAGGAATTTAACTGAAGAATACATATGGGCTTCTCAGGTGGCACTAGTGGTAAAGAACCTGCCTGCCAATGCAGGAGGCATAAGAGACGTGGGTTTGATCCCTGAGTCAGGGAAGATCCCCTGGAGAAGGGAATGGCATTCCACTCCAGTATTCTTGCCCAGAGAATCCCATGGACAAAGGAGCCTGGGGGGCTGCAGTACATGTGATCACAAAAAGTGAGATATGACTGAAGCGACTGAGCACGCATGCATGCATATTTATGTACATGAAAAATGATGCATGTTCCATATTGTTGTTTGTAACAGCAAACAACTGGAATTCATGTAAATGTCCAACAAAAGGAGACAGATTAAATAATACTATAAAGCCACACAATGTAATGTTATGTAGCCATGAATATGAATAAGGGACTTCCCTGCTGGTCCAGTGGCTAAGACTCCATATTCCCAATGCAGGGGGCCTGGGTTTAATCCCTAGTCAAGGAACTTGACCCTGCATACTGCAACTGAAAGGTCCCATATGCCACCAGTAAGACCCAGTACAGCCAAATAAGCAAATAAATAAATTTTTTAAATGAATAAGAAAGGTCTTTATGTCATGATACTACAAGATCTGTAAGATACAGTAAATTAAAAAAGGAGGATGCTTTCAGTATACCAAGTACGGTAGGTACAGTATGCTAACAATTATATAGAAATGGGGAGGAAGGAAGACTTTTACTTATTTACACATATATGCATAAATACATCTGGAATAATAAGTAATAAACTAACAGTATTTGTTGCCAGTGGGGAAGGGAATTGGATGGCTGGACATTAGACGGGAACAGGAGACTTCTTACATTTTGTGTTTTGTTGATATCCATACATGTAATATGAATATATATTGCTTATTCAAATATTCAAATAAAAACATAAAGAACATAAATTAAACAAGAAAGAGATTATGCAGCTTGACGGGGTCACCAACCAAGTCAGTTAAGATGCCATTATCATCAGTGGGTCTCTGAAGAACCTACTGTTATTTCTGAGGTAGGCAATGCCATAAATTCCAGTCATTCTAGAACCATGGGGGTGGATTTGTGGCACTCTCTGTGACCTAAGGAGCATGAAGCAAGGGAGATTTCAGTCAGGTGGGGTGTGAATGGAGCCTGTGGTGGGCTAGAACAGAAGTAACCTTACCTTGTTTCCAAATGAGGATCTAAATTTGCTTTAAGCCATGGGCAAGAATTCTTTCAGAAGTCCTTGCAGAAAACATATGCAGTCTCAGAAACCCTGTTGAATAGGGTGGCCAGATTCAACAAGTAAAACTACAGGATACCAAGTGTAAATTTGAGTTTCAGATAAACAACAGTTAAAAATAAAAAAATTTTAATGGGGGAAATGCTTTTTAATTTTTAACCATTTGCTGTTTTTCTGAAATTCAAATTGAACTGAATATCCTATATTTTATTTGACAACCCTACCTCTGAACCTCCCTTCCTTAGAGGCCACAAGGGAGCCACAGGCCAGGAGGTGAGGACAGATGGGCACATATGGGTGCAGCCCATTCTCATGGCAACTGCTGCTGCTAAGTCGCTTCAGTTGTGTCCAACTCTGTGCGACCCCATAGACGGCAGCCCACCAGGCTCCCCCGTCCCTGGGAGTCTCCAGGCAACAACACTGGAGTGGGTTGCCATTTCCTTCTCCAGTGCATGAAAGTGAAAAGTGAAAGTGAAGTTGCTCAGTCATGTCCAACTCTTCGTGACCCCATGGACTGCAGCCTACCAGGCTCCTCCGTCCATGGGATTTTCCAGACAAGAGTACTGGAGTGGGGTGCCATTGCCTTCTCCGTCTCCTGGCAGCTACCACTCTCCTTTCATAGACACAGAACACACCCTTCTGATAGGAAGGAAGGCACAGGGAGCTGAACAGAGTTGCGTGGTAAGGCACTGCTTCACCCAGGAAGTGTCACTGGCCAAGTACAAAGGTATGTGCCTCCAAGTGAAAGTCTCTCTGCTCGCTTCTGCCCCTGGAGGTTCCTGAAGGTTCCTGAAGGTAATGTGTGGAATGCTCTAGAAGTTTGGAATGGGGGTGGGGAGTGTCAGGCAACCTATAGAAATGTTCTCCCAGCCCAGGTAATAAACATATTCCTTTCCCCTAAATACCATTAAAGATGCTTTAAAAAAAAAATCTTAAAAAAAAAAAACCCTTTAAGCTGACCTCCTGCCAAAGTACACATCAATTATACAGCTTCAGTCAGGCGGATGCTCGAGGAAAGGGGGATAATGTTACACCCAGCTGGGCACTTTGTAGTTAGCACAAATGTAATATAAAGCACAGCAGAGTTCGTCAAGTGTCTGTCTGGATTTTCAGTTTTCATTAGTGCTATAATTAAAACCACATTTTCAGCTCTATTACCTGTAACAAGAAAGGAATGAGAAATGAGGTTGTCAAGGTCAGGCTTTTCCAGCTATTTATACTGAGGATCTGCAGGCCACAAGTTGTTGAATTCGGTGTAAACCAAAGTGACGGCTGAATGTCGCACACGGACCCATCCTGTGTGGCTTGAAAGGCCCACTGATGAGGTCACTTCCTTTGAATGGCCACAGGGCCCCGTATGCCCTCAGCGCACAAGGCTTGGAGGATGGGTGGTTGGGTCAATCCACTCTTGACCACAGCCACTGGCCCCAGGATGGGTTTCTCTCCCTTGGAGACAAAACTGATCACATATCCTATGACAGTCCAAAAGGCAGCCCTCAGACATTCTCGTTGAGGACCAGAACCCTAACAATCTAAGGCCATCTTCTTCCCACCTTGACTGTAAAGGTGCAAAAGGACTGGATGGGAACGTATACGTTAACCCTTCCCCCACCACCCATACACACTCCACAGGGGCTCCACTCTGTCCAGCAAATACTTCAAAACTACTCTCACCACCACCTGGTCCATGGGGCCCCTGTCTCTCGCCTGAATCCCAGCAGAACCTCCCTGCTTATGCTTCACCCTCCCTGCGGTGGTCTGAATATTTGTGTCCCCACAAAATCCATATGTTGAAATACTGACCCCTCAGGTGATGGTATTTGGTGGTGGGCCCTTCAGGAGGTGATTAGGTCATAACAGTAAGGTCCTCAGGAATGGGATTAGAGCCTTTAAAAAAGAGGGCCCAGAGAGCTCCCTTGCCCCTTCCATCATGGGAGGACACAGTGAGAAGTCAGCCGTCTATGAACCAGAAGGCAGGTCTCACCAGACACCAAATTTGCCTGTGCCTTGCTCTCAAACTTCCCAACCTCCAGAACCATGAGAAGTAAATTTCCATTGTTTATTGGCCACCCAGTCTGCGGTACTTTGTTATGTAAGCCCAGATGAACTAAGACACTGCCCCTGTCCCCCCACACACGTCAGAGGTCAGAGGAGCAGCCAGGTCGAGTCACTCCTGAACACAAAGCCCTCCTTTGGCTTCCGCCCTCTCTCTAGTGGGAGCCCTTGCTGTGACCTTCAAGGCCCCACCCGCTCTGGCCTACTCTTACTTCTCTGACTGTACCACCCACTACTCTCCCCGCTTTCATTCGATTCCAAGCACACTCCTTTCTCAGGGCCTTTGCATTGGCTGTTCCCTGTGCCCAGAGTTCTCTTCCTCCTGTTATCTACATGACTTGCTCTTTACTCAAAAGGTAATTTTTCTTCCAGTGAGTTCTTCTCTGACCACCCTACTCCATAATGCAAAGCACCAGCCCCCCACCCACCCTGCAACAACGCCATTCCGTATTTCCTGTCTCCCCTTGATGTTCCACCTCTGCACTTATCATCAGTTGGTCTAGGACCTATTTTTTATTTGTTTTTTAGATATTTGTCTCTCGTCACTTCCCAGAATGTAAATTTCTTGAGAACAGCAATTTTTGTCTGGCTTGGTACACTGCTGTCTTTTCAGAACTAGAAAGGACCTGGCATGTAATAGATATTCAACAAACGTTTGTTGAATGAATGAATAAATGAACAAATGCAATCAAGAGATGGCACCAACCAGCACCAAGTGGGCCCTCTTTGGGTGAATGATTACTAGGTTCCCAAGGCCCATCCAACTAAAAAGTGCAGAAACTATCTGCTCACAAACCCCCTCCCCAGGCCAAAGGTGGGTCTCAGAGACATGCTTATTTTCTGGGGAAACCACGCATCCTTACCCACAAGCACAGCCTTTGGAGAACTGACCAGTTTTACCTTGAACAAGTGGGACTTGAACACCTGGACTCACCTCACCAGGTGGGAAACAGAAAGTTCTCCAGCAATACTGTCCTCTTGCATTCCAGCCCATCCCAGGTTGAACCCAAGCACCAAGTATGGGCTTTGATGGTTAAATGTATGTGACAACTTGCCTGGGCCGCAAGGCTCAGACATGTGGCCATGCGTTATTCTAGATGTTTCTGTGAGGTTGCTTTGGATGTGATTAACATTTAAGCTGGTAGACTTTGAGTAAAGCAGGTTACTCTCTGATTCTATGGGTGGGCTGCATCCGATTAACTGAAGGCCTGACTAGAACAGAAAACTGACCTACCCTGTGCAAGAGGGAATTTTGCACAGGTGGCCTTCAGACTTGAACTACAATACGAATCAGCTCATGCCTGGGTCTCTAGCAAACCAGTCCACTCTGCAGATTAAAAACCAAAATTACCCTCTCTCTCCCTCTCAATCTCTCTCCATAAATGTGTGTGTGTGTGTGTGTGTGTGTGTGTGTGTTAGTTTCTCAGTCATGTCCAATTCTTTGCAACTCCATGGTCTATAGTGGACTTCTTGGACACGCTCCTCTGTCCAGGGAATTTTCCAGGCAAGAATACTGGAGTGGGCTGCCACCTCCTTCTTTACAGCAAGAGGCTGACTTGCTGCATTGCTAGGCTGACTGGATTGGAAAAAAAAAACTCTACTCATATTCATGGAGCACAAATGATAAATAAATGATAAACAGGTAAATAAACAAATGCATATGTGCCAGAAACAAAACAAACAGGGTTTTTTAATGGTTCAAAAGAGGTGGGTATCAAATGTCCAGAAGAGGGCAAACCCGTAGAATCCAGAAAGACATTGGTGGATGGAAGGGCTGAGAGGAATGGAGGGCGAGGAGTGTCTTCCTAATAGTATGCAGTCACTTTTTAGGGTGGTGGAAATGTTCTGAAGTTAGGTAGTTGTGATAACAGTGGAATCTCGTGAATATACTAAAACCTACTGGATTGTACATTTTCAATGACAAATTCCACGCTAGAATTTACTACAATGTCAACGGTTAGGTGAATCATAATGCAATTCAAATTTTCCTAGTAAAAAAATAGCTGAGTGTGGAAGGGCCTATTTTAGGTAGGGTAGACAAAGAGGAAAGTCTCTCTGAGGAATTCATATAAAGCAAGGGGCTAAGAAGTGGATAGCAGCCAACCACGAGATGGCAGTTGGACGGGCTCGCTGAGCAGACGGACGCTGAGCGTGGACCACTTGGCATGGGGTATAAACTGTCCCAGAGTCGGCCTGGACAGCAGCAAGGAGTGGGGGGCGGGGGGAGGTTGACAAGTCAAAAAAGGCTCTGCTATATCCTACAAGGCCTTGGTCAGCACAGTAAGAGGAGAGGGGTTCATTCCAAATGAGATCAAAAACCACTCAAGGCTTTTATTGCAGAGGGTGTCCTGCTCCAGTTGCCATTTGGGGAAGATCACCTATAGCTCCCCGCACACACGGTACTGGTTACCAAGGGACAGAAGCAACACAAGGTATGAAATATTGAAGAGGTGAATTCTCACTGGGCAGGGCTCATGCACTTTTAACAAAACTGTAACCAAAGGATGCAAATTATAAGATGAATGTATTCATAACAGAAACAAATTAGAGGGGTGATATGAAAGTCAAATGTGCCCTATGTCCTTTCCCATAAAATAATCTAGTAATAAAAAGATACTCTCTTCCTGCCACCGGGTTGCTGCTTCTAGTGGCAATGGCACTGCCATTATTAAGACATTAGCGCCCTCTACAGTTATGAGCCTAGATTGCTTTCTGCTATTGAAGGAACTAAGCCTGAACCTTGTCTACTTTTATTAATAAAGCGTGTGACTGAAAAATCACCATCCTAGAAGCCCATGCTACCCATGATAAACTAGGTCCTCCAACACTCTCCTTAAAGTGAAAGACATAAAAAGAAAGTGACAGTGGAAACTTTCTGGGACAATCATAGTAAACAGAGATTTGTCTCTGTGCCCTTTTCGGGTAATAAAGTCTCCCCATAGATCAAAATGAGGGTGTGTGTGTGTGTGTGTGTGTGTGTGTGTGTGTGTGTGTGTGTGTATACACACATACACATATATCCTCACTATTAACCAACATTTCATCTTATTATGTTATTGCAAGGACAGAATATGTGTTTGAATGATCATCTAGTGTTCATCAAAATACTTGGTATCCAGTCGCTGAAAAGTATTAATACTTGTCATAAAACAACAGATCAAGGAGGTACATGATTGGCTTCCCTGGCCAGTGACAGTGGCTGGAGGAAAGCTAGCAACCTTAGTTGAACGTGTCGGGACATGTTTGAAAATGCAGTGGGAGTCTGGGAGGGTGGTCTGGAGTAGAAAAGAGGGGAGATACAGGAAGAATGAAGATCTGTCTGAGGTGGTAAAACAAAAAATAAATAAAAAGAATAAAATCCAGGGAATTCCCTGGTGATCCGGTGATTAGGGCACAACACTTTCGCCACAGAACCAGATTCAGTTACTGGTCAGGGAACTAAGATCCCATATGCTGCTCAGTCATTTAAAAAAAAAAAGTCATTTAAAAAAATACCCAAGGAAGGGAGTTTAAAAAAAAAAAACAAACCACCACCCAGAGAAAAGCACATGCAACAGCTGAAGAGGGAGTGAGGTAAGGCTCTGTGTCCAAATTAATGCTGTTCACCTGGGGCTGAGCAGCTTGGAAACTGGGAAATCAGAATTTGTGAAATGCTTTGATTGCCGCCTCCGTGATCTTCTCCTTGCCCGCAATTTTCTTAGGCAAAGTTTATTCTGGAAGGAGAAACAACAGGGGGCTGTACAGACATACACATTCAGAACCTGACTCAGTCTACAACTTGCAGGCCATCCTAAGCACCAAAAAAGAAATGGGGAGATGTCCCTGAGAGCCACAAGAGGTGTGCGCAAAGGGGCAGGAAAGCAGTTCCCTTCCCAATGCTGGATTCTGCCAACTAGCATGGCTATTAAGAAATGAAATCTGTTCGCTAGACAAAATAGAGTCAAACATTCCTGCATGCTCCATCCTTTAAACAGATTTAAATATTGGCCTGTCTTCTCTGTGTTTGTTTTGGTTCCCTCAGCCCACATTGGAGTCCACGGGCTCTTTCCCTCACTCATCATCTCGCCTCCCGCTGCTTTGGCCGAGCATGGAGTAATAATTCAGCAAGCAGCTCCGGGCTTCCCATCAGGCCGACGGCCCAGCCCGGGTGTTCACAGCCCTGCATTCCAGTGGTGCTTAGCTCCACAGCCAGCAAGCCGCAGGAGGGACCTTGCTCCTGTGGGCTCTCCTGCCCAAGTGAAAGCAATTTGGGAAGCAGGGTGAGGAAAGCGCTTAGAAAAAAAAAAAAGGACAACGATTTCTCCTTATTGAGTCTCACATTGTCTTATGAAGCTGGACTTAATTGCAGCTTCATTTCCATTACCCAGTGCTGAAGGTCAGAAGCAGTTTAAAATATATATATAGCTATATCTCAGTAAAGCTGGGAGAAAAAAGAAAAAGTGATGGTCATGTAGAGGCTCATTGATAGAAGGCTTAAAAATAAATGACTGATTCTCTTTTCCTTAGAGTAACCTGCCACAGCCTTTGGAGTACTTCTTCCTATCCTCGTGTTTGCTTCTGTCTGAGCTAAAAGAGCCTGCCAGAGTCCCGCCTTTTGGTTCATTACCCAGCGCATCCTTCTCCCTTGAAGGACATGTGAGCCTGGTATTCACGGCCACTGCAGGATGTGTTTGTACCCAGAACGCTCCAAAATAAAAAGGCTTCCAATGGCTTCTCTATAATGATTCAGTCATGAATGAATTTTAACATGGCATAAAAACATGAGTATTTTGAAAGAAAGAGTGATCTTCCCCTCACCACCCCCCTACACCCAATTAAGACTGAAAGAAGCAGCATCTGGATTCTGTAACACGCTATCCAATATCAATGCAACACCATCCTAATGAATAAGGGCCTAAGTCAAGCTCCACAAAGGCCTCCAGTCTGGTGATTTCCTAGAGAAGACACAGTATCAGGAGAAAAAAGTTTTTTCCCAATGTAATGTGGACTTTTTTTTTTTTAATGAAGTTTATGTGTTTATAGGTTTATTTGGTTTGGGTGGCAGAAGACAGACCAGGCACTCAGCTTCTTTCACAAGGCTAAGTTTTGAACTTCTGCATAATGAGTACAAAATAAGAAAACCATGACTGCCTGAAAATCGTGAAGAACAGGGAAGCAGAATGACTGAGAAAGGCTGCAGCTAGTACTCAGGAAAGTGGCCAGTTCTCTGCACATCACTCCAACAGTAATTACCTGGCTGAAAGCCAATAATACAGGATTATAATAGACACTGATAGAACTAACTGTGACTACAGAATTGGGAAAGGTGAAAAAAATAATATGGTTATAAATCCTAAACTGTTAGGATGAGCAAAGTAGGAATGATCCAGGAAGCCACAAGGAAACTGGGCTACTGCTGGCCACATATTTTGGCTACTGCTGCTAAGTCGTGTCCAACTCTATATGACCCCATGGGCTGCCTACCAGGCTCCTCTGTCCATGGGATTTTCCAGGCAAGAGTACTGGAGTGGGGTGCCATTGCCTTCTCCAATTTTGGCTACTGATTCCTAGCACTAACACTTAAAATGTTACCGTATTATGAAATTGACCAATAAATCTTTTAAACTACTAAAAAGGCTGACTGAACAGGAAATATTTTTATGTGTAATATATAATAGAGAAAAATGGAGAAAAAATAAGAGAGGGGGTCACAGGAAGACTACCCAATGTAGGTATATTGATAAAGTTAAGCCCATAAAGGCACAAAGTTGAGGGGGAGATCCCAGCAACCCTCCACATGCAAAGACCCTAAAAACCATGCCTGAAATGCCAGCCAGCCTTGTCAGTGCCACTATCTGAATTCATTTAGCATGCAGTCAATATTTACTGATAATTCAGCTTGAGCAACAGTAGTAGGAACTGTCAGAAGTCTGATTGTTTCTTAAACTGAAAGCTCCGAAGGGCAGGAACTCCAATTTCCTGGTTCACTTGCACAAAAGCACAGCCCTGCAACTGAAAAAGATGGCAAGCATTGTCTTTATGCTCCATCACTTGGTTTTTCAGCTTGTTTGCTTGAGGTATGCATGTGAATACGTGTGCATTCTGCAGATAATGAGAGCTGACATTTATGGTTGGCTGTGTGGCAGGCACCATTCTAAGTGCTGGGCACCTATCAATTCATTTAACCCTCACAACAACCCTCTGAAGGAGGGACTCTGAATGGCCCTTCTCTTTGCCAGATAAGAAGACTGAGGTCCAGAGAGACTAGTAAGTCTTCTCCGCATATTCTCTATCTCAAGTTTCAATTCCACCTGCTGGCAGAAATCATACTCCTGGCCCCCGAAGATACTTAGTTATTTCAAGTTTAAATTCAGTCTGGACTTTATCCTCTCCCTCCTTTTCCCTGGGTGATTTCCAGGCTCATGGGGCTCGTGCAGCATCATGACACCTGGAGAAGGCATCCGTCCCTTGTCACCACCGTCCGCCCTTCAGCTGAGATATTCAGCCCCGTCAGGTCCTCGGCTCTGATGGATGACCCTCCAGGCCAGCATTTGCTGAGGGGGCTGAAATCCCATCTGGTTCCCAGCCACATGGCACAGACTCACCACGGCTGGTCTTCTGACCAAGAGACCCCTTCCGGCCCACCTGCTCTCGCTCTGCCTCCTGGCGAACTTCCAAGCCCTTCTCAAATGATGTGAAACGGTGTCTGCTCTCCTAAGGCAGGCTCAGCCAGGAAGCCGGGCAGGCAGGCTATGGAGGCCCCGTGTTGACACATTCTGTTGCCTTATCTACATATCCTCTGGGACATCTCACCAGGGCAGAAGGGAGCTCCAGAGTCTGCTGTGCTTTCTCAGACCCCACCCTGGACCTAGTCGCAAGTTACCTCCTTCCTCATATCCCCTTACACAACTGAATGTCCTAGTACTGCCGCCTGCCCGCAGCACATGCTCTCCAAAACAGAGGTGGGAGGCAGCAGCTGTTACTTTCTCTGGGAACGCAGCAGTGTCTGATCCTCTCAATTCTTTTTTTTTGGCTGCACCATGTGACATGGAAGATCTTAGTTCCCTGACTAGGGATCGAACCTGTGCCCCTGCAGTGGAAGTAGGGAGTCTTAACCACTGAACCAGCAGGCAGGTCTTAATCCTCTCACTTCTGCCCCTAACTATCTCATCTTTCTAGCCCTTAGTTTTTTGCACCTTTGGCTCATAGAGGGGGAAAAATTTAGACATGAAATCTGTCCTTTTTGGAGCTTACAGTCTTGAGATTATATCATAAAAATGAAAACAAAATTTCATAAAACCTATTGGAGTGCAAAGGAAAGAGAGTTGGTTCTCCCTAAAACAAGGTGAAGGAATGTCAAGAAATAATACTTCAGAGAGGAAGGACCTATGAGGGGAGTCTTAACAAGGAAAAATCCCCAATTCCTAAGTATTTCTTTGGAAGAAAATGGGGGTGGGTAAGAGGAGTATGGGGAGGAAAGAGGACATTTCAAACAGAACAAGCCCAGCAGAAACAAAGATGAGGAGGCATAAGATACATTTGGGGCACTGGAAGAAGTTGTATGCATCTAAGATATAGAATACAGGGGGTACTTATAGGCATAGGCATCAATCCTGCACCATCTTACACAGATGTGTTTACTGCTGTCCACGGATCATGTGTTTTTCTTTTTCACTCTCATAATGAACTACCACACAATGCTTTTTAATTTTTTTAATTAGTGTCTAATATTTAATAAGGGCTTCCCTGGTGGCTCAGTGATAAAGAATCTGCCTGCCAATGCAGGAGATGCAAGTTTGAACCCTGGGTCAGGAAGATACCCTACAGAAGGAAATGGCAACTCACTTCAGTATTCTTGCCTGGACAATTTCATAGACAGAGGAGCCTGGCAGGCTATAGTTCATGGGGTCACAAAGAGTCAGACATTACTTAGCAACTAAACAATGACAACAATACTTAATAAAAAGAAAGTGTAACATTAAAATTAAAAAAAAAAAGACTGATTTGGCTGTGATGGGCCCAAATTTCCACCTGGCAACAACTGGCTGGGGCCAAAGAATATCTCCTAAAAATGGGGTTGTGAACTCTCCAGGTCATAACATCCCAACCTGATCCCAACTGTTCCTTCCACTGTAGGCCTCTGAGTCTGAGACTCCTCCAAGAAAGTTACAATGCATAACTTAGGCGAGTGGGCCAATTAACAATGTTTTATGCTGTGCTCAAGGATGTTACACACAAAATGTGACAGCTATGAGCCCAGTTTTATCTGGGGCTTACTGAGAACTATAGCCTGGGAGACTGTCTCTCAGACAGGACTGAGGAACTGCTCTGAACAGGTTGGGGGAAGATCGATTTAGATGTGATTCTGGTAAAGCGAGGGGTACATGCAATCAAACACACATTTTGGCCGAGGGCTATTGCTAGTCATGAGGGAGCAGATGTCTCTGTCATTGATTTTCGTGCTTTTCTAGATATGAGAAGATGCAAGAAATTGGTTCACAAAATTTTCTCCTGAAAATATCTATCTGAAGGCGTGTTCTGCCAGTTTTTCCCAGAGCACAGAGTGCTTCTTTCCTAATTTCCACCTTAATTCCATTCAGGGTATGTTGAAAGTCAGCAGCTACTGTGGCTAATGATCTGATTCTTGTAGAGCTGGATAGCAAGTAGCATTTTTTAGTTGACACTCTCAAGAGTGGGGATTAACAGGGGTACTCAATAAAGAAGTGACATGATCAGATGTGCATCTTAAAATGATCTCTCTGGTATCATTAAAAGATCCAAGTGGAGGGACTTTGCATGTGGTCAAGTGGCTAAGAATCCACGCTCCCAGTGCAGGGGGTCTGGGTTCGATCCCCGGTCAGGGAACCAGATCCCATCCCACAAACCACAACTAAAGATCCCTCATGTTATAATAAAGACTGAAGATCTCGTGTGCTGCAACTAAGACTTGGCACAGCCAAATTAAAAAAAAAAAAAGAGCCAGGTGGAGAATGCACTGGTGAGGTGTATGAGCAGGAGGAGGTAAGCAGGTGGGAAACTCTGTCCATGCTGCAGGTGAGGACTGATAAGATTGGATCTGGGGCAGTGGCAGTGGGGATAGTGAGAAGGGGGCCAAGATGAAAGGGAGTAAGGAGTTGAAAAGGCAACACTGGGCCACTGATTAAATATGTCGGAGAGCTAGGGTGACCCTCAGGTGTGGGGCTACACTGTGAGGGAAGAAAAACAAGTTTGAGGAAGAGATCACAGCTGCTTGGGGACCATAAAGGTAGAAGACAATTGTGCACATGGGTTTGGAGTTCAGAAGAGAGATAAGGGCCAGGCTGGAGATTAGGAATTCACAGGATTATTGGCAAGAGAAGCCACAGGACTAAGACAATCAGGGGTGATTATGGGGAGTTAGACGAGAGCCAAGGAAGGGATCCTAGGGAAAGGACCCAGAACAGAGGAGGAATTGGAAAAGCTAGGAGAGCCCACTCCTACAGAACTGAGGAAGCGGGACTTTCACAAGGGGATGGGACCTCAAAATCAAAGACCACAGAGAAGTCATCTGCAATGTCCACTGCCTGTGACAGGAGGGTGTCAGCAGGAGGGGACCTGCACGGAGCACATCAGAAGCACTCCAGAGGTATTAGCTGGAATTCTGAGCGTGGCTGACATGGAAGGTGATTTTCAAATGAGGCACTGTGTTCTGTTTAGGACCCAGGGGGGAAAGTCAGAAATTCCTTTATCAAGGACTCTACTATGGGAGGAAGACAGCATTTAGAACTGCTCCCTTTAACCAGAAAGAGTTTACATGGCCTTTTTATACCTTTTCAATGATGCACCTTAAGAAAAAAGATTAATAAACATCCTGCTGGTTCATTCTTTTCTAAATCAAATGTTTCCTTTGAAGAACCATTATTTCTTTTCACCTGGTCAGCCCATCAACCTGAAAACAAGCTCCAGTAAAAGAGGTTCAAAGATATATTGCCTCTTGGATTACAAACAAATTTTACAATAAAAGATTGTTTTGTAAATTTTTTTCTTTTGCTGCCAAGAGATTTTTGCCAACAAAAAGATCTGGGATGACAAAATGCAAGGTGCTTTGGGACTTAGGCTCTTATCCTGAGAAATCTAGATAGCAAGAGAGAAAAAAAAATCTGTTTCTCTTCTTAAAGGAGAGACATACTTTCTGATTTTGTATTTTCCTTCTGAAAGAATATTTTTTTCACATTTAATTTTGCAAAGAATAATCAATTAAAAAGAAGTGAGAAACTAGAATCTTTGAATATGGATCTTTCTACTGAAAAACTAGGCTGTAAGGATAAAAGTGATATGGAGGGACTGAGAGGGGTATTTGTTTTGGGAGGTGTGTGTTAACACTGGAAAGACAAGTGCTTCTTTGGGTTCTGAAGAATTCAATCTCAAGGAGAAGGCAGAAGAGAGGAAATAACTAATGCTACAAGATACCACAGAAGGAAAGTTGAGTTCAGTTCAATCGCTCAGTCATGTCCGACTCTTTGCGACCCCATGAACTGTGGCACGCCAGGCCTCCCTATACATCACCAACTGCCTGAGTCTACCCAAACCCATGTCCATTGAGTCAGTGATGCCATCCAACCATCTCATCCTCTGTAGTTCCCTTCTCCTCCCTCCCTCAATCTTTTCCAGCATCAGGGTCCCTTCAAATGAGTCAGCTCTTTGCATCAGGTGGCCAAAGTACTGGAGTTTCAGTTTCAACATCAGTCCTTCCAATGAACACCCAGGACTGATCTCCTTTAGGATGGACTGGTTGGATCTCCTTGCAGTTCAAGGGAGTCTCAACAGTCTTCTCCAACACCACAGTTCAAAAGCATCAATTCTTCAGCACTCAGCTTTCTTTATAGTCCAACTCTCACATCCATACACGACTACTGGAAAAACCATAGCCTTGACTAGATGGACATTTGTTGACAAAGTAATGTCTCTGCTTTTTAATATGCTGTCTAGGTTGGGTCATAATTTTCCTTCCAAGGAGTGTCTTTTAATTTCATGGCCGTAATCACCATCTACAGTGATTTTGGAGCCCAAAAAAATAAAGTCAGCCACTGTTTCCAGGGTCTGTCTAATGTATAAGGGATGCCTCATTCAAACTAGAGGAAAGGAGGTGAGTAGTGTCATAGTCACATAAAATCACAGGTGCAAAGGAAGGCTAGGCCATAGGCTGCCTCTTGAGGAAAGTGGTGCAGGAGGTGGGAGGAAGAGCAGCACAGGGGATAAGAGAAAAGGCTGACAAGTGGTCACAGGGCCCCTGCAAGGCAGCCATATTTACTTTCAATATGTCCTATTCGGTAGAGAAATGCTTATAAATGCCTTCTGTCTAACCTGAACAGAAACAAAGTGAGAAAACAAAAGAGAGTAAGGAATAGACAAGATGATATTTGCTGTGCAGTTAAGAAGTGGGGGGCTTATTCATTTATTTATTCATTCAACAAATAATTACTGAGTAGCTATCTGGAGCCAGATGTTGGTTTAGATGCTGTTAACAGTCCTTGGAGAGACAAAAATCCCTGCCTCAGAGAGCACATATTCTTGTCCTCTCCAAATATGCCCAGGTAGTCTTTGCTCAGGTTCCTAAAAAACGTTAGTTTTCTTTCACGAACTTCCATTCCTTTACAGAATGTGCCATGTGACAGCCACTCTTCCTAATAAAGGGCAGGAGCACAAAAGCAAATGTGAATCAGCTACAGTGGAGGACAGGTTGGTTAATACTCATTCAAATAAAAGTGGAAGGATAACTCAGAAAGAATGCCACAACTCGGCTGAGGATTGGGTCAGGCCTCCAGATTTAACAGTCTCTGAGCAAATTAGTGGTTTCTAATAATCCATCTGACACGTTATGTTCGGAATGTGATTTTCTGATTAAGGCACTAGGCAGGAAACTACTTCAGGACAAATCAGCAGACAGACGCTGTAAAACCCAGCAAGGTCCCCCAGGTGTCTGCTGCAGAAGCTGAAAGGGGCAAGGGATGTGGCCATATCCTTTCTGCTCAGGTTTCAGGATAAATAAATTCAGAGGACAGAACTGTAACCAGGATTTAGCCACCTTGGGAAGGAGCATGGTGTTTGAACAACATCATTCCCAGACTGAAAGCTGCTCAGACCTGGATCATCATTCCAGGCGCTTGGCACACTGGTTGATACCAGCAGCCAAGTGCATAACTGCCAGGAACTGGCCAAATCCACAGAGACACCAGTCACTTCTGAATGCTGAAAAGTGTTTTTTAATATACCGTAATGAACGTAAGCCTGACTCATTTAATCAGATCTGAGGCCCACACTGGGGATTTCTGCATGGGAGGGAGATGTGTACTGAAATCCTTCCTTTCTCAGCTGCCATCTCCCATTCCAGGAAGAACAGAACTGTTACAGGGTTGTCCCTGCCAATTTCTGTTTCATATTTTAGATCATTTATATGGATGCTTATAACATACATGTTTCCAACTCATTTTGAATTCACTTTGATGTGATGAAAGTAATGCTCTTTCTCCTTATTTTAGATTCTACTGAAAATGAACTGTTACTGAAAGGCAGAAATTTAAGAATATCAGACTCCTCTCCATTCCTGGCAAACTTATCAAATTGATTTCCCCAAAACCAATGAGATGAGATGGGAGAAAGGTGCCAGTTACATTTCCCTGTGAGAAGCTGTCTGATCCAAGGCCTCTCTGGGCTAAAAGTAATTGGGACAGGAGCTGGCCAAACTTTCTCCTAACATGACGATGGAAGATTTGGCCAACTGTTCTAGGCTCTCTTCCTGGCTTCTTTTATGTTGATCCTTAATTTTTCAAGTTCAGAAATCTGATTTCCCAAAGACTATTTCAGCCTCAGATAACTGATTCATAACCAAATAAACTCACTAGGAAACTCTCTGAACTCAGAAGTCAATTCAGTCATTTGCAAGTAGCAGTTTCATTCCACATACTGCAGATGAGTCAGGCGATGAGGTGATTCGTCCAAGTTCACTCAGCTCATTGCAGAACTAGGACTTGAATCCAGGTCTTTTGACTTCAAGGCCCTTGCCCTTCAGCTAGAGCACCCCACCTTCCTGGTGGGAACCCAGCATTCAAGGACAACCAGAGATTACAAAATGGCTTCCAACGAGCAGGGACACTGATGGGGTGCAGGCAGGCAACAGGGTAGGACAGACTGTATTGAGAAAGCTGAGCGTGGACAGCAGAATCCAAGCAACTGAGGGTCAGGAGCCACAGTCCAGGTCCTGGGCAGGCCAGGGATAGGAGAAAAGGCAAGAGATAATTAGGATTCCATGCAAAACTAAGATATGATTGAAATAGAAACTCTCAGGAACACAGCAAAAGCCAGATTAGGAAAATTGGGTCCAAGACATGCTGGGTGGACCCTCAACCACAACTATTAACCTCCAACTGAGTTTCAGAGCCTTTATTCCTGCTTCTTGTGAAAAGAAGAAACCATCTAAGACCAGAGCAGAAAGCGGCCTGTAGGTGGAGCCAAGTGGCTGCCAGCCTTGGTGCTGAGAGGAAAAGCAGGGGCAGTGAGCTAGGCTGGCGCTACGATGCCACATCAGTCTTCAGATTCAAAACCCTTTTCTACATATTCTATTTCTTGACTGTTCTGAAATGTGATCTTGATGCAGTTTTGCCTCTGAAACCCTTTCCTAAAGATGGGCTGGAGAGAGGGTGTCCATATAATTTACTACCCTACCCTGGACACTTTTGAAAGTCAAAGAGAGAGCTATTAATACTTACTCCAGGGCAACCCACAGTGATAAACCAGGACAAAGCCAGGCCACTTGGTCATGCAGTCACCCCAGCTTGAGACAAAGCATCGGGACTCAGACATGCCCAGGCATAGCTGGTGGAGGGTGAGATAATCTTGCCAGGACTGTTTCCCAGAGAGGCCAGAGGGCTCCAGAGGACTAAGGGAAGAGAAAGTCAAAGTACACAACTTGAGTAATGACATCAAGACAGAGCCAGAGGGGAGGGACGATTCTCAGGACTGCCCAGTGTGGCCACTCGCAATGTCCTACACAGCCAATGAAACTAAAAGGAGCTGTTTCATTAAAATCTCCACGGGAAGTTGAAGATGAAGTGTTAGCAAAGTCCTGCACTAGCAATTTCAGCAAGAGATGGGTGGCTCCAGTGGATGGCACTGCAGATGGGTGGGACATCAGTGTCAGCAGTAGTCCCAACACCTTCAGTGGGTGTCAGCACGGCAGCTGCTCCAGGTTTGAGCTGTGACCCAAAGTGACAAGCAAGGGTGAGCAGAAGAGCCAAAGACAGTGGGGGCCTTGCTCTTGCCTCTCCAAGCATATGAGACATCATCCGTCAGCACACACTGAACCAGTATGGGGAACAGAGAGGGGCTGCAGTTTCATAGAGTAGATAGACTAGGAATTAGAGAAATATTATTTCATAAAGGGTGGTTACTGTAATTTTAACTTTAGCCCCAAGTTGGCGGATGAGGTACTCACTGATGGTGCCTAAAGTTGGGAACCTCACTAACCTGGGGCCACTCAGTTCACATCATAGTTTTATGGTCTCAAGTAGCCAGTTACTCCCAAAATATTGAAATGATGTGGATATTTATAAAATAATGCACAAGATATTTACACATGGTAACGAACACATAATACAGAAACATTTTCTGAAATTTATGGAAATTTTTCTACCTCTTAAAGAACAGCATCTACTGATACTCTCTGATATCTAACCAATTAGTGTTAGTCTTTCAAAAATTTGAAATTAGTACCCACTGAACAGCTAAAATGAAAAATACAGGCAATATTAAATGTCAGCCAAAATGTTGACCTAAAATTCTAACACAGCTTGTGTAAGTGTGAAGTGATGCAACCTCTCTACAAAACTATTTAGCCATACTGAATAAGGATGAACATATGTGCTTCCACTCCTATTATACACCAAACAGCAATATGTACATATGTTTACCAAAAGACATGGACAAGGAAGTTTATAGCAGCACTATTTATAATACTCCAGCCCTGGAAACTACCCAATGTCTATCAACAGTTGTTGTTAGGTTGCTCAGTCATGTTCGACTCCCTGCGACCCCATGGACTGCAGTACGCCTGACTTCCCTGTCCTTCATCATACCCCAGAATTTGCTCAAACTCATGTCGACTGAGTGGAAGATGTCATCCAACCATCCTGTCCTCTGTCATCCCCTTCTCCTCCTGCCCTCAAGTCTTTCCAGCATCAAGGTCTTTTCCAGTGAGTCAGCTCTTCGCATCAAGAGGCCAAAGTATTGGAGCATCAGATTCAGTATTAGTCCTTCCAATAAATATTCAGGGTTGATTTCCTTTAGGATTGACTGATTTGATCTCCTTGCAATCCAAAGGACTCTCAAGAGTCTTCTCCAACACCACAGTTCAAAAGCATCAATTCTTAGAGAAGGAAATGGCAACCCACTCCAGTGTTCTTGCCTGGAGAATCCCAGGGACAGGGGAGCCTGGTGGGCTTCCATCTACGGGGTCGCACAGAGTCAGACACAACTGAAGTGATGCAGCAGCAGCAGTAGATAGCAGGAGAAAACCTAGATGTCTTTGAGTGTGGTGATGACTTTTTATCATCAGAGGCATGATCCATGAAGAAAATAATTGATAGTTGGACTTTGTTAGAATTAAAAATCTTTGCTCTGTGAAATATGAAGAGAATGAGAAGACAAACCACAGACTGGGATAAAGTATTTGCAAAAAATGCATATGATAAAGTATCCAAAACATATCAAGAACCCTTAAATCTCAACAATAAGAAAATGAGCAACTTAGATTAAAAAATAGGCCAAAGACCTTAACAGGTTATCTCATGAAAGAAGATATACAGATGGCAAATAAGCACATGAAAAGGTGCCCATATCATATGTCATCAGGAAAATGGAAATTCAAAGTGAACTAGACCCAGGCCATTCCTGCTATAATGATCAAAATCCGGAACACTAATACCAGCTACTGATGAGCATAAGGAATAACAGAAACCTCATACATTTCTGGGGAGAATGCAAATGGTAAGCCATTAGAAAAATTCTCTTGGCAGTTTCTTACAAAATTAAACTTACTTTTTCATATGATCCAGCAATCACTCACCTTCTTCAGTATTTGCTCAAAGGGGCTGAAAACTTAGGTCCCACCAAAGCCTGAGGGCATCCCTGGTGACTCAGTGGTGAAGAATCTGCCTGCCAATGCAGGAGCCACAAGAGGTGGGTTCGACCCGGCTTGGAAAGATCACCTGGAGAAGGAAACAGCAACCCACTCCAGTATTCAAGCCTAGGAAATCCATGGACAGAGGAGCCTGGCGGGCTACAGTCCATGGGGTTGTAAAGAGTCGGACATGAATTAGTAGCCACACAACAACAACAAAGCAAAACCTGCACAGAGATTTTAAATACAATTGTTTATAGCAATTTTGAGCTTCCCTGGTGGCTCAGCTGGTAAAGAATGCGCCTGCAATACAGGAGACCTTGGCTTGATCCCCTAGGTTGGGAAGATTCCCTGGAGAAGAGAATGACTACCCACTCCAGTATTCTGGCCTGGAGAATTTCAAGGACTGTATAGTCCATAGGGTCCTCAAAGAGCTGGATGTGACTGAGCGACTTTCACTTTCACATAGCAATTTTATCAGTAATTCTGAAACCTGGAAGCAACCAAGATGCTCTTCACTAGGTAAATGGATAAATAAATCAGGGGATATATCCAGAAAAAAACAAACAAAAGCGTCAATTTTTTGGTGCTCAGCCTTCTTTATGGTCCAACTCTCACATCTGTACATGACTACTGTAAAAACCATAGCTTTGACTATATGGACCTTTGTTGGCAAAGTGATGTTTCTGCTTTTTAATATGCTGTCTAGGGTTGTCATAGCTTTTCTTCCAAGGAGCAAGCATCTTTTAATGAGAATGAACAGCTACAATCCCACACCACAACATGAGTGAATCTCACAAACACAAAGTTAAGCAACAGAAGCCAGACACAAAAGATGCCATTTGTATACAATTTGCAAGGAAGAAAAATTAAGGAATAGTCTAAGAAGTCAAACCAGAGGTGACCTTCAAAGTGGTTAGTGGACAGGGACACAAAGGAGACTTCTGGAGGCTGGTGATATTCTGTTTGCTGATTTCAATGCTGGATACACAAAGTTGCAATTTTATCAAGCTTATCACTTATCACTTTGGTACATTCTACTAGTCAAACTGGTCCCCAAGGCCAGCCCACATGTAAAAAGAAGAGTATTATACTCCACTTGGTGATGGAGAATGCAAAGTCACAGTGCAGAAGAGTCTGTGGAATGAGTGAAATTGTTGTATCCATTCCCATTATAAAATGCAACAGCATTTTGAAATTTAAATAATATTTTAAATATGCTTTAAAACCTACTCCAATTATCCAGTGTAAATTAGAACCCAGTATCATTCTGGGGTAAAACAGAGACCTTAGGAAGGTAAAGAAGAAAATGAGAATACCAGCAAACAAAGTGCACAAGACAAGGAAGGATCCTCCAGTTTGGGTTATGTGCCTTCCTTGAACCATTAACTGTAACCAGAGGTTTTTCAGTCACTAAGTTGTGTCTGACTTTTTGCAACCCCGTGGACTGCAGCACACCAGGCATCCCTGTCCTTTACTATCTCCTGCAGTTTACTCAAACTCATGTCCATTGAGTATGTGATGCCATCCAACCATCTCATTCTCTGTCGCCTCCTTCTTCTCCTGCCCTCAATCTTTCCCAGCATCAGGGTCTTTTCCACTGAGGCAGCTCTTCACATCAGGTGGCCAAGTATTGGAGTTTTAGCTTCAGCATCAGTCCTTCCAATGAATGTTCAGGGTTGATTTCCTTTAGGATTGAATGGTTTGATCTCTTTGCAGTCCAAAGGATTCTCAAGAGTCTTCTCCAGCACATTTCAAAAGCAGGGAATTGGGTACATTTATGGATAAATCCCAGTCACATGCCCAACAAAAACACATGAAATCAGACAGGAGCAGCTTACCAAAGGGAGAAGCAATGGGAAAATAAAATATGCCTACTGTAGATGTCATAAACAGTACTCAATGGTCATCACAAGGGAAATTTTTAAACTTGACATGTCAAGAATGGGGGAGTATATTCTCTCCAAGTTGCAGTCAACTCTAAGATCTCTCCCTAACACACATGTCAAATCCATTATCGTTAATAACAAAATACTTTTAAAATATGGATTTATGTATAAAACATATGAACACACCCAAGTGTAATCTCTGACAGTAATTATGTTTCATTTCTCTTTGAGCTTTTTTAAAGATACTCATCTGTCTATGAAACATATGTTAACACTTTTCTCTCTGATAGTTTGGATAAAGCTTCCACATTGTTTTGACCACATACATTTCTGTTAATAATCATGAATCATACACCAAAAAATTAACTGAAGACTACAGGTGTGGCAGGCTGAACTTCAGCTCCCACTTATCTTCTCCAGGGAGAATCTTGGGGATTAGAGAGAAACTAGGTTTACTACAATGCCATTTAACCAGATAGCTCAACCAGAGACCTTGTCAGTTTATATGGGACCCTCCATAATGAAGGGACATAGCTGAGCAGAGGAGAATGGTTTAGCATGAGACAAGGACTCTTTCTTTGCAAGAAGCAGAGTTAAAATCATGTTATGGGAATCTACAATCCTCTCATAGACTATCTTAGTTCTTTTTTTTAATATTTAGTTTTAAGCTGGCTTTTCCACTCTCCTCCTTCACCCTCATCAAGAGGTTCTTTAGTTCCTCTTCACTTTCTGCCTTTAGAGTAGTATCATTGATATATCTGAGGTTGATGATACCTCTCCCAGCAATCTTGATTCCAGCTTGTAACTCATCCAGCCCGGCATTTCTCATGATGTGCTCTATATATAAGTTAAATAAATATGGTGACAATAAACAGCCTTGTTGAACTCCTTTCTCAATCCTGAATCAGTCAGTTGCTCCATACAGGCTTCTAACTGTTACTTCTTAACTGGCATACAGGTTTCTCAGGAGACAGGTAAGATGGCCTGGTATTCCCATTTCTTAAAAGTTTTCTACAGTTTGTTATGATCCACACAGTCAAAGGCTTTAGCATGATAATGAAACAGAAGGAGTTGATCTAAACATCTGGTCCCATCACTTCATGGCAAATAGAAGGGGAAAAGGTGGAAGCAGTGACAGATTTCCTTTTCTTGGACTCTAAAATTACTGCCGATGGTGACTGCAGCCAAGAAATTAGAAGACAAATACTTCTTGGCAGGAAAACTATGACAAACCTAGATAGTGTGTTAAAAAAAAGCAAAGTCATAAAAAAAAAAAAAAAAAAAGACATCACTTTGCCAACAAGTCTGTATAGTCAATGCTATGGTCTTTCCAGTGGTCATGTATAGTTGTGAGAGCTGGACCATAAAGAAGACAGAGCACCAAAGAATTGGCCCTTTTGAACTGTGGTGTTGGAGAAGACTCTTGAGAGTCTCTTGGATGGCAAGGAGATCAAACTAGTCAATCTTAAAGGAAAGCAACACTGAATACTCACTGGATGGACAGATGCTGAAGCTGAAGCTCCAATACTTTGGCCACCTGATGCAAAGAGCTGACTCATTGGAAAAACCCTAATGTTGGGAAAGATTGAGGACAGAAGGAGAAGAGGGCAACAGAGGATGAGATGGTTGGATAGCATCACCAGTGCAATGGACATGAACTGGAGCAAACTCCACAAGATGGTGAGGGACAGGGAAGCCTGATGTGCAGCACTCCATGGGGTCATGAAGAGTAGGATATGACTTGGCAACTTAACAACACAACATGTCATAGACTGTATCTCGGGTGGGCAAATATTTTCTATAAAAGGATCAGAAGGTAAATATTTTAGGCTTTGCAGGCTATTCAGTTCCTGTAGCAACTACTCAACTCTACCACTGTAGTGCAAAAGTAGCCATGGACAATATTTAAACGATGAGTGTGTCTGTGTTTTAATAAAACTTTATTTATAAAAACAGCCCTGTGAGATTTGGTTCATGGGCTATAGTCTACAAACCCTGGACTAGAAAAAAAGAAAAAGAAAGAAAAGAAAACCCTACATCACAGAGGTGAGATGTGTTTGGGTAAAGAGAAGTCCTAGACTGGGCCTGCTGGTGAAAAGAACAAACAGAAATTGAAATACTCCCAGTTTACTCCAGCCTTCCACATCCCACCCTCTTCCTACCAAGGGACTGGAGCTCATCTTCTCCTCTTGCAGAATCAGCAAGAGCTAGAACAGATTAAGACTATGTTCATATCCAGCTGAGGCCAGAGGTGGCAGAACTTGCATGTCCCTTCACAATCAAAGGGACTGGGATGTCACTAATTCCAGGGGTGGGGGAGGGGTGGATAAGATCTGAGAAGTGTCTGATGTTGAAGCTTAAAGAGATCTGTGGAGACAACACTGGGAGAAGTGGAAAGAAGGTAAGCATTAGGGAATGAAGGAGTATCAAATATCCTGAAGCCCACCCCGAAAGTACCTGAAACCCAAGTTCCAATCTTTCTTTGAACCCTCTCAGAATGCTTCAGGAAAGAGGCTCTTAAGCCTCCCACAGTTCAGTTCAATCACTCAGTCATGTCCGACTCCTTGCAACCCCATGAACCGCAGCACGCCAGGTCTACCTGTCCATCACCAACTCCCAGAGTTCACCCAAACCCATGTCCATCAAGTCAGTGTTGCCATCCAGCCATCTCATCTTCTGTCATCCCCTTCTCCTCCCACCTTCAATCTTTCCCAGCATCAAGGTCTTTTCAAATGAGTCAGATCTTTGCATGAGGTGGCCAAAGTACTGGAGTTTCATCTTCAACATCAGTCCTTTCAATGAACATCCAGGACTGATCTCCTTTAGGATAGACTGGTTGGATCTCCTTGCAGTCAAAGGGACTCTCAAGAGTCTTCTCCAACACCACAGTTCAAAAGCATCAATTCTTCAGCATTCAGCTTTCTTTATAGTCCAACTCTCACTTCCATACATGACCACTGGAAAAACCATAGTTTTGACTAGATGGACCTTTGTTGACAAAGTAATGTCTCTGCTTTTTAATATGCTGTCTAGGTTGATCATAACTTTCCTTCCAAGGAGTCTTTTAATTTCATGGCTGCAATAACCGTCTGCAGTGATTTTGGATCCCAGAAAAATAAAGTCTGACACTGTTTCCACTGCTTCCCATCTATTTGCCATGAAGTGATGGGACCAGATAACATGATCTTAGTTTTCTGAATGTTGAGCTTTAAACCAACTTTTTCACTCTCCTCTTTCACTTTCATCAAGAGGCTCTTTAGTTCTTCTTCGCTTGCTGCCATAAGGGTGCTGTCATCTGCATATCTGAGCTTATTGATATTTCTCCTGGCAATCGTGAGTCCAGCTTGTGCTTCATCCAACCCAGTGTTTCTCATGATGTACTCTGCATATAAGTTAAATAAGCAGGGTGACAATATACAGCCTTGACATACTCCTTTTCCTATTTGGAACCAGTGTGCTGTTCCATGTCCAGTTCTAACTGTTGCTTCCTGACCTGCATACAGGTTTCTCAAGAGGCAGGTCAGGTGGTCTGGTATGCCCATCTCTTTCAGAATTTTCCACAGTTTATTGTGATCCACACAGTCAAAGGCTTTGGCATAGTCAATAAAGCAGAAATAGATGTTTTTCTGGAACTCTCTTGCTTTTTCAATGATCTAGCAGATGTTGGCAATTTGATCACTGGTTCCTCTGCCTTTTCTAAAACCAGCTTGAACATCTGGAAGTTCATGGTTCACATATTGCTGAAGCCTGGCTTGGAGAATTTTAAGCATCACTTTACTAGCATTGAGATGAGTGCAATTGTGTGGTAGTTTGAGCATTCTTTGGCATTGCCTTTTTTGGGGATTGGAATGAAAACTGACATTTTCCAGTCCTGTGGCCACTGCAGAGTTTTCCAAATTTGCTGGCATATTGAGTGCAACACTTTCACAGCATCATCTTTCAGGATTTGAAATAGCTCAACTGATATTCCATCACCTCCACTAGCTTTGTTCATAGTGATGTTTTCTAAGGCCCACTTGACTTCACATTCCAAGATACCTGGCCCTGTGTGAGTGATCACAACATCGTGATGATCTGGGTCATGAAGATCTTTTTTGCACTGTTCTTCTGTGTATTTTTGCCACCTCTTCTTAATATCTTCTGTTTTTGTTAGGTCCCTACCATTTCTGTTCATTATTGAGCCCATCTTTGCATGAAATGTTCCCTCGGTATCTCTCATTTTCTTGAAGAAATCTCTAGTCTTTCCCATTCTATTGTTTTCCTCTATTTCTTTGCATTGATCCCTGAGGAAGGCTTTCTTATCTCTCCTTGCTCTTCTCTGGAACTCTGCATTCAAATGGGTATAACTTTTCTTTTCTCCTTTGCTTTTCACTACCCTTCTTTTAACATCTATTTGTAAGGCCTCCTCAGACAGCCATTTTGCTTCTTTGCATTTCTTTTTCTTGAGAATGGTCTTGATTCCTGTCTCCTATACAATGTCACGAACCTCCATCCATAGTTCATCAGGCACTCTGTCTATCAGATCTATCTATTTCTCACTTCCACTGTATAGTCATAAGGGATTTGATTTAGGTCATATCTGAATGATCTAGTGGTCTCCACTTTCTTCAATTTCAGTCTGAATTTGGCAATAAGGAATTCATGATCTGAGCCACAGTCAGCTCCCGGTCTTGTTTTTGCTGATTGTATAGAGCTTCTCCATCTTTGGCTGCAAAGAATATAATCAATCTGATTTCGGTGTCAACCATCTGGTGATATCCATGTGTAGAGTCTTCTCTTGTATTGTTGGAAGCCTCCCACAAGGCCCGCTTAATTGTCTGCCTCACTCAATCAGCTTCTCCCATACTCATCTCCTTGCTCTTCTTTGAACACACCTAGCACATTCCCACCCCAGGGCCTTTGCACCTCCTCACTCTTTAGATAGACTGAAAACTCACCCCCTAAATATTCAAATGTTTCACACTCTCTCTTCATTTGGGTTTCTCAAGTAACATCTAAAAAATGCCTTCCTTGACTTTTCTATCTAGCATCCTCATCAGACTCCACTTGTTTTTTATTCATAGCACATATCATAACCTGACAGTCTCCTCCAATAGCATGTGAGCTCCCATAACATCAAGGACTTTGTTTAGTTCACTCAAGTATTCTTTATACCTTGAATAGGATCTGGGTGCCCAATAAATATTTAGTGAATAAATGAATGAATCAAGTTCAACCTATCTGTGATGGCTAATTTTATGTGTCAATTTGGATAGGCTATTGTGTCTAAATAGTTGCTCAAAATGTATTCAAGATGTTTCTGTGAGGGTGTTTTTGAATGAGGTTAACATTTAAATTGGTGGCCTTTGAGGAAAGCAGATGCTCCTCTATAATGTGGACAGTCCTCATCCAATCAACTGAAAGTCTGAACAAGATGGCAAGTAAGCATTTTGCAGCAAATGGGCTTTTGCCTTCATCTGCAGCATCAGCTAGTCCTGGTTCTATGGCAGACTGCCTCTGAACTACAACCACAACGTTTTCCTAAGTCTCCAACCCCGCTAGCACCTCCCATCAGCTTTTGATCCGCCAAGCCTCCACAGTTGCGAGAGTCAATTTCTTAGTAAAAATCTCTTTATGTACATATCCTATCCCCCACCCCACCCCCCACCGAGAACCCTAATACAGTCTCTAAGTCAAATTGTGCTACCTTCTTTACTAAAGAATTACTCTCAATAGCTCTCTTACCACTGGTTTCCATAACATGAATCAGAGTGCTGAAAGTTCTGCATATTTTTGTCAGATCTGCCGGTAATACTGCTCCAGGTGACCTTCTTCCCCACAGCCAATTAAATGGAGACTGGAGAATGAGAGAGAGAATAATCGAACACATTTTTTAAAGATTAGAGCCAATTATTTAGAAAAATCGACACTTAAACCATCTGGAGACTTTTAGTCTCCCTTTCATAACATACTATTTCATTCATATTTCATGAACAGGAAGGTTGATCTACATCTTAACCTGTCTGTATCCTGGAATGCTAAGGAACATTAAATATCAAACATACAAAGTATGTTTATATTCTGGGTTGGGGGCAATTTCCACAGTATTTGTAGGACTAGACATACCATCATTACAAAGTCTATAGGATGTAGTGTGTTTTCACAAGATGCCTCAGGCCAGTGCTCCCCACCCTGTCCTTAAAAAATAAGTTTAAAAAAATTTAAACAAACAAAATTCCATACGCGGCACCACCTTGGAATCCTGCCAAGCGGAAGCCCCACTTTACAACATCCCTTCTGCGCCTGGGCTGCTTTTAAACGCTATCGCTCCGCCCCTTTCCCGGCCCCCTCTACGCTTCCAACCGGCGGGAGGAGAGTGCCCTCCCAGCCAATCAACGTTCAGCAAGGCCCTCTTCCCGCGCGTCTTTCAAAGGCCCCTACGAACCAATGAGCGGTTAGAGGCCGAGCCAGGGCGCCCGGGGTGGGGGGGGGGGGCGAAGAAACAGGAAGTGGGGGTCCGATTGGTTTCAAGAAGACGCCTCGCCCCACCTCACAGAAGGATGTACCAATGAGCTGAGTGGAGGGGCTGGCTCGGCTCGGGGCGGGGGCTGAGGTACCGATGCTGCCTAAGGGAGGTGGTGGCCGATCAGGACGTGGGGTGGTGCGCAATGAAGCCGGTGAGTAGGGCCGGGGATTGGAGGAACGGAGCCTCAGGAATGGGAGCGGCCCTGAGGCCAGTTCTTGAGCCCGAGGACAGCCCGGGCCTGGCCGCCGCACAACTCGCACAGTAACTGTCCAGGCTAGGGGAGGCGGCGCTATCCCGGGACCTGCGAGGATGGCCGCAAAGGAACAGGGTAGGTGGCTGGCCAGGGGGAGACGGACATTCGCTACGCGCCTCTTGAGGGCTGTGAGCTGTCGCGTACAGGGTCCCCTAAGCCTCGCGACAGCCCTGCCAGAAAGGGCTGAGTCCCGTTTTAAGAAGGAAACTGAGGCGTAGAGAGCTTGTGTCTCCGTGCATCATTCAGCCTGATAACGCAGCTCCAAAGCATATCCGGGGCTGCCTGGGCCCCCGGAGAAGCAGTCCTCACCGCTGACGGGGAAAACTTTATGGAAGATGATTAACAACCCCCGTTTGTGGGCGTGTCACGACTGTCACCGTGCCGCTGGGCCACCAGGCACTGATTCCCTTTCCCTGGAGTTCAGAATCTCTGGGCCCAAGGAAGCAGAAACTTCCAGCTCTATTAGGATTTGTAAAGCGGGCTGGGAAAGCCTGAGTGAAGGGGCCACACAAACTTAAACTCAAATCACCAAAACTGCCTTAAAGAGAAAGAAAGAAAGAGCAGGCTTAAGGACCAGAAACACCACCTGACTCACATCACCTACCACAAGGGCTGACAACCCCCTGAAGGGTCTCCATTTGGGTTGACTTGACAATAACAATACAGATAGATCCAAAGCAACTCAAATCCACAGCCTAAATTGGCTCTGTAATGTGATCTTGTAGTAGCAAGACCATTATAGAATATAGCTTCAGAGCTAGAAAAGACATTAGGCGGTTATACTTGCTAATCCCTGTGTTTCCACGTGGAGGGACATCAGCTGTCACTTGTCCCCAGGAGGGGGAGAGTGAGTGATCTGATTCCTGTGTTTGGGAGGAGCGGAACTCAAGGAACTCTTTCCTTCCCTTCTCTTTGCAGAGAATACTTTCTAGGGTGCTGTCTGCCACAGGGTGGGGGAGGGGAGCTGAATTGTCCATCACTGCCTGTGCCTGAGTGGGTAAGTCCAATTCTGAAGTGAAGAATTGACAAGCCCACTTGACCTCAGCTCTAAAGCCACATCTAACCCTCTGTAATAAAACTGACATATTGATCTCCATGACTCTCCAGTGTCTCATCCCTCAGTTGGCTCCAACTAGGAAGTAGAAGAAAGGTGTGGGGTTTTTTGTTTTGTTTTGTTTTTTGGTCTTATAACACAACACATCTTCCATGCAGAAATTCTTCCCACACAATTGAGTTTTGACTTCTTAGATTAGCACACAAAGTCCATCTCCATCTCTCTAGTTCGGTCATTCACAAAGTTAGGGTCAGGTTATTTATCTATACTTCCCACACTGCTTGCCAATCAAACTACTAGGCTGTATGGGGGTTATCTTTAGAGAAATGAGAAAGCTACTTCTTTAGCTTCCTCTCCTCTGCTCTGATGTCACAATTCCTGAATACAGCTGGCCCTCTGTATCCTCAGATGCAGAGGACCAACTGTACTGTTTTGTTTTTTGTAAGGGACTTGACCATCAGGGGACTTTGGAACCCATGGTGTGTGTATGGGTTGGGGGGTTGCTCCTGGAACCAACCAGTCCCCACTCGGATGCCAAGGAACTATACTGTATATAAGCACGTATGGTTTTAGTTTTTTGTCTTAATTGTCTTAACTTCTCTATCTGCCTGAAAACCTCCCGCTCTTCCATCAAAATCCAACTAATGGATCTCTCCTATGTGAAGCTTTCTCCAGCTCCCTAAGTAGTCACTACCTTCTCTGTTCTGAAGTTCATAGTTTATGCTTCCATTTTAGCACTTCTAACTTTCTTGAATCTATGTACACATTGTCTCTCCAATTATACTGAAGGCAGGCTATTTAGTTTATGGATCTTTGCATCTCCAGAGCTTGGCAAACGAAAGTGTCCAGAAGTGTTTGTGAATGAATGAATAAATATCCTCACTTTATAGTTTTGGAAAACAGAGATCCAGTAGAAACTGACATC
This sequence comes from Antilocapra americana, assembly GCA_007570785.1. Classification (NCBI taxonomy): domain Eukaryota; kingdom Metazoa; phylum Chordata; class Mammalia; order Artiodactyla; family Antilocapridae; genus Antilocapra; species Antilocapra americana. Next base: position 18,684,548 of record ML664174.1, on the reverse strand, counting down.
ACTTGTCAGAGTCAAAACCAGAAGAGGCTTCTTGGTTCCCACTGCAACACTCTTTCCACTTCATAGTCCTGTAATTATTAATAGGATGGTAAACAGCAATAGTTTATTGATATTACTGATCTCTGATATTCCAGGCTGAATAAATTGCAAATATGCCTCAGTGTGTGTTTAAGCAAGGATCAGTTTTGCTAAACTATATGCAAATATTCTTTACAGTTATTTAGCATAATTGATTTCTTTTGAAGCCTAGTTCAATGCAAACAAGTGAGTTTGACTCATCAGATGAAGAGCCTATTGAAGATGAACAGACTCCAATTCAGATATCATGGTATGTTAACATTTCTGAGAGTTAATGAGCTAAAATATTTGAGGTGTACATCATAATCTTTGTATAATTTAGTCTATTTATTGTAAATGATTCTCTTCTGATGATTATATAATTCTTATCTTTTTATATCTATGACAGAATAAGATTTTTTGGATGGGGGAGGTAGGAGTGGTAGGAGTTCCTTCCTTATTCATTGAGAAAACCATAATAGAAATGAGTTAAGATTGAAATGACCTCCCATTTAGTACCAAAACCTTCTTATTCTTTCATGACAAAGGAATAGCGTATGAAATATAGGATGAGATATTGTTATCCTTTATTCAAATCCTAGAATTACTTGCCACAGTGCTGCATCTACCAGCAGACCCTGTTTAAGATAAAAGCCATATTACCATAGATACAATAACAAAGCAAATGTTTTTATAGAAAATCAACTTCTACCTCTTGGCAGTGACTTACACCAGATTCTCTACAACCAGCAATCAAATGCTTCCTCTTAACCCTGTAAATGTAATAATCTCTCTTTAATCATTTACCTTGCTGTAGGAAGAGGGAAAAAGTGTTGGCCCAATATTTTATTCTGCCATTAAATAGCAATTATTTTTCATTTCCCTTTCTAAATCCCCTTTAGACTCAAAAACTTATCTAATTTTCAAAGTCAGGTAGTATTTATATGCTGCTGCTGCTGCGGCTAAGTCGCTTCAGTCATGTCCAACTCTGTGCAACCCTATAGATGGCAACCCACCAGCTCCCCCGTCCCTGGGATTCTCCAGGCAAGAACACTAGAGTGGGTTCCCATTTCCTTCTCCATTGCGTGAAAGTGAAAATGCAAAGTGAAGTCGCTCAGTAGTGTCCAACTCTTAGTGACCCCATGGACTGCAGCCTACCAAGCTCCTCTGTCCATGGGATTTTCCAGGCCAGAGTACTGGAGTGGGTTGCCATTGCCCTCTCCGGTATTTTTATGATGCCCCCTCTTTTCCTCTAAACTCATCTCTTCTGCACACAAGGTGAGCCTCTGCCTCCTTTGTCCCTGAGTACTGCAAACTGGGAATAGGATTTCTTGAAATTATTTCATTTTAACCAAAATCCATTACAACAAAGAATAGGTGGCCTGTGGTTTTTATTCTATGAAATTGTATCTGTTTAAGGAAGTCCTATATAGAAATCTGGAGATGAAATTGTCAAAATGCTCATTTTCAGCTTATTACCTAAGGTTACTAATACAAAATATCTCAGTAACATACTGCAGGGTAACTTAAGTACACTTTATACTAGCTGTAGGTAATCTTGGCATTACTATCTTTAAGTTAGTTTAAGTAAGTTTGCCACTTTTAAGACTTAAAATGAAAAGTCCCTATTTTAAAACTCCTAGTCTTTCCAAGCCTTTTTATGGTGAACACATTGATATTTAACTGTGAATTTTTGTTTTGTGACTGCTATAAAACTTTAAAACACCTTTGTTCAGGGCCCAGCACACATGTTTGTGTAAATGTCCATCTATGACTTTAAATTGAACTTGATAAAGTTTTCTTCCTTTCAGGCTACCCCTGTCACGAGTGAACTGTTCTCAGTTTCTTGGTTTATGTGCTCTTCCAGGTAAGTGACACTATTGATCTATTAGAAATAACTTTTGTGTCAGCTAGCACATCATTCTCTGTAAGAGAATTTCACAGACTATCAGCATAGGAACTCAGTTCTGGAAACCCTGTTAGTGGGCTATTGATAAAGGAACATACATCTATTCTTCAGCCCTCCAACTCCACATTCACAGGTCTACGTTTCTGATTTACCTATCTTTTTTTTTTTTTAATTTTTTTTTATTTTTTTTTATTATTGTTTTTGCCATACATTGTCATGATATCACCATGGGTTTACATATGCTTCCCCTCCGGGTCCCCCCTCCCTCCTCCCTCCCCCCCGGGAAATCTCGCTGCACCAGTCCCGAGCATCAGTCCTGGGCTGGCAATTGATTAGACACATGACAATTAACATGCTTCAATGCCCTTCTCCCATATCATCCCACCCTTACCCTCATCCACAAAGTCCACAAGTCTATTCTATACATCTGCGTTCCTTTTGTTGTCTCCCATGTTGGGTTCTCATTACTGTCTTTCTAAATTCCATATATATGTGTTAATATACTGTATTGTTGTTTTTGCTTCTGGCTTACTTCACTCTGGATAATGGGCTCCAGTTTCGTCCATCTGAGTAGAATTGCTTCAAATGAATTTTTTTTTAATGCTGAGTAATATTCCATTGTGTATATATACCACAGCTTTCTTATCCATTCGTCAGTTGATGGGCATCTAGGTTGCTTCCATGATTTACCTATCTTACATGTAACATGGGAGTACAACGTGAGGCTAAGGACTACAGCCAGGTTCCTGTTACAGAAATCTGAATCCCTGGAATTATATTCCTAACAATATAAGAAATTGAAATTCACATTCAAAATGGAATTGGTGCATATAAATGATCATGTGTAATGATTTTCTACAGTAGCTATATACATGTTTAAATATACTTGTTATTTATGACCAAAAACTGACTCTTTGACTTGCCTTATCATTACTTACAGGTTGCAAATTTAAAGATGTTAGAAGAAATATCCAAAAAGATACAGGTAGGTGTAATATGAAAAAACCATCTAACAGGTTTTTAAAAAATAATACTGAAAATCTCTTTATCATAAAAAACAAACTGTAGTCTCTTCTGAATTTTCACAAAAATGTTCAGTATTTCATGAAGTTTCAAACTATAGACTTATTCTAACATATGAAGAAGTATTTGTGAAGAGCATAGAGAACTATCATGTATTAAACATAGTGCTGTTTTTCACTAATTGTTGCCGTTTTGTACATATAAACTATTTTTGAGGTTAGAATGTATAAGTTGGAGGGAGAAAAGTAATATAATAGAAAACTGGAATTGCAATGCCTAGAACTTTGAACATACTGTTCTTGGCAGATTTGACTGTATTGGAAATTAAGCCTGAGTTGGGAACCCAGAGGCAGTACTGAAATTGTCTATCCCAGATAGAAAATTTATAGAACCAGGGTATAGGTAGAAAAGATGGAATAGGATCTGATCTCCACATGCCCAAAGATATTCATGGCCTGAAGTTTAATAATCCTACAAATACACTGATAATCTGTGCTGATTTAGCATTTTAAATTACATGATACTAACAAATTTAGATTTTCGAAATATTTTCTTCTGGTTGACCTGGAATATCTCAAGCTTACTTGTCCCACCAATGTCCTTATAATAAGCCAAAACGAAAATGTATATGTTTGATTCTGATTACTAGATTTTATAAAACTCAAAGTTCTTTCCTTGTTATCCTAGAATATTAATTTGCTAATATACTTTTTTTAATTTACCTCCCAAAAAAGACTTAAAAGACTAATAGATTAGTTGACCCTTACAGTATTTGTAAAGATTTTCTGCTCTAGAGATATCCATGATGGTAGGCAATTTCCATTTGGAGAACAATCATTTATGTCATGAGCAAAATTATATTTAAATCATTGGTTCAAGAAACAATCTTGCACATTTTAGAAAGCCCTATTCATTTAGTTTCTTCTGTGAAAGTAGTTTCCAGTTTTTTACCAAAACTTTCTTTCTTCCAATGAGATATTAAATGGAATCCAACATACAAAACAGATAACAGTGTTTGAAGGGGGAGACCTAGACTCTCCTAGCAGCACTTCCTGTGTCCTTAGAGTCCTTTTTGGGAAAGTTGAAATCTACTAATCCAACCTAAATAATAGAAATCATTCAATGTGTACAGGAGGCAAATAGGAAATTACCTACTCTCCTAAAAATGGTTAAGTATGTCAACCACGCATTAAACCCTTTTACAAGTACAAAAGCATAATAGTGTTAACTAGAACAGCTGTCCTTAGAAACATCCTGGGAGCCACAAAGAGAAGCCATGTATGTTCTTTGACATTTTCTAAAGGCCATGTTAAAAAAGTAAAAACAGGTAAAATCAACTCATTTCAGTGGGTTTTAAGTATAAAGCAAATTATTAATGAGATAGTGGGTTTTTGTACTGTACTTAGTCTTTGAAATCATATATGTATTTTACATTTACAACACATCTCAATTTGGACTAGCCATAATTCAAGTACAGGTTTAGTATTTCATGGTAAAAGTATTTTGTACTTAAATAGCTAAATGTCCTTGGATTTGGTGGGCAGGGAGAGAAAAAAGGAATCAGATGAGCCAGAATTATTCATTATGAACCAAATGCTCTGTAGTGACTATTGCCATAAAGAAGCTCCAGTAAATAGAATGACGTGTAGTACTGTTACTTGGTTCATATCATTACTCTGAAACTCACTAGGTCATATAATTTTCTTATAGCTAATGCTTTTATTTCCTTGAAACTCTAGTTCATAAAATTAAATGCATAATTGTGTGGTACAGTGCAAATATAAGAGAGAATACAAGAGCTCAGGCACCATGGCTGTGCTGGAGATTTTATATACTATGCTTAAGGTGAAACAAAATAGTCTTAAGCATAGCAAACAAGGTTGATTTGGTGAGAAGAAAACAGGGAAAATGTGCTATCATTCCTTCTTATTTTGAAATATTAGCTGTTTTAAAATTTAAAGCAGTATTTGTTATAAAAATTATTTTTCAAAGCAGCAATATAACTGACATTTCAAAATCCAGTAAAAGGTATTTTGACTTATAAAGTCGGATCTCATATTAATCATGTTTTGGTTCAGATGTTTCTAATTCCTATTTGTGCTTAGTTACTTTTTACCCTAGTTTGAAGACAGATCAGCATTGTTTTAGGTTATCAATAAGCACTTCAAAGTTAACAGGTTATCATTTGTTATTTACTTAATTTGTTCAGCTTAAGGGACTTAACTCCATATTTTCCCTCCTGACTGTATTTAAATTTGTAATGTTTTGTCCATGTGTGTCCTTGTGTATCTCGGTCTATTGGCAGAAGAACTAAAGAGCTATGGTATACAAGACATATTTGTTTTCTGCACCAGAGGGGAACTGTCAAAATATAGAGTTCCAAACCTTTTGGATCTCTACCATCAGTATGGAATTATCACTCATCACCATCCAATTCCAGATGGAGGGACTCCTGACATCACCAGCTGCTGTGAAATTATGGAGGAGCTTGAAATTTGCCTTAAAAATAACCGAAAAACCTTAATACAGTACGTTCTCCTTTTCTCCATATAATACATGAGCAATGCCCCAGTCAAAAATGATTTCTCAAATTATTGCATCCGTATGCACTTATTACCTACCTTGTATTTCATTGGAAAGATTTAAAGGAGGTAACACATGAAAAGTCCTGCACAATGCCTGGCACAGAACAAGCACTCAGATATTTGCCATGATGATTTTTGAAGAGTAAGGACAATGAATGAGTAGCTAGGGAAATTTTTAGAATAGGGTAACAGGCTTTTTTTTTTGTTCCTTTTCCTTTTGCCTTAGACCTTTACTTATGTTTAGGGATACTATCCTTCCCAAAAAGGTCAGGGTGTCATTCTTGTTATATAACAACACCTCAACTATCGGTCGACCTTTCAGTCACTTTCTTCCAACAGCAAGAAAGTCAATTTTTTAAAACATTAGTAGAAAAGGAATCATCCCTAACCCATGAGCAATCCTAAAAACAGGACTTGAAAATTTTATTTGATGATATGAATTTGCTACCTGAAAGAAAGAGAAGAGACTCACATTTTTTGTCAGTGGTTGTAAATAAGCTACTGGTATCAAAGTTTAAAACAAAACAAAATGAATTAAGGGCGAAAAACGGGAGAGAAGAAAAAAGCTTGGAGAAAGGAAGAGAGTGACAATCAGCAGTAGACAGTAGCACTGCAGACTCGAAGTGGTGTCATGGAAAGGAACATAGTTAGGCCAGAGGTGAGCCCCACAAAGCAGAGGGGAACCAGCTACAGAGAGAAAACTAGTCCTTCTTTGTGATTGCTTTTTTTTTTTCTTCCGGTATCTTAATCTGTGTAATCCTTTCTGGAGCAACATAGAACGTTAAGTAGTGTGATACCTCAAAAGCTCTAAGGTCGCTACTATGGGCTAGAAAGTATACAAACTATACCAAATAACACAGTCTCAGGGCGCCTATTAAAAGGGCAAGCCCAGCCAGCTTCTCTCACCTTAGACCAAGAGTTCTGGGGTTCCACACCAATAGTTTATGTTTTTAAAAACAAATCAGCCTAGTACAGAGGTCTTTGGGAACACACATCTGTTTATGGCCAAACTAAACCCTGATGTAGAGAACCGTAAAGCAAGAGAGAAAGAACTAGAAGTCATTTTATCTCCTACAATTTCCAAACTTACTCTATAGAAAAACATCATCTCTCATCTAGTACTAATTGTAGAAACAAAATTTTAGAATACAATTATCTATGTAAATTTGCTGGTAAGTCTAAGCAAAATAGCATCAGATACATGGAACTGGTGAAAAAATAATTTACAATTTTGGGGCCCATTTTTCAAAAAATTCTGATTTTTTTTTTTTCTCAATCTTTGAAAGCTTCTGCTGAAAGATTACTAGAAATCAAACTAGCTCAGTTTAGAGAAGCTTAACAAATTCTACTCTAGCAGGTTCCAACAAACCAAATGCTCTAGTGTTTGAACACAAACAGGACAGAAAGGTGAATAGGCAGTCTTGCTTATGTCAAATGCTTCAGGCTCCCATAAAATAAAGCATCTGATGACTGGAAATTTTCATTATCCTAGACTTTTCAAAGGTGTCCCTACAGTGACTAATGTTTGTTCAGACAAAGATTTTCTATCTATTCTCCCATCCTTGAGTACCGACATTGCTACACAGCTCTAGAGTTATTCCTCAGAAACAGCATCTGGTAAATTTTTTCCTGTTCTGTTTTCTATCTGTGCTGCCTCACTGGCTTTCCTGGGACTTTTTTATTCCTTTATCAAATCAGTGCCTATTGTATTATACCATTTCCTAGGGCTGTTATAACAGAGTACCACACACTGGGTAGCTTAAAAAACAGGAATTTATTTCCGCCCAGGTCTAGACGCTTGAAGTCCAAATCAAGGTGCCAGCAGGGCTATGCTCCCTCTGAGACCTGGGTAGATTCCTTCCTCTCTTGTTCCTATCTTCTGGTGGTGGCCGGCAATCCTTGGCATACTTTGGCTTGTAACTGCATCACTCCACTCCTTGCCTCTGTCATCACATGATTCTCCCTGTGTGTCTGTGTTTTCACATAGAGTTTCCTCTTAGAAGGACACCACTCATACTGGATCGGGCTTCCTTGGTGACTCAGACGGTAAAGAATCCGCCTGCAATACAGGACACCCAGGTTCAATCATTGGGTCAGGAAGATCCCCTGGAGAAGGGAACAGCAACCCACTCCAGTATTCTTGCCTGGAGAATTCCATAGACAGAGGAGCCTGCCAGGCTACAGACCATGAGGTCACAAAAAGTCAGACACGACTGAGCAACTAACAAAATTTTCAAATAAGGTCACATTCATTGTACCAGGGATTAGGTATATATCTTCTCAGGGACAACAGTTCAACCCAGTGTATGAAGCACTGTATATGAAATATTATGAATACAAAGCATATACTCTGAGATGCAGTTCCCACCCTCAAATAAACCACAGCTAACGACGCTATCACACAAGTATAATAATACTCAAACAGGTGTATACGCGGCAGTACATAGGATGGCAACGGTTTCTGTGGGGGAACAGAGGCATTTCAGAAGTTGAAATTTGAGCTAGATTTTGAAGGATAAGTAGGAGTCAACCAAACAGAGGAGGAAAGATAAAGGCAGCAAGAGATAGAAGTGGTACGTTTTAATCTTACAGAAAGCCACTGAAATATTCTTTCTGTCTTTATACAGTAGAACTTCATCTCTGAAACAGGCCTATAGCCAGGACACTGCAGAAAGCAAGTTCATGAGTTACCCAGGGGTCAGTACCTGTTTGATCCCGTCTCACATCCTGTTACAGACATGTATCTACAGCTCTGTCTACACATACACCACTGTAACCGATGTACTTGATGAGTTGTCAGCACCTAAATGGAATCAGTACACTCTCTTAGAAAAGTCAGGGAGTGTCTAATACACTTTTTTAGGATCTTTGAGACTGATTAAAGTGAATGTTTTCATTGCTTTAAGAATTGATCCTCATTTTCCTAGAAAATCCAGCTATAGAGAACTGCTCATTTCTTCACAATGCTACATAATAGCAGCTAATGTTCATCTATTTCTTACTCTGTGCCAAACTCTGTTGTAAGCTTTACACATGTTACCCCATTCAACCCTCACTATGACATAGATACTGTTGCTGTCCCCACCTTATAGGTGAAAAGCCTGAGGCCCAGAGAGGTTAAATAACTTAGGCTAAGGCATCTAATAAGTGACAGAGTCATGATTCTCAATCCCAGGCGGTGGGGCTCCAGAGCCCAAGCTCTAACCCTACAGGATACACTACCTCTGTACTCTTACTACATGACCGAAGAGTTCTTTATATGGACTTGTCTCACAACTACTAAGGTTTTGTTTTGAGAAAAAGAGGCAGTTGGTAAAACTAGTCTGATTTCTATCAATTTAGTAACATGTTACACTCCTCAGATGTTGAAAGTGAAAGTGGCTCACGACTCCGCAACCCCATGGAATTCTCCAGGCCAGAGTACTGGAGTGGATAGCTGTTCCCTTCTCCAGGTGATCTTCTCAACCTAGGGATCGAACCCAGGTCTTCCACATTGTAGGCCGATTCTTTACCAGCTGAACTACCAGATGTTGAAAGAGGTCAATAAAAAGGTTTTGCTTTCCTTGGCCCTTTGAGGTATACAGAATACCTCCCAGCAAACAAATAAGCATACTTTGCTCTTGACTGATTCATTCAAAGATACTTATTAATCTCTGTGGGTGCAAGGCACTGTGCTAGGCATTAGAGGAGAAATAGAAGGCAGAAATAGCAAGTCTCTGGTTATAATTGTTGGGATGGAATGAAAATGTACAAACTTCAAAACTGTATTTCCCTTTCAGCTGCTATGGAGGACTTGGGAGATCTTGTCTTGGTAAGAAATATATTTCCATTATTCAGTTTTTGTTTTTTACTTCAAAGTAGGAAAACTCACTTTTCTGGCCCATATGCTCACTTTGTATGAAAATCAGACAGAACATAATATATGTCTACTAAGACCCAAAGGATTATTTAAGGCCCTACATTTAGTGTTCCTTAGAATCTTGGATGAGAGTAGAGTGGGAGGTGTTTTCAGCATTGCTTTAGAGAACTCTGGAAAACAATTTTTACGTCTTAGCACCTGCCTTCTTGTGTTTTATTTTCTAACATCTTCCGAATGCAAGTATTATGATACAGTAACTTCTAAATATCCGCGGGTAACATAAGCATAAAAACCTTAGTTACATATGTTAACTTTAAACTTTTCAAAAATATGTTGGAAAAATAGCTAATGAAGTAACACAGTGGGAGTAACAATTATTCCTTTTAGTGTTGGACAGTATCAAAATTACAAACTTTTGTGTAAAGATACTATCAGGATGAAAAGACAACCCACAGAATGGGAAAAAATATTTGCAAACCATGTTACCTAGACTACATAAAGAACTCTTATAAATCAATAAAAAGACAGACAACCCAATTAAAAACTGGGCAAAGGATATGAGCAGACATTTCTCCAAACAAATCACTAAGAAGCACCCAGAATAATGCTCAACATCTTAGTCATCAGAGAAATGCAAATCAAAACCACAATGAGATAACCACCTAACACCCATTAGGATGGCTATTATCCAAAAAATGGAAAGCAAGTTGGCAAGGGTGTAGAGAAACTAGAAACTTAATACTCTGCTGCTTGGAATGAAAAATGGTGCAGCTGCTTTGGAAAACAGCCAGGCAGTCCATCCTCCAAGTTACCATATGACCCAGCAATTTCACTCCTAGGTATATATACAAAAGAAATGAAAACATGTTCATACAAAACTTATGAACACTTATAGCCATATTATTTACAACAGCCAAAATATGAAAAAGCGTAAATGTCCACATCAACTGACAAAGGGATAAACAAAATGTATAGCCATACAGTGGAATATTATTCAGCTATAAAAAGGAATGAAGTACATGCCACCATATGTAAATATCTTGAACACATAATGCTAAGTGAAAGAAGCCAGTCACAAAAGACAACATATGATTCCATTTATTTGAAATGTCTAGAACAGGCAAATCCATAAAGACAGAAAGTAGATTAAATGTCGCTTAGGGGAGGGGTGACAGGATGATGAGTGATAGGGGGATGAAAACAAAAAGGTACAGGGTTTCTTCCTGAGGTAAAGAAAATATCCTAAAACTGTGGAGATGGCTACACTAAAATCCACTAAATGAATTGTGGGATATGAATTTTAATCACTCACTAAAGCAGTTTTAATAAAAAGAATGAAGCCAGTGTTAAATTTTAATTCAACTGCATTTAAAATCATAACTGTCAAAAACACACACTAAAAAGTGTTAGCCTTTTAATTCATTTCAAATAATTACAGCAAACTCAGACTTCTGCACAACAGAAGTCTAAACTAAATATGAATTGTTGTACCCCATCATCAATTTAGAATATACATAATATATGCTTTTTCTCTCATGTTCTACTAGTAGCCGCTTGTCTCCTCCTATACCTGTCTGACACAGTATCACCGCAGCAAGCCATCGACAGCCTGAGGGACCTGAGAGGATCTGGAGCAATACAGACCATAAAGGTAAGAAGTTCTCGGGAGGCTGTGGTTAGGGACGGACTGTCACAGTGCAACACGTCCTCACAGGGGCTATGAAATTCCAAAGCATCCTGTTATCCATGTATCACCTGTTTAATTTTGACTTTTTAAATTTACATTTAAATAAGTTCAGCTTTTCCAAACAAAATAATGAAAAATTATGAACTTTCCAGTTTATTCTTCCAGGATCCATTCCTTTTCAGTTTTTGGCCATTCAGTTCTGGGAATGAATTCTGTCACCTGGAAAAATGAGGCAGTTTTTACTATGAAAGTGGTAATTTCCTGGGCAGACTTTTGACTGAAAAGTAGCTCATGAAGATACTCTTATGGTATCATTAAACATTTAACAAACACAGATGAATGACTCTAATAGAAAAAAAAAATGTAAAGTCATTCTAGATATCCTTTGCTGTGACTAACCAAAGTGACATCTTTCCATTTACTTTCTCTTTAAAACCAAAAACATTTGAGTAGCAGTGCCCCAAAGATATTACTGATGTGTAGATCTGTAATGCCAACAGAAAACTATATCCAACTGAATGCAGAGTTCCAGAAAATAGCAAGGAGAGATAAGAAAGCCTTCTTAAGTGACCAATGAAAAGAAATAGCGGAAAACAACAGAATGGGAAGACTAGAGCTCTCTTTAAGAAAAACTGGAGTTACCAAGGGAATATTTCATACAAACATGGGCACAATAAAGGACAGAAACGGTATGGACCTAACAGAAGCAGAAGATATTAAGAAGAGGTGACAAGAATACACAGAAGAACTATACAAAAAAGATATTAATGACCCAGATAACCACTATGGTGTGCTCACCTAGAGCCAGACATCCTGGAGTGCGAAGTCAAGTGGATTTTAGGAAGCATTACTACAAACAAAACTAGTGGAGGTAATGGAATCCCAGCTGAGCTTTAAAAGATGATGCTGTTAAACTGCTGCACTCATTATGCCAGCAAATTTGGAAAACTCAGCAGTAGCCACAGGACTGGAAAAGGTCAGTTTTCATTTCAATCCCAAAGAAAAGCAACGCCAAAGAATGTTTAGTTACCATACAATTGCACTCATCTCATATGCCAGCAAGATTTTGCTCAAAACCCTTCAAGCGAGGCTTCAGCAGTTTGTGAGCTGAGAACCTCCAGATGTACAAGCTGGATTTAGAAAAGGCAGAGGAACCAGAGATCAAATCTCCGACATACAGTGGATCATAGAAAAAGCAAGGGAATTCCAAAAAACATCTACTTCTGCTTCACTGACTATGCTAAAGCCTTTGATTGTGGATCACAACAAGCTGTGGAAAATTCTTAAAAGAGATGGGAATACCAGGCCACCTTACCTTCCTCCTGAGAAACCTGTATGCTGAAAAGAAGCAAGTTAGAACTGGACATGGAACAACAGACTGGTTCCAAATTGGGAAAGGAGTACATCAAGGCTGTATATTGTCACCCTGCTTATTTAACTTATATGCAGAGTACATCATGCAAAATGCTGGGCTAGATGAATCACAAGCTGGAATCAAGGTTGCTGGGAGAAGTATCAGCAACCTCAGATACACAGATTACACCACTTTAATGGCAGAAAATGAAGAGAAACTAAAGAGCCTCTTGATGAAGGTGTAAGAGAGCCTATCACTTCCTGGCAAATAGGTAGGGAAAATGTGGAAATAGTGTCAGATTTCATTTTCTTGGACTCCAAAATCAATGCAAACGGTGACTACAGTCACGAAATTAAAAGATGCTTCCTCTTTGGAAGAATAGCTATGTCAAACCTAGACACAACTTTTTAAAACTTTGGAAAACTCAGCAGTGGCGGAGTTTTAAAAAGCAGAAACATCACTTTGCCGACAAAGGTCTGTATAGTCAAAGCTATGGTTTTTCCAAGTCAAGAATGGATGTGAGAGTTGGACCATAAAGAAGGCTGAGCGCCAAAGAATTAAAGCTTTCAAACCGGTGCTGGAGAAGACTCTTGAGAGTCCCTTGGACCAGTCAATCCTAAAGGAAATCAGCCCTGAATATTCATTAGAAAGGGTGATGCTGAAGCCAAAGCTCCAATACTTCAGCTACCTGATGTGAAGAGCTGGCTCACTGGAAGACTCTGATGCTGGGAAAAATTCAGGGCAAGAGAAGGGGGCCACAGAGGATGAGATGGTTGGATGGCATCACTGATTCAATGGACATGAGTTTGAGGAAACTCAGGGAGATTAATTACGGACAGAGAAGCCTGGCATGCAGCAGTTCATGGGGTTGCAAAGAGCTGGACACAACTTAGCAACAGAACAACAACAATGCTAACTTGCCTTCCTTTCCCAGTTACTGGTCTCAGCTTTAGGACTAAGTCAGAGGAGCAGGTTAAAATCAAATGATGCTTCAAATTTAAGATATTCCTAAGTATCTCTTTGACAAGAACAAATTACACGGACAAACATGTGTATATGTGTGTGTATGTACGTGTTTTGCATCTTTAATCTTAAGCCCACATTAATATGGGCTGTCAATTTATCACCCCAGCATTCTGGGGCAAACATGGTTCTTCCATCTATATGCTGATATAAGTTAAGTTAGCAGTATGCAAGCCCAACTTCTCAATTAGTAATACAAAATGAGATTTTGGGCAGGGTAAGAATATCCTCTGGGCAGCTGTTAAAACTCTAAATGAATTAACTTAAGAATCTATTTTGCTTATCTGCTAAGATTAGCAATTTTATTTCAGTATTTTCTATTATGCAAATTGTTCCAAAATCATTTTATCATCACAAAAAGCAGACAACTAAAGCTTCTGTAAACCAAGAAATAAATTTTTCTTGAATATACTATTAATTGCTGCAGACAGTGCCCTTCCCTGTGGACTTACTCCCCAGGAGAAAATGCATTAGAAATAGAATACCAGACTTGGTTTCGATCCCTGGGTTGGGAAGATCCCCTGGAGAAGGCAACAGCTACCCACTCCAGTATTCTGGCCTAAAGAATTCCACAGGGTCACAAAGAGTCGGACACAACTGATTGACTTTCACTTCTTGTGTTATTTTTAATCTTATTTGCTCCTTCCAGTAAAGGCAGAAACAATTTTACAGACATAAAATGCTCAGCTGTATTTCATGATACCTGCTAATTTTTAGAGATTTTTAAAGCAAGCTCTTCACACTATATATAGCTTTTGTTGTTATTTAATCATAAGTCATGCCCGACTCTTTGCGAACCCACGCACTGTAGCCCTCCAGGCTGCTCTGGCCATGGGATTTCCCAGGCAAGAATACTGGAGTGGGTTGCCATGCCCTCCTCCAGGGGATCTTCCTGAACTAGAGATCAACCTCGGGTCTTCTGCACTGTAGGTAGATTCTTTACCACTGAGCCACGAGGGAAGCCCTGTATGTAGCTTCACTGAAAGATAAAACTTCCCCAAGATGTAAATGCCTCCTTACCGAAAAGGATGTAGAATCGTTTTTACCAAGCATTATTTTGATTCCTGATTCCAACTAGTATCATGACTACTCTGGCAATTAGCTTTCTACAATGTATTTCAGTGTTATCTTTACTTTTTTCAGCAATATAATTATCTTCATGAGTTCCGGGACAAGCTAGCTGCACACCTTTCATCAAGAGATTCACTATCAAGATCTGTATCTAGATAAAAGAATTTCAAATAGCATATATATATATATATATATGACCATGTCTGAAATTTGAGTTCTCTAATAGCATTTGTATTGAAACTACTATTATCAAACTGAATGTAATGAATGTAAATGTACATGTGCAGATATTCCTAAAGCTTTTACTGACAAATTTCATTGTGTCTTTTTCATATCTTAGAGGAGACAGAAAAACTGTTAATACAATTTTCCTTTTAAAAATACACCAGCTGTTCTGCTGTATTTTACCTAGAGGTAATGCTGAAAAACAGCATATGGAAAAATATATTTTTATTTTTTTTACCACATTCTTACCTCATATTATTATTGGTAACTGCTGGGTGGCATATGACATAGTAACACATGAAAACTTTGCTACAAGCACCAGGCTAAAATTATTTAAATAACTCTTACCCTCTATTCCTCTGAAAATTTCTCCCACGGTTTTCTCTACCTCATAGATATACAGAATTGTGAATTTGTCACCTCCCTCCCAATGCCCGATCATCCCCAAGTTTTTATCCAGCATTTACTGGAATTTTCCGAGATGAGGAATTCATTGGTTCAGACAGCTGATTTACAGCATTGTTTTTTTAACCCTATGAACTGCAATGGAATGAATTTAATACCTCTTTCACATTTATTTTATAAAGCACTTACCTGAAGTTTAAGTCTCCAGTTTTCTCACTCCTTCACTTCACACTCTGTTACTTGTGTCTTTGTCTTTAAATTTCACGCTGAGCTACCAAAAGCAAGCATTTGCATACAAGGATCATACTGTGAGTCAAAGTTACCTGTTTTAAGAGACGTCAGCAGTTTCAGTGCTGCAGAATCCCATGGCTCTCATGCCTACTGGTAGTCACAAAGGTGACCAACGGAGGAGGCACTTCCACACAAGCAAAGCAGATTTCACCACATCAACCCTTAATTCGTAAATAGTCGTATAATTACCAAAAGTCTTACTATCTCTCACCCTTCTTGCCCTTATGAGCTACTTTAATTTCATTAGAGAATACTTTAAAATATTTACTAGCACTGTTTGGGAACTTCAGACCAGAGTCTCAGAATGTACCATAATCAATGTTTTATTACTTTAGAACTTAAGGTTTTCACTCTAAGACTCTTAACGAAGATGGGAGAATCATATATCATTAATGATTTCTGACTGAAGATAATAAATGCCAAAAGTTATAACAAATTATTTTTTTAAGTACAGCCTGCAGTAATAGATTGACCTTTCTCATGATTTTGTTATAACCAAGTACAATTTAAAATCACTCCATTAAGCTTTAAACAGTCACTGAAACTGACATTACCAAATCTTATTATCAGCTTTGTCCCAATATATAGCTTACCCATGAATATCTAAGAATAGCAGAAAAAATTTTAGCATGGACCAATCAACTCCTTAAATCAATTGAATTTTCAAAGTACATGCATCTCAATTTCCACTGTCAAGTGCTAGTTAAGCCTTCCACAATAAAATGCTTGACTATTTTACTAAGTATAAGGGAAAACATCAATTATTCCATAACAAACGTGGGATGTCACTACACAAATATAATTATCCAGTAAAGTTTAATAACATATAATTCCAACATTCTTGGAAAAGAATTTTCTCTGGTTAATCTACAGGACAGCCCGCAAAACACTAAGGGAAGGGAGGCAGAAAGACCTGCTGGAATCCTGGTCATACACAAGCCAGTTAGTTGCTGAAATAGAATCAACACACAAAACTCAACTGTTATCCACAAACTACACAAGGAAACATTTGAGACAGTTTTTATTAAATATACAAAAGCAAAATAAAGCAAGCAAGCTCAAAGAAGGCAGGACAACATAAGGACATTGTCTTTGGATGGCGTACAGCACCATTAAAGTTAACTTAGATTTTAACAAACCATGAACACAGATAGCTAACTACATTCTGTGTTTTCCTTAGTAGTTTTAAGATCTACCTAGTCATCAATTTATTATTTAAGAAATTTTTCTTCTCCATAATACAAGAACATTGTAAACAAACAAATGTAACCGTTTAGGAAAAGCACTATACGATAAGTTAACTTATTCATTCTTTTCTATGTCAAGATGTTCTCTACATCTTCCACAATACACATTAATAAAACTAATGTAGGGTAAAACTTTCACTCCAATCCCACAAATCACCTTAATGGTTAATACTGTTTTCCAAAACCAAGCAGAACAAGCAGCAGAGCTGTTTACTCTTTGTAAGACATTTAGCTTTAAAACCATTAATTTTAATCAAAGCAAAATTGTTCCAACAAAGCTATTCAACATATCCCGAAAGAGAACCCCATTTTCTCTCTTGGCATTGCCCTGCAGTATTAGTTCAGAACTATCTGCTGAGCTGTAATACTAGTGTCAGAGACTAATTAGCTACTGGTCTGACCACAGATCAATGCCTGGTTTGAGCAAAAGAGCTTAACTTATGAGATTAATATTATTAATAGTTTCCTAAAACAATGACTACAAAGTTTCATGAACAATGCTAGACAAGGTATCAGTATTTCTATCTGTCCCCTTTGAAAAGTGTTGTTTCAAATATTTTGGCTGTCAAAACTTCTGATTTACAATTATACAAGTGATTATCAACAAATGCACATTTGTGAGTGGTGAAAGTTAGTTGCACAGTCGTGTCCGACTCTTTGTGATCCCATGGACTGTAGCCCACCAGGCTCCTCTGTCCTTGGAATTCTCCAAGCAAGAGCACTGGAGTGGGTTGCCATTTCCTTTTCCAGGGGATCTTCCTGACCACGGGATCAAACCCAGGTCTCCTGCATTGCAGGCAGATTCTTTACCAACTGAGCTTTAAGTAAGTAAATGAGATATATATTTTTAAATACAGATCATTTTAATGGACTTGATGTTGTCACACTGCTGTGTGAGATAGGGCAACCAACATGAAAGCTGGCCCTCCTGCAGAGTGTAAGAAGAAATCCACAAAAGTCATTCTTTGCACTACGGCAGTAATATTCCATGAACGCTGTCTGTAAATATATACTGGAGGAAAAGTGAAGTGTTGTAGCAAGGAAAATAATTTGCTAGTTTCAAACTATATCTACATCTCTATTTCCTTTCTATGCAATTATCTTACATATTTTCAAAATATGTTTTCTGCAGAGAACTCTATGAACACTATTAGCATAAGTGGTCCTCGAGCCAAAAACACTGAAGAGGCTTTAAAAGACACACACTGCAGACTGCCCTGCCTTCTGTCGCTGTGTGTGAGACCATTACCTGGGTATCTGAACTTGACCACAGGTCCGAGCATTCGAGGTATGAGGCCTCTCAAATGCTTTAGTACTATCTGATACATGTCCAAAGTGGATTATCTGGTCACTTCCTGTCACTACCCTCTTCCCATGGAAAGTAATTCAAACTTCAAACTAATTAGTAGTTTATGTGCAGCCTGTTACCCAACTCTCCTCTACCCTGGGATGGGGAGTGGGGAGTATCAGTTAAATATTGAGAAAATTATCAAATAATATTAATAAAATTCAGATTCAGGCATTCGAGAATCTACCCCTATGCCTCCTTAGCACTAATAGGACATATTGCCATGATACAATATTATTATTCTATAACTGCTAAATAGATTACATTTGTTACCTAATATTTTTAATGCAGGGGAATCTGCAGTACCAACAGCAAGTTGCTGATATAGATAAAAACCACAGGAATGATTTCAGAGAGTTGGAAAGCTCTTAAAACACAACAGCAAAAGTAATTGTAACAAAGGAAAAAAGAATTCCTAAAACAGCTGTGGCTGCAGAGGGTACAGTCTTGACTAAAGCTGAAAAGGATTATGAACCCAGACTATTCAGCTGGACATGCAGGAATAATAGATATATGGCTAGGACCACCCAAACCAGATTAACGGGAACAAATTAAATTTAGAGCAAAGAAAAAAACCACTGGCATATTGTCAAATGGAACTAGTTTCTGCTTTTTCTTGGTAAGTGCCTTAATTTCTTAAAACACTGGTGAAGGTAAAGAGCAGATATTACAAGAGCATCCAGGTACCCAAAATTCTAATCATCTACATGCCTAGGCCCCAACAACCTACCACTGACTGTCAATCATCCTTGAGGGATCAGCTTTGTGAAACACATGATGGTGGCTTCCACAAACTGCAACCAATAAACCTGGCATTAATCCTGGAGAATACTGTGAAATCATTATTAAAAGGATGTGTGTTAACATTCATAAAGCAACGTGGTGTTTGCTAAGAGATAGGAAGGGCTCATGAAAATACTTTGACAGCGATACAAAAGTAACTACTTCAGAAAACTTATCTGAAGTACAGAAGACTTGGCCAAGTCTCCTATGATAAAAAGTTATTGTGAACAACAAAGAAAAATGAGTGCCTGCTGGTACAACTGGGTGGATTAGAAGCTGAACGGCTGCTTATGCTCAGATCACGGGTCTACAGTACCAAACTAGGGCTCAGTAAACAATTGACCGCGTGAACTAACGAACAGTCAGATCCCTTGAGGCGTGCTCCAGACTACAAAACTCAAGGTCTTTAAGCGCCTCTCATTATGAAATGGTTTGACTCTCCTCACTCTCTGGTTCTATATCCTCTTCTTCAATGCATTTACCCCTATTACCCAATCTCAAAATGGTAACCTTCTCCTAACGGTGGGGAAGCATTTCTTCACTATTAGAGCATAAAACAGCATCTAATTCAAAGGCTACTTAGAATAAGACTTGCACAAACACATCCATAAATTGCCTTGGTCATTACATGGAATTTCTACATATGGTTTTCTTCCTTGATCCTTTAAGAAACTTTGAACCACTTACACTATTTTCAATTGCCTTAACTTACTCCTCTCAAATAAACCACAAGAATGCTTATGAAAACATGCAAGCCATAAATCACCTGCCTTTCAAGCAGCAGCAAAAAAAAACCCCAAACACACATGTATAACTCATTTCACCTTAAAAACCTGCTGTTTCAAAAAGGGAAAAAATACTTTAAACCTTTTAAGTTTCACAACCATTTTTAATTATTAAGAAAGATGATGATGCTATGCCATCATTGTTTATGAATCTTATCAAATGACAACAGATGATAATGTACTTAACCATTTAAAAATTGTCCTTTTTAGATCCAAGCATGGTATTAAAAAACAAAAAACTAATACTCTACTATCTTCTTAAAAAACTGACAGTGATATGTCTTTATTTGGAATAAGCAAGTTTAAGAAATAGCTATTTATAATCTTTAAAACAATGCACTGAAAATAAGTCTTAATTTCAGAGTTTTATTGTATTGCACTAAAGGAACAGCAGGATGGTTATACAATGTTCTCTCATTCGGTTTTGAAAATCTAAAGTACTTGCAAATTCTTAAGAATATGTTTACCACCAGATTAGAACATTTAGTAACCAATTTCTTAATAAGTAAAGTCTCACAAATTAAAAACACATTTAAAATAGCTTTAAATGCATTCTTCACAAGTAACTCAGCATATATTTTTGTGTCATGTTCACTTATGCTTAAGAATTAAAGCAAGTATATTACTCTGGTGGAAATATGGGGAAATCTCTCATTCATGCAATATACAGGGATAGTATTTCAAGTCCAAGGGAAAAAAATCCCACTCTTATTTTTTTAATGCATCCATATATAATCACCTACATGATAGATAAGGAAACCCATGAAGTTTCCCACAGGTCAGATACATATTTTCAGTTCATCAGAAGCACCTGATATCTACAGCTAATTTATAATTAAATAGTATTTCAATAAAACCAAAATGAGCCCTACAAGTTCCTATAAACAAAAGCTTCCAATGGACTAAGGACAGTCAATAATTAATGCAATCATTCAAGGGATTATGGCTGTTCCTTAAGGAGTGCAAGTTCAAACCTGTCAACACCAGAGGTATCATTTTATATTAATTTATACGTAATTCCATTTAAATTCTTTATCCGAGTATAACATATGAAAACAGTCTTTCCACAAGCAAAAAATGTGGAAACATTTAAAAAATAAGGAGTCATTTTTAAAGTAACTGATCAGATTCCATAGGCTACTCTTGGAAACAGGATCTTGCTGGATAGAATCCCTCCGTTGGTGGCTTTTTGCATGCACTTAACTGGACCAATTCTTCTAAGCGTTGTTCTAAGAGCTCACCAAAACATAGATCATGCTGAAAAGAAGAAAAAGGCTACTGTTAATTCAAACATTTCTAACTATAAAAACTAACAGCACCAAAAAGTTGAGTCTGCTTTATACAGTAAACTAGTTTGTGGTATCACAGCATCACAGAAAATGGTAAAACCAATGACAGCTTCACAATACGATTTTAATCTGCGCTTATGGACTTTTGCCTACGGTGCGACTGGCTCAGTACATGGGCTGAGTTGTCCCCTATTTCCTTTCCAATTTTAGCAAGTAGAACAGCACAGCTGAAAGCTTAATGGGGGATCAGAGCTTAGAGAAGCAATCCAAACCAGCACACTGCTCCAGAGCTGTATCTAAGAATAGGAGCGAGCATCTCCAAGGGCTCACTTCACGCCAGGCCTTCTGCTAGGCCCTAGGAGGTAGGGTACGTACCATTATTATCCCCATTTTACAGACAGGAATAATCAAGGGAGTTTCCCATCAGAGAAAGGCTCTAGGCAACAGCAGCAGGTTTAAAAAAGCCAAGGAGACCAACAGGCAAAATAAAAAGCAATAACCACTTGATCCTACATGCAGGGTGAGGTGAGAGAGGCATGGTTCAAGAGCATGTATGTCTAAACGGAAATACAAAGCAAGGAGGTGAACAAGCTTGATAGACAATTTAAAACAAATGAATGGGACTTCCCTGGTGGCGCAGTGGATAGGAATCCGCCTGCCAGTGCGGAGGACAAGGCTTTGATGCCTAGTCCGGAGAGACTGCACACGCCACAGAGCAACTAAGCCCATGAGCCACAACTACTGAACCCACGCCTAGAGCCCATGAGCCACAACTACTGACGCCCGCACGCCGCAGCAAACAGTAGGCCCTGCTTGCCAGAACGAGAGCAAGCCCTCACAAAGCAACTAAAACCTAGCGCAGCCAAAAAATATAAAACTTTAAAAATAAACAAAATGAACAACATAGTGCCACCATCTCCTGGTGAACATTTTCCCACAACTCTATCATTTATTCATTCATTTGCCTTCTTTCAACAAGTATGTTTTAAGTGTCTACTAAATGCCAGCACTGTTTCAGACACTTATTATAGAAACTAAAATATGAAAATTAACAAATTAAAAGGACATATGGAATTTCACTTTTCAGAACTTTTTCACTCTGTTTCATGTATGAACATCAGCAGACACTCATTTTTCACAAATATAACCTCTAAAGGCATAAAAATGCATTTTCCATAAATTTAAGTCTAGCACGTCACCCTCTTCCATAACGGAAAATAATAGGAACAAGAAATACGACTACATGCCTACCATTTAATACTAAGCAAGTTTTGAAGTAACAAGAGAACCTTAATTACTGTAATAATTTCATCTAATACAATTTTCTTCATATTTTGAAAATCGGGTGGAAATTTCTCTCCAAGTTGAATATATATCAATACAAAATGGGAGAGATGTATTTACACAAAGAAAAATTATAACTGTATTCTAACCCTAATCTTATTCTAGTTTTAATAAGCAGCTGTTTTCCTCCACCTACAGTAAACCTAGAATGGTGGCTCTCAACCAGGGCGATTTTGCCTCCCAGGGGGCATCTATCTGGTAGTGTCTAGAGACATTTCTGGTTATTAGCACTGGGGCAGGTGGATACTGGCATCTAGTGGGTAGAGGCCAGGGATGCTGCTGAACATTTTACAATGCACAGGACAGCTTCTCACAACAAATTTTATCAGAATATCAACGGTGCCAAGGTCAAGAAAGCCTGATCGGGAGGAATGATATGAGTCCATCTCAGTGTAAAAAGATGAAAATCAGTAACTGCACCATCCTGTATGACAGAACTTTTCTTTCCTTCATGCCATCCAGAGCATGCAAACCAGAAAATAAAGGGTAGAACATACAGTTTAATGAGAATGATTAAAAAATAAACAAACACAATCTTGAGACAGACACTGAGGCAAGCAAAAACTTATTTGCAAAGGCACACAGCCACATGCTCTTGCTCCACCATGGAAAATGAGGACTGTCCTTCACTGACTGACTGAGACTCTGGAAGCAGCATCCCCGCCCCAGTTTTCTGCCTCTGACTGCACATCAGCGGGCTGCCTTGACAAGTACCACTTTATTCAATGTGCGTGAATCTGTCAGTGTGCACTGTGCCATTACCAGTACCACCATTCGGGACATGAGTTATTCTTCAAGTGGGTTTTAAGGTGTTCAGACCTAATGCCTGCAAATGTGGCAGGCAGGAAAGTAAAATGGTATTTTCATTTTTTAAACTTACCCATATAGGTAGTAAAAAAATGCTAGAAGATAAAAAGCTAATTTGCACCATCCTTCTTTCTGACAATATGCTAGAATATCTGCATTCATGATGGTTGTAGGATCATAGAGTCCTGGTCCACTCATCACTGGTCTACTCATATACCTGTAATAAGCACAATTGATTAGCCACTCAGAATGGAAGCTAACCTTCAAGACGGACAGTGGCATTGTTCTCAAATAATATTGGTTACAATGAGAGGTGGTCCACATAGAGAAGCATACTTTTAGTTCTAGGTGGAGTTCTTTCCTTTTATCATCTTAATTTTAAAACTAGAGCCCCTAAAGGGGAAAACAGAGCAGTTAAACAAGGCATATCTGGTCTCCTCCACACCTTCAGAAATCCAAGAGAAATACAAATAACTGTAAAAATGAAATAACGATTTTTTTTTCCTTTCAACTTTCTATTTTAACATAAAGAAGCCTTCACCAAGATGTTCCAAACGTTCACATTAACCATGAGGCTTTGTTCTTCTCTTTTCTGTTCTCTAAATACACGTACATTTTCTTCCTGAGCCATAACAGAGCCCATGACAGATGTGAAACCACTTTACTTCTAAGTATTTCTTCCACATGTACTTCCTAAAGTCAAGGGCAATGAGACTTTGCCTATCTGAAACAAAATATGTTATAAAATATGAATCTTTTATAAATAGCCAAATATAGAGTCATAAAGTAAACAAGGAGAAAGAAATAAAGACACACACTGTACAATCTGATTTACATGAACTTCAGAAATGGACAAAACTAATCTAAGTGACAAAAGATCACTGGTTCTTCTGAGGAAGTTAAGAGGGTAACTGGGATGGGACACAAGGGACTCTTCTGGGGACTGGAAATAATGTATATCTTGATCTGGGTGCTGGTTTCACAAGTGTACACAGACATAAAAATCCACTGAGCTGCACACTTCAGATTGTGTGCACATTACTGTATGTAAGATATAGCTCAATTTTTAAAAAAACCCTTTAACAAATAGTAACATAAGCTCCATAAGAGGTATTAAAGCAGCTATTTATTCATCCATGTGGTTTAGAAAATAAATGCCAACTACTTTGATTTAGGGGGCTTCCCTGGTAGTTCAGTCGGTAAAGAAACTTCCTGCAGTACAGGAGATCCGGGTTTAATCCCTGGGTCAGAAAGATCGCCTGAAGAAGGAAATAGCAACCCACTCCAGTATTCCTGCCTGGAGAATCCCATGGGCAGAGGAGTCTGGTGGGCTACAGTCCACGGGGTCGCAAGGGTCAGACATGACTGAGCGACTAAACCACCACCACTTTCATTTAGGTGACTAGTATGTTAAGAGAATCATATCAACCACAGTATAATTAAAATTTAATTAGGAAAAGTATTAGAAGTGTATCTCAATATTACCTCCAAATATGATATGCCAAGAGGGGCATATTGAGACCCAGTGTAAGCCACTCTGCTGCACAAAGAAACATGACACAGAAGAAAGCATGGATGAGGTACTCTGGAAGGACAAGCTGGAAGAAAAAACACAAGCCAGTTACCGGTTATCAAAACACCTTGGTATTAAGTCAACTGCTAATTTGGAGAGCAGGTGGCAACTAAGTTTCCATAGTGAAAAATCACTTGTTTTCTTAGAATCAGAAATGAAAAATGCTACTGAGTTTTATTTTCATATTTAACTTCTGACCAAAAGCAGGATTATATGCAAACTGACCAGAGGTTATAGCTTGCACTAAAATAATAATATGTGACTCAAAATTTAAAACCCAAATTCTTACAACAGGCTAAATTATACAAAGTTACCACCCAGACTGTGCAAACACAGCTATTTGCTAATCATGTAGAGTAACTTAGAATATTTTTTCTTTCCACTATTTAAAAATGATAAAAATATAAAAATGAAGTATCTGATCACATGCAACAGGATATAAAAAAATTCACAAGAACAAAGCTCCCTTTAGAAGTTTACACATTAGTGTTTTTAAGCCTTTAACAGAAACCAAGGTGCTACAAATACAATATTTAGCAAAACACACATTACCACAAAAGTAACTTTTCAATGAAAGCCAACAGCCAATAATCTCAGCAGGGTTGGAGTGGAAGAACAATAAAATGCACAGATGCAAACAATGTGCTTTCTGCAATGTAGGAGGGAAAAGACTGGGATCTCAACCATGAAACTGGAATTTTCCCCGTTCCTGAGCGCCCAATCCTACACAGCTTTTCTGCTTCTTTCAGCCTGCTTTCTCCAGGGAAGTGCTACAAACACAGCAGACCGGTAGCAGCTCAGAACTCAAAAACAAAATACATCTTTTGATAGCAAGCAGTATTAAGTGAAGAAAAATTAGTCCAAGGAAAATGCTTTTTAGAAATGACCAAGAGTTCTTGCTTTAAATTATCTTTCTCATCCTAAAGATTTCAGTCTAGTGACTCTGTTAAATATAAATACTAAAATCTTTCATTGCAAGTTTCAGCCAGAGTTTCCTACAGTAAGTCACAGCTGCAAAGCCAGTTTCTCAAATGTGCCTGTACTGTACCAGCAGATCTTTCCTGAGGGAAAACTACAGCTGTAGAAATAATACAATTATATTACTTATTCAAGCCCATTTGCTAGTTCTCCCAAATTACCCTTCCCATTCAAAGCTGTAAAGCAAAGTTTTTAATTAATACTATTTTAAATAAAATTCCAGTAAAACTGATTAATCTGTACCACTAACCAGATATTTTCCACAAATTTAAGCAATATAATAATAAGATTAAATTCTGCACATATATATAAACATATAAATATAAATAATATGAACTGTTAAATCAGCATTTAGTTAAGATCAAGGTTAAACATCTGTAAGAAAACAAGAAAACGTCTACAGGAAAATCTTTGAAATACAAAGAGTACAACCAGGACAAACCAAGAAAAATATACATTTTATTAGGAGTTCCACTAAAGCTGCTGTTTATAATACTAGTTTAAATTACAAGATTTTTCTTTACAATATAATAAGCCTATTTCAGTTCTCTAAAAACCAACTGATACAAATCATCATTCAAGTTTTCATTCTACAACTCCAGACTAATGTATGGGGAGAAAATGACTTTAAAAGCATGCTCCCTACTGCTTTTAAACAATCTTCTTTAATAAGACTGATAATAAAGGTCATCTGCAATTCTACCAGTTCTAGTATGAAACAAATGCCACAATCCCTCCCTTCTCCTCAAAGAAGTCCAGAAACTTGTACTATACATCTCTCATGAAGACCAGCACTCTTCATTCCTTAATAATGAAATTTCCCCAGTGGCACAAAATAATTCCATTTAGGAACCAACATTTACACAAAAACTAGTATTCATAAAAAACACCTCATGCAAATATGGCTGAAATGATAGTACTTAAACATGCAAATCGTAATATTCTCTAGATAAGGTTCACATTGTAAAAATTAATTGTATTTGTCTTCCCCCATACTTTGGCAGAATTGTCAAAACAAATTTTCAATAGGGAAAACTGTCAGATGCACTGCTATTGAGCCAATTATCGGCACCCTATCCAAAACACAACTTAGGCTGATGTAGAAACTTCCCTCTGACCCACTGCAGCATTTGGAGGTCCCAAGCACAAAGTGAGAATTTCTTTCCATTAAAAAAAGCTAGAAATCACAAACTGTATGTTAAAATGAAATGAATCCATCTTAGATTTATAGTAAATTAGGAAAACAGAAGAATCTGAACCTAAAAATCAGGCTGTCTGAGTTCCAATTCTTACTCTGTTAGCAGTGTGACCCTGAGCAAAGTGCTCCAACCTCATTAAGCCCCAGTTTACTCTCCTTTAGAGTATGATACACCCACCTCTTAGGACTGTCATGAAAACTGAATGAAAAAACTCAGGTAAAGATGTTTAGCACAGAGCCTGGCACCCAGGATAGCCCTCATCTGATTTCAGCTATTATTATCTTCATCATCATTTGGTTATTTGAGGTAATGAAAAGCCAATGAAAATAGGAAACTACTAATAAACAATCATCAAAAGGAGAAATTTCAACTTCCTGGTAACAATTAAAAAGTTAAGACATTTTACAGTAAACATTACTACTTTCCAATGAGAAAGCAGATTTATCTTATATTTTGTTTCATAAGAGTAGAGAAACAGTTAATACTTTTAACTGTACCTACATCAAGTCCTACTGTATCAGTTCTTTAAAGACAAACTAGGAATGTATTCTATCATGCCTATTTATTTAGGAAACAATGATAAAGAAGCAAATTAACTTTACAGACCCTTTCCAAATACAATCCCTCTGGCATGCCAGTGTTTGAGTTTTACACAGGTCAAGTCTATATATGTTTTCATCTTCATTAACTAATTTTTAAAGATGAGTTAATAGTCTCTCTTGAAGATATACACACTGCTTTCTTACATACAACCTCTCAGTTTCTGACCAGTTCAACAAAAATTCAAACCTAGTCTAAAGGAGAATCTTCCTGAATGAGCAAACTAAATGAAGTAAAAATAAACATATGGCCCCAAGCACAATGGGGCCACATTATAACTAAATCCAGAAGAGCTCAGAACTTAGTGTAAGACAGTTCTGCTTTAGATACTTAGATTGGATATACTAGAAATAACTATGTAGACATTTGTATATAAATTGTTAACCACAAAATTCTGACAGCATGAGTTCGAGGGTAAGCATTACTCCAAGATCCCAGAGCCTATGAACAGAGCTACCCACCTAAAAGGTTCTGAATAAACAGCAGTTGAAAGAGTAAATAAATTCCAGAACCAAAGATAAAAGTAGATATGGTATTAAAGGCTCCACCTACAGACTATCTCAGAGTAAGTCACAAAAGTAGAATAATCTCACCTATTAAAGTCATTTCAGGTTACCCAACTTTCAAACACTGCACCTGATAATCTAATATCGAAGTGCCTATGGCTATAACATTTTTAAAAATGCATGAGCATTTAACAGCTTTCCCTACTTGACTGGGCCAGCAAGCAAACATTTGCATAAAATATGAAATTTCATGAAATCAGAAACCTCAACAGGCATATGAACAGGCACACTGAACAGAACATTTTACAAATACAAATGCCTAGCCCTCCCCATGAAATGAATGCAGCATTAAAACATTAAACTAAAAAGCAGTACACACCTTTAATGCAATTTTGACTCTTTTAATCTTTTTGACCTTTTCAACTGTCTTTGGCCGACAATGTAAAAAGCAGATTGGAAGAATGTTAGTATGACAGCTGACAAGATCACCAGCAGATTAATAATAGTCAGAATAGTCAAGCAGGACAGGAAAAAGAATATTTTTTAAAATTCTGCCTATTTAAAAAAGTACAAATTTATCATGCTACTGAGAATACTGGTCATTTTCAAATTATATCAAGTTAAAAACAAAAACAGTTTAAAAATCTAGAGAAATATCCTATATTATAACTTACAGGATTCAGGGTATTACACTGGTCTATAGGATTCTTGTAATCAGTCTTCAGCTCATCGAATGCTATAATCTAAAATAAAAATAAAATAGTTAGGATCTCTCATTTTAACAAAAAGTGGCAACAAACCTGCCCCATCAAGCAATAATTGAATAAAGTTAATGAGGAAGTGTACTAACTTTACATGTACCAGTTTACAGTAAACACAGTATGTGCTCATTAACAAATAACTAGAATCACATTTAAAGAACTGAAAACATGTATATCATTCTCACTAAAATGATAAATATCTTCAATATTCAATTTTTTCAATGCCTCCACTCAAGTTATTCTCTCTGCTTGAAATGGTCTTTCCCTCAGCCATAATTATTTACAGAAACTCCTCTTTATCATCCTAAAAAACACTCTTCCTATGTCAACCCCTCCCTGTAGATTTCCCTGACTTCCTTGGGCAGAAATAACTGCATGCCTGTCTATAATCTCCACATAGCACAGGGCTTTCTAACGCTACCAGGCTGGCATTTCTCATAACAGAGGAGAGGACTTGAGTTCAGGTTTATGCCCTCTCCCAGACTCTGTGCCCCTCAGAGTGAAGTGTTTTTAATCATCTGTGCATGTCCACCTCCGTCACAGTGTTCAGTGGGACACCAGAAATGGACTTGCTTGCTTCAATTTGTTCCCATTTGTGTCCAAACACACATATTTCAAGGTCCTGCTCTGATTTGGAAATTTCAAGAAATGGCCTCAGAATAGAGGAACACTAAGATCATTAAACTTCACAGCCAGGATTACCACGTAGAGCAGTGCAGCTTCTGCACAGGACCAAAGGCCAGGTGGGGGCACAATGCCATCGCAGGCTCCTGCTGCCAAACACCCTGGCACGCGCTTTGCAACCAGGGGTTGTTCAAGAGGGAGGACTTTCCCAGTCCTTCTGCCTCAAGGGGCGTCTTATTCTAATTCACCTTAAGGCACCACACAGGAAAGAGTAGGCCTGTTTAAGACCACTACAAAAGTGATCAATTTGACCTTGTTTCATGTCCTCGGTATATTCCTACCACGTGCAGATCCTTTCATTTGGTCACCAACCCAAAGACTAAAGAAAGGTAAAGTCCAGGTTAGGGCCAGCTTGAAACAGTTATATACAGGGTAAGGGGAGAGCTCACTCACTTAAAATGGCAGGAGTAAATCAACTTTAATATAAATAAATAAATGAACAAATACATTTTTTAAAATCATATCATTAAAAAAAAATGGCAAGAATCACTAATTGTTCTGTCCAAGAAATAGACTCACAGACTCAAGAGAATGATCTTATGGTTGCCAGGGGGAAAGGATGGAGGGGAAAAGATAGGAGTCTGAGATGGACAGGTATACACTGCTGTATTTAAAATGGATAACCAACAAAGACCTACTGTATAGCTCAGGGAACACTGCTCAATGCTATGTGGCAGCCTGGATGGGAGGGGAGTTTGAGGGAGAATGGATACATGTATATGTATGGCTGAGTCCCTTTGCTGTCCACCTGAAACGACCATAACATTGTTAACTTGCTATACTCCAATTCAAACTAAAAAGTTTAATTAAAAAAAGATGTCAACGGGGGCTAAAAATGTTTCTGTCCAAACTCTGAAAAGAAATGTGGTATTAACATTTAGGGTCAATGAACACAGAATTTCAAAGCCAAAATGCACGAAAAATCAAACTGGGGTGACACACCACTTTGTGGTGTTCAGTGTCAAAATAAGAAGCCAAAGCCCCAAGTTTATGGGAGAGCTATTCTAATTGCTGCCACAAATCACCCAGGGGACAAAGAATTTAATCCGCCCTTCCTCTGGTGGGCTAGGATTAATATCTTTATATGTGAGACAGTGCTACTCAATATTACCAAAAATCACTTAAGTCATATATTTCTACCTTTTAATATGCTGGTTTAAATCCTTAAACCTTAATCCTTAAATCCTGTTAAAATCCTTAGCTTCATAAAAAGATGAGTTTAATTTCTGCAATTTTATAAAATTCACCATCCTGGCCTAATAAAAATTCTAATGCAAACAGAAATGGAAGGAAATTAATTAAACATTAAAATATAAGCTCCATGAAAGCAAAGGTTTTTACTGGGTTCATTGCTCTGTTCCAGGGCCTAAAATAGTGCCTGGCACATACTTAAGTGTTCAATCAATATTTACTGAATATAAGAGGGGAAAGGGGGAAAAAATTGCCCTATGCTTAAAATAAAGTCCAGAATTCACCAAAAGGCATTTTCCTTTAGGCTTCCCTGATAGCCCAAAGAATCCGCCTGCAATGCAGGAGAACCTGGTTCAATTCCTGGGTCAGGAAGATCGCTGGAGAAGGGATAGGCAACCCACTCCAGTATTCTTGGGCTTCCCTTGTGGCTCAGCTGGTAAAGAATCTCCTGCAATGCGGGAGACCTGGGTTTGATCCCTGGGTTGGGAAGATCCCCAAAGGCTACCCACTCGAGTATTCTGGCCTAGAGAATTCCATGGATTGTATAGTCCATGAGGTCGCAAAGAGTCGGACACAAGTGAGTGACTTTCACTTTCAATTACCCATAACACACATATATGTTAAAAATACAAATGTACAATTAAAGATATTAATTTATGATGTTTTATAGATATTATTAATGTTGAAGCTGAAACTCCAATACTTTGGCCACCAGATGCAAAGAGCTGACTCATTTGAAAAGACCGATGCTGGGAAAGATTGAGGGAGGGAGAAGGGGACGACAGAGGATGAGATGGCTGGATGGCATCACCGACTCAATGGACATGGGTTTGGGTGGACTCTGGGAGTTGGTGATAGGGAGGCTGGGCATGCTGCGGTTCATGAGGTCGCAAAGAGTCAGACATAACTGAGCGACTGAACTGAACTGATAGCTATTATTAGTCAATTATCTGATATCAGCTGTGATATACTCCCAGTGAAATGGCAACCCATTCCAGAATTCTTGCCTGGAAAATTCCATGGACAGAGGAACTTGGTGGGCTACAGCCCATGGAGCTGAAGACTCGGACCAGACTTAGCAACTAAACCACCACCACAATAAGCTTTAAGACAAGGACCATGATCACAAGTACAATTACTTCCCTTTAACAAGATCCAATTTAATAGCAAAGTACGAAACTTGAACTTAAACTTTTTACCCACTGTACATTTTCTTCAGATGATTTCAAAAGATCTTTTAATGAGTATGTTGCTGAATGGGTTTCTGTTTGAGTACTATAAGCTAGAGTTGTCAAAACTCTTCTGAAGAGACTCTTAGACTAGTGGTTTTCAAATCTTTTGTGGCTGTGGGTCTGGACAAGGATGTTCACAAAATTTTCCACAAAAGTTCAAAAACAAAAATAAACAATTTGATGCACATCTCTGGGGAATGACTTCTGCATTTTTTAGCTTTCAAACAAGCCTGTGCTCCCCAACTTTGTTCTCCAAAAAGCATCAAGCACACGAATTAGGACTACACTGACAGATGTAACCATCAGCATTAAGAAATCCTCCATAGAACAGTTAACATAAAGGAGATTTTTTAAATTTAATACTTTAAGTTTCCAGATGAGTCTTCTCACAAATACTTAAATTACCTAAGAAAACAAAGTGAAGGTTACATAGTTAACAGAAAAATTAAAACTATGTATTTAGAATTCTCAATTTGTTCCCAAAGGATGCATAATCCTCTGAACTACAAAGAAATCCCTAAGGACATAAGCTCTCCATTAATCTGAGTACAAACAAGATTCTATAACAAGACTTAAAACTCTCTGTGCAAGCTGCGTGCTAAGTC
The DNA here is from genome assembly GCA_007570785.1 of Antilocapra americana. Lineage (NCBI taxonomy): Eukaryota > Metazoa > Chordata > Mammalia > Artiodactyla > Antilocapridae > Antilocapra > Antilocapra americana. The sequence goes on along the minus strand of ML664174.1, from coordinate 18,652,127 downwards.
ACTTCAGTCGTGTCAGACTCTTTGCGACCCTATGGACCAAAGCTCACCAGGCTCCTCTGTCCTGGGGATTCTCCAAGCAAGAATACTGCAGTGGGTTGCTGTGCTCTCCTTCAAGGAATCTTCCCAACCCAGGGATCAAGCCTGTGCCTCTTCTGTCTCCTCCAGCAGGTTCTTTACCACTGGCACCACCTGGAAACCACCCTCCCCCCCAAAAAAAATACCTATTTCACCCAGACACATATTCATTTAAATCACCCATTTTTTAAAAGTGCAGTTCCAGGTTTTCTTTAAGCCAAACACAATCTAGTTCAAAACGTAAGCATCCACAGCTCTAAGAATCCTCATCAGCTCATCAGAAAACAAGAAGTGCCCATGAAGCAGGAAGTGATTAAATCCTAATCTACAGAGAGCAGAGAACCACACATTTCAGTTCAGTTTCATCAGAGGCTTACTAAGGCAGAGCAAGTTTGCATCCCGAATTATCTTTATTTATTAAGGACGAGTCAAAGAAGAGTCCAAAATGCTCTTCAAGTTATGGGTTCCTACTGAAAAGCATTTCGAGGGAACAGTTACTTAATAGCCTACATAAGCATTCCCCACTACACAAGCAGTTGGGTTTCAAATACTTACAATCACACTCTTTAGCAAAAGGGAATGGATTTAGATTTTTTTTTTTTTTTGGCACATGACACCACTGCCACCTAAATCACTCTGCTCCTCTATGTTCCATAACAAATCCTTGCTATGGACATGATGAAACCTGACTTAAGATTTACATAAGAGTGAACCTGCCCCATCATCCAAATTAAGACCAATATTCCAGAAGGTATGGAAGACAGAGCAAACATAAGATAAATTTTAAATGAATGCTGATTTCCAAAAGGCTGCTTCTAATCTTATGTTAGAGAAACAGGAATCCTTAAAGAATCTCTTGAAGAGGGCTTCCCTGGTGGTCCAGTTGTTAATAATCTGCCTTGCAATGCAGGAGACACCAACTGGATCCCTGGTCCACAGAGACACCACATAAGGCAGGGCAACTAAGCCTGCCTGCCACAACTACTGAAACCAGTAAGCCCTGGAACCCTGGCTCCAAAACAAGAGAAGACACTGCAATGAGAAGCCCACGACCACAACAAAGACCCAGGGCAGCCAAAAGTAAATTTAAATTAAAAAAAAAAATCTCTTGCATAACTATTTCAGAGAAACAAGAATCCTTAAAAATCTCTTGTAGAACTATTTCATAGACACCTTATGAAATAAGGGACCAGTAAGGATGTGCTTTTGTACTGCAACCTGATATGAGTAAAAGAAGGGGGGAAAATTGTCCTTGAAAAGCATAAGTTTTCTGAGCATTTTCAAAATCAAACTGAAACTACCTCTACTCCCTCAAGCTATTCCGAACACAGAGGTGGCTAAGCAGACTTGTCTCCGGAAAAACTCTGTCGGTCAAAGTATGATTTAGAAGAAACGTTCGGATTTAAGGTCAACAAAGTAATCAATTCAACCTGCATCAAAGTTCACCGGGCACTAAGAATGCGGGGAGGAAAAAGTGATTTTACTTGAAGTGCTGAAAAGCAGAGTTGGAAATTTATCTAAAGTAGGTTACAATTATCTCATTTGGGCCGCACTGCTGTGAATACCCGAAAACATAAGGCAATCTGTACTAAATATTAACAGTAATTAGGCAAGCTTCATTACGGCTAAGCACGCAGCACCCCTCTCTGCGCCCTTGACCTCCTGCGGAGTGATGCGAGCCCTCGAGGACGCGGGCCCGGTTAGCCAAGCGCTACCCCGCAGGGCCCACCGGCGCCGCGGCCGCCCCGCCCGGCGCGGGGAGAGCGGCGGCGCGCGCGGCCTGCGCCGGGACCCCGCGGGCGCAGCCAGCCAGCCAGCCAGCCGCCCGACGCCTCGACTCCTCCCGGACCCGCAGCGCCCGGCCCGGGGACGGCGGGGCGCGCAGACCGCTGGCCGCGCGGCCTGCCCCGCCCCGGCCTGGCCCCATCCCCGGCGTGCCGACCTCCGGAGCCCGGGGCCGCCCAGACCACGGGCCCGGGCCAAGGAGAGGCTGCGCCGCCACCTCGCCCTCCCTCCCCCGGCCCCGGCGACTCACGTGCCAAATGGCGAAGAAGATGAGCGCGGCGGTGAGCAGCAGCGCCAGCATGTAGCAGAAGGCCGCGAACGTGAACGCCATGGCCGGGGAGAAGGGAGCAGCGCCGGGGCCAGCGGAGAAAGGCCGCGCAGGGCCCTCTGGGTAAAACCATTCACTTCCCGCGGCCACAGCCCACACAGCCGCTCGCCGCCGCCGCCTCCGCCGCCGCGGCTGCCCTCCCGACGCGCCTGCGCACCGGTCCCGGTGCAAGGCGCCCTCCGGTGGCCAGAGTTCGCCTTGCACTTATATTGTTTGCATAGCGGATGGCTTTATTTTGTTTACTTCGATTGTTTATTCTTTGAACAAAAATGGTCCACAGTATCTTCCAAATACTGTGCTTCTCCTTTGAGATACAAAGATGAGTAAAATAATACTTGCACGGAAAGAAGTTAGTATAATGCCGGAAATGAGTATGTAAATAAATCATTACAGTCTTATAACCCTGCTGCACGGTGTGAAAGTTCAGAGCACAGCAACCAGCCCGCCCTGGAGCGTTCAGGAAAGGATTCCTGGAGTAGGTGTTTCTTAAGCTAAGGCTAACATGATGGGTAGAAGTTGTCCAGGCATATTTGTCCAGACTATAGAATCAGCCTTCTAAGGAGAAGGTTCAATGTAAGCAAAGACAGAGATGAAAGTAAAAAAAAAAGCTCGATGTCTTAGGTGAAACCACCTTAGCAGTTCTAAATTAGTGGTTAAGACAGGGTTGAGAGTTTGAAAGGGGTCCCCTAGGGTTTAGATCATATCATACAAGGATATGCCGGTTAAGGAGCTCAGACTTCATATCCCATAAACCCATGTTTTTCAATCAGCTCACCACACACAATTTGACTTTTTCACTGCAACACAACAGAACATCACACACGTTGAATTATAGAGGGATGGACATCTGGATATAGAGACAAATAAATATAGATATAACAAAAATTTCACAAAACAAGACTACATATCCACGAGTACCTGTCCTGTTGTTCTTTTTTTCCTGTTTTGTTTTTAATATTGGTTGAGACCCACAAAATTGGCTCACCCGCCTGCTAAATGAGTGCTGCTGATGGAATGGAAATCACTGAAAGCTTTTAAACAAGAGAGGGACATGTTTAGCTTTGCGTTAAAAGATCGCTCGCACCAGCAAAATGTATAGAGAACGGTTTAGAAGCAGTCTGTCCGGTGCTGTCCCACAGAACTTTCTGCAATGGTGGAAGTTTTCTTTATCAGCGCTGTTCAATATAGTGGCTATTGAGCAGTTTCAATGTAGCTAGTATGACTGAAGAAGTGAACTTTACATTTTACTTATTTTAATTAATTAAAATTTAAAGAAACACATGTGGCTAGAGGCTGCCGTCTTGGATAGCCGTCAGGATTATGTGGCACCTTGGCACAAATTACAACGGTACTCTCTCCAGATAAACAGAGCTTCATACCTGGGCACAAGAATGCAGGTTATACTTCAGTCCCACTAACCTCCTTGGCCAGTCACCTCTGGCAGTGTACAAATTGCCCAGCTGATATGATGACCCTAATTAGAGAAGCCAGAGATTGGAAGCAAGGAGCCCATAAGAATGATCGAGGCAAAAGTTGCTGTGACTCTAACTAAAGCTGTGGAAACTAGGAGAGAAAGGAGAGAATAGATTTAATAATATTTAGGAGAAATGCTCAGAATTGACTGGATACAGTGGTGAGAGAGAGGAAGGCATCAAAAAAAGATGTATATAGTACTACAGGCCATGGAAGCATGGCAAAATGCAGCACTAGGCAATGTTTGTGCCAGGAAAACTCATGATCTAATGAGAGCAGACAGTTTCCTGTTGTCAGGGGAAACAAGAGTTTGTGAGGAAAATTGTCCAGCCAAACCAAGAGATCCAGCCACTTTCTTATAAATGAATCCAATCTACATTTTGGAAAATGATGATTCATCACCATTTACCTCGAGGATCTACCTTTTGGCAACAAGCTCCCCTGTCCTCTTAGTGAAAAATTAATAAATGAAAACCTGAATGAAACAGGGTCTGGAGACCAGAAAGGGGAGCTCTCCTGCCCTGTGATGATAGCAGAGCCCAACAGGAAGAAGATGGCTTCCTCTTCCTTCCTGGTAAGGACTCAGCCAACAAAAAGCCCTGGGCTCTATGCTTGCCTCAGTCCTGGATACAGATCCCGAACTGCAATTTTCTACTGATCCGAAATAAATCCATCTTTGCTAAAGAAATAGCTGGCGGTCTATTTCAGGTCATGACGTGAAATGTATCTTTTCCTTGCCTGGTAACTATGTCGAGCACTTTATCACACGAAGTGCGACCGCCTTCCAAGGACCCACCCTCAGTTCTAGAAGGGACGAATCACCCTAGAAGGTAGAAGTCAGATAGAATGCTGACTGATTCACTCAGAGGCTGGGGCAGTGGGAGGCTCCCTTCCCATTTTAGTGAGCACACAGGTAAACTTTAGGCCTGTGTTGGCTAATACAGGAGCCATTAGTCATATGTGGCTGTTTACATTGATTATCACTGAATCAGACCAAAAACTCAGCTCCTCAGCTCACTAGCCATATTTCAAGTGATCAGTAGCCTGATGTGGCTCCTGGATACCCTATTGGACAACACAGATACAGACTATTTCCATCATCACATAAAGTCCTACTGGAGAGCACTGCTTCAGACAACAGTACACAACTGTAATTGCTTAGAAAATATTGAGTTGGCCAAAAAGTTTGTTTGGTTTTCCATAAGAAGTTGTGGAAAAACCTGAATAGACTTTTTGACCAACCCAATAGACCCATTTTAATGAGGGCAAATGCTTATTTGCCCTTGTTAAATTAGATCATCCAACCATAGACAAGGCAGCTTGTGAGGAAAAGATTGGGTTTATTTGACATTTTGGAGGACCATTATCAGCAGTAAGTGCAAACAAATCTCAGTATTTTTTTGAAGTTGCACTAACCCTTTTTAGCCCATGGGAATAATTTCGTAGTACATGGTCAGTTAAGTTCTTGCTTCTGCTTACATACATGCTTGGGACTGGATGATACTGCAGATTAATCTTCTGCTTGCTCACTCACTCACTCTCTCTCTCTCCTCCTCCTCTCTCTTTCCCTGACTCATCTTTGTTCAAATCATCTTTCTATGAGTTTGTGTCCACTCACCCACTGCCTAGGCCCTCAGCCCAGATAACTAGGTGCAGGTCAGCCACCAGAGAGTTAGAAAATAAAGCCCACAAACACAAAGCATGCTGTGTAAGAAAGTGAAAGTGAAAGTCGCGCAGTTGTGTCCAGCTCTTTGCAACTCCATGGACTATACAGTCCATGGAATTCTCTAGGCCAGAATACTGGGGTGGGTAGCCTTTCCCTTCTCCAGGGGATCTTCCCAACCCAGGGATGGAAACGGATCTCAAAAGTTCAGATACAATCTGAGAGAACTTGCCAGCCCCTTAGACTAAATAAAGCCAGTGCTGAGGAAGAGGGAAGAGGAGGTGCTGAGCAGTCAGGAGAACGTGAGCTCCAGGAAGCTGCAAGTGTCCATGGGAACCAGCACTCCCTTGCCAGACTCTGAAGAGCACTGGCACCTGAACACAGTTTTCCTTTCCGCCGACGTCTGTAAAGAACTCTGCCATTCGACAGCAGGTCATCTTCACACATCCACCACTGAGGAGGAGTGATGCCACTCCGCTCAGCACCACATTCAGGCCTACCAAGGAGACATCCCTCTTGCCTTAGCCCAGTAGGCTTTCAGACCGCACACCCTCTCTGTAAAATGGGGGTGGGTAGACTCTGCCAAGACATGGCAGTAACATAAAGAGAAAGCCCGGCACTACGGTAAGTTTGTCCTCAACCAACTCGAGGTCTCCCACAGGTGGGAACAAGCCATCCAGGTGACGTATACCATAAGGAACCCACGATGCTGTGGGAGGACCGGGGCCCTTACGTTGGATAATGAGCATAGAAAATTGTGGGCCCTTAGTTTAAAGTCTTCCAGAAGAGGTTTGCATATTTGGGGGAAAGCAACTTCACCTGGTGATTGTAGGTAGCTCCTGGATCCTGACATGTGACTGAGACGTAAGCCTTGGAAAGAATAGCTCCAGAGCTGGGGAATACAGGAAATGGAGCAGAAAGTATTGGCTATCCCTCAAGCCACTCCCACTTCCTTCTTGTTGGCAGAGCTCAGAGTTTGTTCAAGGATTCTTCATGTGCTTCAAGGAGGATCCCTTCCCCCAGCCCCAGTTTTGGGGAAATGCAGCTGCTGCCCCTCTAGAATGATGTCTGACTCCCAACTGCTTTGTATGAGGCAGAGCTGATGACTGTTCTATTCTTTTCTGTTTGCTACATATATTTCTAAATCATTGGATTAATGCCACATACAAATAGACTGCTGGTGGCTCAGCGGTAAAGAATCTGCCTGCAATGTAGGGAGTGTGGGTTCAATCTGTGGGTTGGCAATATCCCCTGGAGGAGGAAATGGCCACCCACTCCAGTATTCTTGCCTGGTAAATCCCATGGACAGAGGAGCCTGGTGGGCTGCCGTCTATGAGGTCACAGATTCAGACACAACTGAGTGACTAAACCACCACACACAGATTGCATTAGGCTGTCCAGCAAGATGCGGTTTCTTATCCACCTTGCCCTTTGCCCTAGGAGTGCCTATTATACAGCCACTATGAGAGGAATCAATGTGCAAAAGTGACTCAATCTCATGTTTGCAAAATGTCTATTGTTATTTTTTCATGTGCACCTTTTTTTAATAAAGCCACATGAATGTAAAATATTAAGAGTGAAAAACACATATTTTAAGAGTATAAGGAGTATTAATACATGCACACATGCATGTAACGACCACTCCCAAACAAGATAGAGAACTCCACCATTGACCCACAAAGTTCCCACATGGCCCATTCCCACCTCTGTCCTGCTTTCTAGCACTGTAGATTACCTTCATCTGTCCTTGAATTTCATTAAGTGGAGTCGTATTATATACATTCTTTGTTTCTGGCTGCTTGGACTCAGCATAATATTCGGGGTTTTCTTTGAGATTCTTCCATAGGAGTTCATTCATTTTTTAAACTCAACTTTATTAAAGTTTGCTTTGCGTAAAATTAAATAGCCTCATTTCAAGTGCAATGAATTTAGGCAAAATTATACACTTAAGTAACCACCCATAATCAGTGTGTTCAACATTTGCAATATCCCCCAAATTTTCCACTGTGCCTCTTCCCAATGCCTAGCCCAAGGCTAGATTTGTCTTTTCTAGAGTACCTTACCATTAAAATTATATGGTATGTATTCTTATGTCTGCATTCTTTCAGCATGTTTCTGAGATTCATCAATGTTATTGCTGCACTACTAGTTCATTCCTTTTTGTTGCTAAGTAATATTCCATTAAAAGAATATATCACAAGGACATCTAGATTATTTCCAGTCTAGGGTTACTATGGATAAATACGCTATACATATTCTTGTACAAGTCTTTCTTTGCAGACATGTATTTTCATGTTTCTTAGGTAAATACTTAGGAGTGAAATTGCTGAGTCATAGAGAAGGTGCTGTGTTCTTTATTGTTTTTAAATCACTTAATTCCAACTCCAATTCTGCTTCCACTAAATTAGTGGAATGCTCAAATTAGTAATAATTAATAATGCTCAAAATTCTCCAAGCCAGGCTTTGGCAATACGTGAACGGTGAACTTCCAGATGTTCAAGCAGTTTTTAAAAAGGAAGAAGAAGCAGAGATCAAATTGCCAACATCCGCTGGATCATCGAAAAAGCATGAGAGTTCTAGAAAAACATCTATTTCTGCTTTATTGACTGTGCCAAAGCCTTTGACTGTGTGGATCACAATAAACTGTGGAAAATTCTGAAAGAAATGGGAATACCAGACCATCTGACTTGCCTCTTAAGAAACCTGTATGCAGGTCAGGAAGCAACAGTTAGAACTGGACATGGAACAACAGACTGGTTCCAAATAGGAGAAGGAGTACGTCAAGGCTGTATATTGTCACCCTGGTTATTTAACTTATATGCAGAGTACATCATGAGAAACATTGGGCTGGAAGAAGCACAAGCTGGAATCAAGATTGCCGGGAGAATTATCAATAAGCTCAGATATGCAGATGACATCACCCTTATGGCAGAAAGTGAAGAAGAACTAAAGAGCCTCTTGATGAAAGTGAAAGAGGAGAGTGAAAAAATTGGCTTAAAGCTCAACATTCAGAAAACTAAGATCATGGCATCTAGTCCCATCACTTCATGGGAAATAGATGGGGAAACAGTGGAAACTGTGGCTGACTTTATTTTTTTGGGCTCCAAAATCACTGCAGATGGTGACTGCAGCCATGAAATTAAAAGACGCTTGCTCCTTGGAAGGAAAGTTATGACCAGCCTAGATAGCATATTAAAAAGCAGAGACATCACTTTGTCAACAAAGGTCCATCTAGTCAAAACTATGGTTTTTCCAGTAGTCATGTATGGATGTGGGAGTTGGACTATAAAGAAAGCAGAGCACCGAAGAATTGATGCTTTTGATCTGTGGTATTGAAGAAGACTCTTGAGAGTCCCTTGGACTGCAAAGAGATCCAACCAGTCCATCCTAAAGGAAATCAGTCCTGGGTATTCATTGGAAGGACTGATGCTGAAGTTGAAACTCCAATACTTTGGCTACCTGATATGAAGAGCTGACTCGTTGGAAAAGACCCTAATGCTGGGAAGGATTGAGGGCAGGAGGAGGAGGAGATGACAGAGGATGAGATGGTTGGATGGTATCACCGACTCAATGGACCCGGGTTTGGGTGGACTCTGGGAGTTGGTGATGGACAGCAAGGCCTGGCGTGCTGAGGTTCATCGGGTCGCAAAGAGTCGGACACGACTGAGTGACTGAACTGAACTGACCATAGTTAGACTGGCAAGCAGAGGATCATGGAACTGCTGCCTGGCTGTTGCTCCACCCAACCAACACCCGGTCTCCAAGTATACCACACACACACCCTGTGTCTCTGGGAGTTTGACTGTGAGATATACAAGGGCACCAGGCAACAGAGGACCAGGCCACAAGTGAAGAGATGCTAAAGAGAAAGCAGTCAACAGAACCCAGGAGTAAGTGGAATCCCAGGGCAAGTTGAAACCATGAATAACACAAGTATGAGTAGACCAAAGCCATATCTAAGCAGAAGTAAAGTAGCCACTTTCCCCACTGGAGCCTGTGTCTCTTCCTAAACAAGAAAGGTAAGTTATTCAAACTCAATAACAGTCAAAAGCTCAGCATGTTCATTGCTTGGCTGCTTGGGTATATATTGTCCATGTCATCATAAGCCAACCTCTAAAAGACCCTAAAACATCACAGAACCTGATGTGGGAAGTCTAGTAACTCCACAGACTCAGGAAAAAAAAAAAAAAAGAGGAAAAATAAAGAGAGCAAATCTGCAGAGGTACTTTTCAGCTAGTGTGTAGCACCTTCTCGGAGCTTCTACATGTGGTAATTAGGCTGGCTAATGAGTGCATTGTTGTTGTTGTTTAGTTGCTAAATTGTGTCTGACTCTTTAGCATCCTCATGGGCCAAAGCCCGCCAGGCTCCTGTGTGGATGGGATTTTCCAGGCAAGAATACTGGAGTGGGTTGCCATTTCCTCCTCCAGGGGATCTCCCTAACCCAGGGATCAGATCTTGGGTTTCCTGGATTGGCAGGCAGATTCTTTACCAAGCCACCAGGGAAGCCCGAGTGCATGGGTACCTGCTTTATCTGTTAACCTTTAGATTTTACTCTCTTGTGGTTAATTTTTAAACTGTACTCTCTCATTATCTTTATACACTTTTGTTAATAGAAATCTTTTGTAATTTTTTAAAGTAACAAGTTTACAACTTTAGAAGAATTCATTTTCTTCTAGTTCTGTTGGACCAACTCCATTTGTTTCTCAAAGAGAGCCCCAAGCTGAAAGTGAAAGTGCAAGTCGCTTGGTCACCCTCAGACTCTTTTCGACCCCATGAATAGTCCACGGAGTTCTTCAGGCCAGAATACTGGAGTGGGTAGCCTTTCCCTTCTCCAGAGGATCTTCCCAACCCAGAGATTGAACCCAGCCCCAGGCTAGTAAAACACTTCCAGTGTTATAAGGACTCTCACCTTTGGAAGTTGGGCTGCTACCTGGTCAGGCCAGGGCAGGTGCCGACCTAGACAGTCACCACGTTGCAATGCCCTGGACTGTTTGCAGTGGTGTGGGCAGGGTTGAAGGAGACAAAGAGGGGATGCGCAGTATACTGCGGCCAGAAATAGCCAGGAGCCACTACCACTCCCAGGCTGAAAAGGTTGTAATGGGAACTGAATCTGAATTTATAATGAGAGCGGCTGTGAGGCAAGAAGGTCAAGATCCAAGAGTAAGGGGAAGTCTAACTGGTTTTGAGAACACCAAAGTGGTGAGATTGAGAAAAGACAAAATCAATGGCGAGGCAGTTCAACTGCGGTAACAGTGGAATAGACAGAGAGGTGTTTTATTACCCTCATGGCAGATGATCAACAAACTTCCGCATTTGATGTGAAAACCAGAAAATTCAGTCTTGCAGGTCAAGCTAGGCACTTCCAGTTCCTGGACCATATTCCAGTCCAATGATATTCACTTGTTCAGCCATCCCTGGGTCAGGCGCTTCTGACAGCAAGCAGTTGGGGGGAGAGATCTCACAATTAATCCTATGACTAGAGATAGATTAAAACAAATACCCAGAAACTTCAACAAGGAATGTGTGCCACCAGTATGGAAAACAAAAAAGAAAAAAAAAACCAAAACGATACCACTTCAGTAAGAAAAGTGGAAGACCTAACTAAAAGATTTACCTTGATTGAAGTTTAAAGAGATGTCATTTTCTCTCAAATGAATTTATGTTATCACAGTTGTAATGAAATGAGATTTGGAACATTTTAAAATTCACCTTAAAGAATACATGAAAATATCAAACTAATATTTGAAAACAAAAGATGAAAAGAAATTAGCCTTATGAGATTTGAAAACATTTGACAAAGCTGTAATAATTAGAAGTATGATTGAGGCACAAAAATCAACAAACATATCAATATCTTAGAACTCCAGAAAAATACCCAGTTCCACATTATAGCTGAATACTTTTTAAAGGAGGCATCCCAACTTATTGGAAAAAATATTTTTAGTGGTGTTAAAATCATTGTTGAGGTACATTAATAATTTAAATTCTCTCTTGATACCATATGATTAGATAAATTCAAGGCTAACCATTTAAAATAATGAGAGAACAAATAGGTGGTCAAATCTCTGGGCGTTGGTGTACCTTTTAAATTAAAACCAGTACACACACACAAATAACTTTACCCAAGCAACAAAGTCAATTATAAAATAAAAATTTCAAAATACAAAAACACCAAAATAAGGAAACTGAAACACTCCCAGTTTAAAAAAAAAGACAAAGGATAAATAAGTACATTGAAAACTCTCTAAAATCAGTAATAAACCCCAAACTGATAAATGGAAAAAGGGCAGTATCACAGTTTACAGCTGCAGTTGATTAACAAACATGAGAAAAATAGTCTGCTTTCTCTAGTAATCAAAGAAAAAGCCAATTTAAAAATAAAGATAGCCATCTTATTAAATCAAATTAGGTAGTACTTTAAATAAAGGAAAATATTCTGTATTGGCAAGGGTCCCCTGTCCATAGCCATTGGGATCCCAGCTCAGGATAATAACCCTCTTGAAAATCACCCAAAGCACAGAAAAGCCTTTTGCACAAAAATATCCCTAGCAATGGTATTGGAAACCACCAAAATATCCTAACAATAAAAGAATTGTTAACTAAACCATGACATATGCACTCAGAAAAATATTATAAATTTATCTAATTATGTTTATAAATAGTACCTTTTTAATGGAAAATGTATATATTACATTACTCATAAAATTGGATACATACTATACACAATTATCTTTCTAAAATACATGGGAAATGATTGAAAGGAAACTAATGTATATTAAATGTATTATACATTAATACATGTAAATGTATTGATTAATTTATAATACATGTAAATATATTATATATTATACTAATGTATATTAAAATGCTTTTTTCCAGCTTTATTGAGATATTGATTTATACATAAGTTTAAGATATACAACATGAATATTTGATGCAAATATATTGCAATATTAACACAATAAGGTTAACACCTTCGTCACCTCCACATAATTACCATTTTCTCTTAACAGTACACCAATACATTCAAGTACATAACACAGTACTATTAATTACAGCCACCATGCTGTACATTAAATCTTAATCATCTTATAGCTGGAAATTTATACTCTCTGATCAAAATCTGCCCATTTCCCACCACCACCCCACCCACAGCCCCTGGCCACGTCCATTCTACTCTCAGTTCAGCTGTTTTAGATTCTACACACAGGTGGAATCATACACTCTTTGTCTGTCTCGGATTTCACTTAGCATAATACCCTCAAGGTCCATTACTATTGTTGCAAAAGATCAAATTTTCTTCTTTTTTATGGATAAATAATATTCTGCTGGGTGTGTGTGATTTTCTTTTATCCATTCATCCATCAGTGGATACTTAGGTGGTTTCCATGCCTTGGCTATTATAAATAATACTGCATCAACATGGGGGTGCACACATCTCTTTAGGAAAGTAATTTCTTTACCTTTGGATAACTGAAGTGGAATCATACAGTAATTCTATTTTAAATTTTTTTTGAAGAATATCCACCCTGTTTCCTATAGCAGCTATATCAGTATACATTTCCACCAACAATACACAAGTGTTCTCTTTTCTTCACATCCTTGCTGATAGCTGTTACCTCTGTCTTTTTGATGATAGCTATTCTAACAGGCACCTTCCCAGGTGGCACAGTGGTAAAGAATCTGCCTGCCAATTCAGGAGACCCTGATTCAATCCCTGGATCAGCAAGACCCCCCGGAGAAGGAAATCGCAACCTGCTTCAGTATTCTTACCTGGAAAATCCCATGGACAGAGGAGTCTGGCAGGCTAGGTTGGACATGCCTGAGCACACACATATTCTAACTGGCTCAAGGTGATTTCTCATTGTGATTTTTATTTACACTTCCCAGATGACTAGTAATATAGAGCATCTTTTCTTGTACCTGTTGGCCCTTTGTGTATCATCTTTGGAGAAGAGTCTTTCAAGTCCTTTGCCCATTTTTTAGTAGGATTGTTTGAGGTTTTTTGCTACTAGGTTGTATGAGTTCCTTATGCAATGGTTGTTGTTCAGTTGCTCAGTTGTGCCCAACTCTTTGCGACCCCGTGGACTGCAGCAGCACGCCAGGTTTCCCTGTCCTTCATCACCTCCCAGAGTTTGCTCAAACTCTTGTCCATCGAGTCGGTGATGCCATCCAACCATCTCATCCTGTTTTCCCCTTCTCCTGCCTTCAATTTTCCCCAGCATCAGGGTCTTTTCTATTGAGTCAGCTCTTCACATCAGGTGGCCAAAGTATTGGAGCTTCAGCTTCAGCATCAGCCCTTCCAATGAATATTCAGGATTGATTTCTTTAAGAATTGACTGGTTGGATCTCCTTGCAGTCCAAGGGACTCTCAAGAGTCTTCTCCAACACCACAGTTGAAAAGCATCGATTCTTTGGCGTTCAGCCTTCCTTATGCTTACTAGCTATTAATCCCTTGTCAGATAGTTGGTTTGCAAATATTTTTTCCCATTCTGTAGGCTGCCATCCCATTTTGCTAATTATTTCCTTTGCTGTGCAGAAGCTTTTAGCCTGATGTTATCCCTTTTGTTTATTTTTTATTTTGTTGCTTGCACTTTTTGGTGTCATATCCAAAAATTGTTGCCAAGATCAAAGTCAAGGAGCTTTTTCTCTGTGTTTTCTTCTAGGAGTTTTATACTTTCAGGTCTTACATGTAAGTCTTTAACTCATATCAAGTTAATTTTTGTAAGTGGTGTTAGATAGGGGTCCAATGTCATTCCTTTACATGTGAATATCCAGTTTTTCCAACATCACTTATTGAAGAGACTATCCTTTCCTTGTTAATATTTTTGTCAAATATTAGAGTTCAAAAGGCGACAGCCTCTTAACAGCACATTGAAGGTAGAAGGTGGAGGAGCAATGACTTTAAAATTCTGAGGGAAAGTGATTTCTACCCTATAATATAATACCCAGAAGAGATGGCACTCTAAATTAAAATGATTTGACGAAGATTTGAAGAAGAACTATTAATTACTAAAGAGTGGGAAGTGATGCTGCAGTCCTAAAAGCTTTGCTGTTCCCACAACGAGGCCCAAAGATGGAGAGGAGGTGGTGGTTATCAGGATTCAGAGATAAGCACATCATGTGGTGAGAACCACCATGGAGTGCAGGAATGATTTTCTTTCCCTCTTCTTTTAACTTCTTATTTTTTGGCCACACAGCATGTGGAATCTTAGTTCCCTGATCAGGGACAAACCTGTGCACCCTGCCTTGGAAGCATGGAGTCATTACCACTGGACAGCCAGGGAAGTCCTAGAAATGATTTTCAATGGAAGTCCACACCCCGGAGAGGAAACCCTAATGGAGTGACTGAGGGAATAAATATCCTTTCTTCACTCTCTATCCTCCTTAAAGACTGGCTGAACTCAAGAATAAACCAGAAGGCAAGGGAACCAGTTGATAACATTCCTAAAGATCAGCCTCCTGAGGACAGAAACCAGGGTGGGGAAAGGAAGAAAATGGTTCTGGAGAAACAAACAAAAAACATCTGGCACACTAGCCAAACCACAAATCAACTGTGAGTATGGAGGAAAAACACATTCCTAAGTATGAAAACTCTCCTCCCACGTGCCATGAGCCTCAGCGTAATGAGTTAATGCGATAAGGAATATGTGGGTTCTAACCAAGGGGCTTCAACTAATGAATAAGAGCAGGAAACTTCAGGACAACAGCTGGCCTCATGCCTCTAAAGCATCCAGTGTGTGTGCAGATTAAAGAGAGAGAATGGGAGTGGAAAAGTAGGGCTCCGAGGAGAACAGGAGAACTGACAGATTTTCTTACATGCTGAAGCATTTGGAAGCATTGCTCTAGGCATTTTATTAATCTGTTGGGGTATTTGGGGGAGGAATAGCAATGGATATATTAAAAACACAAGAAAAATGGGGGAAATGATCATTATTAATCCAGTAAAGGCGAAAGTTGTAGAAAAAGTACTCATGAAGAAATCCCCAAAAATCATCTTAAAATCCAAAGGGTGACCCCTAGGATAGAATCATCATCAGAGTACTTACCCAGCTCTTGGAACCACAGCTAGTTGGTGTTAAACAAAGAAGCAACAACATCCAGAAGCAACCTACCCACCAGCAGCACTGGATGCTCAAAGAAAGAAACCCAACCAGGAGAATAGAGTCAGCTTGATCTGGGCAGGCACATAAGCTAACATCTTGCCTGTCTCCTCCCTTCCCCATCCACACACAAGGTGGGTAATTGAAAGCAGCAGTGCAAGGGGACTGAGGCCAGGCGCTTCCCCTGACCCCACCCCCCAGCCCCCGCCAACCCCGTCACAAATTTAGCCTGTGCTGGTGTAGAGGTTTAAATCTGAGATGCAATTTTGAAAAGGAACAGACCTGCATCTTAGTATCAGAACAGGCACCTTTAACAACTAAGGGACTGACATATTACGGAAACGATTTATCATTAAGGAAGCTTTCTAACAGTGGGGGGGTTGGGGGCGGTGGGGAGAGGCTTGACAGGGAACAGAGATCACAGTTTTTTTTAAAAAACAACCAAAAATTTGTTATACCATTCCATTTGAGAAGGCTTCATCAGACCAGTTACATAAATTAGAAAAATATCAGATGGTGGTTAAGTGCTGTGTGGAGAATGGGAACAGATGGAATGTGTAAATGTGTTGCCACCTTAGGAAGGATGACAGGAAAGCCTTTGAGAGTGGCACCATTTAAATTCAGTTCAGAAAAAAAGGGTTCAGCCACAGGAATGTTGCAGGGGATGTGGTGAGTAGACACAGGGAGTAGGCAATCTTCCCAAGAAGAAGCTACAGCAAGTGAGAAAGGCTGAGCTTGCTATTAGACGAAGACAAAAATAAGGCAGCTTGGCTCAGATGTAGCAGGCTAGATAGAACAGGAGAGAATGAGATCAGAGAGGTATGATGAGCTAGATCTGAGAGCTGACCCTGAGGCCAGAAGGAGCAAATTCTAACCCCCTCCCCACTTCACCGATAGCAGCAGGGCAAAGACACATGTTTTTTATAGGCCAGATATGGGTCCTGAGGAAGGGAACCGAACCAGGGACCCTGCTCAAGATGCCAGACTGGCAAAACAAAGGGAGGGTAACATGTTGACTCCTAGAAGCCAAGAGCTGGGAGGGACAGTTGTAAAGTCACCAGCTCTAGGAGGATGAGCTGAGTCAAGCGTCTTGCAGCCAAAGGCCCCACTTGGGGAATTGGTGAGGACCCCACAAATCATTTCATGAGGGAAAAGAGTTGGTGTTTGACACTGACCACCCCAGAGGGCACCACCTCCAGATTACATCTCTACCAGAAGAAGTCACTTTCTGCTTCCTAATGTTGCCCCTTTCCTCTAATTCCCAAGGGCCCAGAGAGACTAGTGAATGGAGGAGAAAAGCAAGGCAGTAATGAGGGACAGGCCACACCCGGAGCCCCATGGCCGCAGGTTTCCCAGCCTAAAGGAGGTGGAGTGGAGGAAAAGGAGAGGGAAGATAGGGAGCTTTAAAGAAAGTAAGATGTTAGAAGTTTTGACATTAGATTGGAATTTTTATTACCTGAAAAACTGAGCACAATTCTATAATTTTTTTTTAAATACTTATTTGGCTGCTGTGTCTTAGTTGCGGCATGCGGGATTGTTAGTTGCAGTATGTGGGATCTATTCCCCTGACCAGGGATTGAACCCAAGCCTCCTGCATACATTGGGAATGTAGAATTTTAGTCTCTGGAACACCAGGGAAGTCCCATTTCCATAATTCTTAAGAGTGACCCAAAACGCAATGGAGTCAGAAAATTCCCCCCGAGACAAGGGAAGAGACATACAAAAATGTCACTGGGTTTCTCCAAGTGGTAGACCTTTTCTACCTTTTGCTTACTTGTACTTTCTTCAGTTCAGTTCAGTCGCTCAGTCATGTCTGACTCTTTGCGACCCCATGGACTGTAGCACACCAGGCCTCCCTGTCCATCACCAACTCCCAGAACTTGCTCAAACTCATGTTCATCGAGTTGGTAATGCCATCCAACCATCTCACCCTCTGTCATCCCCTTCTCTTCCTGCCTTCAATCTTTCCCAGCATGAGGGTCTTTTCCAGTCAATCAGTTCTTCTCATCAGGTGGCCAAAGTATTGGACTTTCAGCTTCAGCATCATCCTCCAATAAATATTCAGGACCAATTTCCTTTAGGATTGACTGGTTCGATCTCCTTGCAATCCAAGGGATTTCCAAGTCTTCTCTGACACAATTCAAAAGCATCAATTCTTCAGCACTCAGCTTTCTTTATAGTTCAACTCTCACATCCATACATGACTACTGGAAAAACCATAGCTTTGACTAGATGGACCTTTGTCGGCAGAGTAATGTATCTGCCTTTTTAAAAAATATGCTGTCTAGGTTGGTCATAGCTTTTCTTCCAAGGAGCAAACGTCTTTTAATTTCATGGCTGCAGTCACCAACTGCAGTGATTTTTGGAGCTCCCAAAATAACTGTTTTTTTTTTTTTTTTTTTTTTTACTGTTACTGTTCCCATTGTTTCCCCATCTATTCACCATGAAGTGATGGGACCAGGTGCCATGATCTTAGTTTTCTGAATGCTGAGTTTTAAGCCAGTTTTTTCACTCTCCTTTCACTTCCAGCAAGAAGCTCTTTATTTCTTCTCTTTTTGCCATAAGGGTGGTGTCATCTGTGTATTTATACTTTCTAATTTTTCTCTAATGATACCAGTTGTTTGAGTTTCTGTTGTGTGTTTACGAGGATGCTATATGTTTGGCTCAGTGAACAGCAGACGTCATGGTTTACATGGCATTTTGGATGCTTTTCGAAGATTACTGATTTTGGCAGGCAGCAGCAGGGTGGGTGTTTCGGTCGGTGGGGGATGAGGCCAGAGCATGTTTGTACATAAGTTGGGCTAGAGATAGTGTAACTATAAGGAGAGCGGCAGATGAAAACAAAGGTCGTGCTAGAGGTAGGTACATTATGCAAGGGAACAGACATATCCGTATTAAAAGTAATGGAGGCTTTCTAGTAAGGATAGACACAGAGGAACCCAGAAAAAGGCGACCAACCAACCAGGCCTCAGAAAGGTGGGGAGCTCTGAAAAGTGGCCCTGGATCAAAAGGGGCTCCAGGAATCCAGAAGTCAGGAGGTGGCCATTCAGTTCAGGTCTCCATCTTTAACATGATTCAGCTGCTGGCTATACACCTGCTTCATTCTATACTTCCCAGCTGGCATCTTCTTTACCTCTGCTCTGTAGGTTGCACTTGGCTTCTCCATCCAATAGCATTCCTTGAAACTGAGTTCCCACTGCTGACCTCATTCAAGAGAATGAGAACATGGTCCTGTTCTAAGGAATTGAACTATTCAATGTAAAGTACCTCTTCATATTGTAGCAAGTAAAAGTAACAAGACCAACAGTGGGAAAGCAATTGGCCCAGCTCAGTGTTTGGCAACAGTTAGGCAACATCTTGGCAACGGACTCCAGTATTCTTGCCTGCGAAATCCCATGGTCAGAGAAGCCTGGGGGGCTACAGTCCATGGGGTCACAAAGAGTCAGATACAACTGAGCACACACACACACACACACACACACACACAGGCAACAACAGCCACTGAGGCTGGTGGCTCTTGGGACAAATCTTGTGTGTACTGAGGATTGGGAGGGAGCTAAGGACAGGAAAGCACCACCAAGTGGACAGATCATGGCTGCCTACAGACTTGCCCCTTCAGCAAGCATCAGTGGCTGGGGCGTTTTTACCTAACAAAGGTCTGGGGCATACTGGGATGTGCTGTTACTGGGATGTGCTGTTCATAGCTGTGAAAAGAAGAGAAGTGAAAGGCAAAGGAGAAAAGCAAAGATATACCCATTTGAATGCAGAGTTCCAAAGAATAGCAAGGAGAGATAAGAAAGCCTTCCTCAGTTATCAATGCAAAACAGAGGAAAACAATAGAATGAGAACGACTAGAAATCTCTTCTAGAAAATCAGAGATACCAAGGGAACATTTCATGCAAAGATGGGCTCAATAAAGGACAAAAATGGTATGGACCTAACAGAAACAGAAGATATTAAGAAGAGGTGGCAAGGATACACAGAACTATACAAAAAAGATCTTCATGACCTAGATAATCATGATGGTGTGATCACTCACGTAGTGCCAGACATCCTGGAATGTGAAGTCAGGTGGGCCTTAGGAAGCATCACTACGAACAAAACTAGTGGAGGTGATGGAATTCTACTTGAGCTATTTCAAATCCTAAAAGATGATGCTGTGCAAGTGTTGCACTCAATATGCCAGCAAATTTGGAAAACTCAGCAGTGGCCACAGGACTGAAGTCAGTTTTCATTCCAATCCCAGAGAAAGGCAATGCCAAAGAATGCTCAGACTACCGTACAATTGTATTCATCTCACATGCTAGCAAAGTAATGCTCAAAATTCTCCAAGCCAGGCTTCAACAGTACCTGAACCATGAACTTCCAGATGTTCAAGCTAGATTTAGAAAAGGCAGAGGAACCAAAGATCAAATTGCCAACATCCATTGGATCATCAAAAAAACAAGAGTTCCAGAAAAACAACTGTTTTATTGACTATGCCAAAGCCTTTAACTGTGTGGATCACAACAGTGGAAAATTCTCAAAGAGATGGGAATACCAGACCACCTGACACGCCTCCTGAGAAATCTGTATGCAGGTCAAGCAGCAATAATTAGAACCGGACATGGAACAAACCAGTTCCAAATCGGGAAAGGAGCATGTATACTGTATATTGTCACCCTGCTTATTTAACGTATATGCAGAGTACATCATGAGAAATGCTGGACTGGATGAAGCACAAGCTGGAATCAAGATTCCTGGGAGAAATATCAATAAGCTCAGATATGCAGATGACACCACTCTTATGGCAGAAAGTGAAGAACTAAAGAGCCTCTTGAAGAAAGTGAAAGAGGAGAGTGAAAAAGTTGGCTTAAAACTCAACATTCAGAAAACTAAGATCATGGCATCTGGTCCCATCACTTTATGGCAAATAGATGGGAAAACAGTAGAAACAGTGACAGACTATTGTTCTGGGCTCCAAAATCACTGCAGATGGTGACTGAAGCCATGAAATTAAAAGACCCTTGCTCCTTGGAAGAAAAGCTATGACCAACCTAGACAGCATATTAAAAAGCAGAGACATTACTTTGCCAACAAAGGTCCATCTAGTCAAGGCTACGGTTTTTCCAGTAGTCATATATGGATGTGAGAGTTGGACTATAAAGAAAGCTGAGCACCGAAGAATTGATGCTTTTGAACTGTGGTGTTGGAGAAGACTCTTGAGAGTCCCTTGGACTGCAAGGAGATCCAAGCAGTCAATCCTAAAAGAAATCAGTCCTGAATATTCATTGGAAGGACTGATGTTGAAGATGAAACTCCAATACTTTGGCCACCTGAAGCAAAGAACTGACTCATTTGAAAAGACACTGATGCTGGAGAAGATTGAAGGCAGGAAGAGAAGGGGACGACAGAGGATGAGATGGTTGGATGTTATCACCGGCTCAATGGACATGAGTTTGCGTAATCTCCAGGAGTTGGTGATGGACACGGAGGCCTGGTGTGCTGCAGCCTATGGGGTCACAAGGAGTCAGACATGACTGAGTGAGTGAACTGAACTGAACTGCCCATTACCCACTGCAGAAATTGGTCAAAATACTGCAGGACTTAATTCCATAGTAACAGAATCTATAGTCAATCCTATAGGTAATAGTGACTAAAAGCCACAGACCCACACAGCCTTCTTCCTGCTTTTCTGGGCACGACAAGGTGACTTTTGGATGCAACCAAGACATTCTTTTTCTTTCCTGTAATTGGGAAAAAAAAAAAAGTTTACCTCAGCAGAGAACTTTCAGGATAAGAGAACCGTGAAAACTCCCTGAAGCTCCATGATAAGCTCTTTAACTTGCTTTTCCACATAGCTAAAAATGTACTACACAAGGAGAGACTATCCACTCAGGGTGTGCCCTCATGCAAATGAGTGGGCTCTCACTGTGAGGGTAAGCGATTAGAAATGCTTTTTTCTGTTGAAAACTGAAAAGGACAAAAAGATAGTGAAGGTGAAAAAATTTAGGAGCTGGCTGGCTGAGCAGCTGAATCGCCAAATTTGAGAAATAAGGAAGACACTTCCTCATTCTGGCCAATTGTCCTTGTGAGATTCTTGAGTATAGGAAGGCATAAACAACTCCTTTCACAACTGTAAACAAATTGTAACTCTACTATAATACATAGTCGTCACAAGAGGTATATGGTCAAGTCCAAACACTGTGTAAGTATTGTTGATTTGTATTCATTCAATAGATACCCATGATACACAAACTACGGACATTAGTCTATAATATAGGCAGAATGGGTCTTTAATGGATGTTTAATAAATAGTGATACACTACATTCAATAAAATTTCTATTTAATTTGATTTCTTACAAAATATACAGCCCCTCTAACTTACAGTTTCCCCTTGAAAGCAAGGGGTCATCACTTGAAACAATGCCCTCTGCCTCTACAAACTAACCATTTTCGTATCAGACCAAGTTTTAGAAATGTTTATAATCTCATTTTCCCTCTCCTCATCCTACTTTTGCCTAGTGATTTGCTTATTCTGCCTCTCGGTTTTTCCAGATAAGGTAAACAACTGAATTCGTGTGGTTCACACGGATGCCACAACTGAGCCAGTTAGGTAACAGTAACTCTAAAAGAGAAAAGAGGAGAGTAAAAAAATGAAAAGCGAGAAGTCCTTTCATGTTAATATTTTATTTAAACCAGTACAAGCACCATGCTTAACAGAAGACTGTCCAAAATAAACATGCAATATGAACTCGCACAGACTGAAACCAGTTTCAGAAGTTGTGCCAGCTGTTGATTTTGTTAAACGATGACAAGAAAACTGTTAAAATTCACAAGACTAAACCATTAATGTTTCAAGCCTCCTGAATGAGATTACATTGGACCATCTAAATCAGTGGGCACTACCCTGGCATGATAGTGATCTCAAACAATATTCAAGTAGTTACACATGTATGAACTATACTCCAAAAAGAAAACACAGTTTCTATCACAACCTTAATGTAGTTGTTTTAAAATATCATAGGAAGATGATTACTGATTTGAAATGTCAAACGGCCTAAGAGGAAACAAATTTCTTAATATTCAACTTGGGACCACTGGTGTTAAGTGGCCTGAGAGATTTACATTCTTCCAGAAATACAAAATAAGATTTGTCAAGAAATGTTTGAGACACTTCTTCACATAAGTTGTAAAGACTCAAATTCTATAGATTCCAGTATTATCAGTCTACTGAACAAACAGGGAAAGCAACCGTATTAAGAATATTTGAATTGACAGATTACAAGTCACTCTCTATTTCCACCAAATATCAGCATTTAAACTCTTATGAAAATATCTTTTCATCACTAGTCCACATTATGGATTAATGACACTACTCATGTTTTAAAGTAGTCCAAACATATTTTTAAGTACACCTTCCTTACTATCTATATGGATGGGGAACAAGGACAGCCAAATTTAATATGGCTAAAGGAGTGTATACTCCTTTAACTGGAAAAAATTTTAAGTGTCAGACCAAGATACAGTTTATGGCTACATCTGACTCCTTAAAATAGGAGACAAAAAAGGAGAGAAAAGTGCTGACAGACATTTTGTTACAAAGATCATTTAGCAATGACAATACAAAATTTAGCAACATCCTCTCAAACAAGAGTATGTTTGACCACACTTGGTATTTAGTAAACTTTTTAGAAATAGACAATTTGAACATTTATTTTAGAAGTCAATTAAACAAAAACAATGAAATAACTTTTTCCCTAATATAACTGCTTCAATACCAGAACAAAGTGAATACTATTCAAAACTCTTGACATTTTGGAATTTCAGCGTAGTAACCTGAGAAGTTTTCTTCATATGTCATTTATGTGCCACAAAACCATACCAAAAAAACATGCTGTGATTACTAGCTGGTTCTACTCTGACAACATCAGATGCTATGCAGAACTTATGCGAGTCCGACAATTTCAAAACTAATTCTGACTGAGAAGATCATGAAGGAGGTTCCCAGGAAATAAGCTGCTGCCAAAAAGGAAAGATTAAGACTTAAGGCTGAATGGGAATGGCTATACCAGAAGTGGAATGTGAAAACTGGAATTATGAAACTGGAGTTACTAATGGAGAGAAGGCAGAAAAAGAGATTATATAGGAAATACACTTAAAAAAAAAAAAAAGAACAATCCAAAAATTTGGTTAGATGAAAAGGAAAATTTGTATAAAAGTCAGAGAATACTCTAGGGTAACGGAACTATAACTCTCCCTATAGGACCAAGGAAGTAAAAAAATGTTCTACTGATCCCCTAACCTCATCTATTGTCTTCCAAAAATACATATCGATATCAATAAGGAGTCAGACAAGCTCAAAAAAGCATAGTTTATCACAGTTCCCCTGTTAAGAGAACAGGGGAACCAAGAGTTCTGTGTATGGAGGTCAATATTATCTGACATTATAGAGGACTTTCCAGTTAAATTAAAAAAACACTTAAAACATGCAAGACAAAAGAAGGAACCTCACTACAAAAGCACATTCTTGCAGCCCTAGATTTTCTTATTGCTGTGAACCAGATGAAACAAAATCTCATTTCCTTCATTCAAAAACATTAGAAAAAGTCTCCATTCACTTGGATTACATTTGCATTTATGCAGAATTATAAGCATTTTTCTCCAGTATCAAAATAGCTGTTTAAAGAATTCTTAAACTTCCTGGGTGAAGCTCTCTCTCTCTCTGGAAATTGGAATTAAGAAACTTCCCATTCAGTAACCAAAGCAAATACCCCTCTAGCACTTCCTCATCTCCAACTAACTTCCTATTGCTTCCTGTTTTTTAGATTAGTGAAGCCAAACAGTGTTGGGAATAGAAGATTCCATATTACGAAAACTCCAACTATCTTTACTTCTTTATTAAAGTTGGCACAGAAACCTCAAAAAAATGCAAAGCACATACAAATGGGAGATACACCAA
The DNA here is from genome assembly GCA_007570785.1 of Antilocapra americana. Taxonomy (NCBI): domain Eukaryota; kingdom Metazoa; phylum Chordata; class Mammalia; order Artiodactyla; family Antilocapridae; genus Antilocapra; species Antilocapra americana. Next base: position 18,627,758 of record ML664174.1, on the reverse strand, counting down.
AATTAAAAAAAAAAATGCCTTTGCTAGCTTTGAAATGATTAAGATATTCTTAATATAAGAATTAACTCACCAAATTTGGGTGATCTTTAGATTTTCAAAACCTTTTGTCACATTAATGTCAAAAGAATCTTAGTTACTTATATGTTTTTAAAGTACACTATGTATCAGAATCCTTGCTTTAAAAATGCCAAGGATACTATCATCTAACAAGACAGGTGTCCAGTTTAGAATACCTTCTGACATTTAGGATATAAGATGAGATTTCTATCGATGTGTTAATGTTATTAACTATGGCCAAGGTTTAAGGTAAGCAATTTTTTTCTATGGCACAAAACTAATCACAAATATGTCCCAAACTATAACTTTCAACTGCCATATATTCACCAATGCAAGTAGACAGTTGGAATTTTTAAAATATCAAGTTGATTTTACTACAAATTTCAGATACACATATTAGAAAATTGTTTTACTTGGACCCTTTACAAAAGTATTAATTTCACCAAATCTGGAATACTGGCAGTGTAAAGTCTTCAACTAACTTTAAAGCTAACAAATCAAAGGCACAGTATTAACACATGTAAAATAACTAGTATTCACAGGACAACATTAAGAGGTCCTTTATAAATAAAGTGTTACTAACCTAGATTTAAGATTACTAGAAATGACATAACTAAAAATGAAGCCCTTGATTAGTTAACAATCCATCAATTTCTAAGACTAAAATGCTATTTTCCATGAAGAGAAAACCTAATAGTCATAACTTTATTATAAAATCTAACTTCCAGACCTTAAAAATGAGCAACTGATGAAAAGTTTCTGGACTTGATTAAAAAGATATAGAAAACTAAAGAAGGCATGGAATTGATGGAAAAACTATTTGTAGTGCAGATTATACTACAGTAAATTATTATTCATGGCTCGAAATTCGGTCACTTAAGTCTTTTATCCCAAATTGATTTCAAAGATTTGACAAGTGATAATATGTTATTTTCATATATAAACTGCTAATATCCAGTATTTGTCAAAAGGAGGCAACTGTTGTCTATCACAATCTAATAACCACTTTCCAATGGTGTTGGTAATTAGTAACAAATTCTGAACTGTAAGTTATAGAAATTAGTCACAAGAGTGCAAAAAGTCCCTGGAGAGAAGTAGTCCACCTAACAATTACAAATATAAGGAAACACTTTACAAAGTTTCATTACTATGAAGATGATTTCCTCTTTGTTCAAACTTTGAACAAATGAGAATTTTTCTTTACTGAAGGTAACAAACTGTAAATAACAGTGCATTTTTAGGCATAAATAAGTATTTATGTCTGGTTCCAGTATGGTCAGGTTAATACATAAATACTTTGGAAACACAGAAGTTCACATTAGTGGAAAAATCCAAGTTTTTCACGTAACCATTCTTCAGTTAGGTCTTCGGTATTTCTTATTTCAAATACCTTAAGAAAAAAAATCAAATATGTTGCATATGTTGAGTATTAAATACCAAATTCTCCTTCCTGTCAGTCAACATAGCTTAATCTGTGAAAATTAGACATACCTTTTACTTTTTCTTAAATGCTACGGACTCAATTACCAAAGTTTAGCAGTCAAGATGGCATAAACTCAAAACTCTCTTAAAAGCACAAATCTACTAATGTCCTAAAAGAGTAGTTTTGTAAATATTACCCACTAAAAGAGAGACCCAAGGGTACACAAATAAAATCAATCCAGTTAAGAATTCGAAGAATGTGTGCTGATCCTCTACAGAAGCAGGAAATACCAGGCATTTTATAAGGATATATTAGTAGTCCATAGCCAAAAATCTCCAGCCAGAATCTGAACACACATAGGCCCACAAAGTATAATGGGCATAAAAAGACAATGTAATACAGCAGGGAGGATGGGATTTCAGGCTAGATGTTAGGAATGAATCCTAGATCTTACATGTACTGAAGTGCAACCCTCGGTAAGTCATTCATCACAGTTAAGAACAGTAGTTTCACCATCAAGTTACAAAGCTGTGGGGAGGATTCAATCAGATTATATGTAAGAGTAACCTGGAAACTGTCATGCCTTAATTGGTGGCTCAGATGGTAAAGTGTCGGCCTGCAATGTGGAAGACCGGGGTTCGATCCCTGGGTCGGGAAGATCCCCTGGAAAAGGAAATGGCAACCCACTCCAGTACCCTAGAAAAAATTCCATGGAGAGAGGAGCCTGGTAGGTGACAGTTCATGAGGTCGCAGAGTCAGTAGTGATTTCACTTTAATTCCAACACTTTAGGGCATGTCTGGGATTAGAACAGACATGAGGCTGTAAGCAGAGCTCCTTTCTAACCACCCAGAGTCACTTTAGAGTACTCCTATGGTACAAATGAGGGAAAGTAATATCTATAAGTTGGTGGTATTGGTGACGATCATGTGGGTTAAAGGGAAAAAGCAGAAGGCACTTAAAAACACCCCCTGGGTTAATTATTAAGCACCCAAGGGGGAAACACTGAGGCTGTCCTTAAAATAAAACCTGAAAGCATTATTAAAATTTCAGTGATGTAAAATTCTATTTCAAAACCTTAAATGTATATACTTTTTCAACTCAAACTAAAATATGGAAGTTAAGTTTGAGAGTAAGTATCATTCTTACCTTTAATTTTGAAAAATGCCACAAAATAGGAACTTGTTAAATCTTAAAGCAGGTGTCTTATATGAAACAGAATGTTCTAATTTAATAAAGCTAGTAAAGTGAAGTCGGTCAGTCGTGTCCGACTCTGTGACCCCATGGACTGTAGCCTACCAGGATCCTCCATCCATGGGATTTTCCAGTAGTTTGCCATTTCCTTCTCCAGGCAATCTTCCTGACCCAGGCATTGAACCCAGGTCTCAAGCATTGTAGGCAGATGCTTGAAAAATTTCATTTTAGATTGGAAACAACACAGTTAACTGCAGTGTATGGAATCCTTGCACAGAATTTGGTTCATTTAGTCTATGGCAAAGGGCTCACAGAAGCTTCAAATGCTGAATTTATCTACTAGAGATTACACTATGGAAAATTAAAAATTCTCAAAAGATTGAACAGTTTTCTAAAGTGGCCTACATTTTGAATGTGCATTCTTATAATCAATGTGTAACTTTCATTCAAAAACACATGCTCAGTCATGTCCAGCTCTTTGTGACCTTTGGAATATAGTCCGCCAGGCTCTTGTCCATGGAATTTTCCAGGAAAGAATACTAGAGTGGGTTGCCATTTCCTTCTCCAGGGGATCCTCCTGATCCAGGAATCGAACCCAGGTCTCCTGCGACTCCTGCATTGGTAGGTGGATTCTTTACCACTGAGCCACCTGGGAAGCCCTCAAAAATCACACTTTTGGTTAAATACTTATATCACTCTATTTCCAACTAGTAAAAAAAAACTCTAGTTTACTGCTCTATTCTAAATAACTTTCACCTACATAAAGAAATACTGAACTCTTCAGATTACTTAGGTATTGCTCCATTTACAAAGAGAAAATACTGTCTCAACAAGTCAAATATAAATACCACCTTGGTAAGCTCAGCTGTTTGGACTAGCTTATTCTTACTCCCAGCATACATCATCTGTTGTTCAGGCTTACATCCTGGAAGAGAGAAATCAGAGTAGAAATGAGATTTAAATTTTTAAACAGTGATGAGTTTTCATTATTTACTTGATATAAAAGACACATTTAGGATTTCCTATGCTATTGAGTTTACAAAAGTCCTGTCTAAATATGTAAGGGCTTGAAGAGTGTTATACTGCATACCATCTGCACAAAGAGAAATATCTGTTTTACTAATGAACAGGCTTTAGGTCAGCAAAAATAAATGAGGCTAGATCTATATAGATCTTGACTTTCAGAGCCTTGTGAAAACTTCAAAATTTTTCAGCACCACCTTAATTTTGACGTTAAATATCAAGATCAGTTTTACAGATACCTAATATATGTAAGTTTTGGGATGTTTGTTTGTTTGTTTGTTTGTTTGTTTGTTTATTTATTTGGGATGTTGAGTCAGTGGAGTGAAGAGATTGGCTCTGAAAAAAATTTACAGTCTGTTTACATATTAAAAGACACTTCAGTATATTTTAAGTGCTACATATATGATACAAATAATAAAGATCAAGGAAGAGTTCAGTGAGCAGAAAGTTTATTGTAGGCTTGAATGGTGGTGGCAGAGGGAATTCTGGTGATAATGGATACTTTAAACACCAATAAACCATACTAATATCCAATGTAAGCTACTCTTCTCAAGATTATGGACGTATCACTGACAACTACTATTTTAAGGATAAACACCAACTATTTATCACAATCGTACACAAAGTTTACATACTTATAAATAAAATTAAAATACAGAAGAAAATGTACTTTTGATATTTTAAAATGTCATTTCAAATTCATTAAAAATACATATAAAATTTTACGTAACAACTACACTTCTAGGAATTTATCCTTAAAAAAGCAAGTTTTTATAGTAACTTCTTTTTAGGGATGCATTCCCATGTGCATGGGTGTGCACTCACAATACAATTAATTCAACATTTTCCATCCTTAAAACAAGCATAAAATTCATCTAGGATAAAAGGTTTAATTTGATCAGAACCAGATATGCACTATTTAAAGAAATTCACTCACCGACAGGACTGGAGAAAATAAAGCACAGAGGGTATGAAACTCGTCCATCATCATGTTGATACTTATAACTATACACAATGAAGGTTTTTCTCAAGTTAAAGAAACTAAAATTATTGCTCTATTTGAGACAAGTACTTATCAACGAAGTTCTGAAGGACAACACACAACTGCTGAGCTGCTGCTGCTGCTGCTGCTAAGTCGCTTCAGTCGTGTCTGACTCTGTGCGACCCCATAGACGGCAGCCCACCAGGCTCCTCCGTCCCTGGGATTCTCTAGGCAAGAACACCGGAGTGGGTTGCCATTTCCTTCTCCAATGCATGAAAGTGCAAAGTGAAAGTGAAGTAGCTCAGTCGTGTCCGACTCTTAGCGACCCCGTGGACTGCAGCCCACCAGGCTCCTCCGTCCATGGGATTTTCCAGGCAAAAGTACTGGAGTGGGATGCCACTGCCTTCTCCAAGTTAGTGAGTGGCAAATTTCTATCCTATTCATTTAGGTCACACTTTGATTATTCATTATCTTTCCACAAAATCATAAATGGGCCCCAAAGACAAATCATAAGATCATACACTCTCACAAATAAATTTATTAAAAGTATAGACTTAATGTGGATTTTTTCTTTCTCAATTATGCAACAATAAAAGGAATTTAAATAAACAATATCCATCAACTTTTTGGGCCTTTTCCAGTATGTACATACATTTTAATTTGGTCATGACCATGGTGTAGGGCTTCCAGGTAGCACCAGTGGTAACAAAACCACCTGCCAATGCAGGAGACATGAGATGTGGATTTAATCCCTGGGTTGGGAAATCCCCTGGAGGAGGGCATGGGAACCCACTCCAGTATTCTTGCCTGGAGAATCCCATGGACAAAGGAACCTGGTGGGGCATGGTCTATGGGGCTGCAAACAGTCAGACATGACAGAAGCAACTTAGCATGCATGGTGTAGAAGAAAATTTTGTAAAAAATGTTTACCTTAAAAGTTGAACAAATAAACTTCATAAATAAAATTGTGACCAGTAAAAATAAACATTTTTTTAAAGCACTGAGAAAAGGATATCGAGGTTGTCGCTCAGGTAGTTCATCTTTAAGTTCATCTGGTGAAATGCCCTAGCACCATAAAGAAAACAACTTTTAACCACTTTTTTATCCACAGATTCTTAAGAGATATACCGAGGACCCATTCTATTAATAGGTATAAATTCATAACTTTATACCACATCGTAACATTTTATCTTATTAAATTGTACATAAGCTGAGGTTACTAAAACCTCAATACAATAAAAGCCCACCCCAACCCACTCAGCTTAGCTCTGTTAACAAAACATGGGGCTGAGAGGCATAGTCTGTGCTCATGTTCCGACCGACTGTTAGGAAATATTGAGAGAGATAAGCCAACCCCTCAGAGCAACAACAATATCTGATTCAGGGGGGAAAAGTTAATTTCTTTTCACTCTAATTTGGTTACTTAACTTGACAATCTAAATACTTAGGCTACAGGGTTTTAGTTTGTAATTACTGGCCAACCAACTTAGAGGCAAGTTTTTACCAGACATATAGCCCTAACTTCTACTGCTTATTACCTGGATTTCATTAACGCTTTATTGAAGGTGATTATATTAGCAAGACAATCCACTACATAATAATTAACATGTGTTTTTCATGAATAATGAACGGGTACAATGGCTTAGAACTCACTTTAGAAGTACATGTAACTAATGTAACATCTTTTGGGTGATAATAATTACTTAACTATAAAGCTATATTTAGCTGTTCAAACAAACCTCAAGCTCTTCATCCAGCACCACCAGGCGTTTATCCTTATCAATTTTCACTAAAATAAAAATATAGTATGAGTAAACTGTGATTCTAACATGGCCTTGATCTACCCAATCCACAGATTCCTAGCTCTTTTATTGGTATCCAAAATTAAAACATGAAGAAACACAAACATACAACTCATTTCCAGTTTTAGTTTATGGTCTGTTAGCTAGCTTTGCTTTTCAAGCAGTCAGCATTTAAAAGCTTTTACCCAAAATTCCCAGCACCTAATTTGCTTATTTGGAACTTTATGTCAATTTCTTACATTTACTGTGTATATGAAGAATTTTGCAACTCAAACGCAACCTCTTGGATGATAAGAAAGGGTCTGCAAAGGTCACTGTGACTGAGACTGGTTTATTGAATACTGTTACTACAAGTGAAAGGTGGACAAGGGTCAGGGCAGAACAATTACCAGGTTCCCAGCTTCTCAAAAGTCAGGATTTCATGGTGCAGGATGAGTATTCTGAGAAACTGAATTACCAAAGAGCAGTGATATCTCTATCCAAATACATGTAACATAATCTGAAGCCAAATTTAAATATGTTTAGATAACCTATGCCTCTATTCTTTTCCATTACCCTGAAAGTTACCCATTTTTGATTCTGCATTAATTTCATAGTAAATCCTGTGAGACACAATATGATCTCAAATAGCTTTACTCTTCGTGGTAAAATGGCACTGACACACTTTGTCACTTCTAAGAACTGTATGCCTGCATTGTAGTATTTGTTTGTAAAAGAATCAATTCAACAAGCTGTAGCCGCCTCACTAATTCACATCTTCCAGATGTATCTGTTAGTATATATAGTTTTACATTCTCACCCCTCATTCTTCTTTTATTTTTCTAAATCACTACCCACATATTAAATATTACCTAAGAATACAAAAGAAATCTACATAACATCACATACAGTTCACACTGGAAGAGGCAATATGCAAATCACTCTTTCCATTATCAAAAGTCAATAACGCTTAAAAGTATTCTCTGTGAAACTAGAATTCAAGTCTAGAAATGAAGTAAGACCTCAAATCACTATGAACACAATGCTGAACTTTATCACTTTAGGTGTGGGCAAAGCTTTCTGCTTGAGGATGAACGGCCAGGCACTACAAATGACCAAGTGCCCAAGAAGACGATCATCTTCTCCAGAGCTGTGCAGGCAGTGAGGAGGAGGTGAAACAGTGCCTTGGTTCTCTGACAGTAACTCTTACTTCCTTTTTAAAGTGACCTAACAGGTTTGGGGGGTGAGGGGCTGGGTTGGAGGGACAGGATTGGGAATTAAAACAGAAGGAGACAAATTACTTTCTAAAGGTTCAGGTTATTGGATGCAGCTATAGGATAAAAGGATAAAACCAAACTAAGACCATAGAATACAGACAATCATGTTTAGCTTACTTATAATAGCAGCATTGTTCGTTTCTTTGCGAAAACGAAACTTTCTCAGCTTTTCCACTAAATCTTCAGCAACATCACAAACCACCAAAGACTCACTCTAGAAAAGAAAAAAAATCATGTTATCAAATGCCATGACTCCAATATATATATGTACACCTTAAAGCTATAAAACCTAGTACCTTTAAGAAGGCATATGGACATCTACTAATATCATAATTATGTATTAACATGAAACACATGAATGCCCATGGTGGAGTCATGTCAATGTATGGCAAAACCAACACAATAAAGTAAAGAAAATTTAAAAAAAAAAGGGGGAAAAAAAAGAAAAAAGAAACACATGAATGCTTAAAGAACTTTTAAATCTACCAAGTCTTGCATTGGCATTATTAAATTATTCACATTTATTCATCTTATATGTAGGGTATACTTTAACTTTCTTTTTGGCTACTAAATATCTCAAAGAACTAGATATATACTAATGTGCAATTTCATCAGAAATGGAGAAGAAGGGAAGAATATAGGAAGTCAAGGGTCATGACTGTTGGGAAGTATAATATTTTTCATTATGCAGGAAAAAAAGGATAATCATCTTCTTGCAATTAAGAGTTAATAAGGCTTTAGTTCATTTTTGAGTCCAGCACAACTATGAAAAACTAAAAATAAGCAAAAGAATGTAAAATAAACCATAAGAGTAAAGACCAACTACTATTTTATGTCTTAAATGACTATGGGAATCAAAAAAAGGAAATATTAAGCAATATGAAAAGCATGCCAATATTTCAAAAGCAGATGAAACAAATATAAAAACTCAAAGAACCTTTTATAAATTATGAAAAAATATTGAGACTCTTCTCCAAAAATCTGACAAGGAAATTATCAAAAGCACTCTTTAGTTGGCATTAGGGTCAGGTAGTACAAATGAATTATTGACTGCAAGCAGGAAGATGGAAATCTTTTTCTTTAATGTATAAAAGTTCAAATACATATAAAATTAGAAAAATTCTGTGAAATCATATGCACTCAACACTCAGATTCAACCATTATCAACACATAGCTAATCTTATCTCATCCAAAACCCTCAATACTGCTCCCATGGACCATCACACAGCAAAAGTCAATTTAACTACAAATATTTTAATACATATTAATAAAATGATAATATGTGCCATTGAAAACACAGACAATAATAATCAGTTCAGTTCAGTCGCTCTGTCGTGTCCAACTCTTTGTGACCCCATGGACTGTAGCATCCCAGGCCTCAATGTCTATTACCAACTCCTGGAGCTTACTTAAACTCATGTCCATTGAGTTAGTGATACCATCCAACCATCTCATCCTCTGTCATCCCCTTCTCCCGCCTTCAATCTTTCCCTGCATCAAGGTCTTTTCAAATGAGTCAGTTCTTCGCATCAGGTGGCCAAAGTATTGGAGGTTCAACTGTGAGAGTGCTGCACTCAATATGCCAGCAAATTTGGAAAACTCAGCAGTGGCCACAGGACTGGACAAGGTCAGTTTTCATTTCAATCCCAAAGAAAGGCAATGGCAAAGAATGCTCAAACTACCGCACAATTGTATTCATCTCACATGCTAGCAAAATAATGCTCAAAATTCTGCAAGCCAGGCTTCAACAGTACGTGAACCATGAACTTCCAGATGTTCAAGCTGGATTTAGAAAAGGCAGAGGAACCCAAGATCAAATTGCCAACATCTGCTGGATCATAGAAAAAGCAAGAGAGTTCCAGAAAAACATCTATTTCTGCTTTGCTGACTATGCCAAAAGCCTTTGACTGTGTGGCTCACAACAAACTGTGAGAAATTCTTAAAGAGACAATAATATGTCACCTAAAAATAATAATTCTAGTCTCAATTATTCACATAGAGTCTGAAGTTCAAATTTCCCTCATTTTTTTTTTTTTCTTTTTTAACAGTGAGTTTGCTTGAGTCAGGTTCCAAATAAGGTCCACATTCTTTGGTTTCTTCATATATGGGGTTCCCCCCTAAGTTCTTCAGAAAATTAAAAGAGTTTTGAGACCAATGCCAAATACAAGTGTCTCATTCCAGTGCAAAAGAATAAAGGATTCAAATTTTAAGTTAAAATTAAATAAAAGTCTGCTTTTTCACCCTGTGTTGGGTAAATAAGAGCATATGTTACAACACTAAATGGCTATCAATTTTAAGTCGTCCTTTCAATTCATCACACTGGTAATATATGAGCTGTGATATACCACAGAATGTGCTATTTATAGTTAGAAAATACACCCCACCAATACATATTTTCCAATAAATTAGGCTCCTCCAAGAGTCATGTATGTCTATCCTTTTACTTCTCTTTAAAGAAAGAAATGCTAAGTCATATGAGGTTTCTATAGTATTCAAGCCTAGTCTATTTTTTTCTATCTTTAAAGAAAGACACACAAATCAGAAACCTAGAACTTTCAATCTCTCGTCAACCAAAACCAAAGGTAGAGCCCATTAGTAAAAACTAATAAATACTTTAGATTTTTATAGGCAAAAAGCAGTTTGTCATGACTTTTATCTTAAGGTTCTGATACCCAGGGCTGCTTGTGCAATTCTGACACTTAGGAATAGCTAACCAAGTGAAAAATATGCTGCGGTTGAATCTATAAAGCTTTTTTCCCATTTTCACTCCTCCCAATACCATAAGGTCAAAAATTCCTTCCTACAAGAAAAAGAACAGCAACTCAGCCAACTCAAACAGTTTCCACTTAATAGATGCATTTAAAAATAACACCCTGAAAGCAACACTATACGGTAAATATTAACACACAAAGTGGGAAGCTTGAACTCAAGTAGTCATTTATTGGATCCGCACAATGAACATTTAATGAATGTCAGGATGTGCTGAGTGTTAGAGACACAATGATATAAAATAAATAGATTAAAACTATGGGCCTGACCTAAAAGAGCTTATAAAGTCTATTAGAGAACAGGTCTACATCAAAATCATCCAGCAAAAAAACACACACTTGTTTGTATAACAACTAGGAAAAGAGCTAGCAAAGAGAGAAACTTGATGCTATGAGAACTTAATGACTAGTCAAAACAGCATGGTTACAGGAAGCCTGCCTGAAAAAGACATCTAAAGGGCCAAAATTGCCTATACAAAGATCCTTTGATTACAGGGAGCACAGCACATCTAAGATAACCAAAGGCCAGCATGATTTAAGCAGAGAATGAGCTGTAACATGTACAAGAGGAGGTTGGCAGGTGGACTACGGCAGGGTGCCGTGGTCATATTAAGTATTTTGGTCTCTATATGAGCAAAGGGAAGCCACCAAAGTGTTTTAAGCAGGGAAAAGAACCCAGATTTGCATGCAGGAAATAGGCAGAGAGGTTGAAGAGAGCAAGACTAGTTAACTGGCAAGGCTAATCCAGGTGAGAAGTGAAACACAGCTTAGACATGTTGATGAAAATAAAGAGAAGTAGGTGACTTTCTGCTAATACTTGTTAACAAGTATTAAACACTATAAGAAAATGCTGTGCTATGTCCTTTACATAGATCCTCAAAACAATCCCATTAGACGGGTATTATATCATCCCCAATGTGCAAGAAACTAGGACTTAGAGGGGTTAAGTATCTTCCTCAGAGTTACGCAACTAGGGGAGCCAGGATTCTAGCCAGACGGCCTGACTCTATCTAGCCCACTCTCTGAACCACCACAAAGGACCAGGTGACAGACTGAATACTAGGCAGGGTAGATTAGTAAAAAAGGTGACTCCTAAGTTTCTTGCTTATGTAAAACACTTAAATGGTGCTACCTTTCACTGAGTTAAGGACACTAGGTTTGAGGGGAAGAGATGCACTCTATTTTGGATAAATCGAGGGGGCTTTGAGACACTCAAGTGGGTAAAAGCTTCCTAGGAGATGCTAACTAGTAGGATACACAAATCTGGGCTGGATCTCAGAAGCAAGGTCTGCAATACAAATTCCCAAGTCATCTACACACAGGTAGGTGGTAACTGAAGCTATGATTGTAGATAAGAAAGAAAGGAGAAAAAAAATACAGAATGGAAAATGAAGCATTAGGATGGAGCCCAGGACTCCTACTTGTGACGTACAGGGAAGGAGGACTGCATGGGACACTGATAGACTCACAACAGGAGAGGCACTCCAGTTCTGCATCCAAGACACCCAAGGAAAGAGAATGCTTCAAAGGGGAGAGTGTTTCAACACCCAGATTGCAGCTGAAAGATCAGAAAAGATGAGAACTGAAGAGAGAGTCCCTTAGCTTTAGTGACCATGATAATATCTATTCGATGGAAGTGGGTTGAGTAATAGGTGGGAGGTCAGAAACGAGGACAGCGGGATTTTTGTGTTTCGCTTCTAATGAAAGAAAAGCGTATTTTAAAACCCGATGGGAAAGATCCAGGAGATCCTCGTTGGGCAATTGATCTAATTCTCCACTATTTTTGAGCGTGGAGTCAAACCAGAGCCCCCAGATCACACAAGACCAAGCTTTTGACAGTCACTGAAAGGTCAAGCGCCAAACCACTGTGTCAAAAGACACAGGGGAAGGATAAGCAGAAATCCATAGAGCCAGGCAGGGAGAAGGAGGAGAGTCTAAGGCGAGGCCTAGAGAATGTAATCAGAATTCGAATCCTCCCCTCAAAGGCGGCCAGGCGGAAGGGCTCGGCTCCCACCGACCCCTCAGGCCTGGCCCGGGCCCTGACAGAGAAGCTAGCGTTTGGGGGAGCACTCTGTTGGGCCAGACTCCTGGCCCCTCCGATTTTTCATCGCAGGGGCTGTGACTCTCCATCCAGAAGGACTCGGTGAGCACGACCCACCCCTCCTGGCCGCACCCTGGTCACCGAGCCCGCAGGGCGGGTCAACCGCGGGCCCGGCAGGATGCTGCTGCTCTTGGGCGAGGCGGCAGCAGCGGCGGGCAGAAGACAAGGCTCCGACTGTGGGTACCTGCCAGCAGCCTGGCCGGAAGCGGCCGCCGACCCACCCCGGGCGATGCCCGCCGACACCGGCTCTGGCAAACAGGAAAGTCCGGCGGGCTGACCCGGCCCTTCGGTCAGCCCCCGCCCTCCCCAGTGGCAACTCACCATTTTCCTTCCGGCCGGCAGTAGCCTTTCGCCGTCCCTCGGGCCCCTTTAAGAATGGCACTGCAGCCGCCTCCCTTCCTGCCCGGCGCCTGGAAGAACCGCCCCCACTGAATGACGTAACAACAGCAGGCCGTCACGTAACACGCGACGGCGGGCGGCGCGGCTCAAAATTAACCAGAACGCGAGCGCACGCCTCCTTCCAGTCCTTTATGCAGGAGGATGGATGTCCCGTCGGATCCGGAGTGAGCGGCGGTGCCAAAATGCACTCTTAAGATTTAAGCCAGTTTTTGCTTCCTTTTAACATTCCTCAACTTCTGAATGAAGTTTCATCGTGACGTTAAGTCCACGATTTCAGTGATAAATATGAGTGTTATCCCCAGCCTACCTTACAAATTACACACCTCGGTACACCTGCCTTCCCTCCCACCCTCTTTGGAATCTTGTTTTCTCCCCGACCCAACCACCTTCCAGTACTTGGTTAACGCATTTGTCCTCAGTGGAGTTTATTTGTTGAAGTATGACTGAATGATGACTGATGTCTGGATGAATGCTCTCGTGAGTCGTTGCCTAATCGCTCACTAAGAATTAGTTTCTGTGGGAAGTACTGACTTACTCAGTTCAGTTCAGTCGCTCAGTCGTGTCCGACTCATTGGGACCCCATGGACTGCAGCGTGCCAGGCTTCCCTGTCCATCAACTACCAGAGCTTGCTCTAACTTATGTCCAGACAGTCGGTGATGCCATCCAACCATCTCATCCTCTGTCGTCCCCTTCTCCTGCCGCCTTCAATCTTTCCCAGCATCAGAGTCTTTTCCAGTGAGTGGCCCTTTGCATCAGGTGGCCAAAGTACTGGAGATTCAGCTTCAGCATCAGTCCTTCCAATGAATATTCAGGACTGATTTCCTTTAGGATGGACTGGTTGGATCTCTTTGCAGTCCAAGGGACTCGCAAGAGTCTTCTCCAACACCACAGTTCAAAAGCATCAATTCTTTAGTGCTCAGCTTTTCTTATAGTCCAACACTCACATCCATACATGACTACTGGAAAAACCATAGCTTTGACTAGATGGACCTTTGTTGGTAAAAAAATGTCTCTGCTTTTTAATATGCTGTCTAGATTGGTCATAGCTTTTCTTCCAAGGAGCAAGCATGTTTTAATTTCATGGCTGCAGTCACCATCTGCAGTGATTTTGGAGCCCCCCAAAATAAAGTCTGTCACTGTTTCTACTGTTTCCCCATCTATTTGCCATGAAGTGATGGGACAGGATGCCATGATCTTAGTTTTTTGTGTAGTGAAATTTAAGCCAGTTTTTTTCACTCTCCTCTTTCACTTTCATCAAGAAGCTCTTTAGTTCTTCTTCGCTTTCTGCCATAAGGGTGGTGTCATGTGCATATCTGAGGTTATTGATATTTCTCTCCACCATCTTGATTGACTTATTGGAGCTAATTTATTTTTGAATGTGGTGGGAAAGTAGTTTCGAAGAAGTAAGGATTGAACTCAGAATTCATACAGGTGTCTTTAATGAAAGAAGCTTCCTGAGGCAAATCTCATGGTATTTATAGCTTATTCCCCAACTGCTGGCATGGTGCCCTGTCCATAGTAGATGCTCAATTCATATTTGTTGAATGAGAGAAGCAAAGAAAAATAAAATTCCGGAACATGCCCCCATCACCATCCTTCATTAGTGTTAGACTGAATTATTAGAATTTTTAAAGTTTTTTTTAATGTTAAGTTTAATGACTTGTTAGCATGTTAATAAATAACATTAAATCAGAGTTCAAAATATGTAAACTAATACAGTACCTATGTTTTCTCATAAATTAGATAACTAGAAGAATTTGTGGTTATTATTGTTGTTCAGTCACTAAATCATGTCCAACTCTGCAACCCCATGGACTACAGCATGCCAGGCTCCTCTGTCCTTCACTATCTCCCAGAGTTTGCTCAAATTCATATTCGTTGAGTCAGTGATGCTCTCTAACCATCTCATCTTCTGCCCCCCTCTTCTCCTTTTGCCTTCAATCTTTCCCAGCATCAGGGTATTTTCCATTGAGTCAGCTCTTCGCATCAGGTGGCCAAAGTATTGGAGCTTTAGCATCCGTCTTTCCGATGAATATTCAGGGTTAATTTCCTTTAAGATTGACTGGTTTGATTTCCTTGTAGTCCAAAGGGCTCTTGAGAGTCTTCTCCAGCACCACAATTCACACGCATCAATTCTTCAGTGCTCAGTTTTCTTTATAGTCCAAATCTCTCATTCCTACATGATTACTAGAAAAACCATAGCTTTGAATATACTGATCTTTGTCAGCGAATTGATGTCTCTAGTTTTTGATATGCTGTCTAGGTTTGTCACAGCTTTTCTTCCAAGGAGCAAGCGTCTTTTATTTTCATAGCTGTTGTCACTGTCCACAGTAATTTTTGAGTCCTAGAAAATAAAATCTATCACTGCTTCCACTTTTTCCCCTTCTATTTGCCATGGTTTCCCTGGTGGCTCAGACAGTAAAGACTGCCTGTAATGCAGGAGACCTGGGTTCAGTCCCTGGGTTGGGAAGGAAGTCCTCTGGAGAAGGGAAGGGCAACCCACCACAGTATTCTTGCCTGGAGAATTCCATGGACAGAAGAGCCTGTTGGGCTGCAGTCCACAGGGTCCCAGAGTTAGACACGACTGAGGGACTACCACTTTCATTTGCAATGAAGTGATGGGACCAGATGCCACAATCTTAGTTTTTTGAATGTTGACTTTCAAGCCAGCTTTTTCACTCTCCTCATTTCTCACCCTCATTAAGAGGCTCTTTAGTTTCTCTTCTCAAGAGTGATGTCATCTGCTTATCTAAGGTTGTTGATATTTCTCCCAGCAATCTTGATTCCAGCTTGTGATTCAGTCAGCCTGGCGTTTCACATGATGTACTAGGCATATAAGTTAAATAAGCAGGATAACAATATACAGAAATGTTATCTATAAGAAATTCCATGGTTCAGCTACATTCTCTTAGTGATCTGCCCCCCTCCCTATACTTTTTACTATGACTAGGGAACTGGTAGGGCTTCCCAGGTGGTGCTAGTGGTGAAGAACCTGCCTGCCAATGCAGGAGACATAACAGATGAAGGTTTGATTCCTGAATCAGAAAGATCACCTGCAGAAGGAAATGGCAACCCACTCGTTATTCTTGCCTGGAGAATCTCATGGAGAGAGGAGCCTGGCGGGCTGCAGTCTATAGGGTCACAGAGTTAGACACAATGCGATTTAGAAGACATATTAGACTCAAAGAGAAGTTGGACAGACTTGTATACTGACAAGAAAAGGACAATGATATATTTTGTGGGAGGTGTAAAATGAACATAGACTATGTACAGAAATTTTACTTGAACTCAGTTTGTAAAATATTCTTTCAACCAGAAAAAAAAAATACATCTAGTTTAAATGAGGTTTGGGACTGCCATTGTGGCTTGGGTAATTCTGGTGGCGGTGTGTGTGGGGGAAGTTCAAAATGTTTTCCAGCACTTTTCTGCCTGGGTAACCCCTATTAAAAACCCAAAGTCACCAAAATGTCTTTTATCTCTGGGATGCATTTGACATTAAGACATGATCAGGGTCAAAAGGAAAGGAGTATTCTAATTAAAAATCAAGGGAAGATAAGAATTAAAACAATCTTTTCTGACCTGAATTTTTCTAAGTTCATTCTCTGTATTGCAGTCATGCCAAAGGAAGTATTTGTATTTTTACATATTCTTATTCATTCATGCAACAAAAAGTTATTGAGGACCCATAATATATTGGCTCTGTCCTGGTGCCAAGATTCAAAACAGATTAAAACCCCTATTGTCCTAGATGGTGCTCAGTTACATCTGACTCTGTGTGACCCCATGGATTGTAGACCACCAGGCTCCTCTCTCCGTGGGATTCTCCAGGCAAGACCACTGGAGCAGGTTGCCATTTCCTTCTCCAGGGGATCTTCTCCACCCAGGGATCAAACCTGAGTCTTTTACATCTCCTGCATTGACAGGCGGGCTCTTCACCACTCATGCCACTTGAGAAGCCTGGAACTAACATTCTAATGGGGAGGAGGAGGTAACAGACAATAGCATAGTAAATTAGTAAGTATTGTTAAGTTAAAAGGTGATCAGGGTTGGGGAAAAGAATTGAAAAATGAGGAGTGCAGGTGATGAGGGATATTGTCTTTTAAATAGGAAAGCTGTCCTAATTCTCACTAGGAAGGTCACATCTGAACAGAGATTTGAAGCTGTAGAGATTACCCATGGTATCCAGAGAAACATCCCACACAAAGGGAACAGCACTGCAAAGGCCCTAAGGCAGAAACATGCCTATTGTTATTGCATGCTGTATCCTGTACAGCCTTGTAAACAATCACAAGGGTGTGCCATCAGAGAGACTGAGCAGGACAGTGGCATGACCTGTTACACGTGTCCTTCTAAAAGGATCCTTCAGTTTTATTAGACTATACGGATTAAGTGACTTCCAGAGCCAACCACAATGAAGTAAGCAAGCTGCAGTCTCCCTCTCCCACTGATTACAACTAAATACTCTGGCAGAATATGAAAAGCACTACCCAAGGACTCTGAAGAGTAAATAACAGCGAAACAGCCAGTGAATTGGGAAAGGAAGTGTTTTTTGTGGTTTTTCTTGGCAATACATCTTTGTTCCCAGGAATCAAACTCAAGCCCCTTGCAGTGAAAGCAGAGTCTTAACAGATGGACCACCAGGGACATCCCAACAAAGGAAGTGTTTTGATTGTCTCTTCTTCCTCCTGTTTGTGAGAGAGGGATTCTCACTTTAGGATTATGGGGATGGCCGAGCACACAACATCCAAAACTGGACAGGTGAAGTAGACAGCAGTTTTTTTAGTCACATACATTCACAGTCTAGGGGAGGCGAACACCAAATACCATGTACTTGGGAACCGAGTGAACAACTAGAGGTAGGCTTTGCAGTATCAAGAAGGTGAAGTGCCCCCTGGTTTCTGCAGGAGAGTATGGCTGGCTTATTTGAATAATTTCATAATTGGCAGGAAACAGAAGCCCAATACTCAAGGATAAGCACTATGCCTGGTCTCCATGATAAGGAGAGTTGTTTGGCCAGGGGACCTTAGCTGTGGGAACGGAGTACGGATAGAAACTTGCAGTGAGGTTATTCCCGATTCCACCAGGTGTCAAGGCAGCACATAATGATTATTCCTTAATTTTAGGTCTTACACTGCAGGAAGTCAGAACTTGACAAATGACTGGGATGGTGCTGGTGAGTTTTCTAGTTTTTTCCCTCCTCTACTGCCTGACTTAAGAGCAGTCTAAATCAGTGAGGCAGGGACTGCAAAACCTCCAAAAGGAGCCCTTTCTTCTAGCCTGGGGATGGGGAAAAGGAGCCCCTGGGTACAGGAGAGTATGGATGGAAAATCCTTTTTTCTCTCATAGCCCTCCCCTGAGGACAAAAATAATCAAGTTGGCATTATCAGGGCAGGGCAGGGCTAAAGCACCTAAAACCCTGGGAGAAAATCCATTTTGCTGCATAAAGGAATTTGGAAAGTGTCCCTGTCATACAAAAATAGAGGTATCCAGGGTTTTCTCTTTTTACTTTGGCTATGCTGGGTTTTCACTGTGGTATGCGGGCTTTCTCTAGTTGTAACTCTAGCTTAGTTGCCCTGCAACAAGTGGGATTGTAGTTCCCAGACCAAGGACTGAACCCGAGTCTCCTGCATTGGAAAGCAGATTCTCCACCACTGGACCACCAGGGAAGTCCTTTCCAATTATTTTTTCCTCCCTTTTCTCTTGTTACTTCACCTGAAGGACAGGCTCAGTCACTCAGACCAGCACAGTAAGTGTAGAGGGAAAATATTCTGGGAGCACCCCATCTTTCAGTCCAGAAGAACAGAGAAAAGGGCCTCTGGGAGTCAGAGGGTATAGAGGAAATCCTGAATAGGAGAGACTAGGATTGACACTGGGCATGTACCCAAGTTCCACATGTGCAGGACACACCCACAGAAGCAGAGCAAAGACTTGGAGAGCCTAACTACAATGTAAATCACTGCCAAGATTGGGGTTAACCCCAGAGTGGCTCATCTGAGGAATGGACCTAAACAGCATAGTAAAGACTTTGAAAATTGAGCTGCCACTCTGTATCTTGATTGTGATGATAGGAACATCACCAGACATGATGAATTTTTCTGTATGTAAATTAAAAATTAAAATTTTAAACACTGGGGGAAAAAAATGAAAGAACTAACTGTGGGAAACAGAGGAACAAGGAAACCACTGAGGAGACTGTTGTAGTAATCCAGGGACTACATGGCCTTGACCAAGGTGGAAACAGAGATTTGGTGAAAAATGCCTAAAACTGATAGAATTTTCTGTATCCGTCATTCTCAGCTTCAGCAGTATTGCCATTTGGAGTTGAATAATTCCTTGTTGTGGGCAGGCTGTGCTGGGCATTGGAGAGTGCTTAGCAGCATCTCTGACCTATCATCTGTCCATCAGACACCAGTAGCCCCTCAATCAAAATACGTCCAAAAGCATCCAGACATTGTTAGATGGTGCCAGGGCACACCATTGAAGACGGTTGTTCTAGGTGAATGCCTTAAGCTTTGGGCCACAGGCTAAGCACTGCATTAGTCATCAATGTCAACTCAGTTGGAACAGGCTTCAGGTGGCCTCCTGACACTCAGTACGTACAGATTATAGAAGCCCAACATATAAGACCATGAGAGTTTCTTTTTTACTAGAGGGACTTAGAAGTTCAGTGGGCTACAAAAGGTTAGGTTCTGCCAAAAGACTATAAGATTTTTCACAGTTCTTGTCATCTATGAGATCATACCCAAATTGCACATTCATTCAATTACGTTGTGTGGTGACTGTCTTAAAGCTTGAAACTCAAGAGTCACGATGCTTATTGTATTCCTTGGGGTCTCCAACGCAGAGGTAAATTCGACCTTCCAAAAAATAATATAGGTGATAGAAATAACCATATAAAATGAATGAAGGGGTTGCAGTTCCAAGAAAAATTTACAATGGAAAAATATTTTTTAAAACATGGTAGTATATTTGACATTTCTAATGAGACCTTCTCCTTGGTCACCCAGAAGTATCCATCAGCCTCGGAGGATAAACAGAACTGTGATATCAGAAATGCCAAAGAAAGTAAGCAGCTTTTAACTACCAAAAAAGATTTTTGAATCTGAAGAAACACAGTAGTCTTGAGAGAGCCAGACCCTACCAAGAGAGAAAGGTTTCATATAACTGTAAAGCTGCATCAACATTTCAAAATCCAGACCTTGGCAAAAGTAAAAGTGGCATTTAATACACACCATATGGTAGAGAAAACTGAGGCTATGACATAAGGAAAGTACCTGCTGAGTGGGAAGGAGAGAAAGTCGCCCTTGGAATCTGGAGCAGCATGGGAAGAAGGGGCTCGGGGAAGTACAGCGGGCAGCCCCAGCCTGCCTGTTCTAGCGGCCCACCCCTAGGCTGATGTCTCAGAATGGGAGGCAAGGAGGGGTCATAGGAAAGCAGGAAGAGATGGGAATGGGCAGACCACTTTGCCTCTAAGAAAGGAGGGAAGGCCTCGCATTTATCTTTGGCCCTCCTTGAATATGGGCTTCCCTGATGACTCAGATGGTAAAGAATCTGCCTGCAATGCAGGAGACCTGGGTTTAATCCCAAAATTCAGATGGTCCTTTGGAGAAGGGAATGGCAACCCACTCCAGTATTCTTGCCTGGAGAATCCCAAGGACAGAGGAGCCTGTCAGACATGGCTGAGCGACTTATACTTTCACTTTCTTTCTCCTTGAATATGACAAAGGAGCAACAGGGTTCAATGGCAATGATAGCCTAATTTGGTATCCTGCAGTTCTTAGTGGCCTGTAGGGTACAAGTGGAAGAAGCTACATATTCCTAGTTCCCTCAGGAAGTACCACTAGAGATGATGAACAGTCTGGGGAACCAGCTCAGCTAGTGCTTGAGGGCTTTACAACCAGAGGTAAGTGGCTAGAACCCTGAGTCTCAGGAGTGGCTGCCAACCCACGGCCACAAAAGGCCTGATGAAATCTGCATCACCTTACTGAGGTCCCACAGGTAGGCAGAGTGAGGCCTCATTTTCCCACCGCTGCCATGAGATCTCTCGCAGAGTCGGACACAACTGAACGACTGAACTGGTACTGATACTGATACCATGAGATCACACGAATACCCTTTGCAATTGGCACCATCTTAGGGAAAAGCAAGAAAAGGAGAGAATAAGAACTTTCTTGAAAGAGATCAGCTACCCAAAAGGTGCAGTTAAACTCAAAGAGACTAAGTTACCTTTTAAAAATTTATTTATTTACTTCTCACTGTGCTGGGTCTTTGCTGCTGCAAGCAGACTTTCTCTAGTTGCGGCTCTCTAGTTTCTCTAGTGGGGGCTACTCTTCACTACAGTGCTCGGGCTTCTCATTGCAGTGGCTTCTCTTGTGGAGCACCGGCTCAGTAGTTGTGGGTTAGCTGCTCTGCGACATGTGGAATCTTCCCAGACCAGGGATTGAATCCCAGTCCCCTGCCTTGGCAGGCCAATTCTTATCCGAATACTCCACCACCAAGGAAGTCTCAGGCTAAGATAACTTTAATTGATAAGCTTAAGCTCCCATTGTCCTTTCTCTCACCCTTCTATTTTTCATTGGGGTGGGAATTCTTGAGCAAAACTGTATCAGTTACAGATAATAAAGAAGAAGCATTCTTTCCTTACACCCAAGAGTAATACATTTTTGGGACTAACATAGGTACTTTATGCTGCCAAGTTATCTTATGGAGAAGAATCCCCTCCCCTCATCCATCCCTCTGTAAACGGGTGTTGAGTGGCTACAAGACAAGTTAGGTGCTAGTGGCGCACACATTAACTAGATGTCATTCCTGCTCACAGAGATCTGGAAAACTCTAGGCCAGACGGATTTGTGAGCAGATCTTCACTGGGGTCACATAGATCCCCATGAGGTGCTCTGGGAGAGGCATCTCCTCACGGATTGGGAAGTGTCCAGAGAAGGGAAGTTCAGAACTGAGTCTTAAGAATAGCTAAAAGTTCTCTAGGAGAAGGAAAGAAGAACGGCTTCTCAGGCAAAGGGATGAGCATATATACAGAGTTGTGATGATTAATTTTATGTGTTGACTTCTTCACGTGTTGCTCAGATTAACCAGTACTTCTGGGTGTGTTTGTGCAGGTGTCTCTGGATGAGACAAGCACATTGAATCAGTGCACTTGGCAAAGCACATATCCTACCCCATTGTGGGTGGGTATCATCCAATCCCTTGAGGGCCTGCATAGAATAAAAGGCAGAGGATGGAGGAATTTGCCACCCCATTTTCCTTTCTGCTTTCCAGCTTGAACTGGAATAGTCTTCTGCCCTTGCACTGGGATTTATACCATTGACTCCCTGGGTTCTCAGGCCTTTAGACTTGGACTGGAATTACCTCACCAACTTCCCTGGCTCTCCAGCTTATAGATGGCTGAGCTGACTGTAGGACTGGACTGCTCAGCCTTCTTAATCCTGTGAGCCAATTCCTCATAATAAGTCAACTATCTCCCTCTCCCTCAGTCTCTGGAGAACCATGACTAATACAACAGCTAATTCTGAGGTCTCCAAATAGTTTCTTTCACTGATTTTAAAATTTATCCCCCACCCAACATTTTGTTGTTCAGTCGCTCAGTTGTGTCTAACTGTCCAACTCTTTTCGACCCCATGAACAGCAGCATGTCAGGCTTCCTTGTCCTTCACTATCTCCCAGAGTTTGCTCAGACTCATGTCCCCTGAGTTGGTGATGCCATCCAACCATCTCATTCTCTGTCGCCCTCTTTTTCTGCCCTCTATCTTTCCCAGCATCATGGCCTTTTCCAATGAGTTAGCTCTTCCCATCAGGTGACCAAAGTATTAGAGCTTCGGCTTCAGCATCAGTCTTTCCAATAACTATTTAGGGTTGATTCCTTTAGGATTGTCTGGTTTGATCTCCTTGCTCTCCAAGGGATTCACAAGAGTCTTC
The DNA here is from genome assembly GCA_007570785.1 of Antilocapra americana. NCBI lineage: Eukaryota > Metazoa > Chordata > Mammalia > Artiodactyla > Antilocapridae > Antilocapra > Antilocapra americana. Next base: position 18,604,824 of record ML664174.1, on the reverse strand, counting down.
TCAAGCACCACAGTTTGAAAGCATCAATTCTTTGGGGTTAGTCTTCTTTATAGTCCAATTCTCACATCCATACAAGACTACTGGAAATCCCATAGCTTTGACTAAATGGCCCTTTGATGGCAAAGTGATGTCTCTGCTTTTTAATAAGCTGTCTAGGTTTGTCATAGCTTTTCTTCCAGGGAGCAAGTGTCTTAATCTTATGGCTGCAGAGACTGTCCACAGAGATTTTGGAGCCCAAGAAAATAAGGTCTGTCACTGTTTCCATTGTTTCTCCATCTGTTTGCCATGAAGTGATGGGTCCAGATGCCATGATTTTAATTTTTTGAATGTTGAATTTTAAGCCAGCTTTTTCAAAGTGCCCAAAGTAAACGAAGTTTGATTTTTGGGCCACTTGCTTGCATAGGCCCCTCCCAAGGCTTTATACTTAATTTTGTATTTGTAACTTTGTGTTCACCTTCCTAGAACTGAGTCCCCAAATGGTATATGCTTCAGGCCTTACAAACTTGCATCTCTGATGTGTTTTAGAACACAAGTAATTCAGTAGATCTAAGAGTTGTATTTGGAGGGGATGAGGGATGGGGAACAGGGATGAGTGATGAGAGACTGGAGACTTAGGATCTAATTTCAGTGACTGACAGCTACATCCACTCATTTGGTAGAAGAACCAGAATTTCAACTCCTGCTACTCTCTTCCCATGTCCAATCCATCATTAGGTCCTGTGACAGAGTGCTGGTTCTCCCTCAAACTGTTTCCTCCTTCCATAAGGAATCGAACCTTCCAGTTTTCGATGGATACATGGCCACCCTGAACAAAGACTGTATTTTCCAGCCTCTTCCAGTTAGATTTTGGCCAACAGTATGTGCAGTATATCCTGAGAGTTTCCTTAAATGGAAATGGTGTCTCATTCTCCCTCTCTTCCTCCCTCTTGCTAGAAGGAATATGGACATGGAAGCTGGAGCTACAACAGGTATCTTGGTCCATGAGGTGACTTTAGGAATATGGGGGCTACACATAGTAGAGCAAAACAGAAGCCTGAGTCCCTTGCACTGTGAAGCACTATACCAGTCGTGCATTACCTAGTTTTGGACTTTCACCTGAAAGAGAAATAAACTTCTATCTCAAGTAAGATACTGTTATTTATTTGTCACTCATAGTTGAAATCACTTCTGATAATCCACATTGCTGCAAGCCCTCATCACTTTCCTAATCAGAGTAACCAACATTTCTTTTCTAGACTTTTGAAAGAATCTATTAATTGGTACCTCCATATTCAGTTATATACATCCCAGTTTCCTTCCAATGAATTTTCTACACAATAGCTAAATTGATTGATTCAAAATGCATATAGAATATTACTCCCTGTATTAGTCTGCCTGGGCTGCCATAATAGAATACCACAGACTGACTAAAACAAAAGAAATTAATTTTCTCACAGTTCTAGAGTCTTGAAGTCCAAGATGAGGTACCAGCAGCCGTTCCGGAGAGAATTCTCTCCCTTGGTTTTTAGAAAGTGGCTTTCTCTCATGCCCTTACGTGGCCTTTTCTCTGCATACATGTGCACATAGCAATCTCTGATATCTAGTCATTTATCTTTTTATAATAAATACACCAGTCCTGTTAGATTAGGGTTGCACCCTTATGACTTCACCTAACCTTCATTACTTTCTTAAAGGCCCTATCTCCAAATATAGTCACATTGTGGGGTTAAGCCTTCAGTATAAAACTTTTTTTTTTTTTTTGAGGGGACACATTCCAGTCTGTAAATCTCTATTCCTCAATCACATCAGGGCTTCTCATTACTCTTAGTTTAGCTGAGTAGCTAAAATGGCAAAACTCCAGTATGGTCTGAGCCCTACCTATCTCTCCATTTTCATCTCATAGCAAGTTCCTCCTCCCTCTCCATGCTTTAATCATACTTTCGTTTTTTTAGGTATGCTACGCTTTTCCCACCTCAGGGCCTTTGCACATGCTGTAGCCTCTGCCCTAAATACTCTAGCTCCCTTCCTGCCCCTTGGCCTAGTAAACCTCTCTCCATCAGCTCTCACATCAGTCATCTGTTCTTGAAGGAATCCTTCCCTGATCATCCTGTTACTTCCCCACTTCTTAGATACATGCTCTCATAACTCAATGTACTTATTTTTAATAGCACTTATCATAATTTTCCGATCTTCCCAAGTGGTGCTGGTAGTGAAGAATCTGCCTGCTGATTCAGGAGACACAAAAGATGCAGGTTTCATCCCTGAGTTGGGAAGAAACCCTGGAGAAGGAAATGGCAACCCACTTCAGTATTCTTGTTTGGGGAATCCTATGGACAGAGGAGCCTGGCAGCTACAGTCCATGGGATAGCACAGAGTTGGACATGACTGAGCACTGTTATTATATCATAATTTTTGCCTTTATATGTTGTTCAAGATTCTTCAGTTAATGCTTGTCTTTTCCATTAGATGATACACTCCATGAGAACAGAGATATGTCACTTTTTGCTTATTACTGTATCACTAAGATGTTCAAGCTGGATTGAGAAAAGGCAGAGGAACCAAAGATCAAATTGCCAACATCCATTGGTTCATTGAAAAAGCAAGAGAGTTCCAGAAAAACATCTACTTCTGCTTTATTGACTATGCCAAAGCCTCTAACTATGTGGACCACAACAAACTCTAGAAAATTCTTAAAGAGATGGGAATACCAGACCACCTGACTTGCCTCTTGAGAAATCTGTATACAGGTCAGGAAGCAACAGTTAGAACTGGACATGGAACAACAGACTGGTTCCAAATAGCAAAAGGACTACGTCAAGGCTGTATATTGTCACCCTGCTTATTTAACTTATATGCAGAGCACGTCATGAGAAACGCTGGGCTGGATGAACCACAAGCTGGAATCAAGATTGCCAGGAGAATTATCAATAACCTCAGATATGCAGATGACACCACCCTTATGGCAGAAAGTGAAGAAGAACTAAAGAGCCTCTCGATGAAAGTGAAAGAGGAGAGTGAAAAAGTTGGCTTAAAACTCAACATTCAGAAAACTAAGATCATGGCATCTGGTCCCATCACTTCATGGCAAATAGATGGGGAAACAGTGGGAACAGTGACAGACTTTATTTTGGGGGGCTCCAAAATCACTGCAGATGGTGACTGCAGCCATGAAATTGAAAGACTCTTACTCCTTGGAAGAGAAGTCATGACCAACCAAGATGGCTTATCAAAAAGCAGAGACATTACTTTACTAACAAAGGTCCATCTATTCAAAGCTATGGTTTTTCCAGTAGTCATGTATGGATGTGAGAGCTGGACTATAAAGAAAGCTGAGTACCAAAGAATTGGTGCTTTTGAACTGTGGTGTTGGAGAAGACTCTTGGGAGTCCCTTGGACTCCAAGGAGATCCAACCAGTCCATCCTAAAGGAAATCAGTCCTGAATATTCATTGGAAGGACTGATGCTGAAGTTGAAACTCCAATACTTTGGCCACCTGATGAGAAGAACTGAATGCTTTCTATAGTGTCTGACACATATCTGACCTTTAACTTTTTCTGAATGAATAGTAAGAGATAAGTGGGAGTTGGGTCATGGAGAGGTGAGTTTGCCAAATAAGGAATTTGGGACTTTATTCTCAAGGACATATAGCTTGGTGACCAAGAATTTTCACCAGTGGAATGAAATAAGAGATATGTTTAAAAATATATAGTGTGTTTTAAAAAATCATTTTTTTTCTAGCACTGTGTAGAATGTACTAGAAAGAATTTATGTTGGAAATAAAGTTACAAGTTTCAACAGTTTTAGTAATTACCCAAGTGGGAAATAAAGGTTTGAGTTAAATTTGTGTTAGTTCCTGTTGGTTTTTTTTCTGGGTCTTCTTCTGTGTGAGTCAGGTTGGGTCTGTTTTCTCCACTGCTGGTTTGGGATCTGGCTTTAATTGCCTGGCTAGTGAATTATCCTTGTTCATCTGTTTTCCATCTTTCAATACGTTTCTGCTGTTATTTTATTTCCTGTTCTTCTTCTTTTTGTTGGTTTATTTTTAAAATCCCTTTGATGCAATTTTAGTGGAGTTTTGGGAGAGAGCAGCCTTATAGGCATATGTTTAATATATCAGTTTAACTTGGAACTCCTTACATTTTTGTTTCCATTATGAAAATTCTTTACTGTTTATTTCAATAAAATTGCCTTTCACATTAGCCAAGGACTTGTTAAGTGACAATATGAAATGGTGACAAACCTGAGGATGAAAGAGAGAGAGCATAAATTGGGACATTTCTGGAGAATGGTGTTTCATTGAAGGTTTAAGATACATACATTTTTGAACCAAAAGTTTCACCTCTAGAAATTTATCCTGAAGAAATGATTTAGCTTTAAGAATGTCATTGCAGTATTGTTTATAATAATAAAAGTCCAACAATTGAGGGTTGATTAAATAAACCATAAATTTTCACAAGTCATATATGCAGTCATTAAAAATTATGTTGTTAAACCAAGCTTCTCACACAACACTACTCCAGAGCACACACAACACATGGTCCTTCACCAAGGAATAGGTGAAGCCACAGGACAAATTTAGCTCATCTTCCTCCTGCAGTAATTTTGTTGGTGATATGGGAGTGTGGAGACATGACAGGTTATCTGTCTCTAGGCCCTTTGTCCCTTTTTTCCATGATAGCAAAACCCCATCTGTAGCAGTGAATACTGCTGCTCAGAATAAAAGACTGCCTGCCTTTCTCTGACCTATGATATGTAGGTGGCCTTATGAGCAAACCAATGAGGTATCAGTGCACGAGTTGTGAGAAGCAACCAGTGTAACTTAAGTTGGAATCTGTGGTACTTCTGCAACCACTGACTCAACCAACCACATGCCATGTAATACTATGTGTGTGTGCTCAGTCACTCAGCCCTGTCCTGCTCTTTGCCACCCCATGGACTGTAGCCCGCTAGGCTTCTTTATCCATAGGATTTCCCAGGCAAGAATACTGGGGTGGGTTGCTATTTCCTTCTCCATGTAGTACTATAGTATTTACTATTGAAAAATATCCACCTGTAAGTGGACTTTGCGCAGTCCAAATGTGCGCTATCAAAACCTGAGCTGTTGAAGGTATATGTGTATATATGTATCAGTCAGTCAGTTCACTCAGTTGTGTCCAGCTCTGTGTGACCCCATGGACTGCAGCACACAAGGCCTCCCTGTCCATCACCAACTCCTGTCCATTGAGTTAGTGATGCCATCCAACCAGCTCATCCTCTGTCGTCCCCTTCTGCCGCCTTCAATCTTTCCCAGCATCAGGGTCTTTTCCAGTGGTCAATTCTTCTCATCAGGTGGCCAAAGTATTGGAGTTTCAACTTCAGCATCAGTCCTTCCAATGAATATTCAGGACTGATTTCCTTTAGGATGGACTGGTTGGATCTCCTTGGAGTCCAAGGGACTCCCAAGAGTCTTCTCCAACACCACAGTTCAAAAGCACCAATTCTTTGGTACTCAGCTTTCTTTATAGTCCAGCTCTCACATCCATACATGACTACTGGAAAAACCATAGCTTTGAATAGATGGACCTTTGTTAGTAAAGTAATGTCTCTGCTTTTTGATAAGCCATCTTGGTTGGTCATGACTTCTCTTCCAAGGAGTAAGAGTCTTTCAATTTCATGGCTGCAGTCACCATCTGCAGTGATTTTGGAGCCCCCCAAAATAAAGTCTGTCACTGTTCCCACTGTTTCCCCATCTATTTGCCATGAAGTGATGGGACCAGATGCCATGATCTTAGTTTTCTGAATGTTGAGTTTTAAGCCAACTTTTTCACTCTCCTCTTTCACTTTCATCGAGAGGCTCTTTAGTTCTTCTTCACTTTCTGCCATAAGGGTGGTGTCATCTGCATATCTGAGGTTATTGATAATTCTCCTGGCAATCTTGATTCCAGCTTGTGGTTCATCCAGCCCAGCGTTTCTCATGACGTGCTCTGCATATAAGTTAAATAAGCAGGGTGACAATATACAGCCTTGACGTAGTCCTTTTGCTACTTGGAACCAGTCTGTTGTTCCATGTCCAGTTCTAACTGTTGCTTCCTGACCTGTATACAGATCTCTCAAGAGGCAAGTCAGGTGGTCTGGTATTCCCATCTCTTTAAGAATTTTCTAGAGTTTGTTGTGGTCCACATAGTTAGAGGCTTTGGCATAGTCAATAAAGCAGAAGTAGATGTTTTTCTGGAACTCTCTTGCTTTTTCGATGATCCAATGGATGTTAGCAATTTGATCTCTGGTTTCTCTGCCTTTCCTAAATCTAGCTTGAACATCTGGAAGTTCACAGTTTATGTACTGCTGAAGGCTTGCTTGGAGAGTTTTGAGCATTACTTTAGTAGCATGTGAGATGAATACAATTGTATGGTAGTCTGAACATTCTTTGGCATTGCCTTTCTTTGGGATTGGAATGAAAACTGACCTTTTCCAGTCCTGTGGGCACTGCTGAGTTTTCACAATTTGCTGGCATATTCAGCGCAGCCCTTGCACAGCATCATTTTTTAGGATTTGAAATAGCTCAAGTGGAATTCCATCACCTCCACTAACTTTGTTTGTAATGATGCTTCCTAAGGTCCACTTGACTTCGCATTCCAGGATGTCTGGCTCCAGGTAAGTGATCATACCATCGTGATTATCTGGGTCATGAAGATCTTTGTTGTATAGTTCTTCCATGTATTCTTGCCACCTGTTCTTAATATCTTCTGCTTCTGTTAAGTCCATACCATTTCTGTCTTTTATTGAGCCCATTTTTGCATGAAATGTTCCTTTGGTATCTCTGATTTTCTTGAAGAGATCTCTAGTATATATGTGTGTGTATATCACATATGCACACATAATATATATATAAAATTATTATTAAAGTGAAAATTAATACAAAAAATTCAAATATTTCTGTTTTTTCAACTATCTAATTCTAATTTGAGGGGTAAAGGAGGAGAAAAAAAGAAGAAAGGCATATGGGAAAACAGTTGATTAATTTTTCAGAATCTTGACACCCAATGCTAATTTGCCTCTAGCATTAAATCCAACTTGAAAAGGCTGACAAGACGCCTGTAAACTGCTTGTGAGCCTCTTTGGTGTTTTCAACAGTGCCTATTTGTAAGTTTTGTGGACAGAAAACAAGAGTTGGTCTGGGGTTATTTTACTTTGTAGAACCTAAGGTGCGGGCTCTCCTCTTCCTGCCACATGTCTCAGATATAATAGGCAGGATCTCAGGATTTAGGCTCTGTGACGTGGATTTCGGGCTGAGCCTCCTCTCTCTTGCATCAGAACACCCTACCTGAGTCTTGGACGGAGTCGACGCCAATACCTATTCAGACTTTGCCGCAGAAAAGCGTGGACCGTTAGGACAAACAGCGAAAGAATACGCCCGGGGGATATCAAACCCGAGAGCCGGGGGAGGGGCGGGGGCGGGGCCCGGGGAGGGGCGGGGGGCGGGGCCCGCCCCTCGGCGAAGCCAGTAACTGGGCACTGGAGCGGGAGGGGCGGGGCCAGCCCTGCAGGTGACATCGTGATTGGCATGCCGGCTCCCTCTCCCGGCGAGGCTACGCAGCTCTAGCCTGCCGGAGCGCTCGGCTAGTGCGGATCTACAAAGTTTGTCCGCTCCGGGGCACCGTAGTGACTTTTACGCTGGCGGAGAGGGCCCGGCCGGGCTAAGCTGGGCTGGCCGGCAAGAGCCCGGCTCAGCTTAGGGGATCCTGATGGCTGCGGTGTTTCTCGTAACGCTGTATGAGTACTCGCCGCTTTTCTACATCGCGGTGGTCTTTACCTGCTTCATCGTGACCACCGGCCTGGTGTTGGGATGGTAAGTGTCCCCAGGGCTAAGGGCAAGGGGCGTCGCGGCGTGCAGCCAGGGAGAGGGGTAGCGGCGGGCAGCAGGGAGACTGCTGGACTGGGGCTGTCGGAGAGCCGATGCACAGGGCTCCCACTGGTTCCGGAGGAAAACAAGGTGGACACGGCTCCCGCATCACTGCCCTGCATCATCGACCGATCCCCGTCGCTGCGGGTATCTGGGGGTGGTGCAGGATTGAGGTATTTTACCCAGCTTTGTTTCTAGGTGATAAAGCAGCTTGGTCTTGGTGTGAGGATAGAGAGGCTGGACAACAGGCTTCTGTCCGGATTTGGGGCCTACTGTGTGCCCGGAGCGAGCCCGTCATCTGCGGTGCAGTGCTCAGACGTGGACAGTAAACCCAGTTGTTTGTTGCTCTTCTGACCTGAACTGAGCACTTGACGTGAGATCTTCCAGTGTAACTTATAACTGAACTCCGTTACCGTTTGAGAATGTAATGATTTCTACACACGTTCCACACCTTTTGAACGGTGAAGCTATAAAGACATAATTTTAGAGCTGGAAGAGACCTCAGAGATAAGTTAAACTAAGGCATAAGTGCACTTCACCTGTTGGAGACAAGGAGAGTAGACTAGCTCTTTCGTGAGCCATTCTGGCTCAGAGATTCTAAAATTTCTCTCTCGAAGAGATGCCACTGTATCCTGTTTAGAGTTGTCTTATAATACAGCTAGCTGAAACCATCTTACAGGTCCATTCTTTGAGGAGAGACACATAAGCTGGATTTTGAAGAATGAGTATTTTGAAAAAGAAATGGAGCTAAACGTGTATAGTAGAGAACAGAAGGCATCTCAGAGATGACATGAGCAGAGGGTCAGAGGAGACATGCTAGTGAATAGAGCAGGCTGTATAATACGAGTTTTAAAATACCCTCTGAGCCCTGCAGGCAACCTCATGATTGGCATGCAGGCTCCCATGTATATGTGATTACTTTGGGCTTCCTAGGTGGCTCAGTGGTAAAGAATCCACCTGCCAATGCAGGAAACGCAGGAGATGTGGGAGATCTGGGAGGAAGATCCCCTGGGATGGGAGATCCCCTGGAGGAAGAAATGGCAACCCACACCAGTATTCTTGCCTGAAAACTCCCGTGGACAGAGGAGCCTGGAGGGCTACAGTCTGTGGGGTTACAAAGAGTCAGATACCACTGAGCAACCGAGCACACACATGTGATTACTTTAAAGAAAGAGCACAAGCTCTTGTCAATTTCTGAAAATATGCCATCTTAAGGAACTAAGTAAAGTTTTTAACATTTTCACTCCACCTTCCACACTGTCAGCAGTAGATTATAAAATTCCTTCTTGGTTAGTGGGGGAAGAATAGGACTGATTTTACACAATCTGTTATTCTTGACACATCAGAATTTCTTGCTGTTGTTCATTTCAAGAAAGTTTGTAATTGGAGTTAGGAAGATGTTGTCTAAGTGAGAAGAGATGTCTAAACACAAGATTTTTACTGGCTATACTGTTACTGTCTTCAAGAGTATATCTTCCTTCATTAAGGAAAATAAGTAACCAGTTGATAACTGCATAATATCCTTAAATTTTAATTTTCAATCAGCCTAATTATTTTAAAATTAATTTTCAGTTGTCCTGATACAACTAATTAGAGATTGTAGATGTCTATCTTTAGTAATGGGAGGAGGAAAATGAGTAAAGACCTATTGATAGTGACGGTGGTGTCTGTGAGTGAAGGGTAGTTCAGAACCTCATGCTGGAGTGGTGAAGAGAGAGACTTTGGAGTCAGACAGACAGGTTCAAATCCTGGCTCTGCCAAATTTGAGACTTGGTTTGAAGAGTTAATGATTATCTAAATACTTCATCTAAGTGTGACTTTTACAAGGATTGTAAAATTGTAGAACTTCGAGGTAATTGTAGAACTTCGAGAAGTCTGAATTAAGCATCGCTGAGGCCACAAAGCCATATAAGTGCCAGTCACTTCCATCCTGATTTGGGCCTGACCAGTCATCTTAAGCCTAATCCAGCCATTCTCTCCATATGGATTAGCTTTGCCCATGTAGATAACCTTATTATTATTATTTTTTTAAACTAGTGTTTACAGTGAAGGCCATCTAGAGCTCCTCAAAGTAATTTTCTAATAGTACCCCAGGCAGAAGGTAAATGCATTAATCCACTGTGCTTTTTCACTGCGCTTATCATTTCCTTTAACCTCCCCCAATATAATTTCTATTGGTCATCTGCCTTCTCTGTCATGGTTCTTACCTCAGTACTGCTTTGCATTCTGTCCCTATCTTTCGCACTGTGTGGAAGTAGAGAAAGAACAGGAGCACCTGACTGTTGGAATCCCAGTACCAGTAGCAGAGACTAGCACAACTGAAAGTATTGAATTTCCATTTAACTACATGATGGTTTCTGTGAGCTCTAATACTCAGATTTATCAAGCTCTAGCTATTTTGCCAGGCAGTGTGCAGAAAGGAGGCCAGAGTGCCATATACATTGTTAAATATTTTCAGGTAATTCGTGACCCTGACTCTGCAGCTGCTCTCTGCTTCCTCTTGACTGCAGATTATTAAGCTATCATCCTTCTGTACTTTGCTTGGTGACTGTGGGGCAGAACCTCTAAAGACCTTTCTTCTTTGCTACTCACTGCTTCCATGAGGCTTTGCCAGTAGGGGAAGGGAGTAGAAGGCTAGAGGGGGACAGAAGGACTTGCTGCTTCCTGTTTGATTATTTTCCTCCTCTGTCTCACCACAGCCATGGTGCCTCCCTCTGGCCTTACCAGTGGGTCACAGTTTACAGTTTTCTACTCTCTTAGAACTAGCTTCATTATACCCCTCCAAAGATTTCAGTACACCTTCCTCAGATCTGAGTCCCAGCTGCAGGGAGGTCTTTCCTCCAAATCTCTAAGCAGTAGGAGGAATCCTCTTTGCTCTGTTCTATGTCCTGGGAGTGATAGTTGCTTCCCACTGTAACTACTTCTGTGATACTCAGCGTCTCCTTTTTGCCTTTTCAGTTCTTCAACATCTGGCTAACAAATGTTTATATTAAATTATCTGTTAAAATGCTGGTGTGGATTTGGTTTCTTGACTGGACTGATAAATATTAATGTATAGATTAAGAATTTGTTACTCAGAATGGGATCCGGGGGCGGAGGAGGGGACCTTTTAAGGATGGGATTTGGGTTTGGTCATTTTTTCAGCTCCTTGCCAATGGGAAATAAGATTCTAGTAATCCATGGTGTGGATTGGCATCATGATTAATCAGCTTAGAGCCTTTATTTGCTTGTGATTAATGATTTCTGAAGCTAAGTGCCTTGGGGACCACGTGGCTGAAGTACATGACCATTTTGGCAGCAGTGATACTGCAGAGACCGGGGGAAGGGTGGCATGGTTGCTCATGGGGCCACTGGAGCACTTACAGAAAGGAGATGACATGTTCTTGTCTTTAAACTCTCAGACCAAGTCTTAGTCAGAGAATCAGAGTTTTAATTGTGCTGGTATTAGAATTACATAGCCTTGTCAATGTCCTATTTAGGATGCTGACTAGGAGAGTCAGAGCCCTGAAACTTGCAATGGCATCATCTAAATGCACTTAGATAGAGCTGAGAATCTTGAAGCCCCAGTCGCTCTGTATGTGCCTCCCTTTAGAAGCAGCTTGCTTTCCATGTCTGAGAAAACTAGCCTCTTGCTTGAAGATCCTGTACGACCTCTCTTAGGGCAGCTGCTTTGCAAACGGTGTCTATACTCAAAACCTACCTCTTGTAACCTTTTGTCAGTAGGCCCAGATCTCTTCATGTTCCACAGAACAGGGACAAAAATCTGACCTAGTTAGAAAGAACCTAGCCTCTAAAAGAATAACAAAAGTTGGCTACTTTGTATCCATTCGAATTTGGGAAGTATGTGTGGGAATGAAGTGTAAATAGATTAGGCCAAGGAGGATAGAATGTAACAATGGATCAAATTACATTTATTGATCTGGATGTATTCTTAAAAACTTCTGACTTTAAAGTGTTAACTTGTACATGGTTGACTGAAACTTGGACTAAGAGCTGCCCTAGAACTTTCCTGGCATAATGAAGAGGAAATCTGAAGGCTTAGGAAGATAGGAATATTGGACTGGATTTATTATGTGCTACCTGCACGCCTATCTTCTTACTGCATCCTTCAACATGACCCGGAAGACACATTTCACAAAGGCACTAAGGAGAGACTGGTAACCTTAAAAATGTCTGTTGCCTGTCCACTGTAGGTCTTTTATAATGTGGGAGATGCTGCCATTCGGGTGGACCTCCTGATCTGAAGTGAAGTAACAACAGATAACCACAGGAGTCAACGTGGACTTCTGTCCCCTAATGGGCAGTGGAGGACAATGCAGAGAATGATTTGGCCCACAAGGATCTTTAACAGTGGCTAATGGATTAGAGCATCCTTAGGAATAAAATAGATAGGTGGCCTCCTAAGTCCTGCATCAAGTACACAGAATGAGAAACTCCAGGCTGGAACTAGAAACCTGACTTGTCTCAGTGGGGAGTTATGACCTTGACCTACTTTTCAAATCTAAGTCAATCCATAGACCCGGAGCCCCTGCTTGACGGTGAGGTCAGGTCCTCTTGAGGAAGGTCTCTGTCTCCTGACACTGCCCCAAGGGTACTGTGAATCTTCCATCAGGTCTTCTCAAAGTCTGTTGTCTCTCAGCTGCAGACGCGCACTCTGTACTCTGCTTTTGATTCTGGAGCTGGGACTTTACAAAGCTGTTCTCTTATGCTAGTTTGCTCCCTGTTAGGCTCTGCCATTTCAGTTCCGTTCAGTTCAGCTCCTCAGTTGTATCGAGTCTTTGCGACCCTGTGGACTGCAGCACACCAGGCTTCCTTGTCTATCACCAACTCCCAGAGCTTACTCAGACTCATGTCCATCGAGTCCAACCATCTCATCCTAGAAAGAATCTGGAAGGGACTTCCTATTAACTATTTGCTTCCTTTTCCTGGTCTACATTCCTACAGTCCTGGCATCACCCTGGCCTGTGAAGCAGCAGTTTATTTTAGTTTTCCTCACACCAAGAATCAGGCTTATTGCACTCCTTCAGAAATAACAGTACCAGCTGGCCAGCACTCCTACTACAGAGGTCTGGATCCAGCTCTGGTGGATTCCTTCTCCCACCTTCTAGTTGTAGTAATCCCCACTCTTCCTTTTGTTTCCTTAGCCGTAGGAAGGATAACTGCTCCTTGCTGGGATACCTCAGTGTCCCCTTCTTGCCTTGTCTGTCCTCCAGTAACTGGTTAATAGTTCTTTATATTATTTTCTAAAGTGTTGATGTCGTTTTCTGTCTCCTGCCAACCCTGCGTGATACACTGACCTTGACTATTTCTCTCTTACTTGTTGAATGCAGCAGGTTGTGTGTGTGTGATGAGGTTGGTGATGAGGTACATGCTCAGTCGCTTCAATCATACTACCCCATGGACTGTAGCCTGCCAGGCTCCTCTGTCCATGGGATTCTTCAGGCAAGAATACTGAAGTGTGTTGCCCTGCCCTCCTCCAAGGGATCTTCCCAACCCAGGGATCGAATCTGGGTCTCCTGCATTGCAGGTGGATTCTTTACCCACTGAGCCATCAGAAAAGAACATAACATTATTTTGTACTTGCTTAGGGTACAAGATATGTGACATTTCTGCTGGGAAGAAATTTCTTGGAATAATTCAGAAGAAAATGGCATTTCAGACTTTAATAGGGCCTTAAGATAACTTATTCTAACCCTTCTTTTTACAGTTAAAGGCACAGAATTTTAGAGATTGAATCCCCTGACTTAAATTTGCTCAGAAACACCCCTCCTCCTCTCCAAGGATTTCCCCATAGAAATTTTTTATGTATCCTGACCCAGTGTCAGTATCCAGCTAGCCAAGTGAGGCCAACTGTGTGAGATGGCACAGAAGAGAAGCGCCCTCGCCCCCAGATCACCAGTTGCCTGAGTGTTTTCTAACTGGCTTTAGTACTCAAGTCTGAAGGGGTGATAAATTTGTTTACTTTCGGAACTTGAAACTTTCATGTCAAAGTAACTTTTATTCATGAGGGACTCTGTGAAACTCCAACAAGAAAAGGAGGTCAGTTCTACTGATTCAGCAGCTGACAGGAAGCTTAGGAAGTGTGTACAGGGTAAGACAGTGGATGGGCAATATGAAAAAGCATGGACCGAATTGGAAGTCCCCAGGTTACCACTATGCTGGAAGTTTAAGCAGTGTGAAACTGCAGCAAACACTTTAGAAATGGGAAAACCTGGAATTATTGAAAATTCCAGGAGGATTAAGTATGAAATTGTAATAGTAAAAAGAATGGAAAATTCTCTCCCTCTCTCTCTTTAGAAAGTTCTCTTAATGGAAAAAAAGGGGGGGGCTGGGTTTATATAAAAGAGAAAGCAGTGAATGTTAAGAAACATTTATTTAGTAGGCATTCCATTATTAAGAGTTGTCAAAATGACTTTGAGTGGAAAAACATAAAAATGCAATTTGATTGAAAAGAGAATTTGTCAGTTTTATGTTTTACTGTTTCTTCTAAAATTATATCAGCTATGATCTGATACCACATATCAATGTCTTTATTGCCATTTTATTGAAAAGAAAATTTGTCAGTTTTATATTTTATTATTTCTTCTGAAATCATATCAGCCGTGATCTGATACCAGGCATCAATGTCTTTATTCAGATTTTTGACTAAAAATGTGGAAAAGACCAGATGTAAGGATGGTGGCCAGAGTCACATACATTACTGGGTCTAAACACTAGTATTTTACAGAATCAATTGTCAACACCAATTATGAATTGTTCTATAGCCAGTCTCCAGTGTTTAACCTTATTCTAAATCATTTCTGCATGTTACCTTTGAGTAATTCATTAAAGATAGAAATATTGGCCCACATCAAAGAAGTTTAAACTGTGGGAGTTGTGGAATTTTTGTGCAAAAAGAGCAAATTCATCTTGGGTCACGTGTATGAAAAGGCTGAGGATTATTCTAGGCTGAAAGCTCGATGTGTCATCAGTGTGCCAGCTGACGTGGCCTTAGACCACATCAGGCATAATGTTTAGGACGAGAGATGCGGTCGGGCTCTGATGTCACTGTCACACAGTGAATTCCACTTGCCTCACCCCCTGTTTTCGCCTCAGAGCATGAGGATATCGGGGAGCAGGGCTGACAAAGTCACATAAGGACCCAGAGCCTTGACTAAACCCTGGCCGCTCTAGCTATG
Organism: Antilocapra americana; assembly: GCA_007570785.1. Classification (NCBI taxonomy): domain Eukaryota; kingdom Metazoa; phylum Chordata; class Mammalia; order Artiodactyla; family Antilocapridae; genus Antilocapra; species Antilocapra americana. The sequence goes on along the minus strand of ML664174.1, from coordinate 18,589,791 downwards.
CTTTACTGACTCCTCTAATGGGGTAGGAATATGAGAATGTCTGAGATTGTAATTTAGAAGCATAGCAGTGTTAAGACATAATTCATATAAAGCAGTAATGAAAATTCAAAGAGCAAAAACATCAACCTTAAAGGAAAAGATTAATAGCTTTTATGTTAAAATTAAGAACCCTGTTTATCTAAAGATACTGTTATGTATGTGAAAAGGCAAGGTATAGAAGGGCTGAATATATATACAAGTAAAGGACTAATATTCATACAAGGTAAAGAATTTTCTATAAACAAGACAAATAAAGACAAACCAATAGAAAAGTAGGGAAAGGATTTGAAAGAGCTTTCCCAAAAGAGGATATCCAAGTAGCAATAAACATAAAAAGTGCTCCATCTCATTAGTCTTCAGGAAAATATAAATTAAAACCATAATTCAGTGCCACCATACACCTAACAGGATGGCTAATAATGTTTTGGCAAGGATATGGAGCAAGGGGGAACCTCATTCATTGCTGATGGAGTATAAATCTATATGGCTCTATAACCATATAAGACAGTTGTTAACATTCCACCAAAGTTGAAGAACAGAACCTTTTGGCCAAGAAACTCCATTCCTAATAGAAATGCATTTACATATATACATTGAGAACCTGTTATGAAAATATTCATATAAGCATTATTCCTAATGGCCGAGACATGAGAACAACTTAAATGTCCATTAAAAGTAGAATGGGTAAGCAGATCATGGTGTATTTTTGCAGTAGAATACTATATAGCCACAACAGTGCACTAGGTATAGATACAAAAATGAATCTTCAATGTAATGTGATAAAATAGGAAATAAAAGTATACACAGCATACTTCCACCTATATAAAAGTTCAAAAACAGGTAAACTAAATTATAGTACGAAGTCAAGATAGAGAAGGAACAGGTAGTACATGGGAGGTGACATAGGAGAATTTCTGAGGATATTGTTTGGTTCTTAACTTGAATAACAATTATTTTGTTATTCAAAAAAGTACTTCATGTACCTTTTTATAGGTATGTTATCCTTTGCAATAAAAAGTTTATGTCAGATAAAAAGGCTGAATATTGAGCAACATTCATAATAACAATTTTAAAAGACGTTAAATCAAGGACTGAAACTGTAGACCCGAAATTAAGCATAAGGGAAAGAAATTAAAAATCTAGAGAAAGGAATTTCTTTTAATAATAGATGTACTTTGCCAGTTGTTGATGTAATGCTGTGCCAAGCAGCCTTGGGTAGACATGCTTAAAGAGAAGCAGCATTTACATGTCAAATTATTTGTTTCATTCTGAGGTGTATAGGCACAGAGCAGATATGGTATAACCTCCTAGAGTATTGATTTATGTAAAGATTTGGAGAAATATGATTATATTAAAAGCAGATATATTATGAAATATAAAAAGCTTTTCACAAAGGAATATCATGCTCACAGTAGGCTGCTTCCAGATATTTCCCTAAAACTTTGCCTTTTGGAGTTTCTGGCTCTTATACTTTAAAGGATTCTTTAATTGAAATTTTTCGTCACAGGATTATAAAATACCTGAAATACAGTACTAGTTAAAGCTATGGTTTTTCCAGTAATCATGTATGGATGTGAGAGTTGGACCATAAAGAAAACTGAGTGCCAAAGAATTGGTGCTTTTGAACTATGGTGCTGGAAAAGACTCTTGAGAGTCCCTTGGACTGTAAGGAGATTCAACCAGTCCATCCTAAAGGAGATAAGTCCTGAATATTCATTGGAAGGACTGATGCTGAAGCTGAAGCTCCAATACTCTGGCCACCTGATGCGAAGAACTGACTCATTTGAAAAGACTCTGATGCTGGGAAAGATTGAAGGCAGGAGGAGAAGGGGATGACAGAGGATGAGATAGTTGGATGGCATCACCGACTCAATGGACATGAGTTTGAGCAAGCTCCGGGAGTTAATGATGAACAGGGAAGCCTGGCATGCTGCAGTCCATGGGGTCACAACTGAGTGACTGAACTGCACTGATGTGTAGAATGTTTATTTTCCTTTGCCTTTTTTCAGTCTATAGGATATAGGTAAGAAAGGGAAGGTGTTTTGACTGTCACAGGAAGATTATATTTTGTGTCCTACCACTTCGCATGCCTGACTTGACCTCTAAAGGGCACTGGGGCAAGAATGAGCAGTGAAGTCAAAAGCTGTGGGGTAACTGATTCTGAGGATCAAAGAGAAGTTACAGGGTTTGTGTTTTCTCTCTGCCAACCCATAAGTCCACTCCATCAACAAGATTACTGTTGCAAGCACTTCAGTAATGCCAAGCCCTGTTATAAACATTTACAGGTGGTGAAACAGTTACATAGAGTTGGAGTGATTGCTTACAGACACATGGCTGTTAAATATCTTGTTCCTGACTTTAGGAGGAAAGCAGTTTTCAATTAAGTACGATGTTAGCTATACTTTTTTTTATTGCCACCCTTTATTAGGTTAAGTTCTTTTTCCACATTTCTAGTTTCCCGATGGTGTTTATTGGACAGATACTGGATTTTAGCAAACACTTCCCTGCATGTATTGAGTGTATTTTCTGTATTGAGAAGATTGTATGGTTTTCCTTTTTTTAGTTTGTTAATATAGTGTATAATGTTACATTTCTAATGTAATGTTAAGTCAGCCTTTCACTCTTGAGATAAACCTTGCATTCTTGAATATTAACCTTCTTATATACTGTTGGATTTAATTTGCTAAAATTTTGTTAAGAATTTTTGTATTTATGTTCCTGAGAGATATTTGTTTGCAGTTTTCTTGTGTTGTCTCTTCCTTTCCTCTGCAGACTTCAGTTATGTGTATATTAGATTGCTTGAACTTCTTCCTCGGTTCGCTGATGTTTTGGTTTTTTGTCCAGCCTTTTTTCCTCTGTGTTTCAAATTGGATACCTTCTGTTGCTATATTTTCAAATTTACTAATCTTTTGTCCTGTGATATCTGTGGGTTTTGTTTAGTCGCTAAGCTGTGTCTGCCTCTTTGTGACCCCAGGGACTGTAGCCTGCCAGGCTCCTCTGTCCATGGGTTTTCCCTGGCAAGAATACTAGAGTGGGTTGCCATTTCCTTCTCTTGCTATTTTCCTGAACCAGGAATTGAACCCATGTCTTTTGCATTGGCAGATGGATTCTTTACCACTGAGCCACCTGGCATGTCTGCTGCTAATCCCATCCAGTATATTTTTCATTTTCAGAGATATATTGGAGTCTTTTCTGTATCATCCTCGTCTCTATACTGTAGCACAATCTTTACATATTTTCTTGACATGTAGAGTCTGGTTATAACAATTATTTTGATACCCTTGTCTACTTATCCTATCTGTCCCATCCCTGGGATCTATTAATACTAATCCCAGTGTCTATGCCATCCCTGGGATCTATTAATACTAATCCCAGTATCTGTTCCATCCCTGGGATCTATTAATACTAATCCCAGCATCTATACCACCCTGGGATCTATTCATTAGTTTCTCTGCTCATTCTGGGTCATATTTTCCTGCTTCTTTGCATGCCTGTGAAGTTTTATTAGATGCTAAACATTGTGAATTTTACCTTAGTGGGTATTGGATATTTTGTATTCATATAAATATTCTTGAACTTTGTTTTGGGATTAGTTAACTTACCTGGAATGCTTTGATCTGTTAGAGACTTGCTTTTTAGCTCTTTAAGGCAGGAATAGTACAGCCTTATCCAACGTTCTATAAAATTAAAATCATCTGGAGTCAAATTTTATTCCATTTGTTAATTTTACTGGCTTTCTCTTAGCATTAGAGTTATGATTTTGAAATTTTAGTTTGCAGCCTGGATTTTAGTGGAAGTCCCCTGTCCCCTCCCTTTGTCCTCATCCTTTCTGTTTAACCAGATTCCTAGACCCCCTCAGGAAGGACTAGGTCTTACAATGACAGTTCTGTTCCATATTGATATTGCCCTAACCTAGTTCCTGGGTTCAAGGTGTGAACCTGGCTCTGGCCTTTGTCTTGAGTGGACAATCTATAAGGCCTTCTATCTGTAAGAAGGCTTAGTTGCCACTGCCTGCTGCCAGACTCAGAACACATCAAACCATGGTATCAGTTTTACTCATTACTTTATTATTATTTTTTCTTTTCAGATCCATAAACATCCCTCTTTTAACTCAGCTATGACTCTTTTTTATTAAAACTTATTAATATTTTCAAACATACAGAAAACTTTAAAGAATACATAGTGAACACACATATGCCCATCACTTAGGTTCTACAGTCAATATTTTATTATAAAGTCTTTATTACATATGTATCTATCCATCCATTCCTCTGTCTACCCATCTGTTCATGTTAATTTCTTGAAACTTCAAGGTAAGTTTGTATTCTCCATCTGTAAGTATTAAAGCATCGCATATTGCCATCTAGAGTTGAATATTTGTTTTTGCTTGTAGTTCTTTTATTTTCTTTTGAAATAATATTTATATACAGTGAAATGTACAAATCTTAAATGTTATCAAACTTATGCATACAACTCAAACCTCAACTGAGATATATGACATTACCATCACCAGACAAAGTTTCCTCACGCCCTTTCCCAGTCAGCTCATACTCCTACCCCTTTGTTCTGTTTTTTACTTCTATCATAAATTAGTTTTTCCTACTGTAGAGTTTCCTGTTATGGGATCATTGAGCATGTACTTTTATATGTAAGTCTTCTTTAGCACAGTATGTTGTTTTTGAGAATTATCCACGTGGTTGTTTTCTTTTCATTGTTGAGTGGTAGTATTGCTTTGTTTAAACAGTGAGTAAACCACTATTTACTCATTTCAGTGGGCTCCTTTTGATTTTTCTTTTTCTTTTTTTTAGTCTATCACTGCTAAGTGTTTGGAGAGAAAACAGTGTGTTAAAGTAACTGTGCTATCTTAAGTTAAAGTCCCCTAAAATAAAATAAAGTAAAATAAAGTCCCCTGGTTTAACTAATGTGTTTTCATTTTTAGTTGTTTTGTTTAAACTGAGTAAACTTATCTTCTTTTTACCACTATAAGGAATTGAATTTATGTATTCCATTTTCCCTCTAAATTTGTTCTTTATCACATTTTTGCATGAAATTTAAAAGTAGAGAATATGTTATATTAATGAAGGGCTATATTTAGTGTTTAAAATTCTTTTGTCCTTTAAATAATATCAAATAGTCTACATATTAAATATATATTTATTCTTTATATCATTTAGAAATTCAGTAATTCTGTCATGTTTTTGCTATTGTATTAGGTACATTTTGGTTATAATCATGGAACTCCTTTGTAATCAACAATAATTAACAATAGAAATCTTTGTTTTCAAGAGTATGTTGATTTAGCCAGGTGAACAATATATTCCAATTCTATGGGATATCTAATCTTTCTTAATTTTGGGTTACTTCTTCAATATAATGTAAATTTTCTGATCCTTAAGTTAAAAGGAGTAACAAACAAAATGCAAAATACTTTACATATCACAGAAAGTTTCAGTATTTGTTAAAGTTATGCTTTATTTTATTTTTACCTTTCTTCAGGTTTGGTTGGGATGTTCCAGTAATTCTGAGAAATTCAGAAGAGACCCAGTTCAACACAAGAGTTTTCAAAAAGCAAATGAGACAAGTCAAGAATCCTTTTGGCTTAGAGATCACCAATCCATCTTCAGCTTCAATTACAAGTTGGTGGCTATTTTCCAAAGATTTTTCTCTGTATGGCCCTTTCTTAGCCCTTTAATTTTCTTTCTCTATTGCTTTCTCTTCCTCAGACCTAACAAACTTTTATTGAGCACCTGTTCTGTTATAGGAGCTATGCTGCATACCTGAGACACAACGACTAGTAATTCACAAATCTTGCTCCTAAGCAGCTTATCAACTAGTAAATAAAGGCATTTATATGAGAAGAATAAAGTGTCACAGGAGTTAATAAGAGAAGTCTTATTAGGACGCTGTGCCATTTTCATTGGTCTGCAGTGTAGAGAGAAAAGCAAAACAATGTAGTAGAAGTTGAGCTAATTAATGTTGCTACCCTCCTGAAGAACAACCATCTTTTCATCTGAAATTCTGGTATTTTGATATTAAATGGTAACAGTACATGGTAGTTGTTTGTGTCTGTACTTGGGAAGATAAGTTGTCTGCAAGATTATCTAGGTAACACTGGAGTTAAAAGAAAGAAAGGGTTAAGTTTCAAGAGGTATATGCAGGAAAAGAAAAGCTTCATAAAGAGGAATTTTATTTATTTTTCTTTTATTTATTTTTCTTTTCTTCCCCCACCCACCCTCTTTTTTTTTTTTTTTTTTTTTTGAGTCTCAAGATAAGTAGGTGTTTATTTTGGGAGGTTGAGAGAACTTCTAGGTAGAAGGAGAAGCATGAGCACAGCACTGAGATAAAAGTAGAAAAATACTTTAGAGAATCAGTAAGTAGTTTGTTGGGCTTCCCTGGTGACTCAGACTGTAAAAAATCTGCCCACAGTGCGGGAGACCTGGGTTCAATCCCTGGGTTGGGAAGATCCCCTGGAGAAGAGAATGGCAACCCACTCCAGTATTCTTGCCTGGAGAATTCCATGGACAGAGGAGCCTGGCCGGCTATAGTCCATGGAGTCACAAAGAGACGGTAGTGTATACTAGATATTATGATATGGCTCAATTCTTTTTTAAGAGTCATAGTACTTCATTATAAAGTGTTCCATATTTTATTCATTTAATCTCTTTTGATATTTGTGTGGCTTTCAGCATTTTGACATAACCAGAGCTCTAAACATACATCTTTTCACATTTTTGCTAGTAATATATTAAGAAACTTTTCTGGGTTCCATTTTTTCCTTTTTCTACTTTTTTTTAAATATGCCTTTTCTGTTTTTTCCTCTCCTATCTACTTCCAGATTTTTTTTCTTGCTTCATGTAGTGTGGTTCTTAGATGAAACAAAGGAAAGTATGTATGATTTTAATATATGTATATAATTTGTATTAATGGAGTGTTTTTCTTCAGCTACTTAATAGCTAGTTGAAAAACATAGCTAATTCTTGAATTAATACCTGATGTTTGGAATTATATAAAAATTTGGAATTATATAAAAATTTGAAATCAAATTCTGTTGCAATTACCTATGTGAAATTCCTGCCAATTAAGATTTTTGCTTAACTATGATTAGAAATTGCTCTACATTGCTGCTACTGTACATATTCAGAATCTGTGCCTCTGTGTACAGACGACTATAATGAGAAGAAAAGTGAAAAACTCAATTTTTGATGTCTTCTAGAGCATCTGGTTGTGTCTGTGTAACTCCTTCCCCAAGGAGATCACCCTTTAAGAAATAGATAATTCATTAATAAAAATCCCTATTTGTAAACAACAGAAATAATTCCAATAAAAGGACATTGAATAGTTTACAGAATTGCCAGTAGGTTTGGAGAGCCAGAATCAGATACCAAGGCTGTTCAGCCAGGAACAATCATGCCCTTTTGCTCTGGTAAGTACACCATGGCCACTGAGCCCTAGACGTTGCAGCTTGCACTGTCAGCAGTATGAGAAGTGCATGTTGCTCCCCTTGAACTTGATATTGCTACAACTGCCATGGGCAAGGGAAAAAGAATCATACAGCTGGCATACACTCCTATGTAAGTGTTAATAGGTAAAACTACCTAAGATAATTGTATATGCATAAAGTAATTACCCTCCAATAAACAAAATTTAAATTTAGAAAAGATAATTGTATGTTCACTTATAACTTATATATCTACATAATCAGGTTTACTTACATTATAATATCTTTTATTATACTGCAAGCAAATAAATGAGGGCAATAAGCAAATGAGTGAGAGCTTCACTGTCAAATCCTCCATGTTTTGGAATCTCCACTCTTTCCTCAGGATATTTTGCATATTACACGGGACATTAACTGGATGAAAAGAGTATATTAGTGTTGTCTCTGTGTATGTTCATATTAATATGGCTCAATTTCTTTTTAATGTTTCTTCTATTCCACTGATCATCGTGTGACCCCCATGGATTATACGCCTGCACTTTGGGAGACAGCTCTACAGTAGTAGTGAGGATTATATATGCTGTTAGAGTGGTAGGTTATCAATCGTGAACTGTATTTCAGTTTTTTAAATCTGTGTGGGCAAAGTCTTGAAGTCACCAAAAAAAAATTATATTTATAACTTCTAAGGCTAAGTATGAAATAATGTAACAGAGTTTACTGAGAGGGCTTCAAGATTGTATAGACATTGAAGTTTTTATATCTTTTGTTTCAGAGACCATTTCCTTCATTTATAGATGCATACCCTTTAATGAGTTCCTTTAACTGCCGTCAGCCTGGCCAGCATCCAAAAGGAAGCTTTTGTTACTCGCTGTGTATAATTGTAATAGAAATTACATTAGGTAATTTTCTTCTCTTTGTCTCGTTTGCTTTCTACAGCTGGCATAACTTTGACAACAGATTGCCTTGAAGATAGCCTCCTAACATGCTACTGGGGGTGCAGTGTTCAAAAATTATATGAAGCTCTGCAGAAGCACTTTTATTGCTTCCGAATAAGCACTCCACGAGCATTAGAAGATGCTTTGTATAGTGAATATCTCTATCAAGAGCAGTATTTGTATCCTTTTATTTGATACATCCATTAGCACATGGAAATTTTAGACTTCAGACTTTCTATGAGTAAAATCACGTTGCTAAGTTATTAATTACTCCTTTTGGTATGTTGTTGTATTTTTTGGTTATAGTCGCAATTTACCTTTACATCTTCAAAAAGTATTAAAAAGGACAGCAAAGAAGAAATATACTGCCAGTTACCAAGAGATACTAAAATTGAAGACTTTGGTACAGTGCCGAGATCTCGCTATCCTTTGGTAGCGCTGTTGACCCTAGCCGATAAGGATGACCGAGAAATTTATGACATTGTAAGTAATTTTAAAATTCTGGAAGTATTACTTTTAAGTGATTTGATTGGTGGGTCTTAATTATTTGGTGAAATAGAAAAAAATTTATTTTAATTTCTGCAGCCTGGACACATTTTTCTTGGAAAATGAATGTATGGGAAGTACTCCTGTAAAAGTTTTTTTATGTGTATTGCTTCTTCAGAGTGTGTCTTGTGGTTTCCCATATGGGTTGCAGGAATATGGTTATATATAGAAAATAAAAGACAGAGTTGAATTATGTTAATTTCCTCATTCTGTATTCTGTGGTGTTTGCCACATAGAAGAAGTCTGTTAGGGAGCATGTTTATTCCTGGCATTTTTAGCACTGAATAAATAACTATTGTAATGGTCTTAAGTGCTCGATTATAAGACAATATCCACTCTTTTCTTGCGTGCTTGCAGTCATCTTGTTTCCATCACAGCCCCTGTTGCACCTACATCTGATATGTCTTTGGTCCCTATATTTTCAGTAATTATTGTAACCTTCTTTTCTCATTAGTCCAGTAGTTTATCCCAGTTAGGAAGATAAAAGCATGTTAGAGATCTAAAAGGCCCTGAGGCTGACATTCCTCTAAGTACAGTAGAAGCTTGTGCATGAAATAAACTTTTGGTAAAATCCTATCGTGATAAGAATGCCTTTATAAACCAATTTGCTACTTTTCTGAAGTGCTTGAAATAGATATATTGATTAATAAAGATATGGTAGCCTTTTTATGAGACTGTAAGATACAAAGTACATTAGCCACCAGTAACTTATTTATTCCTTCCAACAACCTTGTATATTAGGGCAGATATCCTTCTTATAAACACTGAAAGAGTTTGAAGAAAAATTCCAGCCATTCAGGAAACAAGAGATGGAAGCAGGGCTTGATTTTGAGCCTTTGTAGTCCTGTGCCAGCATCCTTTGTTTTTAACAGGATTATCTCCATGAAACAAGCATGCATTGGAAGGTGCAGACCCTAACTGGGAGATCTAGACCCTCATCAGTGCAGTTATGCCTCTGTAGTTTTTGTGTTTTTTTTGAAGAGGGATGTTAATCTGAAGTTTCACGGAGCTGAAGTCAGTTTGCTTTTTCCAAATAAAAGTAATACTAACCAGTTTATTTCCAGGACCTAACAGTACCTAGAACTCAACGGGTACTCAGTAAATTTATTAAGTGAAAAAAAAAAGTCATACCAATCAACGTTAGTGAGCCACCTAGAGCCCCACAGCTAAACTCCTGGATAGTCTACAGGAGAGCTCTTGTCTGTCTCTCTTTCACTCGAAACAGAAAGGGTCACTCACACCTGTCACCTTCCTCTCAGCGTCCCCTGTGGTTCCTTTCCCCCTCACTGCTGCTGCTCTTTGTCAACTTGAGTTCTCAGACTCTTCCTCATTTTCTAACTTTCCTCCTCCATCTAAACAGAGTGTGTGCATGTGTATGCACGCACGCCTGTGTGGTAAAATACAGATAATATAAAACTGACCATTTTAACCACTTCTCAGTGTAAAGTTCAGTGGCATTGTAAATGGGGAAAGATTTGCTCTCACTCCCCTGATCCAACTGGAGTGCAGTCTCCTGGCCCAGTAGTGCTTGGCGGAGGCTTATTCCCACAGCCTGGGAACCTGGCTCTCACCGGTCGGCCATCATGTTCTCTCTTTCTTTGTGCCTCCCTGCCTGGGTCCTTCTCTGGGTCTTCGTTCTTATCGGCAGGCTCCCTCCTTTCCTTCCTGTTAATCCTAGCTTCTCCATCTCTTATCTCTCAGATAGGGCCTAATATTGGAACTAAAGTCTACTAGTATATTTGTATTCATGTTCTCTGTTCTTAATTTTAAAAGCAAACTGGGCATTTGGTTTTTCAATATTTTATCTGGAGTCAGAGATTCTAAATCTAAAAAAGAAAAAAATTTTACCTTCTCTCATTCCTATTGTAAATTACATTCAGATCCTGTAGTTAGGAACTGGTTTGTTATTTTAGCTACATAAGGAAAGTGAAGACTGTCATTGCAAGATTTAAAAATTTTTTTTTACTTTTACTAAATTATGCTAGTTTCTTTTTTGTATTACTCAAATAATGTATGTTTGTGGAAGGAAATAGAAAATCTAGAAAGGCCAAAAGGGAAAAAAGGAAAATCACTGGTATTCTGTCACACAAAGACAATAACTATATTTGTCTATATCTTTCTAGACTTTTACATATGTAATTTTGAGACAAAAATGGGATCAAATTGTCCATTTTATTTTGGGATCTGCTTTCATTTAATAATATGTTTTGTACATTTTTTCCATATCAAATGTATATCTACAACTACATATATATTCATAACTAGCATGAATGTAGCTTCACAGGCTTTTGATGTTAAATTAAATTGTTAGTAATTGTTAGGATTGTTAGTAATAGATGATAGCATTACAGTCTTCTACCAAAATACAATCCTGTTATTTTGATATAGTATTAAAAGTCTCTGAAGTCATTGCCAAATTAATACATCCTTATGAGGCTGCAAAGAATATTGTATGTTTACAGCCATTGTTTTTTAAACTTTCTATATGCATATAATTTCAGAAACTTGCCAAAGTAAAAATGTAAAAGAACACCCATATACCCTTTACCCATATCTAATTGTTAACATTTGCCCCATTTTCATTATTTGCCCATATATATATGTATATATGGGCTTCCATGATGGCTCGGTGGTAAAGCATCCACCTACCAATGCAGAAGATGCAGGTTTGATCCCTGGGTCGGGAAGGTCTGCTGGAAAAGGAAATGACCACCCACTCCAGTATTCTTGCCTGGGAAGTCCCATGATCAGAGGAGCCTAACAGGCTAGAGTCCATAAGGTTGCAGAAGAGTCAGACATGACTTGGTGGCTAAAAAAAATGACAAACAACATGTATATGTATGTATATATATATTTTAAGAATTGAGAATAAATTGTATACATGATGATGCTTTACATCCAAGTACTTCAGTGTGTATTTCCTAATAATAGGGGTCTTCTCTTAAGTAACTATGATATAGTTATCTACTTTATAAATCTAACATTGATGCAGTATGTTATCCAATCTATTACCTGCATTCCAATTTGTCAGCCTATCTAACAGTATTCTTTACAACATGTTTTTTCACTCCAGTACATATTGTAGTTTAGAGTCAGAAATTATGTTTGTCATGTATTTTTAACCTTCGTTAATCTGAAACATTTCCATAGCCTTTTTGTCTTTTACGACATTAGCATTTTTGAGGAATACAGTCACATGCACACAGTTTTTGTAAAACAGGACATTCCTCGTTTTGTCTGATGTTTCATTATGATTGGCTTCCCTGGTGACTCCGAGGTTAAAGCGTCTGCCTCCAATGCGGGAGATCTGAATTCGATCCCTGGGTTCGATCCCTGGGTCACGAAGATCCCCTGGAGAAGGAAACGGCAACCCGCTCCAGTATTCTTGCCTGGAGAATCCTTTGGACGGAGGCCTGGTAGGCTACAGTCCCAAGGGGTCGCAAAGAGTCGGACACGACTGAGCGACTTCACTTTCACTTTCATCAAGATTAAATTGAAGTTAAGTATTTTCAGCCAGTGTACGAGGCAGGTGATAATGTTTGCTTTTCAGAGCATCGCCTATGGAAGGTTCTTTTCCCTCATTGGCGATGTTAAATTTGATCTCTCAGTCACGGTATTATCTAATTTCCCATTGTTTCCTTTTTTTTCCTCCCTGCCTTGCAGATAGGCACTTTAAGACCATACAAATATCTTGTTCTTTATCAAAATCTCCTCTTGGATTTAATATCCATTAATGATTCTTATCAGAATTCATCTTTACCATGATGGTTGCAAAATGATTATTTTCCAACTTCAGCCCTGCATTCAGCCCTCTGCCTTCTATTACAAGCAAGAGACCTCTGATTTACCTCTTTAATTTTCTATCTGTTATCTCATGGCTTCATAAATTCCTTTTCCCCACAGTGGTTTATAATTCATTACTGAATTTGATTATTTAAGTCCTCAATCTGCCCTTTCCTTATTTCCTGCCTCAACCTGAGGATTTATCATCAAAAACAGTGGCCATAAATTCCTCAGATTAGTTCTCTCAAAAGTCAAAAAACTATGTAAAGAGGTATACTCAGATGATGCTTTCATCCCCAAGTTCATTTTTTCTGGCTTATCCTTCCTATGTTTCTTATTCTAATGGTAAGAAAATACAGATATCTATCTATTCTCATTTTCCCTTCTTTCTTATACAAAAAGTAGGAAACACTATACGCTATGCATGTTCTCACTTTTTTTGCTTTATATCTCCTGGAAATCATTCCAGATCAGTTCGCAGAGAGCTTCCTCATTTTTTTTTAAACAGCTGGCTGGCACTCTATTGTATGTAGGGTATACATGTATTAATGCCATCATTATTTAACCAGTCTCCTGTGGTTGGACATTCAGGTGGTTTCCAGTATTCTGTAATAACAAATAATCTTGCATTGGATAACCTATGTGTCTGTAGTTTAATACTGATGAGGTGATGTGGTTGAAGGCTAAGTAAATACGGGTCATTTTGTTACCTACTGCCAAATTCCCCTCCATTGCAGTTGTTCCTTTGGAATTGTATTTTTTTTTTAACACATTTCCGCCAGCAGTATATGAGAGTGATGGTTTCTTCTTAGAGTGTACTGATAAGCTATTCAATTTTTGTTAATCTGATGAGCCAGAAATGATATCTCAGTGAAGTTTTAATTTGCATTTATCATAAGTGAAATTGAACATCTTTTAAGATGGCTAAAGACCATGTTTTATCTTTCTGTAAATTATCTGTTCATGTCTTTGCCCTATTTCTGTATAGAATTTTTATTCACTTTTTCTTCAGTTTTTTTAAAAGTTCTTTATAAGTTAAGGATATTAACTTATGTCTGTGATATACATTGTGAATATGTATTTCAGCTTGTCATATGTCCTTTGACTTTACTTATAGTGTTTTTTGTCATGCAAATTTTACATCTTTATGTAGTTAGATTTGCCATATTTATCTGCCTCTAGGTTGGAGTCATAGTAAGTCTTTTTCTACACTGAAACTAAAAAGAAATTCATGTTTTTTCCTAGTATTTGTATAGTTTTATTTTTTACAATTATGAGTCTAGCTTTGTTTTCCCAAACAGCTATCCAGTTGCCCCAGTACTTTTTACTATTACAACGACTCTCTTTGTTTAGTTATTTGAAATATAACCTTTATATTTGCAGATATGGTTGAGTCTGTTTGTGGACTGTTCTGTTCCATCCAGCTATCTATTCATGTGCCAGTAGCACACTGTTTTAATTTTAGAGGCTTTGTAGTATGTTTTAACATCTGACTGAACTTAGTTCCTCTCATAGCTTTCTTTTCAGTATTTTCCTAGCTGTTATGTTTTATTTTAATTGTTGAGTCAACTCATGTAGCTATATGAAAAACTAATTGCTATTTTTGTTGGGATGACATTAAATTTGTGAATTTGAGGATAAGTAAGATAACTCTGGCAAAATATATATAACTGTGTTCTTTTTAGTGACTGTGATTTAAGGAAATTATTATAAGTTTTCTAATTTATCAACCTCTTATTTTTATTTGAGAAATATTTTTCACATATCTATGAAATAAGATAAGGAAATCACATACTGACTGGTGTTTAATTTCTGTTTTAGATTTCCATGGTGTCAGTAATTCATATTCCTGATAAGACTTATAAACTCTCCTGTAGGATGTTATATCAATATTTACTCCTAGCTCAAGGTCAATTTCATGATCTTAAGGTAAGTTGTACCCTCTAATCTTATTTTTGTCTTTTCTGTTTGCAGAGTTTCACAGAATGACTATTTATAAAGAGATAATATTTTCAGTTACTTATCATAGAGGTTAACTTTTATTTGCTATTGGATTTGCTAGTTCATACGTTTTTAGCAGCTCTTATATCCCCTGTATTTGAAGCATAATTGTCATTTGTAATTATCTTTATATTTGTTTCTTTGATTTTCAGCAACTTTTCATGTCTGCAAATAATAATTCCACTCCCTCCAGGAATTCTTCTCCAGAAGAAAAAAACACAGACCGAAGTTTGCTAGAAAAGGCAGGACTATCTGAAAGTGAAGTGGAGCCTCCAGAAGAGAATAGCAAGGACTGTGTGGTCTGCCAGAATGGGACTGTGAACTGGGTGCTCTTGCCGTGTAGACACACGTGCTTGTGTGATGGCTGTGTTAAGTATTTTCAGCAGTGCCCAATGTGTAGGCAATTCGTTCAGGAATCTTTTGCACTTTGCAGTCAGAAAGAGCAAGATAAAGACAAACTGATAAGTCTCTGAGGATGTTGTAACAACTGAAAAATACACTTCCCACTGAAGATGCAAACTTTGTATTCTTGGAATTAATCATAACATGGAATCTACAGTGTTAACCATCAGTGAAACTTCTATTTTAACTTCATATTTGTACAATACATGGATGGCGAAAATTAATTATTCCTTGCTGTTCAGTATGGCAAATACTGAAATTCCACTCTGTATCAATGCATAAAAACCCATTCAACGTCTTATGAAGAACAGAAACATTTGGCCTTTTATCCGCTAGAGGATTTCATGTAATATCGATTAGAAAATTCTGAAAAGCAATCCACCTTAAGTTTGAGGAAGTAAAAGTCTTAAGATTTTCAGAATGTTTTTTCTTTGACGTAATCTGGAGTCCAATTGGGTAAAAGCTGAATTCTTCTTAAAATAATTATATGTTTCTTAGTTTACAAAAGAGTTGGAAAGGGCTTTTAACTTTAAATCCTTTCCTGAAATATCAGTTTTTGTAAATATCCATTCGTTTTGGTTTCTCATTTTCCTTATAATCATAGGCACATAAACATATCTTAATTTTTAAATATAGCTTCTTAAATTATAAATGCAAGAAATAATTCTTGACTGTTCTCAGCGTATCATAGATTTTAATGATACTCATTTATAGGAAGCGGATATATAAAATATGGATAATAAAATTTCTTGGATAATTAAATTTATTGTCAAATATGATTAGATTAGCAGGATGTGACCTACTAGGGAAGATCTGTGAGACTCTCAATACCTTACCTTAGATTTCCTCCTGCATAAAGTATCCATCCAAAACTGGAGAGGCCAGAAAAATCACTAAAAGAAACAAACCATTTGTTTCTAGTGTCTGTGCGTGTTTTTTTAATGCCGAATTAGCCCCATGTCCTTCTGAATAGTAAATCTCTTTGTTTATCCCATGTTACATTCTCTTAAGAGTTGAGGAAACTGGTAGTCAAAAAAAGCCCCATTCCCCACTTTTCCCAAGATGATTAAGAAGAATAAAGTAAATCAGAGCTTCCTGTTTCTTCAGTGGAATTTACCTTTAATTCACTAAGAAATTACATCATAGCAAATAAACTGTGACATGCAGGGAGATTTCCTAGCCTTATTTTGTCCTGTTTGTATTAAAAATTATGCCTTATCTATCATTGTGTTTATATAATATTATTTTATTCCCATCAAATATAGCACTCTCAAAAAGACATTACTTTTTCTTCATTTTATAAACCAAATCAAATTTCATCTGTATTCAATAACTAGGTAACAAATATATTCTAGTGGCCAGATACCTTTTGGGAGTCTGGGCTACAAAGAATCAGACAAGGCTCTTGACCTCAAAATATCTGTCTCTAACAGAAGCATTGATGGCTTTTTAGAAGTACATCCCAGACTTAGATGTTCCTAAAACACTGTTCTAACCCTGGAACCCAGTGGCCAAAAGCTACAGTCCCTGTTGCAGTTGGCTAGCTGTATAGCAGTTCATCTGGAAACTTCACTTTGTATATCAATTGCAGGGGACTATTCAGGGCTCATTTTGACATCCTTATCCATCCTGCTTCCTTTTACAGGTGTGTTTGTACCTAAACTGTCCTAGACACATGGTTATTTTCTCATCTTAGGTAGATTCCACCTGCATCTTATGCTATTTTTCATAACTTTTGTTTATTGTAGTAAAATAGACATAAAGGTTACCATTTTAGCCATTCTCAAGTATATAGTTCAGTGGCATTAAGTACTTTCACATTGTTGTGTAACTGCCACCAGTTTCCATCTTCAAACATTTTCCATTATCCTAGACTGAAGCTCTGCACCCATCAAACAGTAACTCCTCACTCATTACCTGTCCCTTCAGCTCCTAGGCAATTACCATTCCATTTTCTGTCTCTGTGAATTTGACTATTCTAGGTACTTCATAGGCATGGTATCATACAATATTTATCCTTTGATGTCCAGCTTATTTCACTAAGTATAATGTTTTCAAGGTGCATCATGTATCAGAATTTCTTTTTTAAGGCTGAAAAATATTCTGGTATATGTATATACCAGAGAGATCAGTCCTGGATGTTCATTGGAAGGACCGATGTTGAAGCTGAAACTCCAATACTCTGGCCATCTCATGCAGAGAGTTGACTCATTGGAAAAGACCCTGATGCTGGGAAGGATTGGGGGCAGGAGGAGAAGGGGAAGACAGAGGATGAGATGGCTGGATGGCATCACAGACTCGATGGACATGGGTTTGGGTGGACTCCAGGAGTTGGTGATGGACAGGGAGGCCTGGCTTGCTGAGGTTCATGGGGTCGCAAAGAGTCAGACATGATCATGGGGTCGCAAAGAGTCAGACATGACTGAGCGACTGAACTGATACTGATATGTATATACCATAGTTTGTTTATCCATTCACCCATCATTTTTCATAGCTCTTAAAGATGATTTGCCCTTCATTTCCCTTTGCTGCAACTAAAGTAATCGTTTTTCCTAATCTCAATAGTAATAAATATGCGAAATTTGGTAAATAATCAATTAAAAACAAGTAAACTGACTCTTAGAGGCTTATGCCATAATTTGCCAATGGCGATGAATAAGAGATATCTTGTGAGAGCATCTATAAAAGTATTTTATTTGACTGGATCATTAGATGAAACGTGGTTTAGGGCTTGCCTGGTGGTTCAGACGGTAAAGAATCTGACTGCCAATGCAGGAGACCTGGGTTCGATCCCTGAATTGGGAAAATCCCCTAGAGTAGGAAATGGCAACCCACTCTTTCCTAAAGAATCCCACGGACAAAGGAGCCTGGTAGGCTACCGTCTATGGGGGTGCAAAGAATCGGACATGACTGAGCAACTAAC
This sequence comes from Antilocapra americana, assembly GCA_007570785.1. NCBI lineage: Eukaryota > Metazoa > Chordata > Mammalia > Artiodactyla > Antilocapridae > Antilocapra > Antilocapra americana. The sequence continues at coordinate 18,571,724 of ML664174.1, read as the reverse complement.
ACTAAATTGCACTAAGTGGTTTATATAGAGTAGTTGGTACTTTCCAAAAATCGGAACCAGGGATACATTAGGCAGGTCTAATAGGTGACTAGCCACCTCCTTTTTCAGTGACCCATTTTTCCCAGCTTGGCACCTATGAGAGTTCTTAATGTCTAAACAATGTCTAAACCACCTCTAGGGGAGGAACTTAACAACTGTTACATAATGGCTCAACACAAATCACTGAATTATTTCCCATTGGAACTATTGTATTTTTTAAGCCTTCCCACTAATTGTGGAATGAAGAGTTTTGTCTCGGCTTGTGGGAATTTGAAGCATCAGTATAGATAATCTGGGGTTTAGGAAGAGTGGGTTGAGGTGATTCATTGCAGCCTCCTCTATTGAATCCTGCCTCAGATGGGCCCTGTTCCACTGAATAATTCCTGAACTCCATTACCTAGATTTTGAATTCTCAATTCCCCTCTATTTCTATATTTCCCTATATTTCTCCTGAATCTTCTTTCTTGTCATCACAATCTCTAGTTTCTGGGTCCCCGAGCCTATTCTAATTATTCATTAACTTGCTCCTGGGTTGCCTGCTTAACTGTTTCAAATATGTTATGTTATCGTCTTAGCTTTCTTAACCTCTCCACTCTACCTGCCCCAGGAATTCACATACTTAGCTTACCTCAATTATGCTTCTTCATTGCTGTTACCAAAGAAGTTCAAGTGGTCTAACTAGTCAACAGAGTCCACTAAGAAACTTCTTTGCTTAGTCGCTCCCAGGTGTTCACTGCTGCTCAACAGTCCTTTTATTGTTTTCCTAAGGAACCCTCTACTGAACTCCCAACTTCTCAAGTTCTGTACCCCACCACTGCTATATCACTTTCAGAAAAGAACCTTCAAAAGATGGGTGAAAATGACAGACACTAAAGTCATTATATCTTGAGTTTTTATCCCAGCTCTTCCACTTCTCCCTTGGACAAATTACTCAACCTCAGTCACTCTGATCAGTTTCCTCATCTATAAAAATAGCAATAATAGAACCTACCTACAGGCTGTTGAGAGTTTTATACATGAGTTGAGAGTTAATATATGTGTGAAGTGCTTGGACCTGGGCATAGCATATAGTATTCTATGTATGACAGATATTACTGTTACTACCTTGTTTAGATATTCAAAGCCAGTAGACACTATTTTCTCTTTTCCCCCAAAGAGGAAGTATATTATTATATCTCCTTTTGGGGCCAACACTGCTTGTATCCTTGATCTCATCTCTTTTGCTCGCTGAACTCTAATTATTCGGTAACTGAATGATTACTGAGTGCCAAAGACATTATACATTGTGTGAGCATGAGAATACAACAGTGAAAAAAATACACAAAACCCCTTGCCTTCATGGACCTTACATTCTAGTAAAGAGAAGGACAAATTAGTAAACGATACCGTATATCAAGTGGAGGTTAAGCGCTATGGAGAAAATCAGAGCTGAGATAGTGAGTTGGTAATGAGAAGGATGCAAGTGAGGATTCTACTTCAAAAGCAATGGTCAGGGAAGGCTTCACTAGGAATTTATTAATAGAGAACTGTAGAAGACTGGGAAGTAAGCTGTGTATATCTTGACAAAGACACCTGAAGCACTGCAAGGCTGAGAGGTGCACTTTACTGAGATGGAAACAGTTGGGAAAAGGTGGTTTTGGAGGAAAAGATCTATTGTGTATTTGTTCCATTTAGGATGCCAGTCAGAAATCCAAGTAGCGATCTCAAATAAACAGGTGAATCTAGTTCTCTGAGGTTCAGAGGAGAGGTCTGACTGGTAAATTTCATCTTACCTTGATGCCAGGTCATCAGCATGGCATAAAGCCATGAGTTCACATGAGATCACTGATGGAGTGAGCTTGGGAATAGAAGTGGTTCATGGACTGAAGGGATACTCCTGCATTCAGGCAGACTGGAGATAGAAGGTAAACAGTGAGGGAGAAAGAAAATCAGAAGAGTGGGCTTTACAAACCATCCCAAAATGGAGTTGTATAAAACAACCACCATTTTATTATGCTCACAGATGGTGTGGTCAGGTATTGGGACAGGATATGGCAGGCATGCAAATGCCTAGAAGCTTAGTTGGGAAGACCCAAATGACTGAAGTGACTCAAGGCCAGAGGACTAAAATCATCTGGAGGCTCTTCACTTATGTATGTGGTGCTCAGGCTGTGATGACTCCAAAGCTTGGATGAGCTGGGACAATCTGTGGCCTCTTCAGGTGGCCTGGACGTTGTCACAGCCAGGTGGTCTTAAGACAAAGTCCTTAAACGGGGGCTCAGGATTCCAAGAGTGAGTGTTCCTACTAAACAAGGCAAAAGCTGCAAGGCCTTTGTTTTTGCCTTTTTTCTTTTTAACAGCTTAACAGAGTTACAGTTTAAATACCATATAATTCCCCCATTCAAGAGTTTAATGTATTCACAGAATTTGCCAACCACCACTACACTTAATTTCAGAACATTTTAATTACCCACAAAAGAAACCCTGTGTACATTTAGCCATCACCCCAAATCCCTGCCACCTTCCCCCAACCCTATGCAACCAGCAATTTACCTTTATAGTAAAAAGTGTAGATTTGCCTGTGCACGCGTGCTCAGTTGCTCAGCTGTGTCTGATTCTTTGCGACCCCATGGGTGGTAGCCCACCAGACTCCTATGTCTATGGTATTCTCCAATAATACTGGAGTGGGTTGCCATTTCCTCCTCCACGGGATCGTCCCTACATCTGTCACATCTTTTGCGTTGTCAGGTGGATTCTTTACCTCTGCACCAGCCTGTTCTGGACATTAAATAGAATGTAATTACATGTAGAATCACAAATGTAATCACACACATATGGCCTTTTGTAACTGGCCACAAAACAATACTTAGCATAATGTTGTAAGGTTCATCCATGTATAGAATAAATCAACATTTTGTTTTTGTTGTTGCCAAATAATATCCCATTGTATAGCTGTAACACATTATATTTATCCAGTCATCAGTTGATGGTCATTTAGATTTTTTCACTTTTTGGCTATTATGAAAAATGCTGCTGTGAACATTAGCTACAAGTTTTTATGTGACCACATGTTTTAATTTCTCTTGGGTATATGCCTACAGGTGGAAGTGCTGGTTCATATCACAACTCTATGTTCAACAATTTGAGGAACTTCCCAACTGTTTTCAGAGCAGCTGTACCCTTTTACATCCTCACCAGCAATGACTAGAGTTCCAATTTTCTCACATCCTCATCAATGCTTGTTATTACATTTTTATTATTGCCATCCTAGTGGGTGTGAGGAGAAGGCAATGGCACCCCACTCCAGTCCTCTTGCCTGGAAAATCCCATGGACGGAGGAGCCTAGTGGGCTGCAGTCCACGGGGTCGCTAAGAGTCGGACACGACTGAGCGACTTCCCTTTCCCTTTTCCCTTTCATGCACTGGAGAAGGAAATGGCAACCCACCCCAGTGTTCTTGCCTGGAGAATCCCAGGGATCGGGGAGCCTGGCGGGCTGCCGTCTGTGGGGTCGCACAGAGTCGGACACGACTGGAGCGACAGCAGCGACAGCAGCAGCAATGGGTGTGAAGTGGCATCAAAACTTTAATTGAGTAAAAAATATATATAACATAAAATTTACCATCCTAACCCTTTAAAAATGTACAGTTTAGTAGTGTTAATACATCACAGTGTTGCACAACAGATCTCCAGAACTTCCATTTTGCAAAACTGAAACTCTCTACCCTTTAAATAACTCCCTATTTCCCCCTCATGCCAATCCCTGGCAACTACCATTCTATAGTATAACTCTGGTTTTAATTTGCACTTGCCTAATGACTAATGTTGAGCATCTTTTCATGTGCTTATTAGCCATTTGTGTATTTATTCAGACTTATGACCCATTTTAAAATTGAATTGACTTTTTATTATTGACTTGTAAGGGTTTATATTCTACATAGAAGTCCTTTATCAGATATATGATTTACAAATATTTGCTCCCATTCTCTGGGGGGGGGATCTCTTTTCATTTTCTTTGTGGTGCTCTTTGAAGTATGAAAGTTCTTAATATTTATGAGGTCCAACTTCACTGTTTTTTCTTTTGCTACTGTTTTGTTGTCACATCTAAGAAAGCTTTGCCTAACTCAAGGTCACAAAGGTTTAATCCTATTTTTTTTTTAATTTTTATCATCTAGGTCAATAATCAATTTTGAGTTAAATTTTGTATATGATATGATTCAGTTTCATTCACTTGCACATGGAAATCCTCAACAAAATATTAGCAAACCAAATTCAACAGTAATGAAGAGAATCATACATTGTGATCAAGTGGAATATTTTCCAGGGGGATGAAGGATGCTTCAATATATGCAAATTTATCAGTGTGATACACCACATTAACCAAAGGATAAAATTCAGATGATAAAATCTTAAAAGTACTGAAGAATCACAGGTGTAATTTTAAACAGAGCAATAGGGTCAGATACGCATTTAAGTAATGTCAGTATTAGAAGTGCTTTGAATGTAGCAATCTAAGATTGGAATTCATGTTTATATTTATATGCATAAGAAATAAAATTTTTCTAATCTTGGATTAGCTGCAGAACATGTCAATTACTTATGAATAAATATATAAACTTGTAGGATAGTTTTTAGAGTTTGAAATGGGAGAAGACTAACAATGGGAAGATCAGGATTGGGATACTATCACAGTAATCCAGTTGAGAAACAGCAAGATCCTAAGGACTTGATCAATTTGGATCATGGAGATGAGAGGTCTAGTTCAGTTCAGTTCACTTCAGTTTCTCAGTCATGTCCAACTCTTTGCGACTCCATGGACTGCAGCACACCAGGCTTCCCTGTCCTTCACCAACTCCCAGAATTTGCTCAAACTCATGTCCATGAAGTCAGTGATGCCATCCAAGCATCTCATCCTCTGTCATCCCTTTATCCTCCTACCTTCCATCTTTCCCAGAATCAGGGTCTTTTCCAGTGAGTCAGTTATTCACATCAGGTGGCCAAAGTATTGGAGCTTCAGTGTCAGCATCAGTCCTTCCAATGAATATTCAGGATTGACTTCCTTTAGGATTGACTGGTTTGATCTTCTTGAAGTCCAAGGGGTCTAAGATAGCTATTAGTTGTGGGCTGGGTAAAGTTGATAACAGTCGGTAGAACTGATAAGACTCTGTCTCATTCATGTTTGTACATTCATCTAATGAATACTTGGGTCTTATTTGGATTAGCTGCTGTGCTTGGTGCTAGAGCTAGAGGATGAACAAGATACGTGAGGTCTTTGCCCTTGTAGAATTCACTTGGATGAGTGGAGGAGACTAACAATAAATAGTAAATTTAACAAATAAGATGATATTGCTTATGCTGCATACTCTAAAGAAAAAAAGCAAATTACCAGGTAACTAGGTAGGATGGTGTTGGTGGAGGTCTCTTTGAAGAGCCTGCAATTGAGCTGAGCCCTAAGGGTTAAGGACATCAGCCTTGTCAGGAGTCTAGGCACAGGATACTGGATGGAAGAAGCAAAAAGCACAATGTGAAAAACAGCTTGGGTGGTAGAGGAAAAGTCCTATGGGCCTAGAAATGGATAAAGGAGGAGAAAGTACGTGGATGTGGTTGGAGAGAGGGCAGGCTTTGTCATGAGCAGGAGTCAGGACGGTCTTCCTGCAGTGGGAAGACACTGAAGAGTTAAAGCAGGATGTAACCTTATTGCACTTTTAAAAGACTGAGGGAGAATGCATTTGGGGATGATGGAAGGGGCAAAACCAGGAGTTCAGTTTTAGGCATTTGAAGTTTGAGCTGTGATGTCAAGCCTACGTTGTTTGTTTCACTTATTTAGTTGAACTTGCAGCCATTTAGTTTTATCTCACTTTACTGTATAGGTCGTATGGAAGTTCTGCAAATCCACAATAGGCATTGGACTGTCAGTCAGGTATGGGGAGGAGGAATAGCTGTCATTTACTTTTGACGCTCTGAGCGCTTTGTATTTGGGCCACAGTTGTTATTGCCTCTCAGCTGCAAACCCACCCTTCTATATTTGGCTTTGTGATGCTGGTGTGTGTGTATGTGCTCAGTTGATAACTTGTATCTGACTCTTGTGACCCCATGGACTGTAGCCCGCCTGGCTCCTCTGTCCATGGGATTTCCTAGGCAAGAATATTTGAGTGGGTCGCCACTCCCTTCTCCCGGGGCTCCTCCTGACCCAGGGATTGAACTCCCCTCTCCAGTTTGGCAGGCGGATTCTTTACTACTGCACTACCTGGGAAGCCAGATGCTGGGGTAGGACTCTGCAAACCATGTTTCTGCTTTGTCAGCAGGCTCGCTATGAGGCTTTGTAAACTAGAACAATAGAGGGAAACTGGAAGACAGGAGGAAGAAGGGATTTGCTTCTTCCTGTTGGTTTCCTGTGAGCATCACTCAAGCCCCGCTTCTTTACCTTGACAATGCTGGTTGATGCCAGGAGTGGCAGTCGAAATCAAATTGCACTCCTCTCAACATTTGCCGAACCTGCCTCCTCAACCCCTTGAGGACACCGTCCCCAGCCTAGCAGTGCCCCCTCCTCAGAGACCTGAGTTCTAGCTCTGAGGAGCCCCTCCTCCAAACTTCTAAGTTTTTACAATTCCAACTTCTTCACTTTGTTTACCCAGCCCTGTGGGTGATAGCTGCTTCCTGCAATTGCTACCTGTGTGATACCTTCATGTTCTTTTGACTTTTCAGCAACCAACTCTTTATATTCATGGTCTCTGATAAAAATAAGTAGTGGTTTCTGTCTCCTGGCTACTCTAATTGATACAATTAGATATTACCTCCTAGATACCCGGCTCAATTCACACAGTATACTGAAAACTGAGACCAACTTAGGTTGAATAGCCCATATCACACATCCACTAAGTGGTAGAGTTAGGATTTGAATCCACTTCTGCTTTGTTTTATTTTGCCTGAAGCTTGTGCTCATAATCACTATTGGCTGAAAAGCACCTGGTTTTTCAATATTGAACTATGGGTACAATTTTAAATTCTTTCTTCATTTTTATTGTTTTTCTTGTTCTTTTTCAATTTTTTAAAATTTATCTATTTTTTTAATTGTAGGATAATTGCTTTACAGAATTTTGTTGGTTTCTGTGAAACATCAACATGAGTCAGCCATACGTGTACATATGTCCCCTCCCTCTTGACCTTTAATCTTTTGACTATATTTGTTTGAAAATTTATCTATGACATTAGATATTTTACTGTAAATAAACTATAGTTTACTATTTCACACATTTGCTTATTTTTAAAAAGTGTGAATCCATCTGCATTTGTGTTTGAAGCTGTGGTTCAATTGAATTTGTATTTTATTTAAGTGCCAGGAAGTTTGGATTGTGCTCTTTTAGAAATCAGTCAAAAAGATAATTTACCTGAATATACACCCTACAAACTAGAGTTCACCTTTCTTATCAAACTCCATTCTAGAGACAGCTGTCTCAAAAGTTGTCTTCATGCAACATTAATCAGTCTTAAAAAGAAATAACATTCTGACACATGCCATAATATGCATGAAGCTTGAAAACATTATGCTAAGTGAAATAAGCCAAACGCAAAAGAACAATATTGTATGAGTACACTTACATGAGGTACCTAGAAAAGACAAATTCATAGAGACAAAAAGTAGAAACAGTGGTTAGCAGAGACCGAGGGGAGGGAAGAATGAAGATTTATTGTTTAACAGGTACAGAAATTCAGTGTGGTAAGATGAAAAAGATCTGGAAATAGATATTTCAAGATGGTTGTACAAATAATGTGAATGTATTTAATGTGATGGAATTTTATACTTAAGACTGGTTAAAAGGGTAAACTTTATGTTATACATATTTCACCAAAATTTTTAAAAGCTTTTCCTCATGGATTCAACAAGTCCATCCAATTTATATTCATGTTTGACTCCTGAAGAGTAACTAATCACATCTGTTATGGCCTTTGGGTAAAGTGGCATGAAATGAAAACTGCTCAGTCATGTCCGACTTTTTGCAACCCCACGGACTGTAGCTTGCCAGGCTCCTCTGTCCATGGAATTCTCCAGGCCAGAATACTGGAGTGGGTAGCCTTTTCCTTCTCCCAGGGATCTTCCCAACCCAGGGATCAAACCCAGTTCTCCCACATTGCAGGCAGATTCTTTACTGTATGAGCCACCAGGGAATGGCCTTTGGCTTTCCTTTTTTGTTTTTTAATTAAAGAAAATGTAATTGAAGGATCATTGCTTTACAACATTGTGTTGGTTTCTGCTGTACAACAATGCAAATCAGTCATAATTATATATGTTTCTCCTCCCTCTTGAGCCTCCCTCTCCCCTCCGATCCCAACTTTATAGGTTGCCATGGATAGTTTTCCTACCACTGGTTTTAAGAAGTCTTTTCTTTTTTTTTTTCTGGAAAAATCCTCTAAATCAATGAACTGAAGAAAATTTGAAAACTATGCTGAGAGTGGTAAGAACTTCAGTGAAAAGCAAAAGCAGATTCCTCAAGAGTCCCACTGCTTTACCACTGGCTGGTCCGGCCAGGTTTACCCTGGGCCAGTCAACAGCCCAGGTTGGATGGCATCACTGACTCGATGGACATGAGTTTGAGCAAGCTTCGGGAGTTGGTGATGGGCAGGGAAGACTGGTGTGCTGCAGTCCATGGGGTCACAAAGAGTCGGACATGACTGAGCGACTGAACTGAACTGAGTCAGCAGCCATGATCTTGGCGCCAGCATAAAAATGTGCTAGAGATATAAGAAATTGGTGCTGGTCATTAGCTCTCTACCCTGGGCTAACAGAATACCGGCTTTCTATCTGAATGTGTGCCCCTGCCAACACTGAGATATTTCTGAACTCCTTCTAATGAGATCTGAACTCAAGTTTAGTCTCCCTAAGCCGTGGCTCCTGGGCCTCACCCAGCTTGCCTTTCACTGTTGCTATCTTAGCAGACCTGACTCCTGATTTAGCCTTCCCACATTCCATCTGTCACCAGTTCTGCAGTTTCTTCCTCCACATCGCTCCCTTCATCCCCTCGAATCCTAATTCAAGCCCTGGCAATCCTCTCCTAGGCCTTATTACACAGCTTTTGAGAGGGCACGTTTTTAAAGAATGAAAAAGCATGTTTCTTTATGAGGCAGATCCAAGATGTAAATTAGTCAAATTAACATACTCTGTGCCTACAAAGAAGGAAAACTAATATATATCAAGTACCTACTAGGTACAAAGTAACGTGCCAGTTATTCCCAGACCTCCTAACAAGTTTATGAGAGCAGGCGTTATAATTATTTTTAAATAATATTCTCAATACAGAAACTACTTGACTGTAGCTGTGCTTACTCTTCAGGAAGCACACTAGATCCTAGTGGCAAATATTACAGAGATAGAGTTCTATCTGAGCCAGATGCCAGCTTGGCTCACTTTCAATCAGTCTTCAGATTTCCTCACTCTTGAGTACTTCTGTTCAGTCACCCAGGTCTAATATTTTCATAGTCAAATCCTTCTCTACAGCTTGGCCAGCATAGCTTACTCTTGCTCATCAGTTCTGCACCTTTCTGAGTACAGTGTACAGAGAAGTACCCGGGCTTGTCTCCTGGGCTTCCCTCCCTGCCAGCCACGTTTCTAGCTCACCTATTAATAAAATCCCACTCCTCTCATATTACTGCCTAATTATCTATTCTCTGGAAGTTAGAATTTGCACTAAAACTCCTTTTCCAAGTCATGTGGGTATTTAGTAATTGTTAGCCACTTCTTAATCTTCCCAGGTGGTGCTAGTGGTAAAGAATCTGCCTACCAATGCAGGAGATGGAAGAGACACGGGTTTGATCCCTGGGTCAGGAAGATCCCCTGAAGAAGGAAATGGCAACCCACTCCATTATTCTGACTTGGAAAATCCCATGGACAGAGGAGCCTGGAGGGCTATAGTCCACGAGGTCGGCAAGGAATCGGACATGACTGCGTGTCTGAGCACAGCCACTTCTTAATTATCCATAAAAACTGGGCACAGGTTCGAATAGGAAAAATGTGTATTTAAGACAAAAATACATATTTAACTGAGAGTATCGGTTTCCTTCCTTTAGTGTGACTTCACTCTGTGAGGAAGTGAAGCGGCCTCACTGGGTTTCATCTCCACTCACCACTAGGGAAAAGGCCCAGAGGCAAGGGAAGTCGCCAGTATTGTGAACCCACAACAACAAGGCAGGTTGGCAACTCCCTGACCCCTCCCTTGGTATTTTTCAAAAATTAGCTAAATCTTCCCTAAGTCAAAGGCTGCTGTAAGCAGCACACTCTTCCAGTAGGTGGCAGTATTTTCTTTCTTCAGTTAGAATTCAATTTGCCTCAAGGTTTGTCGGCTTTGTTTTTTAGTTTTACTCTTGAGTTAGTAAACTGCAAATGACAATTAAAGAAACTGGCTTTTCCCACTTTCTTTAAAAAAAAAAAAACAATACACCACTCTTGGAGGGTTCTAGAAGCCCCAGGTGGGCAATTTTTGTTTTGGTTGCGGTTGATAGTAAAGTGTATACTGAGATAGACTGTGCTGGAAACCTTTCCCTCATTTTCTGATAGCGATTATTACTAAGTACTAGCTAGTGATAATAACGTTTTGGAGAAAATACTTCAAGATTTCCTGCCTCTGTAATAATAAGACAAAACAAAATTAAAACACTGACTCTAGAATTCTTGTTTTGGGGGCAAAATATTCATTAAATTATGCAGATACCTTTCCTGGCTGGCTAATAATGAGCTTAAAGAAAATTATTCACACACCCTATTTTAATGATAACACCTACATTTCTGCAGCTCAAGACTTTTCAATATCCCAGCAGATGGTTAGGTGCTGTCACGTGTCTCACAGGAACTAAATGGTGCAGAAACTAGGTTTGAGGGAGGAAGGAAGAAATGATTGAAAATCCAGGGACATATGCTGGAGTTAAAGAAGGAAGTGTTAAATCCGTGGATAATATCTCAGACACTTTATCTTCAAAAATACTGTATTAGCGAGCGTAGAGAGCCTGGATTTGAAGCATGCATTTCACAAATGTCTCAGAAGTACTCAAAGCCACAGGTTGCTGGAGAAATGTTCGAGGGTTCAGTGTTTTCACTTAAAACAAGGGAAATAGTCTGGATTTGGTCACTAAATCCTCTTGTACATATTCAATTAATATTAGAAGGCACAGAGATTTTTAGGTTTTAGGGTATTTTTAACCAGTTCTCTACTTTGGAGACTAGCCGAGGCCACTTTCCCAGACCTCCCCGTGCTGCCTGGCCTCAGCGTTGCACACCTCCCACCCCACAACTCCACCCCACCCCCTGGTGCGCGCGGCGAGGACCTCTGAAGCCCCCTGCCCGGCTCAGGCCTCGCGCACTCTGCAGGGCCAGGTGAAGGCTACCCAGCCCTGCGACGACGCAGACGCGCTGACAGGTGGCCTCGCCCGTCTCCTTGCCGCCCGCGGCGGCGCTCCTCTCCGCTCCAGGCCCGCAGCCGGAGCCGCAGCCGCAGCAAGCGCGCAGGCATAGTTTCCCGGCTGGCCCCCAAAGTCGGGCGGCTTCCTCAGGGGAGAGCGAGGCCCCAGGGGGGCCGGGGCCGCCCACAAGAGCAAACGACATCTGAGGTCCTACCCGGGCGAGGGGTGAGCAGCCCGGGAACTTCTCGCGCTCATACGACATGGGCCGCACGGAGCCTGGTGCCCAGGCACTTCCAGCCCTGCATACGACCCCTCGGCAGCCTCCGCCCTTTGCTTCGTCGACGCCCGGAACCCCTCCACACCCCCCAGGGTCCTTGATTCCAGGTCTCTGCCACCCCCGGGCCCCAGTAGGGCCGAGGGGTCACCGGAGTCGGCGCGCCACATTCCCAAGGACGAGCAGCCGGTGGCAGCACCGCCCCCGCTCAAGCGCCCTCCGGGTCCCCTCCAGTCCGCACTCCGGCTGCTCCAGCGCCCTGGCCCCTCCAGAACAGGCCGGCCGCGGAGGGCAGGAATTCACTTGGACCCCTCCCCTTCTCCAAACTTCTTCCCTCTCCGCCCCGCCGTTCCTCCAACCCGACCCCTCTGCGCCATCTGGCTCCTCCCTCTCCGCTCCCCTCCCCTTTTCTGGTCCCCACTTAGGAATCCACCTCCCCCCACCCCACCCCCGCCGCCGGCCGGGTCCGGGGATCCTCCTCCACTCCCCCCGCGTGCCGCCGCCGCCGCCGCCCGGGTTCCTCTCCCCCCGCTCAGGCGCTCCCTGCCAAGCCCATGATGTAATGGTGTATGTTAATCAGTAGCATGTGGGGAGCTCCGGCTCGGGCGGCTCAGTCCTCTGCGAGCCTACACTGGAGGCAGCAGGAGCGGCGGCGGCTGCGGCCCGAACCCGCAGCGCCGCACTCTCTCCGCGCCGCCCGCCCCGACGGCATGGCCCGCAGCCCGCGCTCCGGGCGCCCCCAACCTCGCTGAGAGCCGCAGCCGCCCCGGACCCGCGCGTGGGGCCCCGAGCCGTCGGGATGAGCCGCTCCGAGGTGAGCGCACTCTGTCCTACGCCCCAGGCCGGGGGGCCCGCGGTCTCTGGGTCCCCTCCCCAGGGACCCTCCCCCGCCTCCGCTCGAGAAGTTCTGGGAACCGGGAAACGGGGGTGCTGAGAGCGAGACGCCCCTCGAGTCGCTGGCCGAGTCCCTGGGCTCTCTCTTCTTCGCCGCTGGCGGCCACCGGGACAGGGTTAGGACTGGGGGAGCCCTCGAAACCGAACTTTTCTCCTTAGCGGTCGTTCGGGGGCGTGTGCCGGCGGCGCGGAGCCGCAGTCCCCACGGAACCGCCCTGCCCGCCGGGGGAGGCAGTGCTGTGCGCCCGTGGCCGTGCCCACTTCGGCCTGGGACGCGCTGGCCAGGCGCTGGGCCGGCCGGACCCGCCCGTAGGCGGCGGGAGCGGGGCAGAATGCCTACAGCATACACACGAGTACACACACACACACGCACGCACACGCACGCACACATCTGATCGCTCAGGGCGCAGCGGACCCTAAGAGACCTCCCGGGTGGGCTGGAGCCGAGCGGCGCGCGGGAGCCGAGGCTCCGGCTGTGCCGCTGCCCGCTGGGCGCTGAGCTCTGGGTGGGGAGAGTTTATTTTTGTCTCGAGCTGCTGCCGCGGCTGCTCACGGCCTAAATCCAGAGGGGCGCCTGGCGGTGGAGATGCTGGCTGTTGCTGTAGATGGAGCTGCAGCCGTTCGGCTGCTTCTCCGAGAGGAGGAGGAGGAAGAGGTGGCGGAGGAGGAGGAGGGAGAGGAGGAGGAGGAAGGAACTCGGGCTGCCGCGCCTCCGCCTCTGCTTTGCATTAGCCCCCACCCCCACCCCCGCGCCCCTTCGCAGCCGCAGTGCAAGTTTTCTGCGCGAGGAAGATCTGTTGCTGGTGCGGGCGTTTGCAGGCACAGCCCCCGAGGCCACCCCGGGCGGGGTGTGTGGGGAGCACTAGCCGTTCGCAGCAGCAGCAACAGGAAGCCGTGCGGTCTTCCTCACGCACCTGGGAAGGAGGCTTCTTGCCTTTCCCAGAACGAGAATAGCTCCTCTCCAGCATCCGGGTGCGGAAGGGGCGGCCGGAATTTGGGGGACTAAGACCCCGCGGCGCGCCCCCCTCCGCCCCCTCAGATGCACTCGCTTCCCCGGCGCGCTCCCTCGCTGGCCGAGGTCTCACTGCAGCCTTTTCTCTCCTTCCAGTGGTGATCGCCACTCGGGAATGCGGGTGTGAAGGGTCCGAGCTGCTGCCCAGCGGGGAAGAGACCCCGGGACGCCGGAAATCACCATCCCGAAGCTGCGAGAAGAGGGGAGGGGGAAAGAGAGCCTTCTTCATTCAGTTTGTGTGCCTTGTGGGGAAATTTTTTTTTAATCGTTATTTTTTAAAAAAGAAATATTTCCGTGCTACTGTCTGTCATCATCTCTGGGGAAATCAGCCAGAACCACCAGAACGTAACTGAAACCAGACGAGAGAGGCAGGAGCCGAGGCAGTACCTGCAGCGTCCGGGCACCAGAGCCACCTTGGAACGGGAACGCGTCTCCGGCGGCCGCGGGGCTGCGGCTCCGCCAAACTTTGGGGCGGGCGGGGCGGGCTGGGGCGCCCTGGGGGCTTTGTAGACCGAGGGCCGCCCCCTAACCATGATGTTTCGCGACCAGGTCGGGGTGCTGGCGGGCTGGTTTAAGGGCTGGAACGAGTGCGAGCAGACCGTTGCGCTGCTGTCGCTGCTCAAGCGCGTGAGCCAGACCCAGGCCCGCTTCCTCCAGCTCTGCCTGGAGCACTCGCTGGCCGACTGCGCCGAGCTGCACGTCCTCGAAGGCGAGGCCAACAGTCCGGGTAAGTGCGCGGCCACCGCCGCCGTCCCGCGGTCCCGGTTCTCCTCCCCATCCCCAACCACCGCTGCCCAGCCTCAGGCCTGGCCCAGCCCCCGATCGCCGGTCCTTGGGGACCGAACCCCGGCGGCCCCAGGGTCCTTCGCATCTCCCCCGCAAGCCGCCCGCGCCCCAGGCCGTGCCGCCCACTTACCTCCGCTGGCAGCTTTGGGATTTTTTTGCCTACTGTCAACTCCTTCAGTCCATTCCGTGTGGTAGCTACGGTAGCATGAATGATTGATTTTTCTCTCATGCAGTTTCCTGGGTAATAATTAAGTCAGGTCACGTATAGTCTGGATTTTCTGGGCTTTTTTTCTTTCCTCCTTTTGGGCAACGTGGCTCTCTGGATTTCAGCAACACATGAAGAAGCCTGAGACTACCCTTCAGAAGCTGGGCTTTGATTAGGCTGTATGAGGAATATATGAAAACCCAAATTTACATTCTTTTTTTTTTCCTCCAATTTTAGAGCTCTGTCTTGAGAATAATTTGTAGGTGATGCTACAGACTATTAAAATGATATTTGCATTTCATATACTACGTGGGTACACTTAACTATCACGACTTTTTTTTTTATTGATACACATCTTATAGAAAGGATCTCATAGGGAGCAGGCATGAATCAGGGTCTTTAACCCTTTTGTCAGGAAACTTCACTGAACATAACAGAATTGTTTCCTATTACCCTGCTAGTGTATTTACAGACACCTCAACTAGTATAGAAAGTGAATATACTGAGATATATTCAGCAGTTTGCTATTTGCTAGCATGGGTGGTGACAGACTGGAATTATATCCGGGGCTGGGGGTAGGGGGTGAGGATGGGGGTTGGGAAAAGGTCTGTTGGTTGTAATTTGGGATGGGGAAATTCTTTAGTTCATGCTGCAGCAGGAGGCTGAACAGAGCCCCCAGTGTTTATGCAGAGAAAAGAATGCAGGGTCCTCTTCCAGCTGTTCCATGTTAGAGCCGCCAGCCAGCAAGACTCAGCAGAGGTCTGGGCTGCCATTTGATGACAAGGTCCAGTTCAGGGCAGCAGGGCCTGGGAGACACCAAAGTGAGTGTGCTGGCGGGCCGCAAGAGGGAGGCTGGTCTGCTGCTCACTCCTCCTCCCTGGTGTGGTGCTCACAATGCTGGACACACTAGGATGGGATGTTTCCATATATAGAATCATAGGCTGGCAGTGACCACTGGGAATCTTCACCGGCCTTTTCCTGACCAGACAGACTGCCCCCAAAGGATCTGGGGCTGCCTAGTATGGTGGGCCGTTCCAAGGGAAAGCCCACAAGGCTCCAGGGGATTCAGCCTGAACCTAACAGCCCACCCTGGGTGTTACTCACAAGGGTGGCCATGGCAGGGCCCCCTTTCCCTTCAGTTCTATCTTTATAAATAGCTGGAGGACCAGCCTCCTTCATAAGGGTGTGGAAACATAACTAGGATAACTGATGACCTACTCTCTTTACTCCCATTCTCAATGTGACAGGGTAGCCTGGAACACCTGCTTGGCTTTGCTTTCTCAGGTTTGATGAACAAGGTTATATAAACTTTGACATTTTATAGAATGCACAGAATTTAAGTACAGTAATTTATGTTGAATGCTTGACCTCAGTGCTTGTAGGGACTGTTTAAAACAGTGATATTAATCTTTAGGTTACTTACATGTTAGCGCAACCGGTTTTCCCTTTGAGTAAAAGAGAAGGCTTTTCCCTGTATAGCAGCCATCAATTTAGTAAGTGAAGTCAATAGATGTGTGAAATTAAAAAGAAGTTTCTTAGCCTAAATATCTAATAATTTAATAAACTGAGAAAAAATTGAACTCCTATGCGCTTAAAAAATCATTTGGTAATTTTTTCCCTAAATTTTTTTTAACCATGTTTACTTGTATAAACTACTTATCTGTTCATGATGCTAAATACAATAAATATATGAAACTGTAACTATTATGTAAGATAGGGACCATTTTCCAGCTTCTGGATTAATCTTTCAACCTGAATATTTTGCTTCCTTGGAAACTTTGCATTTGTTTTGTTGTTTGGCGAGTACAGAAATTCATTAGTGAGGTCATGTGATAGTTTGGTTTACATCTGCATTAGGAGGGGGATCATAAAGAGCAATAAAATTTGTCACAGAATGCCTGAGTCTGGAGCACAACTCTCTTAACTATCTGGAACCTAGCCAAGAACCGAGAAAGGGGCAAATATGCCTACTCAGCAACTGAAATAGATGGCATAAAGTCTGGGAGAATACTTCAGACCCTCTTTCAGAACTTACTCTTATTTTAAATAACAGTCCTAACTTTTTTTTTTCTTATTTGACAAATGATCCATAGCAGATACGTGGTAGCACAGTTTAGAATGGGGTCAGGGATTGCTGTAACCAACAGTGAAAACTGACCCCTGACAGTTTGACAGCTAGGAAATAGAAAAATTATAACTTTAAGAACTGGAAGCAAAAGCCCTGAAAGTTTGGGAATATTAGGGTAGAGAATCTCAACTGGCCTTTCAGACATTACTTTGTAATAAGCTAAGTCCGTAATTGCTGCTTACCACTAGTGAGAGTGAAGGATCAAAAACATGACCAATAAAGATACATTTTTAAATACATTCTTTGGGAAGAAGGGAAATCTGCCATAAACATTGGAAAAATTAACACTCGAGGTAATTAACCTCCAAAGCTCTTTTGGTATGTAAAGCTATTACCCATTCAGAAAACTAGGCTGTTAGAATGACTCATTCATTGGCTGGCTGATTTTTCCTATACCAAAATCCTCATGTATCACTTACCTTATTTTGTAATCATGAGTTAAACAAACACACATATTCTGGTGTTGAGAGATTTTAAAACTTGGTAAATGAGAATGAAATTCATATCTGGGGCTTGATCTCAGTGTAACAAAATTAGTGTACACTTGGCTTTGTTTTCTCCAGGACTAACTTTAAATAGGGAGATAATCCTTCACATTAAACATGGTTTATTTGAAATCTGTGGAATGTATTTTGATACTAACTTTCTGTTCTTTTAAATTTAGCATTCACTGAGATTCTAGTGGTTCACTGATTGATCCTTTGCCTCAGGTTCATAGCCATCAGAGATATCTTTTAGTTGGTCCTTATGGATGTGTGTGTTTCACTCTGAACTTAGTGGGTAATGGTCATGATCAGCTCTCTGAGATACAAGCTTGTTTCTAGAACCCTCATAACCTCAGATATGTGTCCTTCAGCCACCAGCCCAGTTAGCACTGTGATTTCTGAGCAATCTTAGAATGTAGATGACTGTTTCTCATGCTAAAATGTCATTTGATATCTAAAAATGGAACCTGTTGACTTTACTTGTAGTTCTTTGAAGAAAAATAGATTCTGTGGCACCGGTGTAGGACTTTTGTCATTTGAACTTGAAATATATTTTCCAGTGGAAACAGGGTAATAAATGGAGATCCACAAGTGAATCCACAGACTTACTAACAAAGTAGTTCATATTTTGTGGAGAAATTGCATGTTTGTAATAAATAAATGGCAAAAGGATTGGTACTCTATTTATAAATAAATACAAGAGAAAAGATTACTTGAAACTAATTGTGGAGAATGAAAAGGACTTGTGGGTATATTTATTCTCTTTAGAGGATAAAGATGTTAATTCTATGATTTTTTATGATTTTTGGTTTCCATAGTAGAGGTATGCCACATCTGAGTTGATTTTTAAGTCAAAGTTGAGTAAAAGGAAAGCAGAAGAGTATGGGCTTTCCTGATGATATTTCCTGGATAAGATTTTGTTTGTCATTCTTTCACTTTTTCATTCAACAAACATTTACTGACTACTTACTACTTTGCAGTGCCTGGTCCATGGATACCCAGTATTGAGTAAATGACTAATACTGTATCATAGGTGCAGAGGCATAGCAATAAAAAGGGTGGTGGGTGGGGATTCTGGAAACATTATGAACATACAGGTAATTGCCTGAGGGAATCAGGGAAAACCCCACTGCAGAGGATATAGCTTGAGCTGAATTTTGAAGGGTGAATAGGGGTTGGTTTAATATGTAAAGAGGATTGTAGAGAGCAGGCATGAAACTGTTTTCCAAGCAGAAGAGATAGCATTTATAGAAATGTTGTCTTATGAAAGGGCCTGGTTGTGTGCAAGAAATAATGAGTTCTTAGTGGTTAGAAGGCTGTAGAATGCTGGGCTGTAAGAGACAGAAGTTAAAAAAGAAGTGATGTTTGTGCAGGACTTTGCAAACTAAGGAATTTGACTTAATCAGGCAGAGATGATAGAGAACCCAAGAGGAGTTTTAGGCAGAGGTGTCCTGAGAATGAGGAGGAAAGAGGAAGAGAGTTAAAAGATGAAAGAGGGGTGTGTTTGTGTGTGTGTGTACACTTTTGGGAAAGCTTTCTAATGTGTGCATGGTTTTCTGAAAGGCGAACATGGGAAAAGTGAGGCAGATTTCCATTCTGGCTACATGGTGGTGTCATCAGCCCAAGGCAGCTTTGTTGCCCTCAGCATTGCTGTAGTAGGGAGAAGGAAGGGTTGAGATAGTGAGGAAAAGAAGGCATTATCAAGTGGCCATTTATTTATATTCATATGAGGGAATATGTATAGAGGATTCCTAGAATATGAATGTTGAAATCAATCAGACTAGGCTGGTCAGTTAATTTCTGAGTCTTTGTTGTAGTTCAGTCGCTAAGTCATATCTGACTCTTTGTGACCCCATGGACTGCAGCATGCCAGACTTCCTTGTCCTTCACTATCTCCTGGAGTTTGCTCAAATTCATGTCTGTTGAGTTGGTGACTCTCATCCTCTGCCACCTGCTTCTCGTTTTGCCTTCAACCTTTCCCAGCATCAGGATCTTTTCCAGTGAGTCAGTCAGGTGGCCAAAGTAATAGAGCTTCAGTTTCAGCATCAGTCCTTCCAGTGAATTTTGGGATTGATTTCCTTTAGGATTGACTGATTCCTTGCTGTCCAAGGGACTCTCAAGAGTCTTTTCTAGCACCATAGTTCGAAAGCATCAATTCTTCATTGCTCAGCTTTCTTATGGTCTGACTCTTACATCCATATATGACTACTGGAAAAACCATAGCTTTGACTGTATGGACTGTCTGTAGAAGGGAGCTAACAAAACTCAGTTATTGTCTGGAAGCTACTTGTTAACAATTCAGTGAGGACCTATTCTTTCCCCCAGGTTTAAATTTTCTTGTATTAATATGGGACTTATATAAATAATGTTTTCCTAAATAAGACATCTTTTATTTGAAGGATTATCTGAAAGAGATCAAAGATGACCTGGAACCCTGAAAAGATATATCTACTTCATTCCACTTCCTATATTTTAGATGGTGCTAGTGGTAGCAACCCACTCCAGTATTCTTGCCTGGAAAATCCCAGGGACGAGGGAGCCTGGTGGGCTGCGTCTGTGGGGTTGCACAGAGTTGGACACGACCGAAGTGACTTAGCATCAGCAGCAGTGGTAAAGAACCTGCCTGCCAGTGCAGGAGACGCAAGAGACACGGGTTCAATCCCTGGGTCGGGAAGACCCCTTAGAGTAGGAAATGGCAACCCACTCCAGTATTCTTGCCTGGAGAATCCCATGGACAGAGGAGCCTGGCAGGCTATGGTCCATGGGGTCTCAAAGAGTTGAACACGACTGAAGTGACTTAGCACACAACACTTTGTTCCAACTCCTATATTTTAACTGTATTGTTCTATTCTATATCATTGTTGTTCAGTCACTAAGTCATGTCTAACTCTAGGACCCTATGGACTGCAGCATGCCAGGCTTCCCTGTCCTTCACTACCTTCCACAGTTTGCTCAAACTCATGTCCATTGATTCAGCAATGCCAGCCAACCATCTCATTCTTTGTCGCTCGCTTCTCCTCTGGCCCTCAGTCTTTCCCATCGTCAGGTTGGGTCCTAAAAAACACAGCACTGAAATCAGTTTTCTCAAAAAGCTTGTCAACTTTAGGTGACATTTCCCCTTTAGTTGGTGAACATGAAAACGAGAAATCATTTTGTGGAATGAAATGTATAGGGACTTTATAAACACATTTTACTTCGAGTGTTGTAATTTTCTCTCAGTTGGTCTGGGATGACAGGGAGCAGGTCACACACCTTTGTGATTTTGCAAATAAGTTGGATTTGGTTGTTTAGCTTGGATGCTCAAAGGCTTTAGCAGATGAGTATGTGTTATAAACAGGTCCCATCAAAGCAACTAGAAGGCAGACAAACTTAACAGCAGTCAAATTGGTTTGTTTATGTTTAAATAAACAAATGAGAGTGAAATGAGTGTCAGAAGCCTGAGAAGTAACTGAAAACTCCCCAGTATATCCTGCAGAAGCTTAATTCTAATGTGAATTGACAACACTAGAGAAGAAAAGATACCTCTCTTCAGTGACCTGAGGAGAAATTTGGAGATTTTCATCCATGAGGGAAGTGCCTTATGTAGTTCATTTGCTCAGAAAGCTGTGGTGCTCATTAAAATCTTTTGTTTCTTTTAAACATATAATTACTTTGAGTTTTTAGCCTGTTCCTTCCTTTCCATCTTTTCTAATCATTCCTTCTAAGGCTGAGTTCATCCGAGTCACATAGATTAAGATGCAGAATCAGACGTCTCCTCTGAGCTATTTTTTGCCTCTGTGGAAGCCGCCTGAGGCAGGAATCTCCTAAGGAAAGCAGAGCTTTCAGAAGAGAAGCCAAGTGTTCTCTCAAGGTTAACCAGTCAGGGTGTGGGCCTTGCCCTGAAGCTTGCACCCCAAGAGCCACCTCGGAGCACGGAGGACCCTGCTGCTTTTGTGTAGGAGCATTTCACTCCTTGGGCTTCCCTGGTGGCTCAGACGGGAAAGAATCTGCCTGCAATGCAGGAGACCTGGGTTCGATCCCAGGGTCACAAAGATCCCCTGGAGAAGGGAATGGCAACCCATTCCAGTAGTCTTGCCTGGAGAATTCCAAGGACAGAGGAGCTGGGCGGGCTACAGTCCATGGAGTCATAAAGAGTCGGGCTCGACTGAGCGACTAACACTTCAGTTTCATTTCACTCCTTAGGACTCCTAAGCTAGTTCTAGGGTTTTGTTCTCACCAAGGTACCATCATTTTAATACAGTTTTCCTTGCCTTGGTTTACCAGGGGGATAAAAGCAATCAAATGATTCAGTGGTTTCTTTTATACTATAGATAAAACTGTTAAAAGGTACCTGGAGAAGAGTATCTTGTAAGAAACTGTGGGACCAAGTTCCTCAGTACAAGTAATTTACCAAGTCTTGCAGCCGAGTTGCTGGGAGCTGTGTTCAGAGGTAAAATAGGTGTGATGGTTCCCCTCAGGGATCTTACACTTGAGTTGTGGAGGTAAAATGATGTGTAATACATACAGATGATCCCTGACTTAACGGTGGTTTGAATTAGACAGTTTTTTGACTTTATGACTCAAAAAGCGATGCACATTCTATAGACGTCATTCTTGGACTTTTAAATTTTGATCTTCTCCCAGGCTAGTGATTGTTCTATGTTCCTCTCTGGTGATGCTGGGCAGTGGCAGCCCCCAGTCAGCCACAAAGTCACCAGAGAAAACAACCGATAGTCTCATAACCATTCTGGACCCATTCTGGTTTTCACTTGCAGTACAGTATTCAAGAAATTACCTGAGTTGTTTTCAACATTTTATTGTAAAATAGGCTTTGTGTTGGATGATTTTGCCTTATTGTAGGCTAATGTAAGTGTTGGAGCACATTTAAGTGGGCAAAGCTAAGCTAGGTGGGTTAAATGTATTGAATGCCTTTTCAACTCCTGATGGGTGGGTGTATCAGGAGGCAGTCCCATTGTAAGCTGAGGAAGATCTGTATTTATAATGACTAGACCATAAAGAGTGTTTCCAATGAGAGAACAAAACTGGACTCCAGTGAAGGGGAGGGAACAGGATGGTTTGGGTCATCCAAGAAGCAACGGATAAAAGATGTTAACTTGAATTGGTTATTTGGAAAAAGTAGCTTGAGAACTTACGAGATTATTGCCTTTTTAGTACCTTTAATGAGCACTTCATTAAGAAAACCACACATATAGGAAGTGTCTGCTGGGCCATATAAGGGGGCAAGCTTCCTGGAATGAGTGGGGGTACATTAGAAAGAGGGGAGCATGGTGCATATTGTCCATCAGAAATATCTTCTTTAATGGAAGAAGGAAGGATTGTTTCTTTAATGAAACAATCCAAACAGTCCTCAGATTTCTCTCATATTTAAAGGAAGAAAATAGTACATCAGCTCATCCCAAATTTTTATCCCCAAAATTGCTCATAAAATTATGAGATTTAGTTTTCTTGGCTTCTTTCAATAGACTACTTTAATACATTACTTTGATTAGAACTAGCATTAAGAAGAAGCATCTTAAACACTTACAGGAAAAGATTGAAAGTGTCTTAAACCAGTTTTCAAAGTGTTATATGCGTGGAGATTGCCTGGGGATCTTGTTAAACTGGAAATTCTTATTGAGGAGGTCTGTAAGGGGCCCTGAGTGCCTGCATTTCTAGTAAACTCCCAGGTGATACTGCTGCTGCAGGTCTGTGGACCACACTTTGAGTAGAAAGATCATTGTCTATTAGAGGGGAAAGATAATTTAGAGGTAATTGGTACATTGGCTTTCAATTTTATGGATGAGTATGACAGATTTTTGTTTGCAAATGAAAATTTATGTGACACCTTATGGGAAGTCGATGGTTCCCGCCTCCAAAACCCCATCTCCACCCCCAACACTAACTTTCCAAGAGACATTCAGCCTGAATTGAGTCTGAGATTGAGGAAGGCAGAACTGGGCTCTGTTGTAGCACTTCCCGAGCTTTTTGGCCATGCCCCTGCTGGAATTTCCAGGCATTCTAATGGTCAGTGTCTCATGGAAAATGAGGCATCAGGAAAGATTCATTTTTTGCTGATGCTATGGACTGTAAAGTTGAGCTGGAAAGAACAGGAGTGTTAATCCCAGAGACCGGATGGGAGAGATCTCTTCCTACTTCCCCAGCATACTCCTGCAAAGCACAATCATTGGAATTTCTGAAGCAGCTTATCCTGATCTGTCAGTAGAATTCAAGTGTTTGTGTGCGCAGCATAAATACATGTAGAATATGGACTTTCATTGTGTACATTTTTATCTGAGTTAGTAAATACGTGCCTAGAATGGCAATGCAAAACCATTTTTGGATTTCTGGAGTTGTAAAGGAATAAGAGGGGGATCATCAGAAGCCTCCATAAATAATGATGTCTCTGAGAAGGAGAAACGAAAGGAAAAAGCAAGTTCTGTACCTTGTAAGGACACGTGAGGTCAGCGGTGATTTTGTGGGAGATACCAGGAGAATATCTGGAACTTAATGTATGAACATTTGGATGAGGAAATAGGAGGCAGCCTGGTTTTCCTAGGAATAGGAAGACTGGGTCATGGAGAACTCATGTCATTTCCCTTTTGATGGGGGAATAGGAAAGGAAAAGAGATAACATTTTTATTTATGGAGAAACTTGTGTATTCTGAGCAGATTACAGGAATTCTGGTAGGTATCCTGTATCTAAGGATCAGCATAGCTTTCGACAAAGCCCCTTACTTCCTGATGAGTAAAATGGAGACCTGGGGACTAGATGAGAAACTAAATGTGTGCCCTTAGAGTGACCTCGATGTCATGTTGGCCTGATGCTGTGCCTTGGGGCTCACTTGTCCTATGTCATTATTCCTGTTGACTGTGACTTAGCCTGGAGTCCCCAAGAGAACAGAGTCCAAGACAGTGGCTGGCATGCAGGTAGTTTATTTTGGGCAGTGATCCTGGGGAACAAGGATGGGGGTGGGGAGGAGAGAAAAAGGAAGGAGGGGAAGCTGGCACAAGCCTACGTGATCAAGCCAGTCACTGTCATGAGCTCTGGGGACCTTCTGAGGAGCCGGGAAGTCTATGCCTCAGAAGGGACAGACGCAGTGGGTGTTTTATCAATGGGCTCCCCTCTCCTTGGTCAAGAGCTGCCCCAGGGCACTATGTCCTTGCACTTCCAGGTTTGCACATGTGCAAGTGCTGGCCTTTTCCACAGTGTCCCAGCTGTGGTGTCGGAGGATCCCCAAGGTGGAGAGCTGGAGAGAAGCGGTTTGTCGGAGGTGGGGTGCTGTCAGGTTACAGCTGCTGGAAGCTGGTGGCCACAGCAAGGACTGGGGTGTAAACTGAGCTGAGAAGGTGTAGTTATTAAATATGGGGGTGGACCCAGAGGGGTAGCTCAGGCCTTGGTGACAGAATCATGATCCAAAACATTAGGATATAACAAGATGGCTATAACACTTGTAAGTAAGATG
Source organism: Antilocapra americana (assembly GCA_007570785.1). NCBI lineage: Eukaryota > Metazoa > Chordata > Mammalia > Artiodactyla > Antilocapridae > Antilocapra > Antilocapra americana. The sequence continues at coordinate 18,547,095 of ML664174.1, read as the reverse complement.
GGCTCCTACTTCTTGAGCACCTGCTCTCAGCCAGGCACCTTGTTGAATTCTTTGCATATGTTATCACATTTATTCATCCCAGCAACCCTTTGAGATGAGGTGGAAACTGTCATTTTTATGTTGGTCAGGGAAGAAACAAACAGTTCAACTTCAGAACCCCTCCATGTGTGTTTCCTCTGCAGGGACGCAGTATGTATTTCTTTAGAAAGAACGTGTGGCCTCTTCGTGACCTCCAGAGTCCCTTTTAACCTTAAGATTCTGTGAATCAGGAATACAGATAATAAAACTTATCCAAAACTGTCTAGAGCTGAGGAGAAACACACAGAGAGAGAGAATATGAGTAAATGAATGAAGTAGTGAACTAGCGAGGGTGGTCTTAAAAGTCTTCTTCAAGTGATTTCCAGTGTATTCCTCCTGGGCTACAGATTTGTGGTGCTTTGTATAGAAAATACAGAGTAGAGGGATTTTCTTTTCTTTTTAAAGTAGACAGTGAGGTGAGGCTAAGTCACTGTGAAGACTAGGGGCACCGTAATTAAAAAGAGAGGTAATGAACTCAACTCAGTCTCATTTCTTTGGGGTCACACAATAACAGTGATAAGTTCTGAGTATGTCCATCCTTTCCTAGCAAAGTAAATCATAAATGCAGCCTATGTCTCCAAATCTTTTTTGTTCTCTCTGTGTAGTTCTAGAAGTGACTAGAGGGGAGTTTCCTGGTGGCCTAATGGTTAGGGTTCTAGGCTTTCACTGCTTTGGCCCCGACTCAGTCTGTGGTCAGGGAACTGAGATCCTGCAAGCCACGTGACACTGTCTAAATAAATAAATAAAAAGTGACAATAGGATATTCTTTGTATGGTAATGGAGCCCTTTTATCCTCCCCTCCTTTTTTGTATCTGTCAGGCACTGTGCAGATAGCTACATACACACACAACTATCTTCAATTATTGAATAGATGAATGATATAAAGATGCAGAACTAATGGTTGTGAAAATTAAATGCAATCTATTGCAATAATTAGGTAATGTGCTTATTATTACTGAGAGTCCAGCATATAGTAACTGGTTTCTTTTCTTTTTTTTTTTTTTATTGGAGTATAATTGTTTCACAGTGTTTTGTTAGGTTTCTGCCATACGGCAAAGTGAATCAGCTATGTGTATACAACCCCCATCCCACCCCTCTATGTCATCACAAAGCACCGACTGAGCTCTGGCTTAATAACTGGTTTCTGAATTATTATTATTATTTTGTGTATGTTGCTGCTGCTGCTAAGTCTCTTCATTCGTGTCCGACTCTGAGCGACCCAGTAGACGGCAGCCCACCAGGCTCCCCTGTCTCGGGGATTCTCCAGGCAAGAACATTGGAGTGGGTTGCCATTTCCTTCTCCAGTTCATGAAAGTGAAAAGTGAAAGTGAAGTCGCTTAGTCGTGTCTGACTCTTAGCGACCCTGTGGACTGCAGCCTACCAGGCTTCTCCTTCCATGGGATTTTCCAGGCAAGAGTACTGGAGTGGGGTGCCATTGCCTTCTCTGATTTTGTGTATACATATGTATATAAAGCAAGGTAGCATAATACTTTGTAGATAATACAAAGTAGCATAATACTATGTATATAATACAATGTAGTTTAATACTGTGTATCTAATAAAAAGTAGATTTTATCTCCATTTTACAGGTGAGGAAACTTAAAATGTGCTGATGTCACCAAGGTGTTTGTGATCTAAAAGCCCATGTTTAATGCTTGCCACTGTATGAATGCTGCAAATCTTTTCCAGTTCTTGGGTAAATAAAATGTTGGTGTTTAAAAGAAAAGTACTTAAGGATATTTAATGGTAGTTCTAGTAACATTTTATAAATTCAGTCTTGGAAGAATTCTTTTCAGCTTGTCCATTTTAATGTTCCTCTTATTTATCACATTTTAATTCTATGTAGCTTGATATGGCTCAGCTTCTTTTTTCCTCTGGCATTTAAAAAAATTGAGTAAAAAGCATTGATTCAAACATTTCCCTTCCTATTAGGAAGATTCATGGGACAGGAGGCTTTTACTGCCTCTGTCTGAACAGGCAGGACTTGGGGAAGGAAACAGGCTCAGCAAGCTGCAGAGAGGAAAGGATGAGGAATGTGTTATCTAATAGCTCGTGACATCCTTGACTTTGACAAACTAGCAATTGATGAGCTGGGTCAGGATCTCCTTAGGATTTGGAATTGGGCAAAGCACCAACTTGAGGGCTGTAAATTAAAACAAGCTCTCCTGTTGTTTGTAAATGGTAGACGTTTTCTGAAGATTAGTTTAGGAAAACATATGTTATAGTTGGTCTAAGAGTGAGTTCTACTTATTTCATTTTCTAGTAGCATAAAATTAAGGAGGTAGAAGAGACCTTATCTACTCCAGCCCCTCTGTTGAAGATTTGGTAAGACTGAGGTCAGCTAAGGGTACCTGCTTGTAGGGAGGGGCTGTTGTTCCACCCAGTTGCTTCCTGATCATCTATGACCTAGACCTTGGTCTCCCGCAACTTTCCCACGACTGAGTTGGCCACCATGGACACTACATTGAATGACTGTGCTGGGCACGGGAGAGGTTCTGTTTATTTGATTGTCAAAGACATCAGTTATTGGGATGGACTCCTTCCTCAAAGTTGTTTCCAGACTCCGCTCTTTTTTGTTTCTTTACTCACCATAAAGCACAGATTTGTTTTCATTGGAGAATGATTAGCACTCATATTTTGAAATGGCAGAGAATTATAGTGTAGGAAGATTTGGCTTTATTTTAGCATGTTTTTATCACAGTTCCGGTAATGTCCTCTTGGTTTATGCAGGATCTGACTCAGCCACTGGCGTTACCCTAAATCCCAGCAGAGAACTGGGTGTCATTTCATGACTGCCCCACTGCTTGTAGGAGGGATTTCATTCACTGGTTGTTGGAGCAGTTCCTTTGCACGAAGGTTGGTGGAGCAGCCGAGACTTGTCCTGAGAATGTCTCCTAACCCCCAGGGCTCACTGGCACCCTGCAGACATCTCCTTCACAGCACTTGTCACAAGTCTTTGTTATTGTTCACCCTCCAGACTAGTCTGTGTCTTAGTAACTTTAGTCCTCCAGCACCGAATATTGGCTTCCCTGTGGATGGTAAAGAATCTGCCTGCAATGTGGGAGACCCAGGTTCCATCCCTGGGTCAGGAAGATACCCTGGAGAAGGAAATGGCAACCCCCTCCAGTATTCTGGCCTGGAGAATCCTTTGGACGGAGGAGCCTGGCAGACTACAGTCCATAGGGTTGCAGAGTTAGATGGACATGACTGAGCCACTTCATTTCACCGTATATTGTACTTGGACTTGAGTGGTTTTGGTACATTTTTGTTGAAAAAAATGGATAAGTAAATACAAAGAAATTTAACTCATAGCCTTTGTCCATATGGGGCTTACATCTTGGATGTCAGAAAAATCTAATTGCATAAAAGTTGAATAGTAAAACAGAGCAAGGTGATAATCCTAGTGCTATTACCAAGAGGTACGAGATAAAGGCCAGATAAGAGAAATAGAGGCTGTTACTTTTCAACCCCTTAACAGAAGTCATAGGGTAATACCTTGGTATCATCACTTAGAAATGTATCACTGTGTAAAAATGATTTAAACTCTCTGAGCCTCAGTTTCTTCATCTGTGAAATGGAGTTACCTCTACAAGAGTCACAGGGCTATTACCAGAATGAAGTGGGATCATGTATGTGTAAAGTACATTGTAAGTTGCATCCTGTTACAGAAGTGCTAGGTGATGTTATTCTGAAATGACCAATTGAAACAATAGGATAAAAAAATTCAGAGTGTATAATACAGGGAGCTCAACCCGGGGCTCTGTGACAACTTAGAGGGGTGGAATGGGGTGGTGTTGGAAGGGAGGTTCAAGAGGGAGGGGACATATGTATACCTATGGCTGATTCACATTGTTGTATGGCAGAAACCAACACAACACTGAAAGCAATTATCCTCCGGTTAAAAATAAATTTAAAAATACTATATGTAAAAGAAATTCAGGAAGGTGGGAGTTTAAAAGATCCAGGATAATATAACGTTGGATTCTTTTTCAGAATTTTTGCTTGTTAGCAAGAGCTGAAATAATCACATGATTCTCTTCATGAATACCAGACACCTCTGGGCCTGGACCAAGGCCTGGATCTGATGGTTCAACTGGGACTTGGAGCTGATGGCCCAGAGTCCCCACAGGTTAGCCTGGCTGTAGCTTGTCAAAGTTCAGTTTGTGTCCACTTTCATCTTTTTAATTGATTAGATCATTGAGTGCGTTCTCTTCTAGTATGAAGGACTTCAGATGTCAGTATTGAAGAATTTCTTTTGGAGGAACTTATATAAAATGCCGTGTGGTGACCGCTGTATTCCTGCCTGTAGATATTCTGGTGCGAGTGTTCACGGAGCCACTGAAAACATGCCACAGGGGTTCTGTACATTAATTGGCAGAAGTTTTATTATTAAAGAAGTAATTTTTTTGGAAAAGTTATTATCCAACTTAAAACTATGCAGGAGGAAAGCTTTGAGTATTTTTGCAAAACTCAGCTAAACAAGCAAATAATTATGCTCTGCTTTTTATTCTTTAATGTTATCTTCACCTTTACCTTTCACTGAACAAGTGTTGGTTGGAAATGAACAGTCTTTTACCATTGTCCTTGTTTGTTGGGTTTTTTTTTTTAAAACAAAACTTCCCTATTCTCACATTTTTCTTTCACTGGCAGAATGAGCTGTGTTAGCAAATTTTCTAGATTATTGCGGTATTTGCAGAGTACAGTTAAAATATTGAAATTGTGAGCTGTGAGATCAAAGTTGGGCCTTGTGTGATTCTGATATCAAGGTGCTGATACATTACACAGAAATCACCATAGTGCAGTAGTTTTGGTAGGAATAATCTGGACAAGAATTTCTGTTGCTACTGGTTTTCTTTAAGATACTCCAACATTTTCATTGAGAGAGAAAGGCTCTTAGAGTTAAAATAGGAAAAGCTGAGGTGTTTTGTTGAACTCCACAGGAGGTAAAATGGCTAGTGGTGTTCAGGAGCTGCTCAGTTCTTAGACAGAGCAGGTGTGTGTGTGTGTGTGTGTGTGTGTGTGTGTGTGTGTGTGTAGACAAATCAGGAGGTACCTTCCCATCCCTGGTGCTCCCATACCCTCTCTGCACATGACCAGAGTGTGTGTGTGTGTGTGTGTGTGTGTGTGTAGACAAATCAGGAGGTACCTTCCCATCCCTGGTGCTCCCATACCCTCTCTGCACATGACCAGCGTGTGTATGTGTGTGTGTGTGTGTGTGTGTGTGTGTAGACAAATCAGGAGGTACCTCCCCATCCCTGGTGCTCCCATACCCTCTCTGCACATGACCAGCTCGGCACTGAGCACACTGGCTTGCAATTACTGTGTTAGCTGAGGAATGGTTCCAGAATAAGGGAAGCTACAGAGATGACAACGAAATGCACGTGGAGTTTTGGATTGGATCCTGGATTGGGAAAAAATATTGCCATAAGGGATAGTATTGGGACAATTGATGAAATTTAAATGTGGGCTCTACTTAACTGTGAATGAGCTGAGTGAGTGAAAAATTGCTCAATCGTGTCCGATTCTTTGAGACCTCATGGACTGTAGCCCGCGAGTCTCTTCTGTCCATGAAATTCTCCAGGCAAGAATACTGAAGTGGGTAGCTAGTCCCCTCTCCAGGGGATCTTCCTGACCCAGAGATTAAAACCTGAGTCTTCTGCATTGCAGGCAGATTCTTTACTGTCTAAGCCACCTGGGAAGCCCCTGTTTACTGTAGGGGATAATATTATATTACTTTTAAATCTTCTTAATATAATCCTTATGCTTTGATCACATCAGAAAATATCCTTATTATTAAGAAATGCATACTGATGTCTTCAGGGGTGAAGGGACATGATGTCTGCAACTTATTCTCAAGTGGTTGTCATGTGTAAGGTGACACAGATTAAGAATTGGTGAATACTGGTGAAATGTACCTTCCCTAGTGGCTCAGGTGGCAAAGAATCTGCCTGCAATGTGGGAGACCTGGGTTTGATCCCTGGGTCAGGAAGATCCCTTGTAGAAGGGAATGGCAACCCACTCCAGTATTCTTTTCTGGAAAATTCCATGGATGGAGGAGCCTGGTAAGCTACAGTCCATGGGGTTGCAAAGAGTCGGACACGACTGAGCGACTTCACTTTCACTTTCTGGTGAAAATGTATGCAAGAACACCTTTCTTAAAATAAAAAGTTCGACACGTTTACCTTTTTAGTTCTTGATATCCTGCAGCACTGAAACACTGGCTCCAGGAAGTCAGGGCCTTTGTTTTGTTTTTGTTTTTGTTTTATCACTCTCATGTAGGTTGCCAGATAAAATACAAGATGCCCAAGTAATTTTGAATTGCAGATGCACCATGAATAATGGGACGTACTTGTATCACTTATACAAAAACAAACCTGTTTGGGTGTATCTGCAATTCAGAGTTAAGTGGAGTACCTGTGTTTTTATTTGCTGATGTTGGCAACCGTGTCCCAGGAGCATCTGGGTGGGTGCATCCCACAGTAAACCTACTGTTACAGGGAATGAATGGCGTGGCTTTCCAGAATCCTGATCTGAAGTCTCCTATTAGATAAAATCCATCAGGTCTGAGCACAGAACTGGGACTTTGCTGGTTCTTGGACTTGATCTCCTTCCCGTCCTGCTCCTTTGATGGGTCCTTTCTCTTTGAGCTGATGCACAGCTTTCTCCATTTCTCTGTAGTTGGTGGAGTCAGCTGGGTTACATTTTATAAGCTACCTACATGACATTCCTGACAGCTTTAAGATCGTCTAACATATTTGAGTAGAATGGATACTGGAATCTGTTTTGACAATTGTTGAAAACCTAGGCGGTTGATACAGCACACTGGTATTATTCAGGGAACCTTTTAAAACGATGTGCACCCTGTTCAGGCAAATAGCATTTTATGGAATTTAAATGATATTGATGTTCACAGTCAAATTTTCAAATATAATGCTTCTAGGGATTATACATGTAGTAATATTTTCCATTTATTTTCCTCACCAATGCAGTGATAGTACATACAGTGATCTCTATTACCAGCGCCTTTTAAAATGCAGGTGTAGAGTCTTTAAAATACTGTGAGTCTATTGCCAGCTGTCCCATTGATAACCTTCCCTTGAAAAGTGACCTTTGAGCAATTTCATAAAGAATGAATATTTATAGTATTTTCTTGCTGAGCTGCTAAAAGAGGGGTCTATGCAAGTAACAGGTGGCTTCAGTTGGCCTGTGTTCACTGAAATGTGATTCAAATAAAGCATTGCATTATTTTACCATTGGAATTGTGATTATGTGCTAGAGTGACTTCATTTTTGGCAAATTTCATGTGAGTGTTGAGGTTTGGGTTTAGGGTAGGGTATCTTGCGTGTGCAGGAACAGGAGAGCTTTATAGATGAGACACAGCAGCTGAGGGATGAGACATCCAGGATCTTCTTTATGCAGCAGAGGAATTTTTACCAGTGGAGCTGTTGTTCTCCTGGGCTTTAGTTTTAAAGGCAACTGTTCAGATGACCATTTTAGACCTAAATGTTCTTTCCTTTTCGGAGAGGGTTCTATCAAATAATTATCAGTGAAGTGCTTAGCACATAGTAGGCACTCACAGTAAAATTTGTTCAATAGAATGAATTAGATAATTTTGTTTTGGATATTATTTTACTTTGAATATGATTTAATTACTGGAAATAGAAGATCTTTCTGTTACTGCCCTTTACCCAATTGCTTGACAACACAATTGTTAACATGTTTTCTGATTAAAATAAATGTTCCCATCTAAGCTTATGCTAGATAAGATTATAATATAAAGAATTAGAGGCATTAAATGGATGAAATGGAATTTATCACAAAAGCTATTTCTGAGAAGTCTGTTTTATTAAGCATACTTTCTCCTGTGTCTGAAAAGATTTATCATATTGTGCAAATCAGGTCCCAGCAAACTGAGTAGAAGAGTTTTTTAAAAAGCCAACATTTTTTATAAGAAGAATTACATTTCTATGGGAGAAAAATTGAAGAAGAGAGATCACATAAATAACCCCTGTAATCTTATTTCTCATTTTATTGAATATATTTTAAGAGTCTTCTTCCCTACCATTAATACACAAGTACATTTTTTTAGACACACACACAAAATTAGAACTATATGAACATATTGTAGTGGTAGATATGTGTTTATATACTGTTCTATTCAAACTGTCTTTTAAAACTTAATGCATCATTCATGTTTTAATGCATCACCATTTATTATTTTTCTTACAAAAATATTTTTAATGATTATGTTGCATTTCATGGTATGGCACAGCCATGATTTCCATGATTTATTAAACCAAAGCCTTACACTTGGTCATTTAGGTTATTTCCAGTTTCTTTACTATGTTGTGATAAACAAGCTTTAAAGCTTGGTTATTACTTTGGGATCCATGCCCAGAAGTACACATCCTTACATTTCCATTTGTAGTGTATTAATAACCATATTGTCCTTCTCACAGTTCGGGCAAATGACTGTTTCTGTGAACATTTAAGTATTTAGCTCATCTACATTCTTTCCTATAATGGTTATTATTAAAAACAAGGAAAAGAAACCTTTGGTAGGTTCTTACATTCCAATACATTTCTTTGATGATATCTTCTTTCTATGTTTTTGATCCAGCTGTAGTTTCTATTCTTTTTTTTCTGTCTTTCCATCAGGATATTTGTTTTTGCTGACTAATTTATGATCCCTCTTTATAACATATTTTTTCCTCCCCATTTCTGTGTAATGTGATTTGATGTTCAGAAGTTTTAGATTTTGATGCAGTCAGTCTATTGATAGGAAAAGGATTTTTGAGAGCAAGTGATATTTCTGTCAAAAGTATATTTTCTCCCCTGTGTGATATCATTTAGTTTTTCAAAAGGAAGGAAGAGGTAACCACTTAGTCTTAGTTTAATCCCTTCAGAAACATTTTTAAGTTATTAAAACGTATACAAATTATACTCTCCTAAGAATCAAGACATGTCTGCATTTGCATTGTTTGAACAGTATACCCAAAACTCAAATTAGTGCTTTCATCCTAGAAAGTTCTCATTTTGGAGTTTGGTCTACTTTCTATCAAGACACATTGGAGGTGGGACAAGAGTTAAAGAGGATAAGTGATTCATTGTGTGTGAAATTTTCTAAAGACGGAGTAATTTACGTACTCATCGAGCAAGAATGCCCAGACACGGGGATGGAAACAATGACCGCGATAGGCCTGTCACAGCTGATGATTTTCTGATTCATAGACACCTACTGGGTCAAAAAGCTTCATGCTTTTCACTCCAGGGATGGAATTTTGTAACCATATGTGGTATGAATACTTGGGTTCGATTTTTTCATGTTGATATTTTTCTGGTCCATTCTGCATCAGACTTCTGTGACCAATATAAGTAGCAAGACTCAACTGTATGTGAAATTATTTCAGAAGCCAAGCAATATTTTTTTTCTTTTCTTATTAATTTATTATTTTCCCAGCTTTATTGAAATAGACTTGACATATAACATTGTGTACATTTAAGGTGTGTAACATAATGATTTGATATATGTATGTGTTGCAAAATGCTTACCACAGTAAGGTTAGTTATATACATCACTTCACATAGCCAAACAATAATAACATCAGAGGCAGTGATGCTCAGTGTGAGGAGTATGCATGTCCTTCCAGAAGGTGATAAGGTGACTTGTGTCATTCATTCCTTCACTAATTTAATTTTGTGCCTATTCAAAACTACATTTTGTAAGAAGCCATATTTGTGGTGTTGGAAATTGATATTCTGCAGGATACCTGGCATAGTATGTGTGTGTGTTAGTCACTCAGTTGCATCCAACTCTTTGCAACACCATGGGCTAGCTCACCAGGCTCCTCTATCCATGGAATTACCCAAGCAAGAATACTGGAGTGGGTTGCCACTCCCTTCTCCAGGGGATCTTCCGAACCCAGGGATCAAACCCAGGTCTCCTGCATTGGGGGCAAATTCTTTACCATCTGAGCCACCAGGGAAGCCTACATGGCATAGCCTTTTCCTTAATTTGAAAGCAAAGTCCATTGCTTTAATTTGTTTTAATCATGATAGCTTAACTTTAATTTTCAAAGAAGGTAGAAATTCTCTCTTTGCCTCAATGTCTGTGTAGCTCGTTTCTTCATGTTCTTTGGGTCTCTGCTAATATGTCTTCTTCTTGGAGAAATTTTCCTAACCACCTTCTCTTAAAGTCCCTTACCCTGGTTTCTTTTATTCACCGTGCTCACTGCTATATGACGTATTACATTATGTATCTGTTTATCATCCAAACACCTCTGTAGAATATAAAGTCTATGACAGATGGATGTTGTCAGTTTTGTTGACTGCTCGTCCCCCACTCTATCAGAATATGAAATATAGTAGGCACACAATAAATATGTGTTGAATAAATTAATTCATTGATGATTTGCATGCCTATGATGTGCTAGCTCTATAAGTGGTGATAAGTGCTGTGAAGATAAATAAAGCAGGAGAAAGAGACAGAGAGATCCTAAAAATGTCTATCTTAAAAGGGTCTCAGTTACAAAAGGTAAGAAGATGCTGATTAGACAGCCTTATATCTTCCCTTTCCTTTCTCCCAAGTGTCTTTGACTCGCCCCTCCCAACTGTGTCGTGGCCCCTCTGGCAGTTGTGCTGAGCCTTTCTAAGGCGTGACTTTACATTCTTTTCATGCCTCACTTCAAGTTGACCTTCCCACTTGAGTGAAAATCCAAATGTGGTCAACTCTTGAGTTTATATTTCCCAGACCCCCAGGTAACAGGTTTCCCAGCAGTTTGCTCCTTTCAGAAGTAGCCACAGGCTGCCTTAGGGTTTGAGATAAAGTCAAATGTTAGTAAGTTTTTAAGGGTTCTTTTATCTAGTTTTCTTTTTTGTGTTCTAATAATCATGTGATTCTGAACTTGTTATTTGAGAGATGTATTATAGAAAGACTTGCAAGGGTTAAAAAGGAGAGTTCCTTATCTCAGACCTGCCCTTCCCTCAGTTGCTTCTGTTGCTTATCATTCAGACCTTCCAAGATCTTGGCTAGTATCTCTCAAAGACAAACTGGTATGGCCCAGAGAGGATGGATGAAGGCTGTTCTTTGGTTATCGACATGAGTGGATTTTAGCACCCATGATAGGGATACCCAGCATCCTACAAAACATGAGACAGGAGACGGTTGTGCCCATGGGAAAAATGTCCTGTCCAGGTACCCCAGCATAAAGGCCCATTCTTTTCCAGTCCTTTTCAGCAAGAGTAGTTGTGGCCTCTGTGGGGGTTTAGAACCCCGTGAGACATTGCTGTTTTCCAGAGTTAAGGGGTGATTTGCTACTGACATTTTTTTTTTAATGCCTGTTTTTATTCATTTATTTATTTGGCTGCAGGATATTTAGTTGTGGCATGTGGAATCTAGTTTCCTAACTAGGGAGTGAACCTGGGCCCCCTGCTTTGGGAGGACAGAGTCTTAGCCACTGGACTACCAGGGAAGTCCCTTGCTACTGACATTTAATGGGCGTGGCCAGGGAGGCTAGAAATCCTGCAACGCATGGGGCGGATGACCACCTTGGAGAATTTCCCCGATTCCTGCTTGACTTCCCAGTGTCTACCAGGTAACACAGAAGTGAAAACCTTATTGATAATGATAAGAGCCTACAACGAACTTTATAAGCAAAAAGTACTCTTTGCACAGCTTGGCTGGAAGTGTGTATTTTGTTTTCTTCTGGACTTTACCAAGAGTCACCTTCCGCATTGGCACCACTACTTGTGGTTTGTAACTGGCTATCAGTTAATTTGCATAGCTATTGTTGTATTCTTAGAGATAGAGGCGAGGATCTGACTGCTTCATTTTGTCTTCTGGAGATCTGATGTCTGAAAATGTACCTATTGTAATGTATACTATACCATTATAAGTTATTTTCCTTTTATTTCTCCTTTATATTGCAGCTAGGTCATATGTTGATTTATTTGAATTGCCTGTGGATTAGGTTATATTACCTGTGATTTTCATTACAAGATTGTAAAGGGGGCATGGAGCCTGATGAGGTTGAAAGCCTTCCCTTAAACTTGACAGCAGTTATATTTCTCACTACTCTTCTACATGAACACTGTTTCAGGCAAATTCATTTGCTCTGCATCCCACATTTTCTTTCCCTCCACATGTGCCTCCAACTCTACCTTCTCCTCCAGATTCCTTCCATCACCCCCTCTATAAACCCCACTCACCCATCTGAGCACAGCTCCCTAGCAGCCTCCTGGAGTCATCATTCCTCAACAGCCAGAGTTGGAAGACTTTCTGTTTTTTCAAACTACTGTAGCACTTGTAAAAACTCCTCACTCAACACTTGTCTGCAGACTGGTGACATTAGGTGTCTTTTTATGTTTAAGTTATCTCCTCGAATAGCCTGCAAGCTTCAGACAGTCCACTTGACTTCGTCTTTTTGTCTCATGCAGTGTCTTGGAATGCTTAATGCTTTGCCAGCTCTTGATCTCAGGCTGCACTCTCTTGTCCTCTTTCCGTTCCCAAATGTGAATTCTTGCCTCTCTGTCATTTTGCTAATGACGAAAGTAAAGCATGTTCATTGTTAAGACATTTATGGAAAAGTAGAAGAAGATAACCATCATTACGGATCTCCCCCCCAGAACCACTCACTCGCTACCTATCATTTTAGAGCATTTCCTTTCAAGCTGTCTTCTCTGTGTATATCTGTGTTTCTAACAAAATTAGAATCTTGTATTTTGTATGGTTTGTATTGGATTCCCCCCTCTGCTTATTTCACTTAGTGTTATATCACGAGCATTTTCCTTTGTCACTAGTCTTAGAAAACACATAAAACAGGTTTTACGGAAAATTTCTGACATATAAAAAATAGAACAGTATAATAAATCTTAGGTACCTAACATTCAGCTTCAATCATGATCAGCATTCTGCTGTTCTGAATGTGTGGTTTTAAATGGATGCATACCATTTCATTGTTTGAATGATGCATAATTTATTCAACCATTTCTCTGTTATTGTAAATTTAGATGATTTCTGGTTTTCTGTAATTACAGATGCTTATGTTTTTGTTCTTCTTGTCATAATTATTATTCTTGCTTCCTGCTTAACCTAATTAATTTTTTCATGATTAAGTAACTGATTATTATTACTTTTGTATTCTGGGATTTTTATTATATTTCATGTCTTTGTCTGGTTTCACTGTCATTTTTCTTTTTTCCATCCATCAAATATTTCTTGTTCTAGCCAAAATGAGTCTCAAGTGAGTTACAGTAACAAGTTATGTTTCTCTATTCATTTTTTTAGAGGAAAAAAACTCCTGAAAACTGGCAATGTTAAAGAATGGTATTTACTTTCTAGACAATTTAAGAGGCAGTTGTAATAAGGAAGGAGAAAATGGTTTCAGAAAAAACAATAGCTAGAAATTATATTGCCCAGTGGAAATTTATTTTACAAATACTTAATTTTGCCTAATTTTGACTGGAAAATGGCCCCCCTCTTATAAGATGAAACAGTGACCATCTGTCTAAATTAAGGGCACTTGAACCAGTATGTACAAGTGTTTTCATCCAGCTGATTTAAATTTGTATTTTGACAAGTATCAGTTCAGTTCAATTCAGTCGCTCAGTCATGTCCGACTCTGCAACCCCATGAACCACAGCACGCCAGGCCTCCCTGTCCATCACCAACTCCCAGAGTCCACCCAAACCCATGTCCATCGAGTCGGTGATGCCATCCAACCATCTCATCCTCTGTCTTCCCCTTCTCCTCCTGCCCCCAATCCTTCTCAGCATCAGGGTCTTTTCCATTGAGTATCTTTGGTATTAATGAAACCCAGCATCTTAATATTTTTATTAAACCTTTTATTTTGTATTGGAGTATAACCAATTAACAATGTTGATGATAGTTTAGATTGACAGCAGAGGGACTCAGGCATATACATACATGTGTACATTCTCACCCAGCATCTTGAAACCGGTAGGACGCACGTGCTGCTTCTCTTTAAAATGGTACTTTCTCAGGCAGTGGAGAGGGATGGTTTTCTTAACTCTGGCCCATTGTGAGCCGTGGGAGAATGAGTAAGTGGGAGAGAAGTGGATGGGTGGTAGGATTACTAGTTCCCTGTGAAAATAAAGGCAGGATTACTGTTGCCCTAGTTCTGATGGGATTTCTTCTGTAATATCTGCTGAAATTTCTAGATCAGATCATATTCAAGAAGATGATTCATGTGCCCCCTACTCTAAAAAATGTCTGTTTCTTTCATTACAAAGTAAAATATGGTTGCTATAAAACATAAAAGTAGATTTTCAGATTTTTATAATAGATATGTATAACATAGCAAACAAAAGTCTCCCATAACCCATACCCCTTGCCACTGGATGACCCTTGTCAGCGGCGCAGTGTATGCTCGTCTTGATCTCCCATGCCCATATTAGCGTGTATCATCTGCATAGTGTGGGGCTTCCCTGGTGGCTCAGTGGTAGAGAATCCACCTGCCAATGCAGGAGACACGGGTTTGATCCTTGGGTTGGGAAGATCCCCTGGAGAAAGAAATGGCAACCCACTCCAGTATTCTTGCCTGGAAAATCCCATGGAGCCTTGAGGGCTACAATCCTTGGGGGTCACAAAGAGTCGGACACAACTTAGCGACTAAACAACAACAACACCTGCAGAATGTACAGAACAAAAATGCTACCTTTTAAAATGCTTGTGCTAATTAGATAACCAGTAACTGTCCAGACCTTGGAAATATAGAGACTACATATTATTGTTTTTTTCTGGTGAGAGATAAGATACTAAGTACAAATAACAGCACAGAACTTGTTAGGTGTGGAAAACTATAGCAGAAGGGAAAGCTTAAGCAAAGAGAGGAGTTAAGAGCCCAATATTATTATTCAGAGGTTAGATTTTTATCACTGAATCAGATTTAATTGGTGGTTGTACTTTTTCCCTTGGGAACACGTTAAAATAGTATGACAAGATGACTAAATCATGAATGAATTTAAAATATTAAACTAGTCTCAGTCATACTAGTATATCAGCAACTTGTTGGAGTTTAATTTTTGCGTTGCAGTTTAAGTGATAGGAATGAGCATTGCCAACGTTAGGTCTTTGAATTTTGAGAACAGTGTAAATAATGCATTTCACAAGGTGTGTTTCCAGTTGGGCCAACCATGAGTGATTATATCGTTACTCTAACAGGTGCCTAAATAATGAAGACAGTACAATTCTTTATATAAAGTCCTAATATGTTCATTGCTTTAAAAAAAAAAAAGAGCCTGCCCTGTGCTATGAGCTATACTCAGTAGTAGAAACAAGTAAGACTTGCCCCTCTGACTCTGTGGTGTCTTGTATATGTGTTCCTATCCATCTGGAATGCCTTCCTCCCTTCCATCTGTGAGCATTTCCCTTATCCTTCATGTCCCAACACAAAGGTCACCTCTGATGTCCAGCCTTTCCAGTCTGCCAGCTGACTTCACAGATCCCTCAGGGGTGTTCTCATGTTTGGATATGTCTCTACTAAAGCATTATCTCATGGCCTTGTAAACACACGGTAACATAGCTATTGAGTTCTCTGAGGTCAGGTACCTCATATCTCACAGCCTCAGTGGAATGGGTACATAGTTGGTACTAAATGTATTAATACATAGATAGCATCTTATGTGGGCATTTCAGGAAAATATTAGAAAAAGATATTTGCCCCTGTGGAACATATATGATTTCCAAATTTTATTTTTAGTGGGAGGATATCATTTTTTGCCTTTCATGTTACCTGTTGCAGAGTGGGACTGCTCATCTAAAGGATTTTAGTAATTCAGAACTGTGATTTAGAAATTAGACTTCATGTAAGGTTCAAGAATTAATATCTTTTCAGACTAGCAACAAATGGGGTCACAGCAACCTCACCTCTTTTCTCTACAGAACTAGACTTATAGGTCTGGAAGGGAGGGATATTGGTCTTGTCGGTTTAATATCATAGGTCCATCATGGTATGTGATATGGGAAGATGTGCCAGTCAGGTCCTGGCAGGAAAGAGATTGGCTCCTTTAAAAGGAGTAACATAGGAAATAAAGGGATTCCTAACGAAATCTAGGCAGGGATCAGGGAAATCAACAAAGCATCCTAGAGTTAAACATAGAGAGCCATTACCACTGCTTAGTCCTAAGAAGACAAGTAAACGGAGACTCTCCTGTAACACTGTAAAAGAGATTTAGTTGTAGGAAAAGGCTGCCTGACAGGAGCTATGGCCTTTCAGTGCAGCCCAATGGGGCGAGATCTGAGGGCTAAACACCCCAGCCTTTCTCTCTTGCCTCCCTTTGGTTTCTTGCTGGCCATTCCACTGGATGACCCAGGTGAACCCCAGAGATCAGGGAGCCAAGGGATGCAGTGTGAGGAGGGTAGCCTCCTGGAGCACAGAGGCTAAGAAGAAAGGTAAGAAACAAAGGTAAGAAGATGGGAGATGGATCTGGAGGGGCAAATGGAGAATTTCCAGACTTAAAAGAGAGCGGATGTCTCTTATGTTATGAAAGACATAACATTTTCCTGTTCATAGCATTCTTGTGTTCATTTGAAGGGTTAATTGGTGTGCCTTATTGCTTAGGATTTTATTGCCTGCAGACTAACTTCTAAATCAGCTGTCATGAAAGGGAACCCCATGCAGAAGTGTTTCATTTGGGTCACCGTATTAAAAAATCTTTATTGTCTTTCGGGAGATTCACATCAAAATCTGAGCTTCGAGCTTTTGGCAAGTGGACTGTTTGGGTGCACTGAGGATGCATTCCTACATGGAACTCATCTGCTAAGCTTAGTAACAGCTGCCCTTTTAGACAGGGAGGAACTCTTCACTTTGCCTTAATCCCCACCACTCCCTATTGTGTGCTTCTGCCTGGTCCCTGTAGACATTTGAGTCCGTGACCCTGGCTTCCACATAGCAATTTAGAGGAGGAAGGACAGATGAGTCACACTTAGTCTCAAAAGAGAATGAACTCTGTCTTAGAAGACACATTTCTGTACCAAGGAAATAAAGAAACAGGGAGACTAATCTTGTCCGTGGGGACACAGTCTCAGTGTTTGTTGGACTAACTGGGAGAAAGCTTTACAAAGATAAGTCCAATTTTATCCTTTTAGGTCAGTCTCTAAGTTACTTTTAAACTTTCCCCTAGTTCTTTCCCCTAGAACAATGGTTGTTGGAGAGCATGTGCTCCCAGCTCATCCCTTGTTGCAGGGCAAGGACATGCTAGGGAAAGAGGAAGGCTGAGGGAAACCCAGGAGACTCCAAACCAGAGGGAAGATGAGGAGACTGTGGAAATGGAGAGAGGAGCCATTTTGCCCTTTTGGTCCATTCCTTTCTCCAAATTGCTGCTTTGTCCCTTTGTACCTCCTGGGGCCCAAATGAATGGACTCAAGAGTTCCCTTCTTCTTAAGCCTAAAGTTTGTCTAAGTTATTGTTTTAAGTTGCACTAAAATATAGGTAACCTAGGGCTTCCCTGTTGGCTCAGCTGGTAAAGAATCTGACTGCAGTGCAGGAGACGGGTTCAATCCCTGGGTTGGAGAGATCCCCTGGAGAAAGGAATGGCACCCCACTCCAGTATTCTTGCCTGGAGAATTCCTTGAACAGAGGAGCCTGGCAGGTCCATGGGGTCGCAAGGAATTGGACATGACTGAGCAACTAGCACTTTACTTATACATAACATAATTTACAAATTTAACTCTTTTTAAGTGTATAATTCTGTGGAATTAAGTACGTTCACATTGTTGTACCACCATCACCACCAGCCCTCTTCAGAACTCTTCATCTTTCCCAGTGGCAAACTGTGCATTAAACACTAACTCCTTATTCCCTCTTCCCCTAGTCAACCAGCCTTCTAATTTCTGTCTCTACAAATGTGACTACTCTAGGTGCCTTGTGTACGTGGAATTACAGTATTTGTTCCTTTGTGTCTGGCTTATTTAGCACAATATTTTCAAGATGTATGCATGTATTGGAATTTCCTTCTTTTTAAAGGCTGAACAACATTCCATTGTGTGTGCATACCACAGTTGGTTTATCTGCCCATCTGCTGATGGATATTAATATTGTTTCTACCTTTTGGCTATTATGAATAATGCTGCTATATAGGTGTACAAATATCTGTTCAAATCCTTGCTATTGGTCATTTTTAAACATTACATAAGTAATCCATGTAAAACCCACACAAACTGTAGAAAGCTTGGAAGATACAGTAAAATATAAAAATAGGAGGGACCCTAGCATCACGGATGATGATGTGGATGATGTCATCATGTGTGTGACCCTCACTGTGGGCAACGCTCTCTGCAAACTAAGTGCCTTACCTGTTTCTTCCTCATAATGGGCCTCTGAGACAGTCGTGATTGCTCTTCTCATTACAAATGAGAAAAGTGAAGCACAAGGAAGATTAAAATGCTTAAGATTATAACAGAAAGTGGCGCATGCAGGACTCAAACTCAGGCAGTTTGGTTCTGGAGTCCTTGCCTAATATAACTATTATGTTATCCTGTCCACCAAGGCTAATCCCAATATAGACACAGGCTTCACAAGTTTTCTCTGCAAATATATACATATATGCCTGGAAAATCCCATGGGTAGAGGAGCCTGCTGGGCTACAGTCCATGGTGTTGCAAAAAAATTGGACATGTCTTAATGACTAAACAACAACGTGTATATACATAATGAGGTAGTACTATGTACATCCTACTTTATAATTGGCTTTCTGTATTTGGTAATAAAAGCAAACATCAATGTCTTTAATAGCTTTGTAATGGCCAATCTTATGACGATATCATGATTGTTAAATATTGTTATGATAGAAAAAAAATCTTGTATTTTCCCAGTTTTTCACTATTGTAAAATACTGTGTTGTATGTTTTTTACACACATATTTTCAAACACTGATCCTAGTCTTTTCATTTTTTTCCCAATCTTTTTATTAGGAAAAGTAGGCTTGCTGTGTCAAAAGTTATTTTTTGTCTCACTCTCTTTGTAAAAGTTGCCTAATTTCTTTCTGATCTTAAAAGAAATGCAAGCTCATGGCAAAAAATTAGTTTAAGTCAAGACAAAGAAGAAAATAAACAACCTGTAGTTTAGTAATATAAACAACACGGTCAGGAATCTATTGTTAGACTTTTATGCACTTACCCTGATTTCTTTAGCATAAATTCATAGGAGAGGAATTGCTGAAGTAATGCACATTTACATTTTTGATAGACATTCCCAGATAGTACACTTATTAAGACCTTTAATTTATTTTGTCACCTCGACCTGTATAACTGCAGTGATAGCCACTATCCAAAGAAGTGAGGACTCAGATATGGATGTACATAACCCAGCATAAAGTCAGCCTGTTTCATGTTTATGACAGGAACACACTACATTTTAATTTTGTTGTTGAGGATTTTAAGTCAAAATTTATATTTAGAAACAAATATTCATAGTAAAAAATAAAATTGTCACCTAAGAATACACCTTAAGATCCCATTGCACACTTCATGTACTAGCACCATCATTAATCTCAGCACCATAACTTATCTTTTATAAACTATAGGTAGGAGCCCATAATTTTTTAAATGTTTAATCTTTACCTTTTACAGATTCTTAGAAGAAAAATTTACCTGAAGTAAAATTCACCCATTTTTAAGTGTACAATTCAATGATTTTTAGCAGATTTACGGAATTTTGCAAACATCACCACAGTCCAATTTTAGAAGATTTTCATCACCCTGTGGAAGATTCTCTGTGCCCACCCTTAAATCTAGGCAACTACTGATCTACTTTCTCTATTCTCCAATTTTTAATATAAGTGGCTTTTAATATAAATGGAATCCTGCAATATGTGGTCTCACTTGTTTTGTGTAGCATGTTTTCAGGGTTCATCCACACTGTAGCAAGTATCCATTCTTTTTTTAAATGGCTGAATAATATCTCATTGTATAGAAATGTCACCTCTTATTTATGCATTCATCAATTGATGTGGAGCCCACAGATTTTGCATAAAAATACTTTCTTTGCTTTTTATGAGAATATTTACGAAAAAAACTGTAGTGCTTGAGTTGTATCAAGAGAAATGGGCTCCGATTTCTATGATAAAAGATTTAGCATTAGAAAAACTGAGTTCTAATTCTGGACCAGGAATTCTTCTGTCTACATGATTTTGGACAGTTTACTTGGCTTGTCCTAATCTTCTCTTCTATTCAGTGAGAAAATGCCATAACTGACTCACAGTATTATTTTAAGAATTAAATAAGATCATACCTAGGTGAAAATATAGAGTACTTTGTAAACTACGAAACATTGTACAAATATACTGATAGCATCAGAAGCAACAGTAATACTGTTCCTAAATTTTCCAGCTAGAGTTACTTCTGAGTGTGTGTGCACTCAGTTGCCCAGTTGCGTTGGACTCTGTGACCCCACAGAGTGTAGCCTGCCAGGTTCCTCTGTCCCTGGAATTTCCCAGGCAAGAATACTGGAGTGGGTTGCCATTTCCTTCTCCAGGAGATCTTCCCTACCCAGGGATCGAACCCATGTTTCTTGGGTCTCCTGTATTGGCAGGTGGATCCTTTACCACTGTGCCATCTAGGAAGCCCAGAGTTACTCCTGATTAGTCCTTAAATTACAGATTAATTCAGTTGGGTGGACATCCCTTCAAAACTCTGTATCTCTTTTCTTTTTAAAATACTGGGGTTTCTCCATTCAGAATACAAACTTCAGGAGAATTTATGGATTTGTAGTCTTGGATCTCAGAGAGGAGAGACATATACTCCTGCATACTCCCAGATCATTAATCCTACTTTTAATTCTACTCCAAACCTTGTACCACACCATTTCCTAATGCCAGATTGGAGTGAGTAATAATAACCTCTTGGCAGATCAGATTTCAATTTTAAAATCCAGGAAGCAAGCCACGTCCTGGCCTTTCTTCTTTTTAAATTATAGCTAAATGGCCCTTTTCTGTTTTTTAGGCAAGTGATGCCTGGTTTCTGCTAGACCAAAGGGAAGCCAGACCCCTCCTCTGTACACATCACTGTCGTAAACCCAGGAAGTCTGGTGAGGCAGCTGAATCCTCATGAAATAATTTTGTAGCATTAAGTGCCCATACCTGAAATCAGGATCTTTGGAAGACATTTTCCAGGACGTCATTGTTGTTATTATGGGTTTTGTTTTTCTCTTTGTTCCTAAAAAATATCTTTATTAAGTTCTTCCAGTACTTCCTTTGACCCAGCCACATGGAATCTGGTGACCTCTCAATAGGATGTAATTTCTCTCAGAATTTGTTATGCTGCTGCTGCTGTGGTGTCTTATGATCGAGTTAGCCACCAGAGAACCCCTGCCCTTTACTTTCTAGACTTACATAATTTCTCTCTGTTGCCCAGAACTTTGTACTGGTTATCTCTCATGTAACTGGCTTAGCATGTGAAGCTTATTAAAAGCATGCTACTGACAAATAATATGGTCTTGCCTGTAGGAGTTATTGTAGAATCCCTTTCCTGGTAAGATTTCAAGGCAGGGTCCTTCATCTTTCTAACAGAACATCAGCCATCAGTACCCACACACTGCACTTGAAATGCTCATCAGCAACTTTAACCAGGGACATCGCTTTGCCGACAAAGGTCCTTATAGTCCAACTATGGTTTTTCAGTAGCCATGTACAGATGTGAGAGTTGGATCATAAAGAAAGCTGAGCACCAAAGAATTGATGCTTTGGGATTCTGGTTCTGAAGAAGACTCTGGAGAGTCCTTTGGACAGCAAGGCGATCAAACCAATTAATTCTAAAGGAAATCAACCCTGAATATTCACTGGAAGGACTGATGTAGAAGCTGAATCTCCAATACTTTGGCCACCTGATGCAAAGATCTAGCTCATTGGAAAAGACCCTGATGCTGGGAAGGATTGAGGGCCAGAGGAGAAGGGGTTGACAGAGGATGAAATGGTTGGATGGCATCAGTGATTCAATGGACATGAGTTTGAGCAAACTCTGGGAGATAGTGAAGGACAGGTGAACCTGGCGTGCTGCAGTCCATGGAGTTGCGAAGAGTCAGACACAACTTAGCGACTAAACAACAGCAATAAACCTTAACCCTTCCTTGAGGAAGACAGTCTGTAGGGCAGGCTGGTCATCAGTTACTCGGATTCGCCAGGAGCTACCATTTTACCATAATAGCACCAGAGTCCAGCTTGCCTAGAGTACGCTAGAATACACTAGCTGTGCACAGATCTGGGTTTCAGCATCTGGGTTTTGCCTTCTTCCAACAGTTAAAGGAGGAAATGGCCACCTGGCTTCAGCTGAAGTCACCCTTCCTTATTTCTTAGCTCATTTTATGAAGGGGCTACACCGTAAAGTATTCTTTGAGATCAGCAGTAGAAAATGGACCGTCTCTCCTAACAAATCCTTCTGCTTCCCCATTTACAAAATTGAGAATTCCTAACCTATCATGTTTCCTTGTTAGTGGCAGTTTCCTAAGCTGAGAGCCAAAATTAGTGCTTCATTACAATAACGCGCATCCCTGTTTCCTGGTAGTTATCTCCCCTTTCTTCCATGTGGATTAGCTCTTCTTTTCTTTACTTCAGTTATCCTGTCCATGTGTTTCTTTTAAGCCATTTTAAATCCTTTATGGAAGTAGATAGATTTCAGATTATAAATAAAGTGGCACCCCTTGCATTATTGTCATGGTCACAGCATTGATCTGTCTATGGTATTAGTCTCCATTAGTCTCTTGCCTCCCTCTGAACTTTTTTATCTCTTTCTATTCATTCACATTTGGATGAGGATGAAAAACAGGCATGGGGCAAAAAAGGAATAGGATCCTCAGCTGAAGCTGGGTGACATTTTGATAGTCTGAAGTATAAAATTATAAAGACTACTGTGCAAGTATTTTTATTTTCATACAAGTCAAACAGCCATCACGTGTCTTAGGTACTGTATAAGGGTTAGATTAATTGACTAGTGGACTTTGCTGAGGTTAACTGGTGGATGTCATGGCCCAGGGCTCCCCTAGAGCCTTTAGTGTTAGAATCTATAAAGCATTTTTTTTTTAAAGTTGAATCTCATGTCTGGGTATAGAGTTGCTGTTTTTTATTTTTGTTTTTAAATTAATTTATTTTAATTGGGGGCTAATTACTTTACAATATTGTGGTGGTTTTGCCATACATTCACATGAATCAGCCATGGGTGTACATGTGTTCCCCATCCTGAACCCCCCTCCCACATCCCTCCCCATCCCATCCCTCAGGGTCCTCCCAGTGCACTGGCCCTGAGCACCCTGTCTCATGCATCGAAGCTGGACTGGCGATCTATTTCACATATGGTAATATCCATGTTTCAATGCTATTCTCTCAAATCAACCCTCACCTTCTCCCACAGAATCCAAAAGTCTGTTCTTTATCTCTGTGTCTCTTTTGCTGTTAGAGTTGCTGTTTTAAGCAGAAACCAAGGCCAGTGACTTGGAGAAAAAACTCTAAGACATTCTCACATCACTTTCCTTAAGACCTAATATGGGTGCTGGGGTTGTAAGGCTGCAGTCTGGCTCGAGTGACTTAAAGACTTTAGAGTAAGATGATGGCTGTAGATCATCAGAACAAGGAGAGAACTCCAAAGGCATCTGGCAGTAATAGTGGAGAGAGTATCAAGGAAAACAATATAGAAACAAATCAGAAAGCAGTACAGATACCAGGGTCCTAGGATCCAGGTAGTACCAGAAACTTCTCTACTACCAGTCTCAGCTGGACCCAGGGAGGCATGGGGTTTAGATGGGGGATGTGGGAGTGAGTGGTTGTAGCTTAGCTAAGCATGGAGTCAGCAACTCCTTTACTTGGAACATCTTTCCAGCTCTAATCCATTCCCTTAGAATTAAGGCGAAAATTGCTGTTCAATGAGGAATCACATCCCTGTACTGCTCAGGTTTAAAATCCCTGTATTTTAAACCTAGGATAATGTATTTGCCTATTGCGAGAAGATGCCCCCCCTCACCATCCCTTTTAACCCAGAATGATACCAGCAGTGACTTCAGGGATCAAGAGACTTCCCTTTGAGTCTATTCTAGTGAAGTCTTGTCTGGTTATATGAAACAGAAACCAGCATGAGCTGGATAGAAGAAATGGGGCTTTACTGCAAGCATCCAAACAGGTTCTCTTTAATACTTCAGTACTCTAATACTTCAATACTTTGGCCACCTGATATAAAGAGCCAACTCATTGGAAAAGACCTTGATGCTGGGAAAGATTGAAAGGAAAATGAAAAGAGGGTGCAGAGGATGAGATGATTAGATGGCATCACCAACTCAGTGGACATGAATTTGAGCAAACCCCAGGAGATGGTGAAGGACAGGGAAGCCTGGTGTGCTACAGCCCATGGGGTCAGACACAACTGAGCAACTGAACAGCATCAACAAATAGGTTCTCTTGGGAATGAGGTGAGACTCTCATGAACAGGAGCCTTTCCAGCCTCTAGAAATGAGATGGTTTGGTCGCTCAAGACAGCTACTTCTGGATTTCTCTCTCAGTTCATATTGTCAGTCCAAACGCCTAGGTCCTTGTTACTTCAAGTGCAGACTGGGGACCAACAGTATGGACATCACCTGTGATCTTGACAGAAATACAGCTCTCTCATATGAATGTGCATTTTAACAAGACCCCCAGGTGATCTTTTGCCCATTAGAGTTTGAGGAACACTTCAGCAGGTCCCTGGCTACTCACAGAGTAGTTTCCTTCCACTGAATGCTCACACTGACGCCGTCATCCCGGATGAGGGGGTGGGCAGGGCCATGTGGCAGGTATGGACACCACTGGGGCTGCGGGAGAGAGAAGCCAGGCGCATCGTATCCAGTGCCCAAGACTCAGGCTTTCCTTTAGCTTGTATCATCTCTGTCAGAGCCACGGTGGTCCCCAATTGCTAAAACAAACTTGATAGAGAAATCTAGTGATTTATTTAAAAAGAAATAAAACTGGTTGTAGTGCCATTACTACTTTAAAATGTTACTGTTTTATTTATCTTACTTTCATTAGCCCAAAGATAATTAAACCTGAGAACACTATGGAATTAGTTGTATGGATGTGAGTTTTGAATTCTGATATAAATGATCTCTCTGGTAGTTTCACAATAGCTACCTTTTGCTTCGAGTTAGTAGAAACAAATCAGTACTTGTGTTTACAAAGCTGGTGGTGCCCAGCTCTCTGGAGTTCAGGGTACATAGCTTGGCTCTCATGATGCCCATTAGCCTGTTAAATTGATTCTTTTTTTTTAAATGGTTGTATGGATATTTGCCCTTTGGCCAACCAAATGCTTGAGCACATGAATCCTGTTTGAGTATGACTCTGTGAGTGAAGAGTTAGATCATTCAAGGACTGGTGTATGTGGATCTGTCATTTCCAGGGTCACTTAGGATCCTTTTACAATTTGGTACATAGAAGGCATCTTTTAAAAATGGAGATCTTTCCTACTTCCATTATTTTATTTTAAAGGATTATTTTGTTTTACATCTTAAAATTTTATTTTAATTTTTTAAGACAAATTCTAAGAGCCTTTTAAGGTTTGCAGGAAAATTGAGGGGATGGTACAAAGATTTCTGTAGGCCCCCTGCCCGTGTATACTATTATTATTATTATTGGCCATGCCATGCAGCATGGGAGATCTTAGTTCCCTGACCAGGGATCGAATCCACACTCCTTGTATTGGAAGCACTGAGTCTTAACCACTGGATGTCAGGGAAGTCTCCACTGCTATTATTTTCTGAGTGCTTATTCCTTCAGCTAACCCTTGCTGACCACAGTTGTTTAATATATGGTTAGCAGTTTGCTCTTCGCTTGGCTGTTCCAATTTTTGGTATTCAAGTTGCTAATTTCTCCCTCTTTTAGTAACTATTCCAGTAAGAATGGTGGATTTCCATCATGCCTTTTAAGTAGAAGATGTCTTTTTTAGGCCCATTGTACATTTCTTTCTGAACTTCTTGAAGACACATAAATCTGTATCTTCACTGAGACAATTCAGGTGATGGGAAAGAGTCAAGAGGAAAAGGAAGAACCAGGGCTGGTGGCAGGTAACACAGAGACTTAGGCTACTCTTGTGATTACAAAGTGAGCTTCTAGTGCTAAGAAAACTCCCAGTTCTCTGAGAATATACTAAACTATTAATAAAAGTCATTTTTTCTTAAAAAAAGAACCTCCTAGTTCTGAGTATGGAGTTGACAGTGTGTCTGCACAAGGTGGAATTTTATTTTGGGAGTATTGTTGGAAACCCATTAAATTAGGTAGTCTTCAGTCTCTTGTAGTCTGAAGTTTTATGAACTCTCACAATCATAAACATTGTTTATCCATCTGAAATGAAGAGGAAAAGAGCTCCCTGCCTTAAATTTGTATTCTAATGTATACTTTTAAAAGTTTGAGTTTCTGTTGCATTGCCCATCTTTTTTTAAATCATGAAAATCTATAAGACAAAAGAGTATATCATATTTATGTACCATTAAAGATTAATAGCCCCCCAAATGATTAATAACCACCCCTGCTCCTCAACTGAGAAACAGAGTATCACCAGTGCCTTTGAAGCTGTCTCTGCTAATGTGTGTTTCTAGGCCGCCTTACTGTGTCAGATCCACGCGCTGCAGTGTCTCATTTGTGGGCAGTAGCATCTTTGGGTACCAGGTGACAGGGGTTCAGCCATTGTTTACCTTATGCCCAGACTTTTCAGGTTTGCAGTCTGTCTGATTCTGGACTTAAGAATAGTTAAATTTTACCACTTAGAAACTGATATTTAACAAGCTAAGTATCCTGCTGAAAAATAATAGCGTTGTTGTGATTTTAATTTTCCTGCTCATGTGGCCGTTCCCTGAGCACAGGATGAGTGTCTTTCAGCTTGAGAGTCTGCTGCAAAGAAAGTGAGGAGCTGAGGTGCTGAAAATGCACCTAGGCTTTGGAGTAAGCGGAAGACCGGGAGAGGATATCTAATGGACACTCTCTTTAACTCAACCAACATTAAATCCAGAAGACGTGGCGTTGTTTCATAGGTGCGTGCTAGGGGCATTGAAGTCTACATTTTTATTTGTGATGTGGATTTTCTGTTGCCATCTGTAATTCCAAGGAGGCACGACTGGATGCATGAATTTAAAAAATGTGTGCTTTGATGAAAAGAGTTTTGAAAAAAGGAGAGTGAAGGACACTGTATAGCCGTTACATTGCATCACTTAAAATAAGAAGGGAAGTCTATTAGTGATGCCAGTGCCACATAGCACAATTCTCAGGAGGCCCCGTGGAATGCCCAACCTGCTGCAGGTTTGGGCCCCTGGCCAAAGGCGCTGGTTCTTTTTTAGACATGACCAGAGCTGACACTGAGTGCTTGCTATGTGACAGGCGTCGTGTTCAGCACTGTGTTTACATGTATCATTTCACAACAACTCTGTTGGGTAGGTGCCATTGTAAATGAGGAAACTGAGGACCAGGGAGGCTGTGGCCCCTGCCAGGGCTGCATTACTTCAGCCCGTGTCTGCTGGAGTCTTAAAGAGAGAGTGTTGCACGGAGATTCCAAGGATGAGTTCTGGGCAGACATTTAATGGCATTCAGCCACTTACTATGAATAGCTCTGTGACCTTGGGCAAGATCACTTAACTGCTGTGTACCTCAGTTTCCTCAACTGTAAAACAAGGATGATAGCCTTTCCTTCCTCCTAAGGTGGTCCAGTGTCTGACATAAAGTTCATGCTTAGGAAAGAAGAGCTGATTTGCAGAATGTAGAGAGTGCATGTTGAACATTTCTGAAAGCCTGAGATTACTCTGATATTTTAATATTTTAGAAAATCATTCACTTTTTATTATAAGTGATAATGTCTATAATAGAGCAGTTAGAACCTATGTAGAAATAAAACAGGGAAAAAACTTTATACCGCTATCCAAACATAATTTTGGTTAATATTATGCTCTGTTTTCTTCTGTGCTATTTTTAATATCATTGAGATCATAATCATATTCTATAAAGAGTTTTTTACCCTTTTATGCTTATGATAGCATAATGCTGATATGACTATTATCACTGTAATATCTTTAAAAATACAACTTTAACAGCTATATAATTTCTATACTGCTCCATTGGTTGGTATGTGACTATTATAATTAATTTTTTCATAAAAATCTTTGTGAATAAGTTGTATTTTCCTAAATAACTGTACTTGAATAAAAATGGTTAAAAATAGATTGGGTCATTAAGCACACACACATATATATAAAACTTTAAAAATCTATTTTTCACAGTAATCTCTTTCCACTATGACTGCCTCTGCAGGTAGACTTTTTTAAGAAATTCGTGTCTTTAAAACATCCTTATTAAATAGTTAAAAAGAGGTTATCCTCATTCTTTTGACTCTCTGGTAGAGAAAGACTAGAGCTTAACTTAGAATAAAACAATAGTGAACTCATTTTGGTATTCATTAGGTGCCCATTTTTACATTAGGACTGTTCTGAGTACAGGAGAAGGGGAGGAAATTGTAAACCTAAGTTGTGGTGTGTGGTGTGTGTGTTCACACATGCTTTTGCAACACGTTTCCACGCCTCAGGCCAGCTCACATGCAGTTTCCAATACTGAGAGCTCAAGATCAGCGAGCACCTTGCAACCCCGGTTCCCCTCACAGATTCGTATGACATTTCTGTTTACAAGCTGTTTGCAGAATGTTGCTTGGTGCTGCTTAATCTGTGGCATGTACCCGCTTCTGACATGTCTCTTTGTGGGAGGCAGAGCTGAGCCCTGGCAGGGAGCATGTGCCCTGCACAGTTAGGGCAGCATGAGGCTGGTTCTCCGAAGCAGAACAGTGACCTCGGGTAGATGAAGGGCATTGGCTCTGTTTGGTCTCCGGGTTCTAGAAATCACCACTAGGCCATCACCACTCAGTCAGCGCATTTCTTGGGGGTCTTCTGTGAAACACCTTTTCATAATGTCTGTTTGAAAGCTTTAATTTTCTAAGTCCACAGAGATCAGTGACTCAGAAAGTTCTTAATTCAGCAAGCAGTGTGGTACCAGGAACCATGTTTTTGATTCCCCTCCTCCCCTGCCCCAACCTTGTAGTCCTTTAGTTTGGTGCCTGAAGAGAATCTGTGATTGGGTTTCTTCTTCATTGTGGAAGTCCTGCAGAAATAAGGGTGGTCAGCACATCGTCACGTATTTGCCAACACTGTCTTTGGTGCTACCCAAGGAGCAAGGGCACACGAGTCTACTTTAGGGTGGAGTTCCTCCCTGGGCTGTATATTTCCTCTTTCCTGGTGGGGTGTGGGGTCAGAGGGTAGTCTGGCCAGTGGAGATGCCCCAGGGTCTGAGGGAGTGACTCCTACGCAAGCTGAGTAACCACTGGAGTTGTAAGAACACAAGACTTTGACAGAACAAGATATAAAGGAGAGGCAAGAGTTTATTGGTATCATGGTTCTTTACCGTGCTCAGTCATGCCCAACTCTGCAACCCCATGGACTGTAACCCACCAGAGGACTGTCCATGGATTTTTCCAGGCATGAATACTGGAGTGAGTTGCCATTTTCTTCTCCAGGGGATCTTCACAACCCAGGGATCAAACCTGTGTCTTTTGCAGCTCCTGCATTGGCAGGCAGCTTCTTTACCACTGTGCCACCTGGGAAGCCCATGGTATCAAGGTTATCAGGTTGGAAAGTGGTGTCAGTGATGCAAATAGGGGATCAACCTAAGATCAAGGAATGGAGCAGAGCCTGGGTTACGTCATCTAGGTGGATAATTCTGATGGGCAGGTGGAAAGAGCTGGGGCTGGAGCTCAGAGAGCTCCATGTTAGAGGGAAGCTCCTAATGGGGATGTGCATTCATGGGAGGTAGAAATTATTTCCATTTGGGAAGAAGGGCTGGCTCAGTCTTTGAGAAGAGAGTAGAGTACTGAGTGATGTCTGTAGTAGGAGAGGGCAAGAAGTGTATAGGAAAAAGGGGGGTCACGAAGTTAGAAGAAGCGGCATGGCATCCTGCAAGCCAGGCAAGGAGAAGGACTCTATTCATAGCATCAAAAGGACAGAAGTGAAGAGAGCAAACCATTTGATGAAGACCTGAATCTGAGTCCTTGACTTTGCCATTTACTGTGTAGCCTTAGTCAAGTTACTAAAGCTTTCTGGACTTGAATTTCACACCAGCCACTTGGGGATGACTCTCCATACCTGAGCAAGTCATAGCATGGATCAGGAGATATAATGTTTTGGAAAGGACTTAGTTTACTGAAGTATCACATATGAAACTTAGAAAATCTGCAGTATCATTGTTTCAGTCCAGATCCTTGTCTGTTATGATAGCTATTAATTTTTATTTGTTGTTGCTGTTGAGTTGCTCAGTCGTGTACAACTCTTTGAAACCCCGTGAACTGCAGCATGCCAGGCTTCCTGTCCTTCACCATTTCCTAGAGTTTGCTCAAACTCATCTCCATTGAGTTGGTGATGCCATCCAACAGTCTCATCCTCTGTCATCCCCTTCTCCTCCTGCCTTCAGTCTTTCCCAGCATCAGGGTCTTTTCCAATGAATCGGCTCTTTGCATCAGGTGGCCAAAGTATTGGAACTTCAGCTTCAGTGTCAGTCTTTCCAATGAATATTCGGGACTGATTTCCTTTCGGCAGACTGGTTTGATTTCCTTGCAGTCCAAGAGAGTCTCAAGAGTCTTCTCCAACACCACAGCTCAAAAGCATCAATTCTTTGGCACTCAGCCTTTTTTATTGTCCAGTTCTCACATCCATACATGACAACTGGGAAAACCATAGCTTTGACTATACAGACCTTTATATGCAAAGTAATGTCTCTGCTTTATAATACACTGTCTAGGTTTGTCATTGCTTTTTTTCCAAGGAGCAAACATCTTTTAATTTTATGGCTGCAGTCACCATCCACAGTGATTTTGAAGCCCAAGAAAATAAAGTCTCACTGTTTCCATTGTTTCCCCATCTATTTGCCATGAAGTGTTTGGACCAGATGCCATGATCTTAGTTTTTTGAATGTTCAGTTTTAAGTCAGGTTTTTCACTCTCCTCTTTAACCTTCATCAAGAGGCTCTTTAATTCCTCTTCACTTTCTGCCATAAGGATGGTGTCATCTGCATATCTGAGGTTTTTGATAATAATTTTTGTTACACTCTTCCTAATTTTAAAGATTTGCATTGCACATGTTTTTATCATATGTTATGTGTTCTCAGATATGTATTGAAAAGAACCAGGACGTAAATAGTGGAAAATAGCTTTCTTCTGTATCCCAGTAGCAAATATTGGAAAATGTTAAACTAAGCCCAGTTAGGGCAGAGAGTATATATCTTTTGTTCAGCACTGGACTTGCTGTGCCTGGCATATCATGGGTGTTGAGTTAATACTTGTTGAATGAACGAACAAACAGATGTCTTGCCAAATTCTTTGAGCTGACTTTTGCTAGCTGGAGGAAGGGCAACCCAACTTTGTCTTTTTAGTGGGAGGTGAAGGCTGTGATTTTATTAGGTTAAAACATGGAAAGAATTGCTAGTCACAGAGTCATTGATTTAAAGGTAGAAAAAACAGCAGGAGAAGCAAGGTCTATTATTACTACTTTTTTATAGATGAGGTGCTTGTACCCAAGGATATGGCTGGATAGTCAGGAACAAAAGAGAGGTTGATGAAGGTAAAATTTTCATTTTATTCTTGGTATCTGTGGGAAGCAAAATAATGGCCTCCCAAAGATGTCTACAACCTAATCCCAGGAACTTATGAAAGTGTCATATTATATGGCAAACATGCAGTTTGATTTGAGGTTCTTAATTTACCCTAAAATTATTTTGGATTATCCAAATGTGCTTCATGTAATTACAAGGGCCCTTAAGTGAAAGTGAGAGGCAGAAGAAGAGTTAAGGCCAGAGAAATGTGAGGGGAGAAAGACTTGATCAGCCATTGGTGAATTTGAGGATGGAAGGGGCTGTGAACCAAGGAGTGTGGGCAGCCGCTGGAAGTCAGAAAATGCAAGGATACAGATTCTTCCCCAGAGCCTCCACAAGGCACACGGCCCTGTTGACTCCTTGATTTTAGCCTAGTGAGACCCGTTTTGGACTTCTGACACCCAGGACTGTAAGATAGTAAATATATGGTTTTTGTAAGCCACTGGGTTTGTGGTGATTTGTTACAGCAGCTGACAGGAAACTAACACAGTTCCACTGTGGTCACCAAAGGCAGTCTGTCTACTTCTGTTGGTTCACCTCTAGAGAATAATTTGCTTTTGGCATCCAAATGCTTTTATGAAAGGCTAATTTATGCATCTGGAGAGGAAGTGCATTTAATAGGACACAGGTTTGAAAGAAATAGCTATTAGTTGACTAGAGTTAATCATCATGGGTTCCTCTTGGCCCACACTGGCACTTCTTTTTTCTGCCACATAATTATTCTGAGTGGATCTTTCTTGCTATCAAAGAAAGTGAAGTTTTGTTAAGTCCTTCCTGAGTTAGACTGACAGCAAAGGTTAGACTCATTCAGAATATCTTGTTGGATTGTTTAAATTTGCTTGTGGGATCCTGCATTGCTTAGTCTTTGAAATAAAAGTAAAATCACCATCTCCGTGTGATTTTTTTTTCCTTCAATAAGGAATTTGTTTACTTTCTGAAAAAGGGAGCCTATTATGGCTTCTGAAAACTTCTCTTGTTGGCACTGCTGGTTTTAAGTTGCAGAATCTCAGGTAATTCAACTATGGATGCTGTATTTCTGACTCTCAGCTAGTTAGTGAATTCCTGTTGTTTTTCCATCCTTCCACAACATGGTTTTTATTTTCACTGTAAATATGAAACGTCCCTTTCCAGGTCTAGAATACTTTGATTCAGTTCTGAATATTTAATAAAAGTTTCAAAAAGAAACAAGAGTTTTTGGAGCATTTTTGCTTCCAAACAAGCTCAGGCTTATTTCTTCAAATGAGAATGAAACTGAAATGTAGCCGAATCAGCATCTTCATTTAAAATGATGAGAATGTATTTCTACAAAAATATAAACTGAACTTTACAATGTAAAGAAGGAACAAAGTCATCTATAGAAAAGCAAGTCCAGGCCCCAGAGCTCACAGAGTACCCATTATAATCAGCCCAGAAAAGTGTTTTCTTTACCAGAGAACTTACCGGCTAGCTCAGCCTGGCACTGCAACAGGCTGACACTAGCTCTTACTATTCTCTCCACTGGGTGTCTGAAATGTATTTATTTATTTTTTTAGCACATTTTTCTGACCTTTGGTTCTCTGCCTCTACAGCTGGATATTGCTTACAGCTAAATATTTTCTGCGATAAAGTTAATTTCTGAAGCTTTCTTTTTCTTTTTTTTTTTTTTTGAGCCAAGTTGCATATAATACTCAGTCTCTGTTGACAAAGTCTTACTACTATAAAAGCCCATTCTGATTTTTTTTTTAAATTCAGACAGTTCAATTCTCCTGTGAAATAGCTGATAATCAATGATATAATTGTTTGACTCTGGAAAGCTTAGCTCTAGAGCATTTTTTAGGGATGAGTGTGCAAAAAATAAACTATGAAAAGCACTTGTAGCCAGATGGGAAAAGAGGAAGTTTTGATTCTTTCTCTCTCTGAATGCAGATATGCCCAAATCTTTAGAATTAAATGAAGAAGCTGGTACCGCCCATGATAGACTTAAATGTTTTCTGAGGTTTCACCTAATAATAATGATTAAAAACCAGCATGATGATAACTAAAATTTATAGCACATTTAATTTGTATATAGTATCATATTAATTGTGATTACTCAAGGCTCTATATAGTATGGAAATATAGTAATATTTTAGGCAAAATGAAGCCTTTACCTTTTGGCTGGAGATATGGATCTTAAAGAAAAAAAATCTAAAGAATTCAAAGAAGTCATGAGGAAAAATTAATAATGTCACTTCCCCTTCTATTCATAAAGCCTCATTTATTAATAGCAATAGCATCAACAATAATGGCATATTTCTTCTCTGCCCTACCAGTGGCCTTCCCGGTTTCAGAGACCCCTCCATCCTGCTCAGTGAGTGTGCGCTGCTAAAAACACTGGTCACCTTCCAGAGAAGGGGGAAATTCCCTGGGTAGCTCCAGGTCATACTTGATCAACCTTCATGTAGAGATCAACATCCAGAAGGCACTGGAACAAACTCTTCCTTACGTTAGCCTTTTCCTCTCTGGTTTTGGCCCCTGGCTTCCTATCAGTTTAAAAAGAGAACCTGACGTGCTAGATCCCAGCAACATACCAAGTTTGATGGGAAATAAACCAGCAAAAGCTGTTGCTATTGCTAATAATTATAGTGTCGGCAGATCTCCTCGGTTTGGCCGGAAACCCCTAGATGGGCCTTCCGTTGATCAACCCCAGATGTGCAGACCCCTTGCTGAGGTCAGCTGGGTAGGTTGTTGTGGGTTCCTTGCACCACTGGAATGGGGTTTCTATTGGTTTCCAAATTGCACCTCTGCATAGCAGAGAATTTTAATTATTACTTAAAAAGTTGGTTACTTATGTTTAAAAAATAACAACTGTAAATTTACATGGAAAAAAAAACTTATTCAAAGAAAAGCCTTTCCTCTAGGTTGCATATAGCTGGCTAGTTTCTTCTAATTTTCAGTTTCTTTTAGCCTGTTGCTTAATGTCCATATTTTTGTGATAGGCTAACATTTTTGTATTCACTTGCATATGACAGACTAATCTGCATGTAGCCCAGTCTTCTTTGAGTCATTAGAAGCTCTTTCCTGCTCCATGGAATTTGGGCTATTAATTTTACCTCTTATTTAAAAATCTTATCTTTCTTTGAATGTAAATGTCTTCATTTCCCCTAATGTCTATTCAGGCAACTCTAATTGCTATTTCTTCAGTCTAGGGTCATCTTCATTAGATTAATTACTGTGCAGGCTTGTTTCCTAAAAGTGCTAATAGCTTGAAAATGACTTATTTTCACGTACTCTGTCATGCTGTGGTAAGATTCAGACAAAAAGAAAAATTTGTAGAAGAAGATTGAAAAATATCAGTTTTCTTGAATGCCCCATTTGAGGAAGCTGCACCCACTTAGCTACCTGGTCAGGACTTGAGTGTGAGGGGCTAAAACCAGTGTGGAGGCTGGAGTGGGCACGGCTTGAGACTGTTGGCAGTGGAAAGAGCCACAGTCCCCCTAAAGAGGAAAAGCCAAGGAAAGCAAATATACTTACCACTTGTTTTAGTTATAACAACCAAAACGGGATGCATACATGGGCAGAAGGCTTGACTTGGCAGCTCAGTGGAGATTGGAGGGAGGTGGGAGCAGATTGGGGTGAAATGAAGCAGACAGAGCTATGACCAGGATCAAAAGTGGGGTTCCCAGTTTGCCTCTGTTGGTTGTAGGTTGTGGTACGTACCTACTTGGCTGGTGTAATGTCTGTGGCTGGTTCCAAACAGTCATGATGCAATCAAGAAGTCTTTACAATGTGCCCGAGGGTTCTTGTGTGTTGTTGAGAACGTTACCCTGTCTGAGATGTGTGGGCCGTTGTAGTGCAAGGTCTGTTGCTGGGTTCTAGCTGGGGCTCCAGCCTTCCAGCATCTACTTTCCAGTTTCCACGTCTATATGATGGTGGCGCAGGGGGCGACTGATTTGTTTGCACTTGATCTTTCTTCTGCACCTTGTTCCTTAAGTTTCACATAGTATATCCCTCACGTTACCAGTTGTACATCAGAAAAGACAATTTGCATCTTTAAAGCAGAGGTTTTCAAAGTGTAGTCTAGGGAACCCTAACGTTCCTAAAACCTTTTCAGAGGATCTCAAAGTCAGGCACATTTTCACAATAATACTATGACATTATTTGCTCCTCTTATCTCATGACTAGAATACAAGTTCCTCAACAGAGATTCAGATTCCACGTTGCAAGTAACCCTTCAAGACATGACCAGCTATTAACGTTTTAGTGTTTTTCAAAGAAGAGTATCACAGTTATCCTAAAAGACTATTAGAATACTACTTCTTTTTCCAACTGTATTTCTGTGAAGCTAAATATTCTTCATATACTTTAACTGAAAGAACATATCCCAGCAGAACGAATGCAAGAAGGAGATATGAAAATATAGCTGACTTGAGTTAAGACAGACATCAAAGAGATTTGCAAAAATGTAAAGACTGTGGCTTTTCTCACTGAAGTTTTTTCTGGAAATCAGTTCTTTTTCATTAAAATATGTTGTGTATTTTAATGTGTAACGGGCTTATTTATTTTAAAATAAATTAATTAATAAATATTTTAAAAGTTTATTCATTTAAATTTGCAATATAGTTAAATGATAGATAAATATAATCTATATAAACACAAGTTCTGTGTGGTTTTCTATAATTTTTAAGATCCTAAAATGGATCCTAAGACTAAGAAGTTTGAGAACTGCAGCTTTAAAGTATGCATTTTATGGATAATGCAAAAATTTGGTTGTTAAATGACATAAATAAATGTATACCATCATATCAGATATTGATAACAGAAGTGACTTTTTTTTTAACTTTTAGACATTAAGAGCAATCATTTTTTTTTTATTATTATTGTTTTTGCCATACAATGCCATGAAGAAGTGACTTTTAAAAGCTCTTGGTTTGGGTCTCTCTTGTTCTCTGTACCAGTGATTAGCATTTTTTTCTCTCTTCATTCTTCCACTTACAAGCCAATTAAATCCCCTTAGCTGTAAAACGTGATGTAAACCTTGTGTATATACGTGGGAAACATTTAGTCACTATTTATTCTCTTTTCATAAAATGTTCCCAGTTGCCAGCAATATTTTAATAAAAGCAAGCATTTTCTGCCCTTTTTGCCTGAGGGACGCAGAGCTTTACAACAAAATTTCATTGATTTTCAGTTATTTACGCATTACTATAAAAGCCAGAGAACAGCCTCCTAAGAGGAAGACTGGAGAAGCCACTTTATTTCTCTCAAATTAAAGAGAGAGAGAGCTTGTGAAATGGGAAGTGGCTGTGTAATTGTCTTATTAAGTCCTGGAGTCAGAGGTGAGGCCAGGGTTGGGACCTGGTGCTCCTGAGTTCAGCTCAGGCATGTCAGAATGTACTGTTATTACTATCCTCTTTCTTTGGTTTTCTGCCCAGTATGTGTTCAATAAATTAACTACCAAAAGAGTAAGTTAGATGCCACCTCTAGTGCAGAAGGAGATGGACCAGAAGTCAACAGCCCTGACTATTTCTCTTGGCTTCTCAGGAGCTCACCTTACAACCTCGGACAAGTCAACCCAACCTCCCTTGTGCTCTGGGTCATCTGTCCAATGAGGATTTAACTGCCTGGAGAGGGTGGAGGTGGCTTTACAATGCAATTTTCTGGTATTCTGTCTCATTGAATGCACACAGTAAACCTCTTAAGTAACCTGGGCAGGAATCAATACCTTACAGTTGAGGAAAAACCTGAGATTATGTGACTAGTAAGTGATGACACTTAATTCTGTTCTTTTTCCTAACAATATGAAAACATGAACCAGTCTCTTGGCCCTTGAGAAATACCTATTCAGAGTACAAGAGATGTATTTGACTTCTCAAGTTGGAACTCTGAAGTATTTCATATAGAAATATTATTACCTGTGGTTCTTCAGAATTTCAGGAACATCCTGGAGTATGTAGATGTTATGGGCTGACCTTGGACCCTAATCACCTCATTGTTTCTTGAAAAAGGTGCTACAGGTTCTAAACAACCTGTATATGAATGAGCTTTTAAAATATAAAGCATTCTGTAGCTAGGTACTATCTGTTCTCTATTTTAATATTTATCATTTTTATTTTGTGACTTATTTGAAATCACAATATGGTATTACTAATAAATCAGAATATTTTATATGAAAGTGATAATTTTAAAAGTATCCTATTTTAAAAAGCTTTGCTTTATTATTTTATTACATTATTATATATAAAACATTAATAATTATAGGAGCCTCTTCTACTCTCATAGAAGGCAGCTTTAATTATATAATAGAAGTGAGTGGGGAACAAAATTCTCATCAGAAACTTCCTGTGTAAAAATAAAATTACATTGTACCCCCCTCCTCTTTCAAATAAAATTTACTTATATTTATAGATGGCTAAACCTGTATGCAGGTCAGGAAGCAACAGTTAGAGCTGGACATGGAACAACAGACTGGTTCCAAATAGGAAAAGGAATACGTCAAGGCTGTATATTGTTACCCTGCTTATTTAACTTCTATGCAGAGTACGTCATGAGAAACACTGGGCTGGAAGAAGCACAAGCTGGAATCAAGATTGCCAGGAGAAATATCAATAAGCTCAGATATGCAGATGACACCACCCTTATGGCAGAAAGTGAAGAGGAACTAAAACGTCTCTTGATGAAAGTGAAAGAGGAGAGTGAAAAAGTTGGCTTAAAGCTCAACATTCAGAAAACTAAGATCATGGCATCTAGTCCCATCACTTCATGGGAAATAGATGGGGAAACAATGGAAACAGTGTCAAACTTTATTTTCTGGGCTCCAGAATCACTGCATATGGTGATTGCAGCCATGAAATTAAAAGACGCTTACTCCTTGGAAGGAAGGTTATGACCAATCTAGATAGCATATTGAAAAGCAGAGACATTACTTTGCCCACAAAGGTCCATCTAGTCAAGGCTATGGTTTTTCTAGTGGTCATGTATTGATGTGAGAGTTGGACGGTAAAGAAAGCTGAGCGCCGAAAAATTGATGCTTTTGAACTGTGGTGTTGGAGAAGACTCTTGAGAGTCCCTTGGACTGCAAGAAGATCCAACCAGTCCATCCTAAGGGAGATCAGTCCTGAATGTTCACTGGAAAGACTGATGTTGAAACTGAAACTCCAGTACTTTGACCACCTCATGCGAAGAGTTGACTCATTGGAAAAGACCCTAATGCTGGGAAGGATTGGGGACAGGAGGAAAAGGGGAAGACAGAGGATGAGATGGCTGGATAGCATCACTGACTCGATGGACATGGGTTTGGGTAGACTCCTGGAGTTGGTGATGGACAGGGAGGCCTGGCATGCTGTGGTTCATGGGGTCGCAGAGTCAGACACGACTGAGCTACTGAACTGAACAGAACTGAGCTGAACTGTTGGGCTTCCCAGGTGACTCAGTGGTAAAAATTCCACCTGTCCATGCAGGAGACACAGGAGATGCAGGTTCGATCTCTGGGCAGGCAAGATCCTCTGGAGGAAGAAATGGCAACTTCTAGTATTCTTGCCTGGATAATCCCATGGACAGAGGATTCTGGTGGGCTACAGTCCACAGGGTCGCAAAGAGTCAGACATGGCTGAGCCACTGAGCATGCACGCATGCTGTAGGTAACTATACAATTTATGGTATATCCCATGAGATTCCGTATAAATCACACATTATTTCTAGAGAAGTGCCATTAAATAGATGCCTCTTTTTAAATGTATCCAGTATAAAGAATGAAAATGTAAACCTTCCCTTTTAGGGAAAGATTATAAATTGCCTTGCTCCCTCCACTCATGTACATTTTATATCTATCTTTACTCTTCTCTTTAGACCTACTCAGAGTTCCTCCACACTTTTTTACAGTCTTTCATGAAGAGGTACATCTCCCTGAAAGATTGCATGCTGATACATTGCTCTTCTTGTCCCATTAGAAGACTGTCCAGCCAGTTAGAGCTTTGTGTCATTGGGTGAAGCTGTATGTCTTGATGATTGTGTCAGTATTCTTTAAAGTGTAAGATCTGTGTGTGGGAATGTTCTGGTTGAGGTCTCAAGACTTGTTGGTTGAGGCAAGGTGATATTTCAAGTCATCCAGAACAAATTGCTCCATCTTAGATAACCAGATATAGTCAGCATAATCTTTCTCATTGGCTTATTCCAGAATTTAGTAATAGGAAAATTTGACTATTATGAATTCCTTTGGTTCAGCTAAAGTTTTGCAGAATTAAACTTACTATTGTTAATTTATTATTGCTAAATTGATATAATTGTTTTGTTTGACAGACTCAAAACCTTTTAACGCCTGTCTTGTCACTAACCTTGTTTATTTTTCCTGAAGTAGCAATGCACACTTCAAGAATTCTGAGTTTTCAAAGAAAGGTGAAATTTTATTTTATAAGATAGCAATAAAGAAATAATGCCCTTTAACTGAGAAAGGAGAATTTTTAATGTGAGCCAGTGAAAGCTGAAGCCAAAACTGGAATTTGTTTCCAGTCAATTTACCTGTGAGTAAAAATTTATCTTTGATTTACTTATGTGTCAAACAAGTTATTCAAAACCCTGGTAACAAAATATATGTTTACAAACCAAAGGATTTTTAAAGGTACTGAAATTATATAGTTAATAAAGTGGAGGTGTGTAAATATGGTACCATTCTTTGCAATTCTCTGAGGATAAAGGAGGGAAGATGAAAAGGTCATTCATTTCCTTGAGATAATGAATATGTTCCATTGGCTTTTTATTTCCATGGGTATTTCTTTCTTAATTGTACATGAAAAGATTGTGGTTCCCCAAACACAATCAGCTCTTTCAACCAAAGAGAAATACAACTGCATTAAGATACATAAATAATCATTAAGTTATAAGAACATGCAAGTAGGAATTACTATGTCAGTAATTTTATTGAAAGCAATAAACCATTTCTTCAAAGACATGAGCTCAGGCTTGGTTTGTTAAAATTATTTGAGGAATAACCTCAAAATTCAGAGACAAGTGATGTAGGAAAATAGTTTAGGTATAGCCCGTTCCCTGGTGGCTTCACATTTTGTTCTTTTTTGAAGTTGAGAAAATGAGCAAATGTCTAGTATCCCGTACTGCACGTCATCATCTTGATGAGCCATTAGATTTCCCGGCTAGTTTTAAGAAGTCTTCCTACTTCTTTTCCCTTCAGAGTAGTAACTACTACTACTTGCACATTATCTGTAGAATTAATGTTGTTTTTAAATGTTTAGTCTCTAAGTCGTGTCCGACTCTGTGACCCCATGGGCTGTAGCCTGCTAGACTCCTCTGTCCCTGGGATTCCCAGGCAAGAATACTGGAGTGGGTTGCCATTTTCTTCTCCAATAGAATTAATAGTCAGGCACTTATAATGACAGTAACTTTGAAATGGACCTGGATCACCATTCAGTAAGTGTACCCCAAATGATTCTTTTCTCTGTAGCTCATAACTGTGCTTCACTCAGAAATTTCTTGGGAGCTGGGATCCTGATTTTAAGCACGATATAAACTATGTTTTCTCAAGTTTATTGATGACTACAGTGTGTGGGAAAGACTTCAAGCTTTCCTGACATCAAGATAGATGACACCTTTTAGGCCTGGCCCTGAGTTACTAAAGGAAATTGGTATATAAGGATTTGTTCTTTAAGGAGTCAGTCCATTCGTTATCCTGCTTTTTTTCAAAGGTTTGCAATCGATTGTGCCCCCAAAATATTAGTCTTTTGTTGACAAACATCAGAAGAATAAACAATTTGATGCTTTCAATTTGGATGAAGTGGCTTTTGGTGCAACTCAGAATAAACTTGGCCCAAAGCTGTATGATATCAGTGATGTACTTTATTTCCAATGGTGTCCTAGAGCCAGCTCACATCAGCTTCTATGAGATGACTGAGAACATCTCTTCCCAATTGGGTGACATCACCTAAGGAATCTGAAATCAACCATGTTGGTAGTCTTTATACCAAGGAAATT
Organism: Antilocapra americana; assembly: GCA_007570785.1. Taxonomy (NCBI): domain Eukaryota; kingdom Metazoa; phylum Chordata; class Mammalia; order Artiodactyla; family Antilocapridae; genus Antilocapra; species Antilocapra americana. Next base: position 18,505,443 of record ML664174.1, on the reverse strand, counting down.
GCTATATGCTCTATATTTTCCATTTCACCCCACAGAGAATCAGTTGTTAAAACATCTACTAACATAATACTGCTCCAAGAGATAGTAAAATATCTACTAAGAGTCAGTCACAATGGAAATATCAAATAAGGCCTTTGACATTAAGAAATCATAGAGTTAGCCAAACCATCTCCACCTAGGCGTTTATCAGATTTATCTCCCTTCAAACCTGAAAATGATCAAGAGACTTTAAGCCTATGTTAGGATAGATAAACATGTTTTCAAATAGATTTTTAAATGTTAAATTGATTTAATATATTCTTCTGGGGGAAGGTCTTTGTCCAGTTTGGAGAGAACGAGGTAGTTACTAAGGTGTATTTTCTCAGGGCTGCTAATCTTGCCTGGTACTCACAGAAGTTGGCCAGTCACTATGATGCTTTCAATTCCTTTTTACCCCTTTTGTTTGTTTTACTTTTAACCTAACACTTGTCCTTTGGAAAATTACTTACAGGTGTCTTGGGCAGAAAAGAAAATGTTTTGTTTATTTCACTATTTGTTGGATCTCTATAAAGCAATGTACTTTTCCCTGAGGCTAACTATATAATAGGGTTAGCATTCATTCTATTTAAAAAGTCATGTGTTTTTTAAATGCTGAAAAAATATATAGTTTTCATATAGAAAGATAATATATTTTGAAAATGTTTGTAGAATCATTTCCAATGTGAGTGAATACAACTGCCTTCAAATCTGTTAACTGTGATTTAAAATATCATGAATTATAAATGGAAAAATTGCTAAGAATTATAATCCACTTATTGATATAATTAATGGGCAATTGTTTCAAGTCAAAATATTAATTAGCCAAGATCAATTTCTGGTATTCAGATATAGTTGTTATCAAGATGTTGAAAATGATAACAGCTTTCTTCCCATTGTATTCTACTTCATATTTAAAATTCTTTAATTACTTGAAGGCAGGAGGCATAATCTTGAGTTCTTGCCTTCACATTTACATTTTTCTTTCCTGGCTATGTCTATAAAACACATCCTAGCACTTACTGCATTTGACATAACAGGTGTTCTTTCCCTACGTAACATATACTTGGAGAAATGATGTGAACAAATTTAATATAGAACTTGTTAGGAAATTGAGAAGGAGATCATACTTGTGGCTGTGTGCTCAGTCGCTCAGTCGTGTCTGACTCTTTGTGACCCCATGGACTGTAGCCCTCCAGGCTCCTCTGTCCATGAGATTTTCCTGGCAAGAATACTGGAGTGGGTTGCCATTTCTTACCCCCGGGAATCTTTTTGACCCAGGGATCTAACCCACATCTCTTGCATCTCCTGAATTGGCAGACAGATTCTTTACCACTAGCGCCACCTAGACCCTTTTTGTTTTAGCGAGAAGACAAAACAAAGGTAGGCAAGTTAATTACTTTTGAAAAAAATCCTATTATCCTTTGGACTTCGGAGATATTTGTCTTTTTTCATTGATCTCAGAAGAACTATCACTAGAGGACCTTAAACTTAGCCACGCTAACCTCTGACACATCTCCTTAGTTCAGCCTCAGCTGTGATATGAGGTGATGCATACCAGGAGACTGGTGAGCACCTCTTGCTCCAGGCATCCAACTAACACAGATGACTACCCTTGGGTGGGTACCATGTATACCCCAGGTCAGTGTGGAGAGCCTCATCTCACGAGGTTGGCATTATTATAATCCTCACTTTTCAGATGTTGAAATGAAGGGTTTGGGAGTTTAACTCATCCTGGGAGACATAGTTAGCAGCTATAAAACCCAAGCTCTTGTGTGAAGAGATCTCATATCACTGCCCATCCCAAAGGGTTGTTCTGAGGATTAAAATAATTAGCAAATGAAAACTGCTGAGAACAGTGCCTGAAACAAGAATAACAACTGGTTAAATCTTGGTGGCTCAGAGGTTAAAGCGTCTGTATGCAATGTGGGAGACCTGGGTTTGATCCCTGGGTCCTGGAGAAGGAAATGGCAACCCACTCCAGTATTCTTGCCTGGAAAATCCCATGGACAGAGGAGCCTGGTGGGCTACAGTCCACGGGGTCGCAAAGAGTCAAACACGACTGAACAACTTCACTTTCACTTTAAATCTTAGCTGCCATCAGCTTTCATCATCATCATCATCATCAAAACTAGGTCAACCTGATCTCAAAACTGGGGCAAAGAGTCCTGCCTGAAGTGCCAGGTGAATAGAATAGTAGTGGCATTCTTTCGACTATGGTGGCTGTGGTCTACCCAGAAGATCCTCGGATAAGGCAACGGATGATGTGGTACAGGTTTATATGCTGTTAGCCTTCCCTTCCCAGTTTAGGAACAGCCTCTCTCCCTATAAAGTAGAGTGATTTTGACTGTTTTTATATCTGAGCCCCTTTATTAAAAAACAAAACTGGAATTAAACCAGATAGGAAAGAAGTCTTAAGTAATATAAGCTAAAGCTTTGGAGGTTTTATGAGCAACTTAGGGTTTCTCTGGTGGCTCAGTGGTAAAGAATCCATCTGCAATGCAAGAGACCTGGGTTCGATCCCTGAGTTAGAAAGATTCCCCTGGAATAGGAAATGGCAACCCACTCCAGTATTCTTACCTGGAGAATCTCGTGGACAGAGGAGACTGGTGGGCTACAGTCCATGGGGTTGCAAAGAGTTGGACACAACTGAGCAACTAAGCACACACACACAGAGACATAATTTAAAAATTGATCCTGGGGGGTGGAATCATTGTTCTCTTTTTCCCTATGTGCAACTGAAGTTTCATATCAGATTAAGTGACAAAGGGAGAAAGGAAGAGCTGAATCTGAGAGCTATTTTGATGGCGTGACCTCTAGGGGAAGGTTTGGTACATTTCAACTCCAAGATTTCCTGTTTGAATTTTTAAAATAGCAGCTCTGGAACCCAGATGGCACAAGCACGAAATAGCCTTGCCCTGCTAACACTCACCAACAGAGTCCAAGAAGGGCAAGCAAGACCTTCAGGGTTAAAAGTGCTTGAAGATGTTTCAATTTGTGTTTATTTTCAGATCTCCTATTTGAGGGACAGAAGCATCTTTAGATTCTGGATCATATCCTTTCTCTGTTTCCTCTACCCCTCAAAAATCCAAAACAAAAAACCAATCTATTCCCTAAAATGTGCAGAGCATCGATGCTTTCAAATACATTGTCTAAGAGAAAAAAGGGGAAGTCTTGTGATTTTGAAAGTGTCCAAGTACAATCAGACTCATTTTTGATATGCCAGTGAAGCAGAGGAGAACAATTTTTTGGAGAGAATTCTGCAGAAATTAATATTTTAAGAATTATTTTTGTTCATTCATTTAGTTCTTCTGTGTTACTCATAATACATGAAATATAGGAATAGAATAATGAGTATTTTCTTTATGCTGCTTTTCCTCTGGAGGAAAGGAAGTATTTCATTGATTTTTCATGTATAAACATGTGTTATCTTGTACAGTCTTTGTGATTTTGCCTTAGAAAACTTATTTTCCTTAATGGGAATAGCTTTATGGTAGAGACACTAGGATACAGCTTGTTAATGGGGGGGAAAGCCCCTTTTTTACATTAATATTCTGTTGTTTTTATTTAAATTAGAAATGAATCATTTAGGGTTTGTTACATCAATTCTGATGTTTTACTGAGAAGGCAGTTGTTATAATGTCTCTCTTCCATTTTGCATTCTCATTATCTAGTTCTCAGAGAAAATTTTTCTCAAATAACCAAGCAACTGGTGGAGGCAGTTTTCAGGGCCTATCAAGGGAGGCAGGATGTAGGATTATAATGGGCCTCTGATGTACACTTGTGACATTATCATCAAATGAGCTTATACATACAGTTGTACTTTGTGTAAAGGCTTTGGCTTGATAAATGTGAATACTTACAATATGCTACAATTTGAGTGATTCTGCCTTGGCAAAAAGGAACCTCAAAAAGTGGAAGCAGCTCAGGCCTCTGCACACAGGGCTTTGTTGATTTGCTCCTGAGTTTCAGGAGCTGAGATTCAGGTTGTGGGAAGGCTCCTGGCCTCAGACCAGCTTCTAGACCAGGAGGTCTCAGCCTTGGCTGCCCACAGGATCATTCCAGAGCTTTTGGGATTACCGATTCCCCAAGACTCCAATTTCATTGGTCTGTCATGCAGCCTGGGTACTGAGATTTTTGCTCCTCAAAGTGGGTTTCATAGGTCAGCAGTACCTGCATCACCTGGGAACTTGTTACAAATCAGAATCTCCAGTCCCACCCCAGCACTACTGACTCAGAGCCCACTTTCCAGCTGTGGACCGCCAAGTCTGAGAAGCATGCTTTACCACCTCCCACCCCAGGCTGATGGGTCTGAATGTCACCTGAAAATGGAAGTGGTTTAGTTCAGTAGCTGAATCGTGAATTGATCCAGAAACTGTAGGAGCCCATTGGAATAGTGTCTAGATTTTATTGTTTTGAGAACAGAAATATCACTGCTGCTGAGATCATTACCATAAAGGCAGAATTTGTTGAGTACAGTTAGAATGATGGGGAGTGATGTGACTCTACTGAGCCTGTGGACTCTGCCCAGTTAAGGGAAGATATGCCAAGATGTTATGCTGGGGTGAACCATACTCCTAGGTCTAGTCCTTGGTCTGATGTGTCAACATACCTGGAGGAGATCCATCTCTAGGGTCAGCAGACTCAAATCTCCAAACTCCTGAGAATAAAGAGTGAAAACCAGCCATAGAGAATTTACAGTGACAAATATGGCTGCCACAGGGCGGTACTTTTCCTCCTTGCAAGCACATAAAAAGGCAGATCACACCAGAAGATGGCTTGTGAACAGGGGATTGGGTGGAGGATTATGTTCCAAGTTTGGTTGTTTCCTGTCTCCTCCACTAGACTGACAGTCATGTGAGGACAGGCGTGTTCTGTCCCCTGCTCTCCCCTCGGCTCCCAGGAGAGCCCCAGCCTGGTACGGCTTCCGCCAATGCCTCCCCAGTGACCTTCCTTGTGCTCCACTCCCATGGCTGGCCACCTTCTTTTCTTTTGAGGTCTTGATGGCCTGGTTGCTCTTTAGTCCCATGAGATGTCTTTGCTGGCCCATATACCTGTCCCAAATATCACCCCTATGTTTTGTTTATCAGAAGCTATCTTACTTCTGTTTCTAGCTTCTTGGCAGGACCTTGAAGTAGTCCTTTTGTACTTTACAAATTGTTTTTAATATCATAAAGCCCACTTTCATTTCTAAAGCTCCTGAGCAGGTGGGAGAGCATTTATATTCACAGCTAAGTCCGTATCTGTGAATTTTCAAGCGCTGGCAGGGAACCCAAATCTGTGGATGTAACTGATAACTGTGGTGACAGTTCTGTTAAGAAACAGCTTAATCATTCATGAAAAGGGTCTATTTTGGCAGGGGAGAAGGATGAGCTTGTTTTGGACTTGCTGAATTTGAGTTAAGGGGGGGTATCAGTGTAGAAACACCATGAACACAGTTGGAGATAACATACGGGAGGTCCCCATTATTACTGCCTTGCCTCCTTTACCATCTCTTGGCCTGGAAGATTCTCATTCTTTCCACTCTTCCTAAAATGCTGGAAGGAAATGGGCTTTGGTTATCCAGGGTCCTTCTCTAAGTTTACAACCAGGAAAAATATGAGGAGGATATTTTTGTTTTCACAAGAATCTAGTGTAAAGAGACAAGTCTAATGGAACTGGTTTGATTTCATCCACTCCTATTTAATTTCTATCATGTTTTCTCCAATCACACGATAATTTACACATCATTGTGCATTATAAGAAGGAAAAAGACATCAAACATTACTGAATGACCCCAGACCTCTCTTCTAGAACCACTTCCATTGACTCATTACACTCACCCTCACTGAGCCAGGGATCCCAAGCATTACCGATCTAAAGCCTTTTGGAGACCACCTGCTTGGACATCTATTTCCATGCTAGCAGGGAGTTTCAGAAACAGCCAATTTAACTGAATGCAAATGATGTGCTCACTGAGATTTGGTAAAAAGCCTGCAGTTGAGACCTAGAAAGTAAATGCTGTTTTCCTTCTGAGTCACTTGTGACTTTTAATAGGCTGAGAACTGACGGAACTGCAAAGCAAATAGTTTTATTCATATGACTGTACAATTATCCTCAATTACTAAGTTCAGTTGATGAGCATCACGATTACTTCATAATATACAGAACAACCTGGGGAAAGAGATTTTGTTTGTGAAGGAAGGTGACCAAAAATGACTAAAACTCGAAGGATATAGAAAGATATGTGGGCGTTTTTCTTTAAAAACATCAGAAAAATAATTACAACTTTTCAGAGTGCATTCCAAATGTAAGGATTTTGTTGGCTAATAGAAGTCTTTGAAACACGTATCTAAGTTGACAGAATCGTCAGTCAGTTTGTTCTTTAGGATGAGTAATGACATAGGTTTGGGTCCCCATCCTTTGTTTGAACACTACTGTACTGCCACAAAAAGCCCAATCATTTCTTTCTTAACACTTTGTAGTTTTCAGTGGGTGGCTTCTCTTGCTCCTCCTCCCCCAGCCATCCATCCCTCGAGGAGGGGAAAAAAAAGCTTTAGGCAACCCGAAGAAACTGCCAATGATAGTGTTTTGCTAATCCTATAAATATTTCTGTAAACTTGACTCCAGTGAGACATAATTTCGGCAATTGGAGTAATGGGCTTTCCTGCTGTTGCAGCCGTCCAGAGTGCAAGCGCTCTGACTGACTGAACAGTTACTCCCACCTTCTGCCTCCCTGACACTGTCATAGTCTTCCCTACTCTAGGTGTGAGGTTGTAAGGAAAGCAACGTAAACACTACCATTCTGTAATTAGCTGCCCCAAAGTTCAGCAGTGAAAATAGCAAGAAGAACAGTTTCTTTCCAGCACCTGGAACAGCCGATGTGATTTGTTTGTGCGCCCAGGTGGGGCTTGTTTATTGACAAACTATTACTCTTCTGATCACGAGGTGATGTTTACACAGTGAGATGGTAAATCCCTTCACACCTCTTTTAAAAAAATCCATTCCAGTTTTTACATGTGTTCTTAGGAAAAAAGGACCCCATAGTTAAGTGGTTGCCAGTTTGAAATGTAAAGAACTCAAGAAGCACTTAAGGACTAGAGCTTTGTAGTAAAATAATTTAAAACATAAATTCTCTGATTTCCCCTGTGCTGCTTTGTTTATTGGGCCTGTTTAGCTCATGACTAATAGTCTCCCTGGCCTTCCTTCCCCTATTTCCTTTCCTGATTCATCTCTATATATTGTACTTTTAAATGATCCCACTCCAATTGGTATCTCTTTGACTTCTGCTTAGAAACTTCTAGTTGTTTCTGAAGCATGCTAAGCAAAGTCTGTTTCAAACAATACCAAGGTTTAGTATCGTCATGCTGAATAGCAGCTCTGCTGATAGGTATGTGTATACGTGTGTGTATGTGTGTGTGTGTGTGTGTGTGTGTGTATACGTGTGTGTGTGTGTATACGTGTGTGTGTATACGTGTGTGTGTATACGTGTGTGTGTATGTGTGTGTGTGTATACGTGTGTGTATACGTGTGTGTGTACGTGTGTGTGTGTATATACGTGTGTGTGTGTATACGTGTGTGTGTGTGTGTGTGTGTGTGTGAGAGAGAGAGAGAGAGTTGCTTCGTCCTTTTAGACCCAAGTTCCAGGAAGTCAGGATAGGTAGTCACTCTGCTTTAATTAACATCCTCTTTTAGCACCTGATGCAGGGTCATTAACACACTAAATGTTAGAGTTTATCTCCTTTCCATCAGAATTTCACTTTCCACAGGATACTATATTTCTTTCATGCTAATCTATATTTTAATGGCCTCTAAATTGTCGATTGAGAGGATAATTAGTTCTAATTTAGCGTTAATGCTATGAACATAGAGTAAGAAGCTAATTGACATGGCAGGCTACCAACTAGAATTTTATGAACTAAAACTTTTTATCTCTTGCACAACAGTGAGTGAACTCATTATGCAAGTGCCATTTAGGAAGAAAAACTACTTTCCCTGCAGGTGTTCTGTACCTTGTGGATGCATCACTGATGGCTTGGTGAGGGCTTTGATAGAACAGTTTACTTTGCAGAAGTTGGTCTAAAAACCTATAGGCATATTTGGTTGGCACATTTTTGCTTTCAATTGCATTTTTGTACCTACTAGATATAAGGAACTTCTATGGAGGCTGAAGTTTGAACCAAGCAGGAAAACATTTAGTAAATCTAGAATCTAGATTCTGGTAGAATTAACAACACATTCACTGAGCAGTGACTATTTTGTAAAACAATTTCATGTATGTAACTTCACTTGATCTTCAATTTGAATTATTGAGGTCAAGGCAGGTGTTTTTATACCCATTTTATAGTTAAAACAACCAAGGTTCAGGGAGTTGAAATAACTTGTCTGTAATTATGTGGCTGGTTAAGTGATAGAGCCAAGCCAAGGACTTGAATCTGTGACTTCTTTTCCAGAGTTTTTTATTCCTGATCACATCCTACTTTTCTCATCAGTTTAACCACACGATCTTCTTGTGTAATTTAATTGCCATTTCCTTAAAAAGTCAGAAAAATAACATAATCACAACCAAGCAAACTCATCATCTCCTTCTCACTCCCAGACCCCTGAGTTAACAGTACTGACTCTGTCCTCACTCAAGCTCAAAAAACCAAAAACTGTCTTAGAAAAGAAGGTAAAAATGATAGAAAGTAAAGAAAATCAGGTTGAGGGGTGCTTCTGGCTTTTTTTTTTTTTCATTTAAAGAAAAATGCCCAAGATATCAGTTCTCAGTCTAACCCAGAGTAGTTTTTCAAAGATGAAGCCTTTTAGTTACATTTGCTGCTGCCCTCTGGCTGGTCTTAGCCTGCACTAGTCTACCAGAATTTTCTTTGGTTGATTTTAGATTATTTAGTGCTTGCCTATCTGGTACACAATCCCTGGTTTGTGTTCAGGTGTTTTTCTTTTGACTGTGATTTACCTTTTCCATGCTTTACTATTCCTTAGAAGCTCCACCAGAATGTAGCCAGGAAAACAAAGACAGGAAAATCTAGCAAGTCAGCTCTGCTGTGTGTGAGAGGCTCTGTCATGCTGTGGGCAGCGTAGAAATCACTGGAAGATGAAGTCTCAGCGTTCCAGGTCTGTTTCTTTGATCTTTCTCTGCTCTCCTTCAGTTCCTCTTAACCGCTGGGAGATGAGAGAGCCAAAGTTCTATTTGTGTCCTTCTGTTGGTTTATTTGTAAACTGCAGGTCAAAAAGTAATATTATATATAAAATCCAGACTGGACAGTTAGTTGTTTCATGCAGAGAGAGAGCTTTAAAGGAAATCAGCTGACTTCCTGACTTGCTGAATGAAGTGTGAGTTTTAGTTTCTATCCTGTTAGGAAATGACATGTGAATAGAATACTTGTATGAGCAGGCTTTTATTTTTGTCAATGACTAGAAACTTGTAAAATAAAAAAGAAAAGAGAAGTCTGTTTATTTTAGCATATCAAGATTCGTTTCTGGGAAACAAAGGCAGAGATGGCAGTTTCTGAATCCTTTGGTGGTCTCCATCCTGAAATTTCGTTTCTTCTCTCCTTCTGCCCAGAGTTGTTGGGTTGCCATAGCAACATGACTCCTCCCCCACAACCTGTAAGATTAACTGGATACAGATTTAGCAGCCAAGTGAGACCAAGATCAAAATCTAAATTTAGGGCACTGATCACAGAAAGTGGGAAGTCTGAGGCCAAGGACCACTCTGCATCCCTCTATGAGTTGCACGTGGCATGATGGGCATTGCATCCTGATGGCATCCGTGGCACTGCTCGGAGACCCTGATGGCTGTGGTGTGCTCATCTGCCACACTGCAGATGGGACTGCATCCAAGATGAGAGTTGGATAAGTGTGTGGAGTTGGAGTATTTAGTGCAGTGGTGTAACCCTATCTCAAATGAAATCACTGGAGCTTTGAAAGTCAGGCATGAGACTCTTGGGCAAGAAATGATGGAGAAAGGCAGTGAGTAGGTGCTGCAAAAATACAGGCACTCTATGCTCAGGAATGCTTTCTAAGGGATTCTTAAGTGGTGATAACCATGATAACAATTGCTCACATTGATGGAGGACTTGTGCTGTGGTTAGTCGCTCAGTTGTGTCTGACTTTTGGCAACCCCATGAACTGTAGCTTGCCAGGCTCCTCTGTCCATGAGGATTCTCCAGGCAAGAATACTGGAGAGGGTTGCCATTGCCCTCTCCAGGGGATCTTCCCGACCCAGGAATGGAACTGGGGTCTTCTGCATTGCAGGTGACTCTTTACCAGTTGAGCTACCAGGGAAGCCCACATTTAAGTGATACCATATGGTATTTGTCTGGCTTACTTCACTTAGTATGATAATCTCTGGGTCCATCCGTGTTGCCACAAATGGCATTGTTTCACTGTTTTTTTTTTTTAATGGCTGAGTAGTGTTACATTGTGTGTGTGTGTGTGTGTGTGTGTGTATCTCAACACACACACACACTTATATACACACACACCACATCTTCTTTATCCATTCATCTGTCGAAGAACATTTAGGTTGTTTCCACATCTTGTTAAAAAATGGGCAGAAGATCTAAACAGACATTTCTCTAAAGAAGACATACAGACGGCAGCTAGTTGCATGATGCTCCATATCATTATAATGATTATCAGAGAAATGCAGGTCAAAACTACAATGAGATACTACCTCACACTGGTCAGAAGGACCATCATCAAAAAGTCCACAAACAATCAATGCTAGAGAAGGTGTGGAGAAAAGGGAACCCTCCTGCAGTGTTGGTGGGAATGTAAGTTGATGCAGACACCACGGAAAACAGTATGGAGGTTCCTTAAAAAAATAAAAATAGAGTTGCTGTATGATCTAGCAATCCCACTCCTGGGCATATATCTGGAGAAAACTCTAATTAGAAAAGATATATGCACCTCAGTGTTCACAACAGCACCATTTACAATAGCCAAGACATGGAAACAACCTAAATGTCCATCAACAGATGAATGGATAAAGATGTGATGTGTGTGTGTGTATATATATACATACTGGGAGTTGAAGTCCTAACTCCCAGTGGCTATGAATGTGACCTTATTTGGAAATGAGGTCTTTGAAAATGTAATCAAGTTAAGATGAGGTCATTAAGGTGGGCTCTATTCCAATATGACTGGTGTCCTTATCAGAAGGGAAAATGCCACGTGAAGAGAGACATACCGGGTGAATGCCATGTGACGACAGAGGTGGAGATTGAAGTGATTGTGGCTGCAAGCCAGGGAACCCCAAGGAAGGATTGACTGCTGCCATCAGAAACTGGGAAGAAGCAGGGACGGGCTCTACCCAGAGTCTCAGAGGGGGTGTGGCCCTGCTGACACGCTGATTTCAGACTTCTAGCCTCCAGAACTGGAAAAGAGTACATTTCTGTAATTTAAGCCCTCAGTTCATTTCTGCCACCTCGGGGAGCTAATACAAATATGTTCTTGCTGTACCAGGTCCAGTCGATACAGAGGCACACAGTGATGCAGTACCATTCCCATTCTGCTTCATCTCCCTGTTCCCATCTTATGGACAACTGGTAATGACAGTTTGGTGGCTCAGGTGGTAAAGAATCTGTCTGCAATGCAGGAGACCCGGGTTTAGTTCCTCGGTCTTGGGAAGATCCCCTGGAGAAGGGAATGGCAACCCACTCCAGTATTCTTACCTGGAAAATCCCATGGACAGAGGAGTCTGGAGAGCTACAGTCCTTGGAGTCGCAAAGAATTGGACACAACTTAGTGACTGAGCACGCACGCACACAATGACAATTTGTCTCCTCTCTGTGCGTGGATGTGTACATTTATTTTTATATAGTGGGACTGTATTATGTGCATTTTACTGAAACTTTTTCTTTTTAAAGCTTACATGTATATCTTAGAGATCTCTTTAAGTCTTTAGCTTTTTAAAAAATTGTAAAATACATATAGCATAAAATTAACCAGTTTTAAGCGTGCAGTTCACTGGTATTAAGTACATCCACATTGTTGTGTAACCATCATCACCAGCCCTCTGCAGTGTTCCTTTCATTGTAAAGCTGAAACTCTGTATCTAGTAAACAAAAATTCCCCATTTCCCCCTAGTCTCTAGCCCTGGGTAACTACCACTCTACTTTCTGACTTTATGAATTTGACTACTCTAGGTACCTCAAATAAGTGGAATGATACAGTATTTGTCTTTTTGTGTCTGGCTTATGTCACTTAACATATCCTCAGGTTTCATCCATGTGTAGCATGCGTCAAAATTTCCTTCCTTTTAAGACTGATTAATAAACCATTTATATGTTTACATTTTGTTTATTCATTCATCTGTCAATAGACTCTTGGGCTGCTACTGCCTTTTGGCTATTGTGAATAATGCTGCTGTGGACATGGGGGTACAAATATCTGAGATCCTGCTTTCAATTCTTTTGGGTATATACCCAGAAGTGGAATTGCTAGATCATATGGTAATTCTATTTTTAATTTTTTGAAGACTTGCCATACTGTTTTCCATAGCAGCTGCATCATTTTGCATCCCCACCAGCAGTCTACAAGGATTCCAATATCTTCACATCCTTGCCAACACTTGGGTTTTGTTTTTTTTTTTATAGTAGCTATTTAATGGATATGAAATGATATCTCATTGTAGTTTTGATTTGCATTTTCCTAATGATTAGTGATATTGGGCTTATTTTCAAGTGCTTATTAGTCATTTGCATATCTTTGGAGAAATGCCTATTCAAGTCTTTGCCCATTTTTTTTGGTAATTGAGTGGTTTATTTAAAGAGCTCCTGTGGATGGACATTAAGATTGCTACCAGTGTTTTTTTTTTTTTTATTAGAAGCAGCACAGAAATATATAATCCTGCAATATATATCACTTCACATGTGTACAAGTTTATATTTAGAATGAATTCTTAGAAGTAGAATTGCTAGGTCAAATAGCTATGTATATGCCTTTAGGTATTGATTGATTTAGCCAACTGGCCGTCTTAAGAGGTTTACCATGACCCATAGTCCTAGCTAGAGTGTATAAGGGAAAGTCTGTGGGAGAGAGAGACGGGTTACTTCAGACTGAGTGATCAAGGAAGGTCATTCTGTGGATGTGATATTGAGATTAAATCCTAGATGCTAAGACAGAGCCAGCCCTGTAAAATCTAGCATCACAACAGCTGAGGTTAAGCTACAAGGCAGAAGTGACCCTTGTGTGTTCAAGGGTGTGAAAGCAGACCACTGGCTGAAGGCTGGTGAGTGAAAAAGAGGGTGCTAGGCTGTGAGTTGGCCTGGAAGGCAGGGTTCTTATAGACCCTCCTCAGGGGCATGCTCTAGATGAATGGAAGCCAGAAGAAGGAATAACTTTTGATTTTATGAGATTGCTCTGGGCGTGGGGTTGAAAGTAGACAGTTGAGGGCAGATGGAGGGATGCAGGGAGATTAATTAGGAACTACTTCAGTGACCCATGTGAGAAAGAGCGTGGTGCCTGCGTGCCTGAGGTGGTGGTAGAGATGAGGGCAGTGGAGCCTGCAAGATTTGCTAATGGATTGGACACAGAGAACTAAGGAGCTGGGCTGGGGGCAGAGGAGAGGAAGACAGAGAGAGAAGCCTCAGAATGATGGTGGCTTCTTGGTTCTGTTACTCACTAGAGGCATGACCTGGGGCAATAATTTCACTTCTCCATGCTTCACTGTTCTTTATAAAATAAGAGCAATTTCAGCATTCTCACATGGTGGTTCTGAATAAATGACTTAATATGTGTAAAGTGCTTTCAGTTTGGGACATGTTGAATTTGAGACGTTTATTATATCTCCAAGTCCAATGTTGAATAAGCAGTTGAATGTACAAGTCTAGAATTCAAGAGGGTGATTAATGGTGGAAGTTTAAATTTGATTAAATTTGGAAGTTGCTTGCCTTAAGAATCATCTATGGGGCATGAGATTGTATGCAATTACCCAGGGAGAGGGAGAAGACAGAGGAGAGACGGACTAAGAACTGAGTTATTTCAGTATCAGGAATCAAAGAGGAATGTAGGTCTAGCCAAGGAGGGCGAACTGGAGCCAACAGTGCAGTTGGCTGAAAGCCAGGAGAGAAAGGAGCCCTAGAAGCCAAATGAAGAAGGATTATCAAGGAGGAGAGACTGTCCAAAGCTTCTCATGAGTCAAGTGAGGGTCTTACCTCCTCCTACATGAAGAAGAGATCTGATCGTCAGCTCTGTGTGTCTGCCCAGAGGAGAGTGGAAGGAGGCTTAGTGGATGCAGAGCTGTCAGTGGCTTCCTTGGAAGAGAAGGGAAGTCTCTTCCTCCAGCAGTCCTGGCCCCTCAAGAAGAAGAGAAATGAGCAGGGGTGAAAGGTAGCCTTGTTAAGGACATAGGATGACTTCTTGACCCTTTTTTGACACTGGTTGTCTACAGTAGGTTCGAAATGGCCTTTAAGGATTTCCAGTAGATGAAATTTCTTTTCCTTTTGTTTCACGTGCCACTGAGGATCTCTTGGATTCTTGAAACTTTTATTAAGAATTCCTTGTACACCAATAAACAATGCCCAGACTCAATAGCCTCTGCTGACACATCGTGATTATGTTTAAGGAAGGTCTTGGGCAGCAAAACAGCTCAGTTATTGCACAGAGTCCCAGTGTTGGTCGCTTTTTGTCAAATGGTCACCATTCATACATCCTTCCTTCCTGGAAGGGATATAAATCCCCAAGCTATTTTTGCTCCAAGGAGATTATGGTACAACATACGGAGTCTTCACTCTCCAGGAGCAGAAGCAGAGTCTTCTCTTTGCTTGAGCAGGCCGCTTGGTGAAGGCCGCAGGTTTAGGGCGACCGTCATCCTTGTGATTCATGGGTGACTGTATCAGGGAGCCGTAGCACAGAGCAGCTGGTCTGAGGAGCATTCTAACCTGATGTTTCCCACAGTGCTGTTCATGGCATTTGCCCCATTTGTCTTGCTAAGATGGCTCTATTAATCCTACTCAAATTCCTGTGTACATTAATATTTTACCTTGAACCTACGCAATAGCATTCTAGAATATCAACATTCTGAAGGTGACTATTTGGGGATGAGTATTATAAACTTTTGGGGCTTCCCAGGTGGCTCAGTGGTAAAGAATCTGCCTGCCAATGCAGAAGATACAGGAGACGTGAGTTTGATCCCCAGGTTGGGAAGATTCCCTTGGAGAAGGAAATGGCAACCCATTCTAGTATTCTTACCTGGGAAATCCCATGGACAGAAGTGCCTGGTGGGCTACAGTCTGTAGGATTGCAAAGAGTTGGACATGACTGAGCATGCTTGCACATTCAGTTATAAGCTTTTGTGGATAGTCTCTCTTAATATAAATGTGAAAGAAAAAGAGGAGTTATAGTAAATTATCAAAAAGACTGTTAAATTTCCTGGTTTAAAAGCAGATCCATCTATAAGTCAAAAATTTCTACCAACAAGTACCTACTGTATAGCACAGGGAACTATACTCAATATATTGTAATAGCATATAAGAGAAACACATCTGAAAAAGAATATGTGTGTATGTGTATAAAAGCACACACACACACTGTGCTGTGCTGTACACCTGGAACTAACACAACATTGTCAGTCAACTATACTTCAGTTAAAATCATCAACAACAGAAAAGGCCAGTTTTCGTTACTATTTTTTGGGCAGTCAGAAAGGTTTCTCTAGGAGATAAAGCTGAAGAATTGATGCTTTTGAACTGTGGTGTTGAAGACTCTTGAGAGTCACCTGGGCCACAAGGAGATCAAACCAGTCAATCCTAAAGGAAATCAACCCTGAATATCCATTGGAAGGACTGATGCTAAAGCTGAATCTCCAATACTTTGGCCACATGCTGCAAAGAGCTGACTCATTGGAAAAGACCCAGATGCAGGGAAAAATTGAGGGCAAGAGGAGAAGGGGACAACAGAGGATGAGATGGTTGGATGGCATCATTGACTCAATGGACGTGAGGTTTGAGCAAACCCTGGGAGACCGTGATGGACCAAGAAGCCTGGCATGCTGCAGTCCATGGACACAACTTAGTAACTGAACAGCAACAAGGAGATTAGGCCAATCACTTATTGTTTCAAGGTAGAGAATACTTTGAGTTATAATAGAATCCTGAAATTAATTTCTATTATCATGAAAACTATTTATAATAATACCTAGCCAAGCTAGAAATCGAAGAGTTAGTTTTATTTTCTGGATCCAGTGTCTACTGATGTTATGGTGGATAGACATGTAGCCAGTTCTATTATAAATGCTATTGTTGAAAAAACATTCCTCTCTATATTAGAAGGGTTGCTTTTACCTTTTGGCGTTTGGCATTTACTGTTTGTTAAAGTCTGACCAAGTTGAGGCTTATTAACCTTAGGGCACAGAATCCCATTTCTCTTTAAACGGCTCGCACACTAGAGGAAGGGGCATGGCTTAGCAGCTCCGTGGACTGTGCCAGTTGGTACTTATTGATCCCAGCAATGCCTTGAATCTTCTGAGTCTCTGTTTCTTCATCTCTGTTATGGGGAAAATAACCTGCATCACAGAGGTATTGTGAGAGTTGGATTAAATATTTCATGAGAAGCTCTTAGCACATTGCCTGGTGTGTGGGGGCGTGGAATACATGGCAGCTATTATTACTGTTGTTGCTGTGATCTCCTCTACCCTGCAGTCTTGAAGCTGCAAGACAAGAAACACTGTGGTTGAGCCTTGGTGAAATATCTCAGCATCTTTGTTTCTTACGTGTGTTATGTGCTTGTCTAAAGCATCTGGCTCTCCTCTTGCTCTACCTTCTCTTCCAGTGGAGGCATCAGGGTTGGAGCGAGGGGGCAGAGGAGGGAACCAGCCCTGCACGTGTGGGCCAGTCCTCATGGCCACAGCACTCTGGGTCACGTGAAGCAGCAGCTGCCAAGGTGGCCCGTTGCGGGAGGGGAGCACCAGTGGTTCCCTCCTTTCTGCTCAGATAGCGCCTCTTCTTTTCAGACTCTGTAGAGTCTGCTCTGCAGAGCCTGCTTCTCCACGTTCAATCCTGCGGCTTTTAGATTGTTTCTCCTTTGCTTTGGATTGCCAAGAGGCCAGCTCATATCACACTACATCCATTTCCTCAGGATGCCAGTTGTGCCTGCTACTTGCCTGTGTTGATTAGATGTTTTGAATGTCAAGGCGGCGTTGATTAGAACACATATGCACACACACATATACTTACATGCTACCAGTTTCTAGTTCTAATACATCTGGCTCCTTGATGAGGCTCTAACATGAAGAGATCTAATATGCTGCTATTGACAAAGTGAAGTCTCTCAGTCATGCAATCCCATGGACTACAGCCCACCAAGTTCTTCCATGCATGGGATTTTCTAGGCAAGAGTACTGGAGTGGGTTGCCATTTCCTGCTTTGATAGGATCGGTTTGGCCAAAAGGTCTTCATAAAGTACTGTGTTTGATTAAAAAATAATAATCATACGCTTTGTGTTTTGTTTTTCGTGTGCCTTCAGGTCACCACATGCAGACCTGCTACCCCAAGCAAATCAAGGCAGAGAATGGCTTCTGTTTCCTTCCCCCAACTAAGCAAGACCACGTACCCTTTCCTTAGACATATTTTCTCTTCTCTATTCTTCTTTTCTTCCTTCCTCTCTCTCTCTGTCTGCCTCTCTGTGTCTCCTTCTGTCTCTCTTTCTCATAACAGTATCTGGCAGTTTTTGTGCCATGGATTTCCACCTTTTACTCTGGTTTGTAAATTTGTTTCATGACCATAAAGATCTGGAGCTAATCCCTGAAATCTCTTATCTCTGTTTGGTATGTAAGAGGTCCCAATCGACACAGAATCAATTATTTATTGATTTAGAAGGAGAAAAAATAGAAAACAGCAAAGACATCGTAGCATTTATAGATCTCATTTTGGTTAATAGGCTCTAAGACAAGTCTGTTTGGGGACTCACCACGAGGGAAACTGTTCCCAGCAGAAGGGGCTCCTTTTCTGAATTTAGACTCTGCTGGGGGATCGTTTGATTGTGAAGAAGCTGGCGGTTTTGTCTGCAGACTTTCTGGTTTCATTAGCAGTCTGGTGGTGACAGCTAGCTCTAGCTGTTTCCTCTTGTCGTTGCTCACAGGAATGGTGCTGAATACTCAGAGGTGGCACGAGGCTTTGGGATGGCAGCAGCTTCATCAGTGTGCCCTCATCCCAGCCCTCAACTTTCACAGTGGCAGGTCGTGCCTCCGAGAATAACACTGC
The DNA here is from genome assembly GCA_007570785.1 of Antilocapra americana. Lineage (NCBI taxonomy): Eukaryota > Metazoa > Chordata > Mammalia > Artiodactyla > Antilocapridae > Antilocapra > Antilocapra americana. Next base: position 18,487,243 of record ML664174.1, on the reverse strand, counting down.
TGATTAGTGTGCCTGGTGTACTGGGCAGGCTGTGGGGGAAATGCCACGGTCTAATCTCTGTTGATTTCCCAACAATTACATTCTCTTTGCTTTCTACTGGCCTTGGCCTTCCAGGCAGACTACGTTTTGTCTTCCATTATAAAGAATTTCATTTTGGTCTTTCCCCCTAGGGCTCTCCCAGGTTGTCTTCAGTGTCCGTAACTTCATTCCACCCCTGCTCTTGAACTTCACCACTCTGTGTTTCAGCCTTTCAGTCCTGATGAATAAAGGTCTGCTTTTACTTCCTGGTGCCTTTCTCCTTTCATTCAACAGTCTGTTGAAAAGAAATGTACGTGCTCAGAGGGAATTGCATTGTATGATGAATTAAACTCTCTGTAAAATGGGGATAGTAATTACTTACTTCTTTGGGCTTCCCAAGTGGCGCAGTGGTAAAGAATGCACCAGCCAATGCAGGAGATGAAGAAGACACGGGTTTGTTTGATCCCTGGGTGGGGAGGATCCCCTGGAGTAGGAAATGGCAACCCACTCCAATATTCTTGCCTGAAAAACATATGGATCAAGGAGCTTGGCAGGATGTATAGTCCATGGGGTCGCAAAGACTTGAACGTGTTGAGCATGTGTCTGTGTGCACGCATACACATAGTCACACACATAGTCACACACAGAGTCACACACAGAGTCACACACAGAGTTACTTCTTAGGGCTATTGTTAGATTGAACAAGGTAAAACATAGAAAGTGCTCACAATAGTTTTAGATACCTGACCTTCACTGAATAAGGGCATCATCATTGTCACTTCTTTCTTCATCGCCAGCATCACCAATAATTCTGGGTCTAGAGGCAGAGACCACTTGTAATTTTGATATTATGATTATGTGTGGCCCTATATATCATAGCGGGTCTCCTCCAAAACTCATTTCATGTCGTATCAGTTTTCCCTTCTTTTATTTTGAATTTTCAAAGATTGGTCTTCTTATTCTTTCTTTTCTGTACTGTTTCACCTCGCTCATTTACCTACTACATCAGATTTGACAAACTATATTGTAAATTAAACTGCAGTTAATCCATAGAACAACATGGTGTGAGGGCGCATTCCCCTCTCCATTTTGCATATGATAACATTTCAGATCAGTGAGAGTACATGTGTTGCTTACCATAACTAGCCAATAAAAGGCAGACTCAAGATGCAAACCTAACTATTCTGACTCCAAGTCCAATGTAGTTTTCATGAGGAGCCCTTTCTGTGCCTGTGTGGAGGAGCAATAACATTTAATTTTCTAACTTAGGCTTTAAGTAAGACATCAATAAATTTTGAGTTCTTGCAAGGTAGATATTAGTTCTAAGTCTCTTTCTAAAATGCAGAAATCTAGTCTTCTGCAAGCACTATGGCTTGAACTACTTATCAGGTTTCTTTTCTGATACCTCACAGCAGGCAGAAAACTAAATGAGGCTTTGTCTAGGCTGTAAGAGTAGTCTTCAGTTCAGTCGCTTAGTCGTGTCCAACTCTTTGCAACCCCGTGGACTGCAGCACGCCAGGCTTCCCTGTCCATCACCAACTCCCAGAGCTTGCTCAAACTCATGTCCATCGAGTCGGTGATGCCATCCAAATATCTCATCCTCTGTCATCCCCTTCTCCTCCTGCCTTCAGTCTTTCCCATCATCAGGGTCTTTTCCATTGAGTCAGTTCTTTGCATCAGGTGGCCGAAGTATTGAAGTTTCAGCTTCAGCATCAGTCCTTCTAATGAATATTCAAGACTGACTTCCTTTAGGATGGACTGGTTTGATCTTCTTTGCAGTCCAAGGGACTCTCAAGAGTCTTCTATAGTACCACAGTTCAGAAGCATCAATTTAGGGGTGCATGATACATGGGGACACTGTGAGAAGTACTAGGAATTATCTGAGAACTGGAGGTGGGTAGAGGTGACACAGAAACAAGAGCTGGTTCTGTAAACCAGATGTAACTGCTGCCCACAAATTGGTCTAGCCTTGGCTGTAGAAGAATCCTTTTGAATTCATCTAGTGATGACCTGGCCCCAAATCCAGGAAGTTTTTGCCCTGCTACCTGGATAGCAATGGAAATATCAATTCATTCATTTATTCATTCATTGGCAGACATTCATCCAACGTCAGTTGTGTGTCTGGTGCTTTGTTAGTCACTGAAATAACAAGGATGAAAGATCCTATCAAGTGGATGATCCAACTTCCTGGTGCCTGGGTAGAGAGTGGAAGGAGGGAGGGGAGGAGAAAGAGAAGGGAGGGCAGAAAAGCAGATGAAGAGAAAAACATTCTGAATCAAGGGGGAGGCAGATCTGCTTTAATCAAACCTGCAACCCTTGCCTTTCTGAACATGGTGTCATAAGCTGGTGAGCACTAATAAATACTAGGAGACGTATCACACAGTGTCACTGGCCTGCCAGAACCTCTAAATGATGGAGAGCCCCGCAGTGAATCCAGCAGGCAGTTGGAAAGCCCTGGACTGTGAAGGAAAATAACTCCCTTTCCTCAAAATCTCAGGTCAATGTACTGATTCAACTGTATTAGTTCCTCTAATATCTGCCTAGGAAAGCATTTATTCAGGAAGAATGAAGCATTGAGTCAGCAGCAATTGGGTAAAAATCGTATAGACAACAGGCAAGAGCAGGGGTGTCAGAACCCTGGTCCAAGAACTCTATTCCTTATGGAAGATATACATATATATTAAAATGAAGTGTTATTCAGCCATAAAAAATGAAATCCTGCCAGTTTTGACAACATGGATAGATTTGAGGGCATTATGTTGTGAGATAAATGAGAGACAAATATCATTTTACTTATGATTTCACTTATATGTGGAATCTAAAAACAAACAAAACAAACTCAGAAAACAAGATCAGATTTGTGGTTATCAGAGGTAAGGGTGAAGTGGGAGGGGTGGGTGAAGGTGGTCAAGAGTTATAAACTTCCAGTTATAAGATAAATCAGTCTTTACTATGGACATAAAGGGGAAGTAGTATACAGCATGGTTACTATAGTTAATGTTGTTCCGTGTCCAACTCTTTTGCAGCTCCCTGGACAGTAGTCTGCCAGGCTTCTTTGTCCATGAAATTTTCTAGACAGGAATATTGGAGTGGGTTGCCATTTCCTTCTCTAGGGGATCTTCCCAACCCAGGGATCGAACCCAGGTTTCCTGCATTGCAGGTGGATTCTTTACTGCTGAGCCCAGGGAAGCCGTAGTTAAACAGTACTGGAAACACACTAAGAGAGTGGATTTGAAAGTTCTCAGAACAAGAAAAAGTTTGAGTGTGATGATGAATGTTAACTAAACTTACTGTGGTGTTCATTTCCCTGAGTGTATCATATCATTATGTAGTGTAACTGAAATGAATAAAATGTTATATGTCTGTTATATCTTAAAAAAATGTTTTTTGATGCGAACCATTTTTAAAGTCCTTTTATTAAATTTGTTACAGTACTGCTTCTGTTGTTTATGTTCCAATCTTTTGGCCATGGGTCATGTGGAATCTTAGCTCCCTGACCAGGGACTGAATTTGCTCCTCCTGCATTGGAAGGCAAAGTCTTAACCACTGGACTGCCAGGGAAGTCCCGCCATTATATCTTAATTTTAAAGAAAAGAACTCCATTCCCTGCTCTGTTGACTTTACTTTTGCTCTTCAAGAAATCTCATTTTGAAAAAGAAGAACTATAGGAAAGGGGAAAAAAGAAATACCCCCTTCAGAATTGTTTGTCTTAATTGTGAAACTCACTGAGTAAGCTCATTATTGGTCTAACTCCATGTAAATGGATTGACTATGAACATTCTTCTCTATCTAGTAGTTGGTCGCAGCCAGTGCATGCCTCACACCCATGACTGTTTGGCTTCAAAATCCAAAGCTGCTCCTTTGACTTTGTTCGTAAACCAGACTTTGGCAAATGTCTGCCCTTTGATGGAAGCACCAGCCTGGAGCTAGAAGGTCTCCTAGGCCCAAAGATTTACAGTCTGAGCTCGCAATAGGCTGTTGTTATCATATCCAGAAAGCATTTTAAAATACCCTCGAAATGCCTTGACAATGGGCTTAGATAGTTTAATTTCCATTTAAGCTGGTAGGCAGGGGTTGGTATGCTGTTTGAAGTTTTGTGGTGTTTTAAGACACTCAAAGAAGTATGCGTGGTAAAGTATTCCAGGTATGTTTAAATTGTCAGTTACTGCTTATTCTGTTGTGCCTTCAAAGGGTGTTTGTATTACAGAGGTCACAGGGATTTTACACACTTTTTCTTTACTGAAGAAAATAGTGGAAAACTACCTTCTCCAGAATTGAAAAGAAATTAGTTACAGGCTTGTTTTTCTTTTTCACTTTTGGCTTAGAGATAAGAGGCCTCTCCACTAGGGGGAAGGAGAAGAGAGGGTCTCTAATGGAGGTGGGGACCTCCGGGAAGGGGCTTCACACAGGCTGGGAAGGCAGGCAGGCCCACCAGGGATCCATCAGGACAAGCTCTCATTTTGGCAGTGAGCTGGTGAAACAGAGGTCACTTGGGTGATCTGGAGATTTGAGAGCAAACCATGAGGACGAGCCATGATGCAGGGGAGGATAAAAAATGAAGTCTATTTTCTATTTAGGAAACCGTGTGATTCCATAGGGTTTTCACAAATATTTCTTAAATTTGAGCTTCTTTGTCCTACTGCTGGGAGAATGAGATGAGGAGGTATGCCTACTGCTGGGAGAATGAGATGAGGAGGTGTGCCTTTTCTAAGGTTACTAACTTGTGGTAAATGCAGATCTTCCTTCCCAAAGGTTAGCCCTTGTCATCAAATTTCAGGGAGGATGCTATGGTTGTAATAGATTGAAAATAGCCAGGAATTAGTGTGGAAATTTCTAGATTATACTTAGTTTATGAATTTAAATTTGACTTGATGATAGCTAACTTTTATTGAGTGACTATTATGTGCCAGGCATTTGGCTAGATAGTTGACATAAATGATTTCATTTAATCCTTAACAATTCCATTGAGTAGGTAGATACTGTTTTTAATTACAATATTACAGATGAGAAAAAGTAAGCATAAGAGGTTATACACAGGGACTTCCCTAGAGGTCCAGTGGTTAAGACACCGTGCTTCCTTTCCTGGAGGCACGGGTTTGATCCCCATTCTGGAAACTAAGATCCTACATAATCCACGGCATGGCTAATAAATACATAAATGAACAACAGAAACATTCATTTAAAAAAAAAGAGGTTACATGCAGTTAGTGACATAGTTAAGAAGTGGAGGAGTCAAATTTAGGCAGAAAATTGCTGAATCCCTGATTTAAGCCCTCCCATTGCTGCCTCTGTACAGGTGCTCTGCACAGGCCATCATTTAAGCTCAGAGTTTAATTACAGTGTTCACTTTTAGTTTTAAAGGAGTTACATTTTTGTAACACTGTAGTAACTTTGTGATTATGATTCAGACCTTCGATTAACTCATGAGTGGGGTTGTAGAACCTATGATGGACAACATGATATGATTAAAAAAAAAAAGGACCATAAACCAAGACACCCAAGAAAGGAGGATGAGCCTGGCTTCCAGTGTCAGGAAGTCTGATGCAATAGGCAAATCCATGAATCTCTCAGGATCTCAGCTGCTTCATTTACAGCTTGACTCAGTTGTACCAGTTGAGAACCTCTGTTTTCTGGTGATCACATGCTCAAATGGTAGGGAAAATTAGCTGAAAATGGTACCTAGAGTTATTAAGTAACATTTAATGAAAGGATATGAAAGATTAATTATTTTTAAGTTCACTTATTTGGTTTCTATCTAGTACAGTTAAAAGAGAGTTACATAAAATATCTACAATAATAAATTTTTTAATTAATTAAATCATTTTAATTGGAGGCTAATTACTTTACAATATTGTAGTGGTGTCTCCCAGACATTAACATGAACCAAGGGAGGGAGGTGGGAAGGGAGTTCAGGATGGGGGACACATGTACAATAATAAATTTGAATAGACCTCAAGGATTCAAAGGAGAAAAGTAATAGCCTTATTTCTCTGCCTCCCACCCCCTAGTTCCACTACCCAGACATAACTAGTGTTGAAAATTAGCTCTGAATATACAGCTATGCAACACATCTTTTGTGTGAATTTATAAAAGACTCTGCTAGTTTCTTTAAATTATCTTAATTACAAAAACAATATGTGACTATATACACTTGGTAAAAAAAAAACCTTTGAACAAAACCTGTTTGTAAAAAAAGCACAAGACTTTATGCATACTGAATTTTATTTTCTTCCACCGAAAACGGAATCAGGTGCTCTGCTGGAGAATATATTTGAATTGTGAAACTGTAACTGTCAAGATTATGGAAGCATCAAAGTATTAAAGTAAGCTTTCCTTTTGTTTTAGATCTTTTAAAAAATGACAACAAAAGTCCTTTAAGGCTTTCTTGCTTAAAAAACTTTCACATGATGATTCACGTTTTGAGAATCCAGAATACTTCTCCATTTCCCTCTAGATGAGTTTTGACTGTTAAGAAGTATTATGTTTTGAAAAACCTCTGGAGAGGATTTCCTGTATCTTTCTTTTTTGTTTTTCATATAGCTGGTAGGGTTTTGTTATATAATTCTGTGCTTCTTTTGTTCTCTTGTAAAAAAGTATTGGGGGCTTTCCTAAATTAGCTGCAATATGCTATCCTTTGTATTGTTACTGTGTCTCATCGTAAATCAGTAACTTCCTGTAAAGTCCAATGAATCATGTGATTTGGGGCTGTATGATATTGACTCCGTTCTATGTGTGGATAGAATGTGTGGTTCCAGGGTTAGCTCCTCTAAATGACCCAGCTTGTTGGTCCCTTAGAGCCACAGAAGTGCCCCCTTCGTGGATTCTGCTTACGCCATTAACAGCTCCATGAATTTTCACATCAGAGGGTCAAGTCTTGGTGAGGGAGGCTGAATCCATATCATGCAGTTATACAGGTGAAAGCCAGTTGAAGATACTATTAACACTCCTTGTCCAAGAGGAGGCCTAATGAATGGCTTTTCTGCTTGAGCTACCCCAGATTCAGGGCCTGCCTCGGAATTCCAGCTACTGAGGATAAAAGGACAGAGCTCTTAATGATTCGAAGGGGGGAGTGTGTGTACCCACTTTATTTGTTCACCGGGATGATGAACCTGTAAGCACTCAATGTAAAATAATACCCACATGTGCTTTCCATTAAAAGTCTTTCTTCTCTCTCTATTATTGTTTGGTTTTTCAGATTTTTGAAAAGACGAGTATGATTAGTTATATCCTGCCCATTTAACCACTTTCCACATTTCACTGTTAAAATGAAATCATCTTTCTTGCATTTAACTAATGGAAAGTTATTCAACTTGCCAAGCAAGGTTCCACTGTCCCTGAAAGAAATTTTCCAAAGAACTGGAAACTCTATGCAGCTTTTATACAAGAAGCAGAATGGAAATGTTCAAATTTATGTTACGCTGATACATATTTTCCACAGTTTGATATTTAAGTAATATCCACCACATTGTATCTGAAGATACTCATTTGACTCTGTAAGAAGAGCGGTTGCATTCAGGATTTCTCTTTCATCTTGCTTCCAACTTCCTCAAGGATTGAAGTTTATTTTGTTTACAACTATTTAAAATAAGTGATAGCAGCAGCAGGAGCAGCACATTAGTGAGTGGTTGTCATATAGTAACCACTGCTAAGAGATGGACAGGTCTGTTCTCATTTGATTATCACAACAACCCTATGAGGAAGACAGTTATTGTTTTCTGTTTTATAGATGCTTAAACTCCGAATGATGAGGGGTTGAATAACTTGCCCAAGGTCCTTGGCAAATAAGTGGCAGAACCAGAACTCAGATGCAGGGTAATTCCAAAGCCTAAGTACTTTCCCACTATGCTATCACCCTTATTAAATCATACTCTTCAAAGAGTTCTTTATGCTTGGCATCATTAAGTATTGACCCCACCCCCAAAAGCTTTCGATCTAAAATACTAGACCTTATTGAGCAGATAGTAAGGACGTAACAGCTGAGCAAGCACTGAAAGAGATCTAAACTGAGTTAGTATTCAATTCATGGAGTAGCTCTGCTGGTCGACAGAGTGCCCACCAGTCACGTGTGGCCACTGAGCCCTTGAAATATGACTAGCGCAACTGAGGAATTGTATTTTTAGTTTTATTAAATTTTAATGAAATGTAAAGAGCCACGTGTGGCTAGTAGCGTCATACTAGACAGCACAGTGACAGAAGAAGGCAGTGGAAGGAGTAAGTAATAGGAGGAGGAATGGAGCTGACATGCATAGACCCAAACTTAAGTGTAGAAAGAAGCCCTTGTCAGCCCTCTGGAAGGACACTTGTTACAGCAATATGAGGAAGCTAAGGGGCAACTGGAGGAGGTGTGGGATTTCATACATGAGATGAGTGGGGCAGACAGACACAAGGCTGAACAGAGGGAACGAGAGGGAAGGGCAAACCGGGACTTCTGTGGTGGGGAACGTGGCAGGATTTGGCAGCTGACTGACTGTGGGTTGAAGTACAGTGGAGGTTGGCAGCTACTTCAAGGCTTCCAGCTTAGTGATGGAAAAACAGCTTCTTTCTGCAGTGTCTAATTTATGTTGGCAGAGGGACATCTAGCTTGAGATGCCTTATAGACAGAGTGTGTATCCTCAGGCTGAATCTGAGAAGCAGGTTGGTAGGTAGATGAATAGATTTAATGTTTACATAGAGATACTATTTAATCCATGTACACAGAAAACATTCAGAGTTCTTGTACAGCATTTAAAAAAATAGTAGGAAAGTCAGTGCCTGGAGTAGAGTGAATAAGGCAAAGGGTGGAAGGAAATGTAGTTAGAGTGGTAGTTTTTACAGGCTATGGGGCTATCAGGAGCTGCCTGGTCCATGTAAAACATTGGACTATATTCTAAGCGTGATGGGAAGCCTTTGGAAAGTTTGAGAAGGAGAATAGGTTTCATTTTACTTTGTGAATGACCACTCTGAATGTAAGAACAGACTTAAGTGAAAGTATAAGGATGGCACTAGGGAGCTTAGGTAGGTTACTCTAGTATTCTAGGTGAGGGATGCTGATAACTTGGACCAGTGATAACAATGCTGGGCGTGGAGACAAGAGGGTGGGTTCTGGAGGTATATTTTCAAGGCAGAATCAACAGAATGATTCTGTTGATTGTCAGAGGAAATATGTGGTGTGAGTGATAGAAAGGAGTCGGGAGTGATTCTAAGCTTTTGCCATGAGTGTTACTGTTTATTGAGTTGGGGACCATGGAAGGGAATCAAGAATTCAATTTTGGACATACTAAGCTAGAAATGCCCATGAGACATCTTAGTGGGACTGTCAAGTGGACAGTTGAACCTGTGATCCTGGAGTTGTCCCATGACTTGATGAGTTGTGGTTTATTAGATATTTATGGGAAAGGAGGAGCTAGAAGAGGAAGAGAAGTTGATGGACAAGAGTATTCACGAGTGGGACAGAGGTTTCAGGAATTGGAAAGTGGCAGGATCCTGTTTTGGGATGGACCCAGGAGAGGAATATGCCATTCCAGTTGTGACGTTGTTGAAGCAGAGAAGGTGTTTTTGGAGAGAAAGGCGTAGTGTGGTGGTAATCACTGGGAGAGCCCACCCTGGGAAGCTTTGGTGTGGTTCTCAAAGGATGGAGAGCGGAGGGAGAGAGAGCGGGCAGGCAGAACTCAAGATTAGCTCTGTGCCAGCACCACAACGGGGTAGAAATCTGGCTGTCACTTGACTTTGTCACAGTGCAAGGCAGTTTTTGCCTGTTCCTTATGCATGAAAGCATTTTTAGGCTATTTAATCAAATTTTTATGCCTCAGGGTGGAATAACAGAGTGGGAAGTGTTGATTTAAATTGTTTTTTCAAGCAAGCATAAATGTCAGAATTTAGGAGAATTGTATGCTGGAAAAAGATTAGTTTATTTTAGAAGGGGGAACTTTTTTCCTACTTTTTCTCATTTGCCTGAAGTATTTGTCATACATAATCATCTTGCCTGCTTTTATAATGTAGGATTTCCATTTACATGAAAATATATATTTCATATTTTTCCCATTAAAATGGCCAGTGTTGATATATTTGGTACTCCTTCCTAGTCTGTTCAGACTTTTAGCCATTGGAAAGAACAGCTATTAAAAGGAACAAGGTTTTGTATTATGATCACTGACTTCTAATGTACAAATAGGGTAGTAGAGGGATCTTCAAGAACTCTAAGGAGATGATTGTTACAGAAAGAGCTTTCTTGTCTTCCCGCTTACCTCCTGTCTAGTAGTTCACTGACAGGTCGACAGAAGAGAAGTGAAGGAAAGTGAGTTAAATCAGTCAGACTCACAACTTTTATCATATGAAACAGAGATCCCCAACCTTCTTGGCACCAGGGACCAGTTTTGTGGAAGAGAGTTTTTCCATGGACTGGGGTTGGGTATGGGAGTGAGATGGTTTGGGGATGATTCAAGCACATTACATTTATTGTGCACTTTATTTCTATTATTATTACATTGTGATACATAATGAAATAGTTATACAACTCACCATAATGTAGAATCAGTAGGGCACCGCTGATCTGACAGGAGGCGAAGCTCAGGCAGTAATGTGAGCGATGGGGAGTTGTAAACAGAGATGTAAATACGATGAAGCTTCTCTAGCTTGCCCACCATTCACCTCCTGCTGTGTGGCCCAGTTCCTAAAAGGCCATAGACCAGAACCAATCTGTGGTCCCGGAGTTAGGGACCCCTGAGATAAAAGACTTGGAATAGAGGGTTTACATCTTGTTTATAGAGAAACCCTGACATCACTTATGGACTCACCAGTCCATCCCTTTCCTGACCTGTGTAAGTAATGAATAGTTGCTGAATAGATAAAATTAGAATTCCTTCCCCAAGCCCTGTTTACAGGCGAGGATCCCTCTGTTGCTGGCTGGTGTTTCCCCTTCTTGCACTTGTTGGAATGGTCCCACTGTCAAAGCTCTTGGGACACTGATCGTCAGCGACTCAATCTTGTCCCCTTTTGTCTCATTATAGTAGCTCCTGTGACTGGGCTGCAGTTCTGTCTTGTGGGTTGGCAGTAGGGAAGAGGACTTCCTTCTGATGTTCGTGCTCAAGCAGCTGTTTCTCCCCAAACACCATTTTCCCCACCCCTCAGCTGGTCCCTCCCTGCTTAGAAGCCAAAATATGCCCAAGTCACTGCTAGACCAAGTTCATCCCATGAAAGTGCAAATGATGGTAATGCCTTTTCCCAGCATCAGCTTTTATCCTCTTTATCAAGAGCTTATTTTGTCATCCTTCTTCCCTTCCCCTATAAATAATCCATTTCCCCCATCAGACTTGCAGAACAGAGGTATGCCCATGTCGTAGGCTTACACTGAGCATTCTTTCAGTGGTTTTTGACTCCCTTGGCCTTTTAGTTCTTTTTTTTTTTTTCCATCCCTATCAGAATCTCCAGACTGAGGGTCATGGAAGGTCAGAGTTAAAACCGATACTGCCTGAGTGCTTCCCATCTGCAAACGGATCTCTGTGCTTTCTGGAGATTGCAGAAGTTTTCCCCGGTCTGCGGTGACTCTTGGCACACTTTTGCTTCACTATTTCCATTTCAAGATTTAGAGGCTCTGGTGATAGGGAAGAACTATAAATAAGAACAATCCCGAGAGTGATAGGAGGAGCTCAGATGGTCCTTAACTTTCTGGTTTAGAATTCCTCAAGACCTATTATAGTGACTTATTTCATTTGACTCAGAATTCCAGGCCTTTAGAGCTGCTTATGTCACTTACAGAAAAGACTCACGGCTGTGGTGTCTGTCAACTCACTGCTTATTGAAATGTCTTTTATTATAAAGCAAAGGGGGGGTGAAGTGGACACTAACTTAATGATAGGTTACACACACACTTAATTGCCCTGAGGGAGTTCGGTTACATGAGTCGTAACAAAATGCTTGAGTTCTCTGCTCTTCTTTTTTTTTTTTTTGACAAGTTCAGCTGTCATTTAACAGATTTTCCTCACAGGAGGTAAACTTGTGCTTTCTAATGAATGCCTTGAGACTAAATTGGTAGGTTGGAATTTAAATGTATTAAAAGAGTTAATTCTTTTAAAAAACTTACTAGTAGATATGCACTACCCACAAAGAGATTTTGAAAATAATCTACTCTGGATGATTAATATGTATTTGTAGTCATGCTGATAGCTTAGTTGAGATATCTGTGATGTAAATATTGATACAACCTCTTTAAACAAGGACTACTATACATATGTGTGTATACGTATATATTCTAAAGTAGAAATATGCCATCTCCGAGGGCATCCAAATTTGGAAGGGCTTTGATATCCAAACAGAATCCTAGGCCTGGGCTTCTATATAGACATCCGAGGCAATGCCCAAGCACTTTTGTATGCCAGCTTTAGCACTTGTCTTCACTGTCCAGAACGTTATTGCTTCCAGCTAATTCATCTTGCTCCTCTTTGCCTCCTTCTTCCTTGTGAGGGTTGAAAAGATCCGTTATACTTAGGAGTGAAAGTCTCGGCAAGTTCACACTACTGATTGTAGAAAGAAAACCACAAGTTTGCTCTTCTACCCTTTCTCTTCATTCCTAGCCTGTGCTAAACCTCTGAGGATCTATAACCCCCTCCTAGGATGGTCTGGAATTCTTCTGGTTTCAGTGGACCAGAGAGAACTGTGGCAGTCAGACCCCCATGCAGTCAAAATGGTAAAAGAATGAACCGGTCAGATCCCTAACCTTTCCCTGTCTTTGCTTTATATGAATCACAGTGATCTTTGAGTGAAAGAATGTAGCTCACCAGTGTCATTTGGGATCTTCTAAAGTAGTAGGAAACTCTGCATTCTTCACACCGACTTGTGGCATACCAGCACATTCCTCTGCGATGAGGTGGAGGAGCGCTGGTGGCCGGCCTGGGATTTGTACGGCTGGGGCGGGGAGCTGCTGTTTAAAAATACATTTAATTATATTCCTTCTCTGCAGTAATATTGATACCATTTTTAGCCCATTACAAATACTGTGATTTTCATTTAAATCATGTCCATTATCTTATTGACCTAGTTTTTATTTTGTAATCAAAATGTTCTATTTCTGGGTAGCTTAGCCCAGAATTTTTTTTTTTTTTAAGGCTATGAACCCTTCCTGGAGTTTGTTCTTCCATATCTGTGTATAGATGGGCTGTCTCTGCGTTCACTGAATTAGAGAAAATGATACTTTCTTGTTCTCTTTCAGGGTGCAGCTTTTCTCTATTTAATTTGGCAGGATACCACAGGACGTCACATCTGGTGACTTTTTTTTGGTGAATGGATGGTGGGAGAGGTGAGAAATTTTACTGGTGTTCAAAACGAGAGGCAGAGGTCTCGATGATCTTTTTCCTTCTCTCCTCACTCTCTGTCTGCTCTTCTGTCCCCTCTCTCTCTCCAGCTTTCTCTTCTTTCTCTTCACTCCTCCCCGTGTGCTGTCAATGTCTTGCAAAGTTGACCTCACTTCAGCTCTCTCTCCACGTGCTTTTGATACCCAGAGAGTCCCGCTTCTTTTAGGTCTTGGCCTTCCCTTTGTTTCTTTCCCTCCTGTTTTCTTCCTGGTCTCCTGCTAACCTTCTCTCTCTTGCGGTCAGCAGTACAAGCCACCCGTCTTCATTTCTCTTCTCTGACTGGAAGCTCATTCTGGAGAGAACCCCTCTGGAGGTGTTCTGGGGGCTCTGTTCCTGGGGCTCATCTTTCACCAGTGTCTGCTAGGGACTTGAGACCCCTGAAGAGCTCTCCTCTTGACCCTCAAAGTTTTCTTTCAGTATTATTTCTCACAGTCCTTGACACAGGATGGTAGTTTGTTTTTTCTCCAGACAATGAACAGAATCATGGAATTTTGGGAATCAGAGTAGCCAGCGGTCTCGTTTTGCCAATCAGGAAGTATATCTGAGAATGGTTTCTACCAGGATTCTAAGGCAATCTAATGGCAGAACCATGGCAACTATGCCATTTCCTGACTCATTTTTGGTGGTGGTGGCGGGCAGGGGAGGGGGGGGTCTCTTCTTATCACCCTCTTCCTTAGCCAGGAAGTCGTGAAGATATTTCGTCTGGCTCCTGTTAGCACTCATTTCTCTCAGTCATCATTAACCTTCTCAAATATTGTTCATCTTGAATGACATTTTAGAGTAACTGAGTCTTAAATGTGTCACTTTCTTGTCAAAAGAATACACTAAAGATGAAGTGCAGTGACAAGAGTCTCCCACTGAGTTGCTGGGGATTTTCTCAGGAATGCTTTTTTGCTCCAGGTCACTTCTGTTGATGTATTCATTCCTAAGAACTGGTAGATGACTATGACATACAATATTCAAGCTTGAACTCCTTCCTGCCTAACTGGAGTCTCTCTGCTAATCAGGAAACCACATTTAAAGCTGTGTCCTGAACTCTGCCCAGCACGTCAGCTTGGCCAGGAAGGACAGGGAATTCCTACTGGTAGTAACCACTGGGGACCAAAGGGGTAACTGGAGGTCAGAAGGAGCTTAGCAGGGAAGATAACAGCACAGGGGACATTCCACCAGCCACTGGTCTCTTCTCTAAATGTTCTCTGTGGTTGAGGTCAGGCAAAACCCAGGATGTCAGCCCCCAAGCTAGTGACACTATAATACGTGTCGTATTTTATGATCTAACAACAATTTTTTTTTTTTAATTCAGGAGGCTCAACATAAGGTTGTTAGCTTTTGTCTTGGGAAGTAAGGATATTAAAAACAGCAATAGTAGAAGTGTCATATAATATTATAGTCTTTTCATAAAAGAAAAGATATCTCAATACTAGAAGTAGAAATAATATAATCTTAAAATAAAGGAGAGTCCTATATACTACACGCATAGAGCTTCCAGAAAAACTCATATTGGGTTGTCCAGATTTTTCCTATTAAACTGCATGCATGTGTGCGAAGTCGCTCAAATCAGGTCCAACTCTTTGTGACCCCATGGACTGCAGCCTGCTAGGCTCCTGTATCCATGGGATTCTCTAGGCAGGGATACTGGAGTGAGTAGCCATTCCCTTCTCTAGGGGGTCTTCCCAACCCAGGGGTCAAACCCATGTCTCCTGCATTGCAGACGGTTTCTTTACTGGCTGAGCCACCAGGGAAGCCCAGGCTAATGTAAATTTTGTTCCAGAAGTGCTAAGCTGTGATATTTGGGAACCGCCAGCCTTCATTCCATGGCTAGTAAACTCCTGTCCTGTCCCCAGGGAGAACACAGAAGAATGCACAAGGAAAATGGCCTGTGACACAGCTCCTCAGTAATAGGAAGTGTTCAGTAAATGGTGTTTATTTTTATTCTCTCTTAGAAGTGAGATGATTCACTAGAATTGGGCTGTTCATTAGAATGACTATTTCAGGTTGGGCTTCAAGGGACACTGCTTTTCTTTGGCTTCTTGTCTTCGTAGCTTCCCTGGTGGCTCAGATGGTAAAGCGTCTGCCTGCAATGTGGGAGACCCAGGTTTGATCCTTGGGCTGGGAAGATCCCCTGGAGAAGGAAATGGCAACCCACTCCAGAACTCTTGCCTGGAAAATTCCACGGACAGAGGAGCCTTGTAGGCTACAGTCCATGGGGTCTCAAAGAGTCGGACATGACTGAGTGACTTCACTTCACTTTTTCGGAGACTGGGGTCTGACCTACAGCTTTGCAGAACTGAAGGTTGATTTGATTAGTTACCTCATGGATGGTCTGGGAGGACTCACACTTCCCAAGTTGGAAGCTAATGGAGGCTAATCCATAAGCAAAAATGCCAGCTCATGACTTTACATGTAGAAGATACACTTTCTCAGAGACCATATCAATGGATCAGTCTGCCCAAGTTCCATGTCCTCTCCGCTGTGGAGGGGAGATGGGACAGATGCTGGTGGAGATGGGGGCGATCCTAGTGTCCACTTTCCTTGGGGAAGACAGACTCAAAGTAATAGGAACTGGCTGACTGAATTTATTCCAGCAAGCTGTAGATGGAGCCCGTTTTATTCACTGCCATTGTTTTCTTTATCTTATGTGGACATTCCTCCTCATTGAGAGGCAGTGAGAGTGGTTAAGTGCAGAAGCTCTGGAGCCAAAATGTCTGGGTGCAGATCCAGGCTTTACCTCTTCGTAGGTGTGTGACACTGGGTAAGTTACTTGACCGCCCTGTGCTTTCATGTTATTATCTGTAAAATGGAGATGTTAATAGAATTTGCTTCATAGGTTTGCTTTGAAGAGGAAATAAATTGATACATGTAAAATGCCTAAAAGTATTTGACATATAATAAATGATCAATACCTATTTATTATTATAATGAATACTATTGAGGAAGCTAGTTTTGTGGTGGACACTGGAGAAATGAATGCAAATCATATGGGCAGAATTGGTTAGATTCTTACACTACAAATGTCTTTATTGTAGAATTCAGCTCTCCCATAACCTTGGGTTTTGGTTTTTACCCTTCACCTCTTCAGTAGATTTTGATGTCATGTCACTCTAAGCTGTTTCTCACCAGTTACATTATGGTGTACTAGTCCCTGCTGATGTGGAGAGATACTTTGATTTGAAGCTGTCAAGTCTTCTCTCCCCAGTGTGTGCCTTTGGAGAGGCTTCTGTTCTTGGTGTGGTGGACTCCTGTCTGGGTCCCTTCCATAGGTCACTTTTCCCTGGACTTTCCCCCTCGAGTGTGAACCTGACTTACCTGGTGATGGTAGCTCTTAATATACGAGACAGACCTGTCTGCTAAGATAGTAAGAGGTGCTGAGATACTTGTAAAGATGTGCTTTAAAATAAGTAGCAAAAATAGTAGTAAAGCTGATTCCATGACTAGCTTTTTATGTGCTTTCTCATATTTTGCCAAGCCCACAGGGCAAGTGACAAATAACCTGATTATTTTCCATTTCTCCGTCTCCTGGAGAAGCTTAACAACTATTTTCCAGGGGGAGCCAGTGCCAAATTGACTGGTATTCAGGATGCCTTTTATAGGAATGCATGCATTCAATCTAATCTATAGATGTGTCTAACACCTGTAGTGTGATCATTTTTCAACTTCCTCACTAAACTTACAGTGACAAATTACAGTTAATATTAGCCATTAAAATATTTTACTATAAAATATTCAAGGTACACTGGCCACTGAAGTAAATCAATCTACCGACCACATATCTGTGATGTAATGAGAAACTAAAACTAATAATCAGCTAATCCTTCTCTCTTTCTTTTGAAGTATAGTTGATTTACAATATTGTGTTAATTTCAGGTATACAGTACAGTGATTCAATTATATATATTCTTTTTCACGTTATTTCCCCTTATGTATGTGTGTAGATATGTGCTCAGTCATGTCCGACTCTGCAATCCCATGAACTGTAGCCCACCAGGCTCCTCTGTCCATGGAATTTTCCAAGCAAGAATACTGGAGTGGGTTGCCATTTCCTACTCCAGGGGATCTTCCCAACCCAGGGATTGAACCTGCGTCTCCTGCATTGGCAGGCAGACATTTTACCACTGGGCTACCTGGGAAGTCTTTCTTTCATAGGTTATTAGAAAATATTGAATATAGGTCCCTGTGCTATCCAGTAGGTCCTTGATGGTTATCTTTATTTATTTATTTTTGCTGTGCCGGTCTTCATTGC
The DNA here is from genome assembly GCA_007570785.1 of Antilocapra americana. Lineage (NCBI taxonomy): Eukaryota > Metazoa > Chordata > Mammalia > Artiodactyla > Antilocapridae > Antilocapra > Antilocapra americana. The sequence goes on along the minus strand of ML664174.1, from coordinate 18,469,660 downwards.
AGCATGCAGGCTCTTAGTTGTGACAGGTGGGATCTAGTTCCCTGATCAGGGATCAAACCCAGGATCCCTCCATTGGGAGTGCAGAATCTTAACCAGTCTCTGTATCAGTTCACAGAGATACTTTTCCTCACTGCTCTAGTGTGTTCCCATCCCTGTAAGCACAGATTTCCTCCCTGACTCCTTTTTTGTTTTCCAAGGTGGCTAGAATTAGCAATGTGATTGGGCCATTGGTCTTACTTGTCATTACCAGTAGAGATGTCAGATGCTGGATTTTCGGAGGGGAAGAGTTGAGATCAGCTGGAAGTGCTATTTCTAGTTTTGTGGTCAAGCTTTTTTTCAGAGTGTTGCAATCTTGCTGTCAAAGTTGTGCTGGTTTCTCTACTAAGGCATGGGCACCAGTCTGTCCTCTGTAGTAGTACAGTGATATAAAATGACCACCAGCTCCTTCCCAGGGAGCAGCTGCACCTGCAGGCCAGGCCCACCATGACAGGAGGTGATAGCGGCAAGAAATTTCATATGAGGATTGTTGAAATTGGTCAACGAAGAGCCAACCTTTTTGCCACCTATCCTTTGGGGGTGAGAATGTCCTCTTTGGGTTCTATTTTGCAGTTCTGTAGATGTGGATATTCTGAAGATTGTTCCGTTCAGCCGAGAAGCCAAGGCTGTGTGGGGTAAAGATACCATTAACATCCCAGCTCAGCTTTACGTTCTAGTATATTGAGGTCAAGAATATTCTTAAATTGAATCCCAAGAAGTAGATGTGAAAGGAACTTAAAGGGAAGGTGTAACTATCAGGCTTTCCAATTCATTAGAAGTTTTAGCCTGGAGCTGCTGCGCTCCCAGACCTCTCAGAGAGACTCAGAGAACCTCCCTCATGGTCCAGATCTGGTCTATATTTTCCTGCCAGACTTCAACCAGCCCCAAAGTTTCAGCCTTCTTTCCTGAGCAAATGACCACCAATTCCCATCACTAGATAGCTCCTATCTCAAGCCTTAGACTCACATATCCAGAAGCTTGTTTGACATTCTGCTCAAGTAGCCATGACTGTCTCACAGTCAGCCTGCCCAACAAGAAGAGGCTCTAGCTCCTACAGCCATGTCTGCCCTCTCCACCATTCACAATGCTCCAAATGAGGGTTATTCTATCTTCACAGAGCTTCTCCAAGGAACTCTTTTCCCAGAATAATGTCCTTACTTTTCACTTTTGAGTCCCACTCCCACATCTTTTAAGATTATTTGTTAGAAGAGAAGTCAGATGGGAATTGGACACAACTGTACACTGTGCAGGAGGTAGAGGATGAGCAGAATTGGGTCCAGTCTGGTGCTTTGAAAGAGATAGCTCTGCATAAGTCGCTTGGCTTTTCTGAGGCTTAGTTTGTGTGCCTGTAAATTGGGGATGCCTCATTCCTAGGGTTCTTGTGAGGGCCTGATACCGTAAGTGAGGGATCAGGCAAGGGAGTATTAATGGGAACCTAGCTGCCATCTTCTCTCCAGCTCTCGTACTGTAGACAGGAGATGTTTAGGATTGCAGCTCCTTGTGGCTGTGACTGGCTCTCAATCCTTTATGTGCCCCGGCACGTGAGAAAGTGCTAATATTTATACAGCACACTGGGGTTACTCAGCTACCCTGGGCCATCCCTGACTGCTCAGGGGATCAGTATCTCCATAGCCTGTGATGCATTTGAGATACATCATGGTTGAGGACTGTCTCATGGTTCACAGGAGACCTGCCACCTTCCCTGGTGGTATCCATTTTTATTAGGGCTATTTTAAACATTTTCTCCAGGGGGTTGCTGCATTTAGTCAGAGACATGATGGAGTGGAGGATACCTAGGAGCCTAGGTCAAGGCTTTACCCATCCTCTTGCTTCACATGAAAGGGTATGTGATCATTGAACATATTGGTGGAGACCTCTACTGGTTGGGGTGCTTACTGGTGCCCTACATTCTCACCAGGCAGGGTCCTGAGACCACTCTTCTGCTCGCTTGGCACAGGATGTGGAGCTGCCGACAATCCTGTGGTTCTCCACACTCTGCATCCCCCAGAGAGGTTGGGCTGCCAAAGGGGAGCCCTGGGAAGTTCGGCCAGGATTTCCTGTGCTGCTGGGATGGCTCCCTGCATTGCTGCAGTGGCTCCCTGAGCTGGGCAGCAAACCATAGGTCACAGACTGCAAATGTGCCACATTTGTTGCTCAATGGAAGGCCCAGACCTCAGGGGTCCGAGTTAATTGATCATACTGGGAAAACGGCTCATTGAAGTTGGACGTAGCAGGATGACGGAGAAGTGACTGAGCTGATTTAGAATGGACTTAATTGAAGTGCCAAGTGGCCTCAAATCCTTTGTGGAAGTAGGCAGGATGTAAATAATAAATCATAAATAAATAAAACTCAAGAGCTAAATAAAGCCCCTTTAAATATATCATCCCTCACAGCTGCATGTATTGCAAAGTGGAACTAGCCAGGATGGACCATTAGGGGCTTTTACTCCCTGACACTGAGACTGGATTCAGCCTCAGATACATTTCGTCCAAAATACTTTTTTCCAAACTCTGTACAGTAGCAATGATGAGTAAAATGATGGACTGAGGTCTGAAGTACTGAACCAAGGCAATTAACCCGATTAATCCAGCTGGAATTTTAGGGACTAAAGTTTTTTATCAAAGGATCTTAAAAAGCAATGTGAAGCTCCATACCTTGTAACATACCATGATAAGTATATGCACTCATATATTTGAGCAAACTCTGGAAGATAGTGAAGGACAGAGGAGCCTGGCATGCTGTATGTAGGTCACAAAGAGTTGGACATGACTTAGCAACTGAACAGTAGACATCTGTATATATGCATATATTTATAATATACCATATTTGTAACTAAAAGGCAGTATATTATCCATAATATATATAGACATATATATATTTTAAAATATATAGCACATATACTTTTATATATAATATACTAGATATTTTTAAGTGTATATATATACGTATATATATCTTTTGTTTTTGGCTGTACCACATGGCTTGTGGGGCTTCCCAGGTAGCACTAGTGGTAAAGAACTCACCTACATTTCAGGAGACATAATGAGACACAGGTTCGATCCCCGGATTACGAAGATCCCCTGGAGGAGGGCCTGGCAACCTACTCCAAGTATTCTTGCCTAGAGAATCCCATGGACAGAAGAGTCTGGCAGGCTACAGTTCACCGGGTCACAAAAAGAGGGACACAACTGAAGTGATTTAACATCCATGCACATGGCTTGTGGGATCTTAGTTCCCTGACCAGGAATCGAACCTGGCACCCCAGCAGTGAAAGCACCAAGTGTTAACCACTGGACCACCAGGGAATTCCCAAAGTCTATGTATTTTTATATAATATATACTTCATATTTAACATGTATGGCACATATACTTTTATATACAATATGCTAGTTTTTTCAGTATATATTTATATATATATATATATACTTTAAAATATTTATATAGTATATGTTGTTGTTGTTCGGTCACTAAGTCATATGCAACTCTTTGCGACCTCATGGACTGTAGCTCTCCAGGCTTCCCTGTCTGTGGGATTTCCCAGGTAAGAATACTCAAGCAGATTGCCATTTCCTTCTCCAGAGGATCTTCCCTACCCAGGGGTTGAACCTGTGTCTCTGCATTGGCAGGGTGATTCTTTACCACTGAGCTACCAGGGTAGTCCATATAGTGTATGGACTTTTATATATTATAGACTATATATTTAAAAGTATCCACGTATCTGTATAATACAAACATGTATACTTCTATAGTTACATAATATACATTCTGTCTTTTCATTTTTCTTTTTGTTTAGCCAAAAGCACAGTTACTTTTTCTTTTTATCCTGTTTACAGCAGTGTTACTTACTGTATCTTATGAGAAGTTTCATCCAATAGTCTAAAAGATAAAAATTAAGCAGACAAAATTGCCCTTCAAAGACTTAGAAAGGCATCAGGTTAGTTGGCCAACCAACCTAGTTGGTTCCTCTATAGGTCCAACCTGGTCATTTTCCCCATCCATTATGGAAATAAATCATTAGCCGTTTCTTTGGTTGAGCCTCAGATGAGGTACAGAGACACTCATTACATGCTCTCAGCCATCAAGTTGCACTCTCTTCCTCTGGCAAGTGCCAGATGTCTGTGGCATGCTGGACTCATCAGCTGTTCTCCTGTGGCCCTCCTCCTTCTTCAGTCAGTTCAGTTAGAAGCCGGTTGAGAGTTGTTTGTTGTCAAACCTGTTTATGCCAGTTGTACTTTTTCCATTGAGGACATGTAGCTAAATATTATGTAAACAGATGATATATGAGTGTGAAAAGGAACAGTGTTTCTATGAAAACTATACTGCTGTCTTGGAAAGACTTGTCAATGATGAATTTGCTTTAAAAAAAAAACAAAAATTGTGGCCAAATTAAGTATAAACAAGATAATTTAAAAAGATTAGGGGGAAATTCATAGAAATCTAGGCAGCTTCCCCAGTCAGATTGCTTTTCAGCTGTTTGGAATTTTTTTCCTCCTTTAAAGACACTAAATTTGAAAATCATAGCAGATTTCTGGTTTATCCAGAAAAGACAATTGGGAATTCCAGACAGTTGGACCCATCATCAAATACAAGGTGTTGCTCCTGTACCAAATTTGTAAATGAGTGTATGCTCATATATTTAAATATCTATGAATAAATGTCAATTGATACATATATATAAATAATGAGAGTATCATTTTTATAATTCCATGCTTTAACCAGTTTTTGTTTTTAGATTGTCAACCCAATCCTAGCTACTATATGTGTACCCAATCCAAGCTACTATACTATACATGTCAGTCCAAGCTACTACATGTGCTGGATTAGAGAACAGTTTTTTTTTTTAGCTACCGCATGTTGTGTAAAATATACATGCCTACTGAGCATGTCAAGATGCTTCTACTATGTGATTTACAAGACAGCTGAGCCAGGCTGAGGAGAGAGCAGACACACACTTCCTTTAGAGTGCTCATCCAAGGACACATGCTAATTGAGGAAAATTGGGGGCTGAACCCTTTGTGCCTGATCTGAAACACATTCACTTTCTCTCTCCCGCCCTCTTTTCCCCTCTTTCTCTCTCCTGTCTCCACTGTCTCTTCTTCTTTCTACCTCTCTCTCCTCTCTCCCTTCGCAAATGTAGTTTAGGTCAAAGAACTCCAAAAGAAGGAAGGGAGAAAACATTTGGAGTTGAACAACATCATATTTCAAACAGCTTGTTCCAAGAAAAATAAACTCTTTGACTTAAAAAAGTTTGAATATATGTTTATTTATGTGAACTCAACAGAAAGAAGAAGGAGAATTCCTTTAAATAAAGAACTTTCATTTATTAAAATGTGGCTTACATTAGATGGTTTAGGAATACACCTGTTTCTCAGGAAGTGAGAGCAGGAGATAGCAAAAGAAATCTTATTTGAAGTCTGCTAAAATTCAGTGTGTTTCAAGTAATATTCTACTCTCTTTGGTCTAAAAAACGGTATGGAAAGACCTCCCTCTGTTTCTGTGCTGTGTCTAGACTCTATCAGAGCACAAACAACTGCAGGAAAAATGTGAGGATGCCTGTGGATTCAGACATGTTAACAGAAGTATCGGAGGACCTCAGGAAGAATAATATTTTACAGTGAGATGGTTGTCGTCTTGAACAATAAAAGCCATATCAGTGTGCTCTAGTTTATGCTGGCGTAGAAGGCTTAAAAATCATAAAGCAGTTGTGATGATTGGGTTCCTGGTCACCCAGGGAATGCGGCTGGCAAAGGCAAGTACACCAGAACATGAACTTCATGGGAAAGCATGAATCCATCCACCTCCAACGAATAAGAGGCTGTCTTTCCTTCCAGTACTGCCTCTTAGAGGTTTGATGTTGATAGATTCTGAAGTATCCTATTCTAGAGCATAAACCAGATGCTCTCAAGATAACGAGGAACAACTGAGAGCTGCCAGGTTAACTAGAAAAGAAATGTTTCTCTCGGCGGTTCTGGACAATAATGCGATTTCATGGCATTTCACCTGGGTGGACTTTTAAGATGGATGGATTTGTCTTTTGCTGCTCGGGGCCTAGGTCCAAGTTTGGAGCAGATGGCAGAAAAGATGGATGGCCCCAGAGATTTCCAGGTGAAATTGGTTGGATTTCCTCAGTCCTCATTAATTCCTGCTTGATGATCATTCATCTCCATCTCTCCAACCCTGCATAATGGGCCCTGGTTTCTGAGGATTTTCTGAGTCTAGAATAGCCAAAATGTGCTGACTAAACTCTGAACAGATTGAGAGAACTCCTCACTGATGTTTCAGGCTTTTGGGAAAAAAGGAGTGTCTCTACCTGAAATCTTATTTTCCTTCTTTGAGTCAGAGTAGATTTTCTTTCCTTGTAATAAGAAGACAAAACTGAGCAGGATGTGAACGCTAAAGCTCAGGGAGTGTATTTAAGAAGCAAGTTGCTTCCACTGTTGTTCAGGTAAAACCTAGCAAAAGAGAGACTTTGGGGTTCTTAGATTAAGTCTGGTGAGAGACTCAAAGCCCTCCATGACTAAGCAAGACGGACAGTTAAAGGGTGCCCCAGGGATGAGATAAGGCTTAAGAAGCAGTGGATGATTGTGAAAAATCCCAGAAGTGTTATTGGCCACTGAGATCAAGAGGAGACCCTTAAGATCCATGGAAGGAGGGACTCAGGGGAGGTACTAGGGGCAGCCATGCTTTGTGGATTTAATTTAAAAACATCTGTGTGAGGTCCTTGATCAATGGCCTGATATTCTCATTCACTTGCATGTTAAGGTAAGCTTACTGACATGATTGTTTTTGTTCATACTGGAAACTCTCCTGCTGACCAGTTTATATTATTATTTTTTTAATTGTGGTTGTTATTATCCCCCATTCAGAGCCAGATGCTTTTGATTTACAAATGGCATATATTGTCAGAGACTGCTAACTAAGCAGACAAAAGATTCCACTTGAGAATTTCTGTGTGATTGACAGAGTGAGCATTAGCCCTTTGGTTGCACATGCATAGGTACCCCACCCTCCCACCCCTGCGTGTTGGAGGAATAGAATATACTAGCAAACTAAAAACTAGCAAATCGCAGGTGCTTAAGACCCTGGAAGAAAGTGCCCGGGAGGTGCACACTTAGTTTTAAGAAAAGCTAAACAAGTGTGGCAATTTCAACAGGCCTTTCCTTCACCTGAGCAAAATGACAATATTTTACTAGTCAACCAAGAGTTAGATCAAGATTTAAACTAAAATCTCACCTTTCACGCAAAGCCTAACCTCAGTAGTTATTAAAAATAAATGGGACTTAAACAGATGTTATTTTATTTCCAATTTCACAGCCTTGTATTTTGCACTGTGGTTTTAGATCTGTTTGTGAAGACTGATGGGGGTAAAAACAGCCTGAGAGACAGCTGGGAGAGGAACAGGCTTTCAAGTCCAAGACAAAGTCCAGGCTCTGGGTTCAGCTGTTACCAGCTCACCAAGTGATCTCAGCCCAATTTCCTCACCTTCAACAGAGAAACAATAATGCTTACTACTGTCTTTTTGCAGGATGCAATGTTATCTATGATTGGCCCTGTTGGTGACTTTGGACTGAGAATTGAGAGTAGAATCCCTGTGTCTTCCTCAGGGACCATGTATGGAGGGTAGGGCTCTGGGGCCAGGAAGGCCATTGGCTTTAATCTCTCGGAGAAGGCAATGGCACCCATTCCAGTACTCTTGCCTGGAAAATCCCATGGAAGGAGGAGCCTGGTAGGCTGCATTCCATGGGGTCACGAAGAGTTGGACACAACTGAGCGACTTCACTTTCACTTTTCACTTTCATGCACTGGAGAAGGAAATGGCAACCCACTCCAGTGTTCTTGCCTGGAGACTCCCAGGAACAGGGGAGCCTGGTGGGCTGCCGTCTATGGGGTCGCACAGAGTCGGACACGGCTGAAGGGATTTAGCAGCAGTCTCCACAGCAGCTGCAGTGTCACTGCCTGGGGGCATTCTGATTGCAGAGTCTAGGAGGTGCCTGCCATGTCTCCACATCTCCTGGGTGACCCTCTTTCTTTGTCATCTTCTCCCAGAGCACTGTGCTGACAACTTGGAGGAATTCTCTGTGGCCACCGTCTTTCTTGCTGCTGTTTGTTTCATCAGTAATTGGGACTTACAAGTGAATGGACTTCCATGGTAGCTCAGACAGTAAAGAGTCTGCCTGAAATGCAGGAGACCCAGGTTCAATCCCTGGGTCAGGAAAATCCTCTAGAGAAAGAAATGGCAACCCACTCCAGTGTTCTTGCCTGGAGAATCCCGTGGACAGAGGAGTCGGGCAGGCTACAGTCAGTGCGGCTGCAAAGAGTTGGACATGACTGAGCGACTAACACTTTTCCTTTCTAGGTGAATAGTAATTCTCTACTGACAGTTTTTTCTCACATCCATCACTTTATTTTCTAGGTAACATTTACTAAGTCCTTAAAGGTGCAGGCACTGTGCTGACACTTCATGCTATCATTTTGTTAACAGGAGAGAGCTGTGGATCAGAGAGGCCAAGAGAGCTGCCCCATGGGCTCCCCCTCCCACCAGGGGCTGCAGAGCCCGCCTCCCCTGCCTTCTCCTGCCTCCCTTCCCCGTGCGGTTGTCCTCCAACTGTACTCTCTCCACTCGGCTCCCTCCTTCGGCCATCAGCAGATGTACCTCCCCATACCTCAGACAGTATTTCCTCTTCAAAAACTAGCGCTGGTCTTCTCACGCAGCAGCCCTCTCTAAGCTGACCTCGTATGTCATCTCTCCCGCTCTTCCCAAACCTGTTCTCAGCTGCGGCCGATATGTTCCGTTTCCTAGCTCCCAAAGACTCTGGTGCTTCTGCACAGGACCCCTCCTCCAGAGGAAGCAGCCTCCCCACATCTCTGTCTCCCACCCTCCTCCCCATCCTTCAGGGCCTAGCACACATTGGCAGCCTGTGCTGCCTTCTGAGACTGACCCGAAGGACCATTTATCAGCCAGAGTGTTGGCCAGGCTGCTGATCTGTAGCTATGACCTGGATCACTGCTGTAAGTTAATTACTATGAAACTCTCCAAACACAGCTCCATACCTTCTTCCCTATAGTCTATTCATTATAGGAGACTTAGTCCAGGAACTGTTAAGGAATACAGCAAAGTGAAAAAGTGAAAGTGTTAGTTGCTCTGTTGTGTCTGACTCTTTATGACCTCATGGACTGCAGCCCACCAGGCTTCTCTGTCCATGGGATTTCCCAGGCAAGAATACTGGAGTGGGTAACCATTTCCTTCTCCAGGGGATTTTCCTGACCCAGGGAACAAACCCAGGTCTCCTGCATTGCAGGCAGATTCTCTGAGCCATCAGGGAAGCCCATTAAGGAGTATACCTTACCCCAACGTGGAGTTGGTTAGAGAGGGGAAGGTTACCACTTTCTCCCCGAGGCTCCTTCCACAACAAGTGCTTTCCATGGGTTGCTCCCTTAAAGGAAAAAGTCATAGACTCGAAATCACCACAACTGCAAATGAGTGGTTTATCTGTCAAGTTTGGCTGAAACCAGCTGATGAAGAGTATTTAATGGAGGCTTTTATCCTGAGAAGCAACTCTTTTATTTAGCCCACTGTTAATGTGGTTGGTTTTTTAACTTGGCCCTCAGTGGCTGTTAGCTTTTCTGCTTGTGACAGCATCACTTTTCTGTTGGGCACAGAAAGTCTAACGGAAACGTGCTGTGAGCTGTAGAGCACATTAGAGGAAGTGGTCATCACTTACGACCATGGAAACATGAATTTGTAAGCATTTACGGGACACTTTGCACCAGGAATCCTGAAGTGAACAGAACACTGTTGCAGATTTGAGGAATCAGCATAGAATCATGTTTAAGTATCTGCTGCATTTTGAAGAATTCCCTCCTGACCCCGCCCCTGCAGGGTGAAAAGCCTTGCTCTTCCTGTACGGAGAAAAATAGTTGTTTACACCCCAGACCACTAACATGTTTTTGTGGTGATGTTCTGAACGCATTGAGTATTTGTTGTGGCCCAACTAAGACAACTTTATAGTTTAATGAAAAGTGATTTATTCCTTCTTCTAAACAAAACATTTAGTTCTCTCTCTGACTCTTTGACTCCAAACAAGTCTGTCTGGCCCCATCCCTTGCCCCCTACTCCCATGCACAGTCCCGCCCTCTTGTAGATGTCATAGTACATTTCTGTGACTATGATCCTGTCTGTTCCTAGTAATTAAGGGCTCTCTGAGCAATGTGAAAGTAGGTTACTGTTCATCTGGTTTCTTGCAAGAACTGTGCATGTGTGAGGGTCATTTTTCACCTAGAAGACTAAACCACAGAGAGTCCAGGAAGTAAGGAAGGAATGGGCCAGGTGACTGCTTTTCTTCACTCCTACAGGACTCCATAGAGCCCAGATTGACCCTCAGGGGAGCAGAACTGGGTTCACAACTCTGTGCTGTATGTTTTAACAGCTCATGACCTTGGCAGAAAGAGTTAGCTTTTCTGAATCTCAGTTCCCATTTATGAAATAAGGATGATAAGGCCTGGATGCAAGGTTAATGAAAGGATTGCAAATATCAGGTAGAAGGTGCCTAGCACAGGCATGAGATAATTGATAGTAGTTTTGATGTTGTTTTGCTGGTCTTGTCATAATTATCATTACCACTGCTTCTGTAAGTAGCTGGGTAGATGGGAAGAACAAAGGGGGATTTGACGGCTGATGCCACCTATGCATATAGCACACAGATTTAATCTTTAAAACTACCTGCCTTCCCTACACAGCAGCTAAGATTGCTCCAAAAACAATCAAAGTAAACATAAAAATCCAGGTCACATAGGGATGAAAACAAAGATCGAGGTGTTTCCTCACTCTAGCAGAGGATCCCTTAGCTGAGTGGGTTCCTTCTTCCTTCCTTGTCTGCATTCTTCTACCTATAAACAAATATTGACAGACACCTACAGAGCTCATGCCTAGCTCAGGGGTGAGCGTAGGGGCCAACGTTGAATCAGATGTGGATTCAGTCCTCAAGGATCCTACCTGCTACCAGGAAAGGGGAAATGCCCATAAACATCTTGAAAGTTAGGAAGAAAATGGTAGGATCGTTAAGAGAGATACCACTAATGTATGTTAAGTCACTTCAGTCATGTCCAACTCCTTGCAACCCTCTGGACTGCAGCCCACCAGGCTTCTCTGTCCCTGGGATTTTCCAGGCAAGAATACTGGAGTGAATTGCCATACCCTCCTCCAGGGGAATTTCCCGACACAGGGATCAAACCCACATCTTCTATGTCTCCCGCATTGGCAGGTGGGTTCTTTACCACAGGTGCCACCTGGGAAGCCCACTAAAGGGCTGTGGAATTTAGGAGGAGAGCAGTTTTAGCTGGAGTTGGAACACGCAGGTTTTATGAAAGAGGCGGCCTAGCATAGTCATTAAAAGGATAGGTTCTGTAGTTGGACCTCCAGGTTTGAACTCTGGCCTTTTGCTGCTTGGTTGCAGTTCTTTGGGTACCAGGCTAGATCATGTCTCTGTGCCTCTACTTCCTCATCTTTAAAATGGGGATAATGATAGTACCTAACTCTCAGAGGTGTTGTAAGGATGAAGTGAGACGTGAAACGCTTAGTACTGTGCCTGTCACGCAGTGAATGCTCTGTCAGTGTTTGTTAAATAAATTTGCTGGAGGACAGGTATAGATTTCACCTTTCATGCCAAGGTGGGTGATGTTTTTCCACATATGGAGGGTCACGTGAGCCAATGTGGAGTCCACACTGAAACAGAGGGGAAAGGTGGGGAAGATGGGAGAGGTGGGGAAGGCAGCTTGGGAAGTGACTTGGGCCCGGCAAGGGAGTCTTGAATGTCAGGCCAGAAACTTTGGACTTGACGAAAATGTGACATGTACTCAGTCTTCTAGAATTGCATGTGTGTAAAGCCAGAATCTGAACCTGTCTGAGGGAAGGTCTCCACATCTCAGTTCCAGTGAACATGGCAAGGAACCCGATGCCAGGAGGCATGAAATCGAAGCCTGGATTATCAGGGCTCAACACGTAGGCTTGAATTGACACCTCAGCTAAGATGTGCAGTGGAGCCCCAGCAGGAAGCTAATCTTGGGGACAAAGAGATGGGAGGTGCAGAGGCATGAGTAGGGGGGACAGGACCTGTCGCACACTGCCCCCATCTACTGCTTCCTTCTCAGGTTACAGATTTTTTTTCTTTAGGGTTTAGCCAGCTGTTTTGTTGTTGTCTTCATTTGTTCTTTTATTTCTTTTAAGCCTCAGGATGTATGCAGTCATCCTTGCTCTTTGTGCTAGGGTGGCAGGGAGGTGGAGATGATCAAAACCTATCACAGGGGACTTCGTTTTCAGTCATCTGTGGGTGTCACACTTTGTGCGGGCGTGGAAGCTGTCGCAGTCTGCCCGCTCCTCTCCACACTCATGGCTGCATCAGTAGGACTTCGGAAAGGGCTGTGGGAAGTCGTAGGGCCCCGGAGAGGACGCCTGTCATCTTGGGATTTGTTTTTAAGTGAAAAATTGGAGGGTTGGAATGCCTTAGGTTTGATTTGCTTTCAACTTCAGCTGTGTAAAGGCTACATTCAATTTTTAAGAAAACAGCCAGTCACCAGAGGACAAAATAGTCAGTCCTCGTGTCCCTGGGCTCCCCAACCTCTGATTCCAATCTGAGGATGCAGAACCATGGATAGGAGCACCAATTTTTTAAGTGTTACAGGGATGTGCAAGCAGTTCCTAAGACTACGTGCAGGTCATTTTTAATTATTTTTGGAACAGAGTAGCACACGATCCATCTCTATATGTACCAAATCAAGATCAATTACCATAAAGTCTGTCTGTAACATGGGAACAATCAAATGATTGAGTGCAACTTTGAAGTCATTTGTGGCCCTGAGACCCGCTATGCATCTTCCCATAGTGACTGAGAGTGGAATAGCACCTATTTAGCAGTTGGAAGAGAGATCTTCTGGCTCAGGCCGCATTCTACCTGCAGCCCAGGGCTACCTGAGGAGATTGAGAGTGATTTCCAGGGGGCTGCCTGGGGCCCTGGCTCAAAGGTTCCCATGCCAGCTAGGAAGGTAGACTCAAAGGGCATGTTCTAGAATGACTGGGAGTGTTTGTTGATGTGGGCTTTGAAGGCATTTTTTCCAGCCTCCATCAATGGCTCTTTATTCAAATCATTGTATTCTGGTCTTAGAAACCACTACTTATCTATTACATCCTTGCACAAGAGTGACATCTGCCCCTAGCTGTCTGACAGCCAAGACACATCAACTTGAGTGGGAGCAACGCATGTCCAAAGGCAGAATTTGAGTCTTTAAAACTTAGGCCTAAGTGGCCAGACTAATACATTATGTCAGAAACTGTGAGGTCATATAAACATTCAGGCTCCTACCTTGAACCCAAAGTCGTCTTTATGTGGTGCTTCAAAGTTAGAGAACAATACAGGCAAGAGAGTCTCGCTCAGGATCCATGAAGAGATAATGGCCGTCTTGTTCTTGACCGAGTGTTTTGTGCCGGTGTCAGCGGAGCAGGCTGCCTGTTGCTCTTAGCACTTGAAGTTTGGACTGGTTTCATTTACCCTCTCAGTCTGCTTAGAAGGAATGTTTTGAAAGTCCCCTGAGTCCCCACCTGCTGTCAGGGTGCCAAGGTACCCCTGGGGGAAGCTCTACAGTGGGGCCGGGGGCCCCCGGGTTGAGAGTGGGTGGCTCTGTGGCCCTTGGGAGGAAGCAGTGGCTTCCCCCACCACCCCAACCCAGCAACCCTACTGCTCTGTTGTGCAGGGCCCTTTGGCAGCTGAGTCTAAGAAGAAATAGTATATAACACTTCTCTCTGATCATCATTTTGGCTGAGCTGAAGATGGATCAGATTTCACCCTTAAATAACTGTCTTCTGTCTGTGTAAACAGTCCCAGCCATTAGTCTTCACCTTCAAACCTCAGCCCATGGATCTGGATTGGTTCTTCTTCAGACCTTAACTCTGGGGACCACTCTTGTCTGCCTTCTGAAGCCTCCATTGCCTCTATCTGAGCGAGCAGCCTAATCTCCAAGTCTTAAAAAATCATGCTTGGAGCACATACAGTCAAGTGGGGGAGGTGTGTGAGAAATCCATTTACTTCTCCCCACTGTGACCTCAATCCATTTTAACATCCCACTTCCATCCAAAAAGGAATACCAAAATATTAAAGCATGACGTTTGTGTTCTTTTCAAGGGGAAGAAGAGGTTATGCAGAGGCAGCCTGTGTCCCTGCAGAATATGGGTGAGAACCTGGCAAGGGGTTTGTCTTGTTTAAGAAGTTAATATATTCAGTGGCAGCAAAGTTGCTGCTGAGTCAATCCATTCCATGTTGATGGAGAGAAGGGCAGGAGTTGTGCTGCTCTTCCAAGTTACTTTTTGGATATAAATTTTCTAAGAAAGTAAGAATGCAACAGCAGCTTGCTTAAAACCTGACCTCTTCAGCTTGCCCAAGAATTTAGAGAAACAAAAGAGAAGGCAGTGGGTAATGGATTCTGTTCTCCAAAGGCCCATTCTGATGCTGAGCAGATCCTGGCTTGGTTTCTACCTTACAGGTGTTTAGTCGCTACGGCAGGAGGGCACAGATGGAGTCTCCCTTTCTGCAGCGATCTTTAAATGTCAAAACCATGAGAAGGAAACCCACTGACACATTGTCACCGTGACTGTGCAGTGTATCCCTTAGAGTCCATGTAGCCACGCCCCCACCAAATGACACCCAAATCAATGGGATGGGGAGAGATTTTAAAAGAAGGCCCAGAAGCGCCTACCAGGGACGAGCAGTTTCTACACAAGAAGTCACGGGGCCTTCCTGAAATGTTTGCTGAGGCCTAACCTTTAAACATATTCCTTAGCCATGCATTGGGTCTGATTAAGCAATAGGGTAAGAACATGAGAATTCATGTTTCAGTAGCGGAGAGCTTTAGAATCTTGTTTGTTACCAAATATAAAATTTAGGAACTCAGTGATTTAATCAAAAAGCTTGCTTCTGGTAGCAAATCAATTGAGCTGTCGTATCCAATTAAGTTTGAGCAAGTTTTATCTGGCAGGGATATTTACCAGCCATGATTCCCCCAACACGGTATGTGCTCACTAAATTTATAAAGTGAGGCTTGAGTCACCCTGTAATATGAACGAGGTCACCTTAATTAGCCTGTTTTAAGACTGTGGCTATGGGGCCATCAGAGCCCAGGGAACAAGCGAGTAGCCTGTTAGGAAGAAGATCTCATGAGAGAGATTCCTCCCTTGCATGGTTTAGAAAATTCAGTCCTTCAGTGAGTGTCTTGCTCAGGCACAAACCTTAACCTAAATATAGAGGGCTAAAAAAGAATCCTTCCATGGTAGGGCTCCCTTAAATTAGCTCAGCTAATCTATTCATCTGTGTGTACTGACTCGTGCCTCAGCATTGGAGGCCAAATCCAAAAAAAGAAAAAGCAAGCCTGTGGCTCAGTCCTAGGAAAGATGCAGAGCAATTGAGTCTAAACCTGGACAAAGAAGCCCCTGAATACCACAGCAGGTCCTTGTTAGAAAAGAGATCCACTGACTCACCACCATCACCCTTGTTCATTAACTGCACATTTTGGCTTTTCAAGTGCTTTTGGCATAGTCATAATTCTCTGTTTCTTGTGATTCTTCTCAGTTCCTAAACCATCTTACAGTCCAGGTTCAAAACTTAAGATCAGAAGTTCTGGAAAGATGTTAGTCATGGATGCTTTTTGTACTTTCAATATTTCTGCCTTGCTGGGCTTCCCAAAGTATACTCAAAGAAAATTTTTCTTAATAGATAGCCAGGATAACGAGGTTCTAGGTCTTTATCTCTTATACCTAGGAAGCTATTTTCAAGAAAGAAGATGGCTAAAGAGATCTGAACTCCAATTTCCTTACCCAGAATGGCAAGAGGGAGCATGCCAGGATGTAAAAGAGGTCCCCATGGTCTAGAGCCTTGCATTACGCATTTTGCTTCCCACTGAGCCAGAGGTCTGTGTGTACCTGCTGAAACACTGCACACGTCCTGCTAGAATTCTGGCCATTTTGTTACCTGACTTGTTCCATTTCTCTGTGAAAGTCAGCTAGTGGAAGACACTTAAAGAAGAAAGTCAGGACAAGAGAAGGTGTTTGGAAGAGGTCAAAAGGTGTGTGTGAAAGGGGCCATGGAATTGCTCCTGAGACGCTCTTGGTGGTCATAGTGGTTTTTAGCACGTTGTAGTGTTTGGGTAGCCATTGGAGTCATGGTATTAGAATCTTGATAACTGGATGGATCTATGCTTTCGGCAGTCTTCGGAGAAATACATTTTATGAATGTTTCTATTTAAAGAGAACAAACCAATAACCAAAAAATGCCATTCTTATTACCCTCCCTCTCCCACACACATAGTATTCTGATGTGGTTTATTCCTGAACCTGACTCATTCAGCTCTTCTGGAAGTTGTCAGTATGTATGCCTGCTTAATGGAGAAAATCAGTGCAATGCCCAGGCATCACGCCATGACTCATTCCTGGCATTTCAGGAGCTTTGTGATGGAAATCATTGTTCCAAGCTACGGTTCTTACCAAGTGGATGTGTGAGTATTAATGGAACAAAGCAAGGTCTCTGCTATTCTAGCGTAACTCTCTTGCCACAGATTCAGTGTCTGCTTATGAAGTGGAGATTCCTCTTCATAACCCACGCCTGCTTGAATACCACAATATTGTTTTAATTAGTCTTTTAAAGCACAGTCAAATATTTGGCTTCAGTGAAAGGAGGAAATTCTCATATGTTGGAACTGTTTGGTTGAAAGGACATTTTTGTCTACTGAATTCATCTCCTGGGGTTTACACTAGTTTCTGAACTCTTTTTGTAATGACTTGCAGCCAAATCTCATTCATTCATTCTCTCTATCCCTGTGACTCTGTTTACCTATCTATCAATAATAGGTATGTGTGCATGCAGCACATATGTGTCTGTATATATATACATATATTTATACATATTTATTTACATATATGCATATATATAGCATACAGTCTACTGGGAGAACATGGATAATTGAAATCCTGGATAATCCCAATCTTTTATTTTACATTCTGCTTGACCCAGACTTCTCCCTCAGGTTTTTCAAGTCTCATTCCCCTTTCTTTGTACTGTGTAACATGTAGAAGTAGTTGAAAATACAGGAGATAGGCAGCAGGAAGAAGTGGGGGAAACAAGGAAGACAGACATTCGAATGCTTATTTTTTATTAACTTGGGTTTGAATTTGTGTCTGACAGCTGGTAGGACATTGTGGAAACTCACAGATAAGCCACTTTCCCATCATCATGGAGACAGGGACTGAAGGTCAAATATCTAAAGGTGGCATTTGGTGATTCTTATATGTCTGTAGTCCATTGGACCAGGAATCTTTGGGAGCTGCCAATTGGAAAGTAGATATTTAGAAGGTATTTTCAGCCACAGAAGAGAATGAGCAATATACCTTATAACTCAGCCATTTTATTCTGATCTTGTCTTCTCTAACAATAATAGCTCCCTGCTACATGCTCTTAAAACACAAGTGCTAATATTATGAGAAATGAATTACATGAGAAACAGTTCCATCTTTTCTAAGAGTGCTAAGACTAAAAATGTGCAACCAAGAGCATTTCAACTTTCTTCCCTTTCCAGACAATGCAGGGTCCTAGGCGAAGACTGGATTGCAGAGGGTACCTTGAGGTCTGAGCACGAGTGAAGTTTATAGGAGTGGAGAACTTTACAAGGACGTTCAAAGTGAATGCCTTATCATTACACTTTGTGCTGAGTCTTTAGATGCACAAATCATGTTGGCCATGTCATTCTTTTGTCTTAAAAAAATTTTTTTTTACTATTTATTTTTATTTATTTGGGTGCACTGGGTCTTAGTTGCAGCATGTGGAATCTTCTGTCTTCCTTGTGGTACTCAAGATGTTGAGTTGTGGCAGGATTTCTAGCTGAGGCATGCAAACTCTTCGTTGTGGCCTGTGGGATCTAGTTCCCCGACCAGGGGTCAAATTTTCAGAAGTGGCTGATGATGGAAGAGTATTGATGTTATGAGGAAACTGAGGCACAAGAGATTTCATTCCTGGACTTAAAACCTAGGACTATGTCCCTGAAGTCCTGTCTGCGGTTGTAAACAACTCTGAACCAAACCGTTTCGTGTTGCAGGTTTCCACTCGGTTATGCTTCCATCTGCTTCTCCTTCCCAGATCCACCCATCTCTCAGAAGGTGCGAAGGGAAATATGTCTTTCTGTTTGGCAACCTTTAGGATCTGATGAGAGGATCTTGCCTGGGGCCTGAGGTAGAGGAGACAGGATGTGATCTGGAATATACGGAGGCAGAGGTGATGGGACTGGTGTGTATGTCCAGAGAAGTTGCAGCGTGTGTGTTCAGAGTCTCGCTGGTTCCCTTGTGTGTGTATTGTTCCACGGCCCTTCACCATCATTCATTCCTGTGCTGTTTGGTGGGAAATCTCACCAGCATGCCTGACATCATTGTGTATTTCATTATACAGAAATCTTTTCTTAGGCTTCGTGGAGCTATAGAATAAGAACTATGCAAGTGAAAAAGTAACAGTCTTAAAACAACTGCCAGATTTTCTGTCTGAAAAAAAAGTTACTTCTCAGAAAATAAAACTTCATAAGACAATGCAAGGCAAACTGGGCCTTAATAACTACTACTCTCTTTTAAATGCATCTGCCATGGAGCCTCGAATTGCCAAGGCAGTTCAATTTTTAGGTCTGTGACTGAGAGACTTGGATTGTATTTGTCTTTGGGCTGTGAGCAGAGGTGAGGTTTAGGATTGTAATGTGGGTATTGAGGCCTTTTCAGTGTATGATTACTTTTTGATAGGTTTATTTTAAGGGCTCAGACAGCAGAGAATCTGCCTGCAATGCAGGAGACCCTGGATTGGAAAGATCCCTGGGGAAGGGCATGGAAACACACTCTAGTATTCTTGCTGGGAGAATTCCATGGACAGAGGAGCCTGGTGAGCTATAGTCCATGGGGTCACAATGACTCGGACATAACTGAGTGACTAACACACTAACTAAATTAAGTTACCTAAATTTAGCCACATTTACTAAATAAACTTTTCTGGAAAATTGAGAAGTGACTTAGTTGAAACCAGATCCAGAAATTTCTGTTCCAACACATTTTTCAGTTCATTATGTTGAAGTTTTAAGAAAATTCAAAGTACCCAGCATTGTGTATGTGTGCGAAATCATTTCAGTCGTGTCTATTCTTTGTGACCCCATGGACGGTAGCCCGCTGGGCTCCTCTGTCTATAGGATTCTCCAAGCAAGAATAGTGGAATGGGTTGCCATGCCATCCTCCAGGCAATCTTCCCAACCCAGAGGTTAAACCTGCAGCTCTTATCGCTTCTGCATTGGCAGGAGGGTTCGTTACAACTAGCAACACCTGGAAAGCCCAGCTAGCATCACTGGGACCTAATGTAACACTTTATATTTTTACTTTTTTTTTTTTTACTTCAAAAACTTGTTGCCATGTTGAGTAAAATAAATCTCATGCTTTTAGTGGCTAAGTAATATTCCATCGTATATATGTACCACATCTTCTTTATGCATTCCTCCATGGATATCTAGGTTGCTTCCTTATCTCGGCTACTGTAAATACTGCTGTAGTGAACATCGGGTGTGTGTATCCTTTCAGACCATGTTTTTCTCAGGAATGAGACTGCAGGATCATATGGTAGCTCTATTTTTAGTTTTTTTAGGGAGCTTCCATACTGTTCTCCAAAGTAGCTGTACCAATTTACATTCCCACTAACAGTGTAGGAGAGTACCCTTCTCTCCACACCCTCTAATTTACAAAACAGACTTACAGACTGAGAATGAACTTATGGTTACCTAGGGGGAAGGATGGAGGGGAGGTATAGTTAGGGAATTTGAGATTGACGTATATGGTGCTATGTTTAAAATAGATAACCAACAAGAATCAACTGTATAGCACAGGGAACTATTTTCAATATTATGTAACAACCTAAATGGGATAAGAATTTGAAAAAAATAGACACATGTATATTTATAACTGAATCACTTTGCTGAACACCTGAAACTAACACAACATTGTTAATCAACTATGCTGCAATATAAAATAAAAAATTTAAAAAAAGAAACCTCAGGCTTTTAATCTCAGTGGACGCTGCCAGCAAGTATTGTTATTGTTAGATAATCATAATGGTATGTTCTGGAGGCTCTTCTCCCCTTACCGACACACCCAACCCGCTCACACCCTGCCAGCAGAGCCAGAAAAGAGACTAAAGCAGTGTCTTATTTGCTTTTATAATCCGACTCTTCGATTGCGTTGGAGACATGCTGGGATCTGTGATACTATTAAATTTCTAATGTCCATCCAGGACATGTAGATGCATTTGTAAGAAGAACTAAGAAAACAGTGAATGGGTCAGGCCGAGCAGACCTTCATCCAGTGAGCCTTAGCGGAGGCTCACAGTGAGAGGGCAGAGGACCGCAGCGCTGGGCTGAAAGGCCAGGTCTAGGGTGCTCAGAAGGCCTGGATGAGGTGTGTTGTTTCACCTCCACCAGCCTTGACTTCCTCACGACCTGCCCAGTCACACTTGTTTTGAGAATAAGATGTGATAATGTTCAGAAAGAGATTTTGCAAACTTTTAAAAAAGTCCTCAACAGATGTTGGATAGCAATAACCAGAGGTTGAGTAGGTTATTGTGTGTGTGTACTGATCATTATGTGTGGGGGACACTGCTGACTCTGGAAAAGTTTTTAAGCACTGTTTGATGAGGCCCCAGGTGAAAAATATTCAGGGAGATCAGTTCGGCAGTTTTTTTATGTTTAAACAAAGTAGGAATTGGAAATCTCCCCAAAGACAAGTAGTAAAAGTAAGCTGTGACAGGCCATAGATGCTGGAAAGATTTATGCTTGATGCCATACCCCACTTTAAGAAGAAATGCAGAAATAAAAATTTAAAAATAAGAATAAAGGATAATAAAATAAAGAAGAAATGCAGAGCTCCTGAAGAAAGCTCCTATGAGTACAATGTTTGGTCATGTGACTGCCCCCACTGGGAGTGCAGGGGTAAATACTGGGAACACATCTGAAGTGGATTTCCCATTAAAGGGGTGTATGTGGTTCAGGAATCCTTAGGTGAAGACGGAGCCCTGTTGTTTGAGGTCATGGGGTGTCTGCTGCCTGCAGGGAAGACTCTTGAGGTTTGAGTTTATAGGGGGAGATGTCTGTAAGGTGTCCTTAGTCCCAGGGCTCAGGGAGCAGCAGAAATACCTGAGGCTTGTTGGGTTCCCTTAATCACATTTGCTCTCCTCTGTGACCACTCCATCTCCCCAGGCCGGATCTGTACAGGAGAGAATCGCAGAAAATATTGGGCTGGCCAAAAAGTTCATTTGAGTTTTCCCATAAGAGGGTACAGAAAAACACGAACAAACTTTTTGGCCAACCCAGCAGAATAAGGCGGTTTCCTAGGGGCTGCTGAGCACTGGTACCAATGGTAACCAAGGGACACACACCATACGTGGACCCCTAAGGCTCAACTAGAGCCCCTCCCAGCACACATTCCCCATGAAGATTCAGCTTGAAAATTTCTCTGACATTTCCCGACTCCCAGTGACCCTGTTGATTAGTGTTTACTGACCATCACTTGTATTTTAAGCATTTACTTTTGTCCCCAAAAGTCTTGAAGACAGAGTTTCTCAGCACACAGTCAACAAGCCATGATGCCCAGCTCCAGATCAGTACTCTGACTGTGGCTGCATTCTTCAAAAGATAAGTAAAAAAGATAATGTGATGGAGAATACACATGTGCCAAATTAAAGCATAAAAGGAAATAAACTAAGAGCAAATTCCTACTCGACTAACAGGACAGCCCAGTCCTATTTTTCAGGCATTCAGTGACTTCTGTTTAAGCAGTGCTGCCTCATACATAGGCCTGGCCCGTCGGAAAGGAAGGAAATGAATGAACAAGGGAAAGCATTTTCAGCATTGCTGGCTACCCGGATCGCCAAGCCTATGTTCCTGGCACCCAGTGTATTGTTTTCTTCCGTTGTCAGCCACCATGCAGTGCTGTTAGAGGTGGGCTTTGCCTGGGGCAGCTGTGTACCCAAGTGATCACACTGTGCTTGGTTCTCCAAGGACAGAAGTATATGCTGATGCTCTGGCCTTTATGGGCTCAGACTCTGGAACACTGAGAGAGAGACATCTTCTCTTGGAGTCACAGGTATATCCTTCCTGGGGTACCCCTGATGGGAATGGAATAGCAGGTAGATGGCATCTGATTCTAGGATACTATAGGTTTGCCCTAAAACCTAGGCACCAGTGGCTGTCAGGCAGAACAAAGTCCATGCTAGGACCATGCCAGAGTCAGGGAAACCCCCATTTCTGTCTAGGAAGACCCCCGGGGGTAGTGGTGATGCCTGAGCCCAACACAGTCACACCACGGTTTCCCAGATTCTCTACTAAAAGGGCTCATTCTGTGAGAGGTTGAAGAATGCCAATGGGAGGCTGAGCATGAGATGGGGAATCCAGAATAACCTCTCCTCTATCAGCTTCATAAACTTCTGTGATTGTTCCACTGAGAATCGCTTCTCAGCTTGATTTATTCCTATATCAGAGGCTGCCGCACATACAAACTCCTCCTCTTCCCAGCAGAGCTCCTAAAGCAGTCCTCTGTCTGCACAGTTTTAATCAGAAATTTTAGATGCCTTCCTGCAGACTGCCTGTTTCATGAAGCGGGAAACACAGGAGTCTTTTTGAAAGGATTGTTCAAGTGATCATTTGAGCCCAAAAGAAATAACCTTTTTATTCTTTAATGCAAAAGGTTTTTTCCAGCCACCTGGATGGAGTCTAATTTGTTCCACACAGGAGAATGGGAGACACGTCTCCAGGTATACCCAGATGTGCACAGCTCTGAGTAAGAGGGGATAGAGGAGATCTTCTCTATGGAAGCCCCAAGGCCACTAGACTCACAGAGAGGGGATTTTTCAAATCCTGTCATTTGAAACTCCAGGCAAATGATTGGCATAGAAAACAGAGTGTTCCAAAGTCAACCCGTCATTGGCTCTGATTTTAATAGAAGATCAGGAGTCAAGAAAAGTTAGAAGGTAGAGATTTTAAAGTCAGACCTGGTTTTAATTTCTGTGTGGTTATTCGAAGCAGTCAGAGGAGCTCCCTTCCCCTCAATAACCCCGTCCCAGGCATAAAACCGCTCACCCGGTACAAAAGACAAATTGACTTTTTTTAAAGGTGCCACCTTAAGGGTCATTAATTTCGTAAATTAACTGACATTCCTAGAAAAGCTCCATGGCTTGTGCCAGTAAATATTTACCCAGCTAGTGACACTTCAAATGGCACCCCAAAATCCCTGGTCCACTTCCAAAGGGTGAGCAGTTTACTTTCAGGAAATGGATTACTCACTTGTGGAATCAGACCAACACCCGGGCTGCTAGGTTTCAACATACTTTAAAATCCAAAAGGGAACTTTCCCTGCTTCAGACCTTCAGACCTTTTCCAGATGGTCCAAGAGGGGCTGGTCTAGCTGGGGTGCCTGAGCCCCACGATGCTGGCCTCAGGCTGCTGGTGGGTTCTGGTGGGAGCTGATGAGAGGCATCCCTGAGTGCCTGCAGAGAGATGCCTCGCATGCCTGCCCCGTATCCATTTGCTAAACACCCACAAGAAATGAGGCAAATCTGTGGAAAGGCCAGAGTGTGCTCAGATGAGATGCTGCCCCCCGCCCCCACCCACCTCTCCGCCAATTGCCTCTGCTGGTTTCACTTCTCAGCTGCAGCTGCCCACAGCTGTCTGGGAAATGGATCTGGGCTGGGGAAGCAGCCGCAGGGGGGTGGGGGTGGAATAGGGCATGTTTTCTGAACCTGGACCTTTTTGCCCTGGCAGGCCCCTCCTGTGCACTGGGGATTAAACTGTGCGCCTCTGAGGGAGACCTAGGGAGACACTGAGTGGCCTCAGAGAAGGGGAGCCAGGAGGCCTTGGGGCCTAGAAATCATATTATCTCAAGATTATTAGAAGGAACTGGGGGTTTTAAGGCTGAAAAAGAAAATGTAGGGGGATGGCTCTCTTGTGAAAGGGGAAGTTGATTTAATTTTCCTGTATTTTTCCATAATAAAATAGACATGCCATTTTAAAAGTTTCTGTGTGTGCAGTTCTATTACATTAATTATATTTACAGTGTTGTACTACCATCACCGCTCTTCATTTCCAGAACGTTTTCATCATCCCAACAGAAACTCTACACTTAAAAAAAAATTTTTTTATTGTAGTTGATTTACAGTGTTGTTAGTTTTAGGTGTCCAGCACAGCGAATCAGTTACACATATGCATGTGTCCACTCTTTTTTTAAAGATTCTTTTCCTAGGTAGGCCATTACAGAGTATTGAGCAGAGTTCCTTGTGCAGGTTCTTATTAGTTCTCTATTTTATATATAGTAATGTGTGTATGTCAATCCCAATCTCCCAATTTATCCCTCTTCCACTATCCCGGTGGTGACCGTAAGTTTGTTTTTTACATTTGTGACTCTACTTCTGTTTTGTAAACAAGTTCATTTGTGCCCTCTTTTTAAGATTCCACATATAAGGTATCATATGATATTTGTCTTTCTGTGTCTGATTTACTTCACTCAGTATAACAATCTCTAGGTCCATCTAACAATCTCTAATGCCCCAAAATGGCATTATTTTGTTTTTTTATAGCTAAATGATATTCCATCATATATATGTACCACTTTAAACAATAGCACCTCCCCTCCCCTGAATCCCTGGTAACCACTATTCTGCTTTCTGTCTCTATGATTTTGCCTTTCCTAGGTACCTCATGTAAGTGAAATAATAGAATATTTGTCTTTTATATGGGGCTTCTTTCATTTAGCATAATGTTTTCAAGGTTCATTCATGTTGTAGCACGTGAATGAGTTTTCTTCCTTTTAGAAGCTGAATGATATCCCACTATATGTATGACCCATTTGTTTATCCATTCTCTATTCTCTGTCAATGGATTTGGGGGTTGCTTTTGGTTATGGTGAAAAATGCTGCTATGAACGTGAATGTACGAGTATCTATAGATTTATTCTTTGTAGTTTCAGAAGAATTGACCTTTGTTGAACGAAAGAAGTTGCAGAGAGGTGGATTAGGGTCTCAGTACTTCTAACTCTCTTGATGGCAGAAGTGGGCTCCCTGTAGCTAGGGAGTAGCTCAGACCTGGTGACCATCAGGGAGGAACAAAGGTGGAAGCCCCACAACCAGTAAAGGAAGGACCAGAGAATCTCTGAGAGCCCTTCCACCTTCAGGATTCTATGATTCTCAAGCAGATGGAGTGCGCCTCCTAAGGGAAGCATGGGGAGAAAAAGAAAGTGGTGTCTGACCACCTCTGCCCTGGAGAAAAAGAAGTGGAATGTTTAATTATCTGTCAATCAGGGGAGGTGACTGAACTGTCTCTGGCTGAACTTGAGATAAGAGGCTGCTGATGCTGCGAAGCTTCAACCAAGATTCTGTTTAGTCTTAGGAGAGCTCCTCAGAGTGACTAAGAAAGCTCCCTTACACACCAGCATCCGGGGGTAGGTGTGATGTGAGGGCCAGTGTTCTTAGCACAATTCCCCTGATGTCTTCCCAGAAAAGGAGGGCTGCCCCTGAGAGACCGGAGCCCCATCTCCATGTAGGCTCTGCTTGTCCGGTAGGGGCTGAGGGCAGGTGGGGAAAACGAACCGGGGAGTGTCCAGCCGTGAATGTCAGCTGAGGTGGGGATGCCCTGGGATCCAACACAATTAGCTCCATTCCGTTACCGTGGGGGTTTTCTTATCATTAATTGGGGAGGCCTAGCCAGAGAATTCCAGTATTCCAGGGTGAGTTTAATTGTGGGTGATTTCATTCTGCCCTTTTTATGTCGAAGCCAGGGGCTTGCGTCATATAACAGTGAATTCAGGGAGATTTTTATTTGCATGTGAATCATCGCTTTTCCAGCTGAATGTCACTTACTTGGAATTTTCATCTGATTTTGTTTTTGTTTTTGTCTCTTGGTGTTTTTCCATCAGGCTCTTTGGCTAACCAGAAAAAAAAAAAAAAAAGTAGAGGAAGGGCTCAATCTGACTGGAGCAGGGTTTGAGTTGGCAACCCCAAAAGGAGAGTATTATGAATGTGAAAAAGAGAAAACGGATGCTTTATTTTGCTTTAAGGGAGGGACGGAGGCCAAGTCAGATTGAGAGCTCTAATTTGGGAATGGTGTTATTACAGGTCATTGGGAGTTGGTTACGCTCTAAATTGGGAGGCCGGTCACATGAGGCGGCAGCAGAGGTGGATCACATGGGGGACACTGGGGCTCATGTACAATGAAGTTTTATTTTATTTACTACACGGTTGAAATGCACTTCTGTCATGTTGAGAAACCAAGTTACCTTATTGGCTGGTGAGAGCTCCCTGTCTTAGCCCATCAGTTGTTTTATACATGAGCTGGTTTTTCCCATATGTGTGCTTTCTGAGGCTTTATTTAGGCGCTGGAATCTGTTCAGTGATTAGTGGAGCAAGCCATGTGCTGAAGGTTATATATCTGTTATTCACCTTCACATGCAGATCTTATTCTAAGGATTTTTGCTTCCTTTTCTTCCAAAGACTACCCATTTTAGATCTTAAGGTCAAGACATTCTGATAACTTTAAAATACATCTATGTATATGTGTACATGTATATATCTGTATATTTATTTATTATCTTTCATTTCCTCAGTACTGTTACTGTTAGCTTGAAAAATGAAAACAAAAAAGTTGGATCTTGCCTCTCCATGGTCTGTTAGGAACAATGTATTCTTCCTAACCCCAAACTGCAGACTCTTGACATTCTCGGCATCTTGGGATGACCAAGAACAATTGTGTGTGGTAAGCTGCTGATTTTTCTTGGAGAATCAAGTCAGCTTTCTTGATATATAAAGGCTTGAGTAGTTAGCTGTGTTTGAAATAAAGACAACAACAACAAAAAAGCAGCCCAAGAAGAATATCAGGAATTCATTGTCCTGTGCAAACAAGCTGTGCTCATGGTCCTAAATGAGGTGCGTTACTAAAAGGCTGTGACACAGAGTCGGCTGGTGCTTCGGAGGCATGCAGACCGGCAATGCTTGTGATCTGGGTTAGGAATAGAAGGTGTGTGGAAACTTTCTATAAAAGGCAGCTGGGTTCCCTGGACTGGTGTGGACAGGCAGTCAGGAAGCTTTGGCAATGTTCATGGCCATATCAGAGCATGGTTGCCTGACCTTGATGAGTGTCTCTGTGCCTCGGTTTCCCTGCAGCACCATACTGATTTTGGGAGGGGAGGATAAGGACTTCTGGAGATGTAGGAAATGTGAGATGTGGTTGGGTAGAGGGAGGAAGTGTGGTGTCACGTGGTGTTGTGGGAGCTCCAATCAGGAGCGTGTGTCCCCAGACATGGCTGGGCAGCTAGTCTCTTCAGGCCTGTCTACTGTGTGTAATGCCTCTGACATCACAATACCCAGCTGGACACTCAATAATGCTGATCTGTGCCCAGTGGACACCAGAGGAGGGAAGAAAAGGAGGAGGATCACGTGTAGAGGGAGGAGATGGAGCAATCCCTTATGTGATAATTCCAGCAACTCACAACTTTTTCACCTAACATCTGCTTCAACTGTAATGTGTTCAGCTCCATATAACCTATACAGCGTCTGTGCCCTCCCCCCAAACTCAGCAAAATATTACAGTCCTCTAATCAAGTGAATTTTGCTCCTGTTGCTGCATGTGTCCCGTGATTCATCGTCAGACCTGTGAGTTGATACTTCTTCAACAAACAGCTCTCCGGAGCAACTGTTTAGAAGTAATGCCCTGGTTTTGTGGTCCAGGCTCCTCTCCATCTCCTGCAGACCCCACTGTACCTTCCTCCTTGGAACTACCCTGAATTCTGGGAAGCTAGCTGTGGGGGTGGCTTGTGGGCATGTGATTCTATGGGAACGATGCTTTACAATGGGAATTTTCACCTTCTTTGTCTTCACGAGCCATCCCAGACCTGGTCAGTCTTTGTTTCTTGTTTTGAAAACACTCTTAAAACCCACATGGGCCAAATCCTGACTCCCCTGTGTAGCCTTGGAAGGTGCTATCACTCCTTTTATCTGGGTAGATGGCTATGAATGGAAAACTTAAGAAATCAGCCCTGTCCCAGAAATATTATGGCATTTTTGCTGGCTTATTTGTTAGTTAATTGTTTAATCCAACAACTTCCTCTTAAAAATAGGTTCCTGCTGCCATTTGAATCAATCCCTCTCAGCCCTTCTCCTGGTAAGAAGTTGGTTTTCCCACCTAGTTTCACACCAGCCTTATGCTGTGATCATCCCAAGTGCTGGAAATTGGAGGTTCCTTAATCATGAAGGCCGTGATTTTTTCTTAGCTCTTTTGGCAAAAACATAAGTGGGTCTCAAAACATAAGCCTGGATCCGAATCACCTGAAGGGGTTTTTAATGTCACAGTTTCTGATTTCAGTAGATTTAGGGAGGGGCCCTGAGTTTGCATTTCTAACAAGTTCCCAGGTGTGCAGCCCCTACATTTGGAGAACCTACCTTTCTTCCCCTCCCCATCCTGTAAGGGAGGGTCCTGTGGAGCCACATCCTCATCCCTCAGATGATAGGGACTGTTGCTAACAGTTAGCAAGCATTCACGATGGGCCAGACAGTGGTCTCCATGCTTTACACAGATTAAATAATTCAAACAGCACTACAGTCCCATGACGCATCCCATCTTCCAGATGAGGCCCTGACATGGACAGAATTGTCCAAGGTCACACAGCTGACTAAAGGGAAGGCTGAGACCAAGACCCAGACAAGACAGCTGGAATTTGCTCGCAGTCACTCAGCTTTACATTTGTTTTTTTTTCCTTTCCCTTAAGTTACTTAGAGTACCTGGTACTCCTGCAGTTCTTGGAAGTGAATGCCTCAGAAAGGAGCCCCAAGACAACTGGCTATCTTAGGTACTTATAACCTGCGTCGAGGGATCCAAGTTTCCAGGCCGCTCAGCTTCTCTACTTGTGTGTGTGTGTGTGTGTGTGTGTGTGAAGAAAGGCCAGCCCCCCCGCCCCCCGCCTTCTGCTGGGGCTCAGTGTCCCATCACCATTCTGCTCTGGTCCAGAGAGCTCTGCTGTTGACACTTAGCATGCTAACCAGAGACCAGCGAAGCCGAGAAGGAACAGATCTGCGTCATCAGCTGTGATAGAAAAGCGTGGCTGTCTTTGTCCAGTTTGGTCTAGCAAGCTTATGTGTGATCAGCAATGACCTTGGCAAACAAATAGGAGACATGTAAGCAGGAGATGCTGGCCCTGCCCTCAAGGAGCCAACAGTAATGGAAGAGAAAGAGGGTTGTATGTCGCTGAGCCAGGCACTGTGGCAGAGAAAAGCAGTGAGGGCCAGAGGAGACCAATAGGATTCAAGAAAGGAGGCTGCTTCCTAAACATGTCATGGATGATGGCAGGGAGGAGGGAACGAGTATGGACCTAAACAGGGCGTACCTACAGCAAAGAATACTTAATCTCTTAGGATTTAAACAGCCAAGGTTAAGTCTCCATTGCTATAATCATAATTGATTAAGCTCTTCTTCATGTTTTTCTGGTAAATAATGTGTTAGATGCTGGCTGGAGGTCTGCTGGAGGCTCTGGGGTTATTATTTTTCAAACTTTAAACTTTTTATTTTGTATTGGGGTAGAGCCAGTTAACAATGTTGTAAGAGTTTCAGGTAAACATCAAAAGGACTCAGCCATACATATGAATGTATCTATTCTCTGGGGTTATTTTTAGAAAATGGATTCTGCTCCTTACAGAGTTGCCTGTTCTATCAATGGAGATATTTCTAAAGTATTTCTCTACCCTTCTAGTTTAACTCTTTTCCGAATTCTTTGTATTACAGATATTTCTATGGGGTACCAAACTTTTCTCTGACCCTGCACCCCATTGAAAAAGTGGGATCGTAGAACCAGGACACACACATGGACAGGGACAAAAGATAAATATCCAGTGGATTAATAAATACATCCACCTCCAAAGGTGGTGGTATAAAGCCAGATTAAAACCAAACAGGAGGCTTCTGTCACTCCCTACTCTGAACTGGTATGGCCTAAGTCCACTCACTGTTTTCATGTCTTCCTTTAGTTTAGAATTCTAGACAGTATGTTTTGAGCCTCAGAAGCAGGATCAAGAGGCCCTTGTCCACAGACATTGTAACTATGGGCTCTGAGCTCTTGACTCCCCCTGCAGCATTCCCACAAAGTCTCCTAAAGCAGAGTGTCCTCATCTGATCAGCTCTCCTGATTCCGGTCCAGCCACTGGCCTTTGACTCTGTTTAATTTCACAGTGAGATGCCCAAAAGGAGGGAAATGGCCTCGGCCATTCTCGTTTCTGATTAGAGAATTTCATCCTTTACCACTGTCCTTCCTACCTTTTATCCTTCAGACCCCACTGACCGAGAGGACTACAGAAATTAAAAGGTAGCTCTCCTCAAAAAATCTAAAACGTCTCATTCTAATTGCCTCAATAGACCTACTAACCTGAAAATGAATTCAGTGCACAAGTAAGAGGTGAAAATAACCTGCCTTTTCTGCTTGCCTTTGCATAAATTCCTGGAGGTGGCTAATACCTCCAGAGATCCCAAAAGGGTGGTGTGCCTCTAACTCCCTCTGCAGGGCTGTGGGTAATGAGGACTCTAGGGTGGAATTGGCTCTGTCCTAGGGTTGGTCACCCAACTCTGTCCTTGGGTAGTTAACCAGCCTCTTTTTTCAAATTACATTAACAGTTAATTTGTGACCAGGGATTTAAATATCTTACCTTCACATATTTGTCCATTCTATCCTCTGTTGAATAACTTGTACATATATTTAAGATTTCCTACCTAAGTAAGTGATGCACACATTTTACTGTCAACTTTTCCAACATGGGTGTGTTAGGCATATGTGTGTGCTGTTCCCTGGTGATAACATTTACACACATCCCAGGGCACTCACATTCACACTCACACTTTGGATTCTCATCTCTCAAAATGGGAAATTTTGTCAAGCAACTTCCTCATTATTTTAGAAAGCGTGGGACCTTGTGAGTCGATAGTCCAGGCTCACTTCAAGACATTGTAAGGCTCCATGTGCTCAGAGATGGTTCACTCTGGCCCTTGCCAGATTCATATTGTTCACTTGCTCAGTTGTATCTGACTCTTTGTGACCCCCTGGACTACAGCATACCAGGCTTCCCTGTCCTTCACTGTCTCCGGAGTTTTGCTCAAACTCGTGTCCACTGAGTCGATGATGCCATCTAACCATTTTGTCCTCTGTCACCCACCCTCTTCTTCTCCTGCCCTCAATCTTGCCTAGCGTCTGGAGTCAGCTCTTTGCATCAGGTGGACAAAGTATTAGAGATTCAGCTTCAGCATCAGTCCTTCCAACGGATATTCAGGGTTAATTTCCTTTAGGATTGACTGGTTTGAATATTGTGTGAAACGGCTGTTGTTCAGCTGGGTCTGCTGGATCAAGCACAGATTATTGCTTTGTGATTTGGCCTGTTTATATTCCTCCTGACACTCCCTGGTTGATTTCATCTGGACATTGCGAAGGATTTTGTTCCTGGAGTTCTTCGGTAACAAAGCTCCTTCAAGTGGCTCCCTGGACCACAGTGCGCTTCTTTTCAGGCTCTTGTTTCCATTGCTTCTTATAGAGCAAGGCCTCACTCTAAGTGCAGGAGTGCGGAGCCTGTTTTGTTCCTCTGTAAGGTCAGCGTGAGGATTGCTAATTTATTATTCTGAAATATGATTGGAGAGTCATTTTGTGGTATGTGAGGTTTGCCAGTGGTGGTCTGGGAGGGCGAGAGTGGCACTGAAGATTAGGGAGAGGGAAAACCTCTTGCTTTTGGAACATTTATAGCCTGTCCTTGGAGGGGTTTTGAGTTAAAGGAAAAAAACACTAGCTGAATGTGGTTTGCAAGGATTTGCCTTGCATTTGTCAAGAATAAGGTAACATTTCCTTCATCTCTAATTTATTAATATATGACTCTTTGGAGACCCATTCCTATGAGGTTTTATTTTTAACATGATCACTTATGGCCAAAAAAATTGGGATGTGTAACAGTCTTAACACGACCCTGTTGGCACTGGTTTTGTCTCTTTCTTCAACAGATGTTTGCCAAAGAGTCGTATTAAATGCATTTAATTCTGCTGTCTCAGCCTAACAAATCTTTATCATGAAGATTACTTTAATTGGCGTCAGTTACAAGCAGAAAAAGCACCCATTACGCTTTTGTTTTCTAGCACCTGGGGAAATTTTCCATCCTAAGTAGAATATTGAGATGGGGGATGGAGTAAAGGTTTTGAAAACTGAGCTAATCATTTCATTTTCCCTTTTTACATATTCCTAATTTATTTGATGTTAAAGGTAATATTAATCAGAATTCCTCAAGAATCAAAGAAGAGGTGACAACAGTTTGGGGGTGACAGTTGGTACCTTTTGTTGCTTGCAGGTCACTCAGTCCATTAGTCTTCTTCTAAAGGAAATTTCTAGGAAATACCTCAGATTACGAGTAAGAAACTCCGAAGTCTAATAAAACCACTAGCAAACAAAAGGCCTGGGGAAACAAAAGGCCCATATATTTTATATAGCCATTTTAAAATGTGATTAATAAGGAGATGATAATGCAAGACAAATCATTACCCTTGTGAAGTTTTGTTCTAGTAGAGAAAGATGGAAGCCGTATGGCACACAGCAAGTCATGTGATAAATGTTGTGGAGAACAGTAAAGCAGGGCAGGGGGATAAGGAAGTGTGGGGTGAGGGGGTGATGTGGGCAGTTTTAAAGTATAGGCAGAGAAAGTCTCACTAAGAAGGTAACATTTGAGCAAAGACAGAGCTGAGGGAGGGTGAATGTGGATCTAAGGGAAGAACATTCCAGGCAGAAAGACAGCCAGTGCAAAGGTTGGGGATTAGGGTGAGGTCTGCCATGTAAAGAGCAGCAAGGGAGCCAGGATGGACTGACATGAATGTGGGACTGTAGAAGGAGGTGAAGCTAGATCACAGAGGGGCTAGTAGTCCTCTCTGTGGCTTTCAGGGCTTCCCAGGGGGCACAGTGGTAAAGAGTCCACCTGTCAATGCAAGAGACTCAGGAGATGCAGTTTTGATCCCTGGGTCAGGAAGTTCCCCTGGAGAAGGACATGGCAACCCACTCCAGTATTTTTGCCTGGAAAATCCCACGGACAGAGGAACCTGGTGAGCTACAGTCCATGAGGTCACAAAGAGTCAATCATGACTTAGCAAGTGAACACCGCACACACATATGGTTTTTACTCTCTGCCTTTTACTATTGGAATGTTTGATCAGAGAAGTGACATGACTTATCTTCTTGTATAAAAAGATCATCCTGCTTGTTATGTTGATAACAGACTGTTTGCGGGGTGTGGAGGTGGAATGCAGAAGCATGGTAAAGAATAGATTCTGGATATATACTGAAGACCCACCGCATAGGATTTGCTGACAGATAAAATATAGGATGTGAAAGAGAGTAGTCAAGGATATTCCAGGGTTTCCACCTAAGCTCCTGTGAAGATGGAAAAGCCATGTGCCGGAGATAGGTAAGAAAACCAAAGGTGCAGATCTAGTGAGAGTGAAGGCAAGAGTTCAGCTTTAGACATGTTAACCTGGGCTGGAGATATAGCTGTGGGAGATGTCTGCATAGTCTTCAGGCCAGAGTCAGAACTGAGGCAAGTGATTGAGGGAGCTGGCCTGTCTTATGTGCCCTCAGGGAAGGGACAGCCTTAGACCTATGAGAGTTAGTCATTGCCAGGAGGAGGTCAGAAGTCCAGAGGTGAATTCCAACCCTAGCTTAACCTGGGCTGAGATCCACTGCTGGCCTGGATCACTCAGGAGCAAAGAAGACTTCCTGGAATAGCCAGCCATGCCCATACCTGGGAGAAAAAGGACTCAGATGGAAACTCCTCATTGAAGAGATGACAAGCTGGCTTGGGAGCAGAGAGGAGGGGTCACTGTAGGTATCTATTCAGGTCAGAGGTACCTGGGTTTTGCCCCTTGAGGACAGTCAGATGCCTGTGAATGGCTAGCACCTAACTATTGTCCTGTTCTTAGAGAAATTGCTAGTGGTTATAATGGGCGATAGAGTCCACCACGCAGGTCCCTGACTTTTCTAGTAAGTTCAAAGGGCAGAAGCATTCTCTAGTGATTCTTTTTACCAAGTAACATGAAGCTACTAGTACTAGTTAACTATCACTATATGACAAATTACCCCCAAACTTAATGGCTTCACAAAACAACATTTATCTCACAGTTTTCTGAGGGTCAGAAATTTGGGGTTGTCTTGCTGGGTAGTTCTGGCTTAAGATTTCTTGCAAGGTTGCAATCCAGATATTGACTAGAGCTGGAGAATTCACTTCCAAGGTGGTTCACTCACATTGCTGGCAAGTTGGTGCTGGCTGTTAGCAGGAGGCCTGGGTTCCTCCCCATACAGGCCTCTCTCGGGGCTGCCTGAGTGTTTTCATAAATTGGTGTGACCGTGGCTTCCACCAGAGCAAGTGAACCAAGAAAGTGAGGTGGAAGCTGCGATGCTTTTTGTGACCTGATCTCAGAATTCCTCCACCACTTTCTGTTGGTCACGTGCTGCTGTTCAGATTTAGTTTTAAGAGCGAGTACACAGGGCCTGAAGACCAAGAGGCAGGGATCCATGGGGCCCACCTGCCAGCAATCACCCTCCTTAAAAATAGGAGGAGGTTTCTATCTTCTCAGTCCTTTGTGTCTGCTCAAAGCACCACTCTAAGAGCTCAGGAACCCCATGGTATCTGGGTCCCCCGTCACAGCTGGGCTAATCCACTATCTTGCTGGGCTCCACCACATTATGGGGATGTTTCTTTAGCCATTTCTAGCTCAGGAGGATCGCCAGAGACAGTAGGCAAATGCAGGTACCAACACAGGAATCTCATCATTTGCCATGTTGGTATTTGTCATTTTCCTCTAATTGTTTTAGGTGTCCTCTCAGCTCCCATTCCTACCACATGCATGATGTGTGGTGTTCCTGCTGTCCTTCTGTCCCTGATCTGTGCAGAGAAGTACTGCATTTAGAAGCCCTTATTACATGATATTCTAGGATTGAGTTTGTAATACAGATTCTTCCAGGGAGCATTTGACCATTTAAAACCCACTGGTATTTCTGCCTTTTAGCACATTTATTTAACCCATAGTTCTTGAATGTGTGCGTTTAATTTCCAGCCATTTCTCGCATGAGCAAATTGCCTAAATACACTTGTGAGAAACCCTTTTATGGTAAATGTTATTAAACTGAAAACAAGGGTATAATAAAATAGCAATTTAATGGTAATTTACTAATGACTGGAGCCCTTAAACACTGACGTACCATTGTGTTAGTAATAATACCAGACTTGGTATTTAAACACATTCTTTGTCTCTCCAGGAATCATTGGGACAGTTTCCTAATCCTCATGGTCTTTAATTATAGCTCTTTCAGGATTTTTTTTTTTACTACTCATATGTCACTAGTTTATACATTGTAAATCATTAGCTTTTGCCCACCTAAGACATCCACCAAACTCTTATCTTTGCTCCTTATCCAGAGGAATAATAGAGGAAATATTTAGAGGAAGTAATAGAGGAGAGTTGACAGAAGAGACTGGACCTTGTTCTTGGACTTCTGTTTTCTAGACTGTCTGACTGACTAGGGTGATATTGGCGTGAATAATAATAGAAACTGCATCATGGAAGTGATTGAACATTTTGAGGATTCCTGGGTCTTCTCAATGAGGAGAATCCCTTGAATACACATCTCAGTAAAGGCCCCTTCTCCCTGGAAAGTGGTGTGTATGCTACAAAGAAGGTCAGTGGGCAACCGGGCAGGACCTGCCATTCCTGTCCCAAGTCCCTGCATGCCTGCTTGGCTTCTGTTTGAAGGTGGAGATTCTCTCTCTTGTTAGCACCTTGGAATCCTCCCCTGAGAGGTTGACTCAGTACTACCTAGAAAGCAGAGAGGTAGACTGGGCCATAAGGAGGGACCTCATGTACTCAGAGGGACAAGATGTACTCACAGTCCATATAATCAGCACAGGAAGACACATTATAGTCAGAAAGCACTTATAAGTTGCCCTGAAAAATTATCATCATCACAGAATCTAGAAATCCCTCATCTATATGATCAGTTCATCCTCTCCCTGAAGGTACCTGGAGTGCTATCATAGCCAAGAGGTGTTTGGTGAGCAGATAACCAGGATGAAGGACACTTAAGTGAGGGGAGCGTTTAGTGGCAACAGGTTAGCTTCATGAGTCCAGCTCAGAATGAGGATGACTTTACTCAAAGGACAGAACTACTCAAAGCCAAAGGGCTAAAACTTCTTTTTTCCTAGAGGGGCACTTGGATAGGTATATTGGTTATTTTTACCCCAAACTTAGAAGCATAATATTAATACAACAATAAATGTGTTATACACATCGTTTCTGTGGATCAGGAATATGACTCAGGGTCCTTCAAGAGGTTCTCTGGTATATAATCACCTGAAGCTTCACTGGGGCCAAGAATTCAGTTTCCAAGTTGGAACTGCTGTTGGTAGCAGGACAGTTCCTTACCATCAGACCTCCCTCCCTATTGAGTTGCTTGAGTATCCTCCCAACATGGCAGCTGGCTCCCCCAGAGTGAGAACCCAAGAGAGAGCAAGGTAAAAGCTGCAATGCCACTTATAACCCTGTCCATGAAGTCACACCCTATTGCTTCCGCTGTTAATGCATTTCATTTGATAGAGTGATTCGTCAACTGCAGCCTGCATCTAGAAGGAGTTGATTGGCTCCACCTTTTGGAGGGGACTGTCAAAGACATAGCGGACATATTTTAAAAACCACAAAAGGTACACTGTCCTCTGTAATGTCTTTATTTCTATACTTCCACAGCTGACCAAACTCATCTGCTGATCCATGTATTCTTTTAATATTTCTACATTGTAATACTTGTGAATATAATTCACACATAAGTGATTCATATGTAATTACATGCTATATAATTATATTTTAGTGTGTTATATAATTACATATGTATTATATAATTATATATGCAGTATATAATTAATATGTAGTATATAATTAGTTATATATTATAAATATTAATGTATTTAGCTTATAGCCAAACTCCTCTAGCATGATAGTCATTATGTATCTTTATGCTAATTTGCATACCTCATTCTGCCTCCTCACTAGCTGGAGAACTGAGGCAGGTTACTTGAACTCCCTGTGCCTCTGTGTCCCCATCCATAAAGTAAGGCTGTAATAGAACCTGTCTCATAAGCTTCATTTGAGGATTAAATGAGGAATTGCATGCACAGAGCTTAGAAGAGTGCCTAGCACATAGAAAACATTGAGTACTGTTAGCTGTCAGCATGGCAGCTGGAGAAGTGGCAGAAACAGTTTGATCCAGCTGGCCATCAGAAGGCCATCATATTTCCATGTTCCCAGAGGCAGTAAATAAAAGTCATGGTTGTCTTCCTGGCCACACGGTAGCCCCACAGCATGCAAGCAGCCCTGTCCCAAAGGTAGAGAAAGAAGCATTTCGGGCCTGGAAGGGACCAGGGTCAGCAGCTTTTGGTTTTCTTTTCCTCTTTGCTGTGCTTGTTCCTCCCCTGGATCCCAGGCTAATCCCTGGCAGAGTGGGTTTACATGGAGATCAGATGTTCAGTTTGTACTCTGAGTCCTATTCCCGTTTTGTTTTTGTTTCTGATTTTTTTAGGCTGACCTTTTGTGGAAGGGTAGACTACCCAAACAGGGAAGTGACTTCACAAAAAGCTAGAAGAGTTCCTTAGCCTCATGGATTTGTGTTCAAGCTTGTTCCCAAATTTCATTTTTAAACATCCATTTTCCAGGGTATACACTGGCTACATGTGATCAATGTTGGCATCAAGCATAGATTCACCTTTTTCTCAGGCCCTTTTGCTTGCCAGTGACTCTTTAGTTCATTGGGCTTAATGGAAAGACTTTATCTTCATTCTAAGCATATGCATAATTTAAAACATGCTAGGTGTTTGCTGGAAATGTATCGATGAGAAAATTAGAATTGGTGATTTCATCTCCTAGAGCAACTTTAAAAGAATGGTTATATACTTACAGGAATGCACAAGGGTTGTCTTGTGTCAGGTGGTAATTTGCTAAATATAGAGTCAGGCAACATGGAGGGACCTGCTGAGGTCATCTGTGCCCTCCTACCCCCTTCCCCATCTGAATGACTCTAGCCCTGTTCTAGCCAGTTCAGTAGCCACCAGCCACACATGGCCTCTGGACATTTCAGCTGTGGCTAACCCAAGCTGAGATGTGCTGTCACTGGCAGAGTACACCTTGGATTAAAAAAAAAAAATTGTTGAGGTACAATATTGTGTAAGTTATAGGTGTACCATAGTTCAGTTCAGTTCAGTTGCTCAGTCGTGTCCAACTCTTTGCAACCCCATGAACCACAGCATGCCAGGCCTCCCTGTCCATCACCAACTCCCGGTGTCCATCGAGTCGGTGATGCCATCCAGCATCTCATCCTCTGTCTTCCCCTTCTCCTTCTACCCCCAATCCTTCCCAGCATTAGGGTCTTTTCCAATGAGTCAACTCTTCACAGCAGGTGGCCAAAGTATTGGAGTTTCAGCTTCAACATCAGACCTTCCAATGAACACCCAGGACTGATCCTACCTTTAGGATGGACTTGTTGGATCTCTTTGCAGTCCAAGGGGCTCGTAAGAGTCTTCTCCAACACCACAGTTCAAAAGCATCAATTCTTCGGCACCCAGCCTTTTTCACTGTCCAGCTCTCACATCATACATGACTACTGGAAAAACCATAGCCTTGACTAGACAGACCTTTGTTGGCAAAGTAATGTCTCTGCTTTTCAGTATGCTATCCAGGTTGGCCATAACTTTCTTTCCAAGGAGTAGGCGTCTTTTGATTTCATGGCTGCGATCACCATCTGCAGTGATTTTGGAGCCCAGAAAAATCTTTCCACTGTTTCCCCATCTATTTCCCATGAAGTGATGGGACCAGATACCATGATCTTAGTTTTCTTAATGTTGAGCCTTAAGCCAACTTTTTCACTCTCCTCTTTCACTTTCATCAAGAGGCTCTTTAGTTCCTCATCACTTTCTGCCATAAGGGTGGTGTCGTCTGCATATCTGAGGTTATTGATATTTCTTCCAGCAATCTTAAATTCCAGCTTGTGCTTCTTCCAGCCCAGCGTTTCTCATGATGTACAATAGAGTGATTCACAATTCTTAAAGTTCATACTCCCCTTATAGTTATTAAAAAATATTGGCTATATATTCCCTGTGTTGTACAAGATATTCTTGTAGTTTATTTTACACATAATAGTTTGTACCTTTTAATCTCCTACCCCTGTACTCCCCCTTCCCCTTCCTTCTCCCCATTGGTAACCACAAGTTTGTTCTCCATATCTGAGTCTGCTTCCTTTCTCTAATATTCACTAGTTTGTCCTGTTAAAGATTCCACATATAAGTAATAGCACACAGTATTTGTCTTTCTCTGTCTGACTTATTTCACGTAGCATAATACCCTCCAAGTCCACTCATGTTCATTCTTCTTTATGGCTGAGTAGTATTCCATTGTATATACACCACATCTTCTTTATCCATTCATCTGTTGATGAACAGTTAGATTGCTTGCACACCTTGAAAACTGGAAATAATGCTTCTGTGCACACATTGTGCCTGTATCTTTTCAAATTAGTGTTTTGGTTTTCTTTTCAGATATATATCCAAGAGTAGAATTTCTGGATCATATAGTAGTTTTATTTTTAGTTTTTTGAGAAAGCTCCATACTGTTTTCCAGAGTGACTGTACCAGTATATATTCCCACCAACAGTGTACAAGGATTCCCTTTTCTCCACACCCTCACCAACTTTTGTTTTTTGTACTTTTTGATGATAACCATTCTGACAGGTGTGAGGGGATATCTCAATGTGATGTTTTTTTACATTTCCCCGTGACTAGTGGTACTGAGCATCTTTTCATGTACCTGTTGGCCATTTGTATTTCTTCTATGGGACAATGTCTATTCAGTTCTTCTGTCCATTTTTTAATTTATTTTGATGTTGGGATGTATGAACTGTATAAACACACACACACACACACACATACACACACACACATATATGTTGGAAATTAACCCCTTATTGGTCACATCATTTGCAGATATTTTCTCCCATTCAGTAGGTTGTCTTTTCATTTTGTCAGTGGTTTCCTTTGCTCTGCAAAAGTTTAATTAGGTCCTGTGTATTTTATTTCCTCTGCTGTAGGATGGATCCAGAAAAAAAATAGTGATTTATGTCAAAGAGTGTTCTGCCTAGGTTTTCTTCTAAAGAGTTTAATCATTTCTGGTCATACATTTTTGGTTTTTAATCCATTTTGAGTTTATTTTTATGTATGATAAAGAAAGTTCTGATTTCATTTTTTTAGATGTGGCTGTCCAGTTTTTCCAATACCACTTATTAAAGAGAGTGTCTTTTCTCCATTGTATATTATTGCTTCCTTTGTTGTAAATTAATTGACCATATGTACATAGGTTTATTTCTAGACTCTCCTATTCCACTGATCTATGTGTCTATTTTTGTGCTAGTACCATAGTTTTTTGATTACTGTACCTTTGTAGTCTAGTCTGAAGCTAGGGTGGAGAAGGGCATTGCAACCCACTTCAGTATTCTTGCCTGGAGAATCCCATGGACAGAGAAGCCAGCTGGACCACAAGTCCATAAGGTTGCACAGAGTCAAATACCACTGAAGTGACTTAGCATGCCTGCCCACCCTGAAGTCAGGGAGTGTGACTCCTCTGGCTCTGATCTTTCTCAAGATTGTTTTGTCTACTCAGGGTCCTTTGTGTTCCCATACAAATTTTAAAATTATTTATTCTAGTTCTGTGAAGATGTCATTGGTGTTTTGATAAAGATTGCACTGAATCTGTAGATTGCCTTTTATAATATGAAGTGTACCCAGGATTTTGAAGACTTAGTACAAAGAAAAGAATGCAAAATGTTTCATCAATAATTTTATATTGATTGCAAGTTGAAATAATAATATAGTGATATATATATAATTGTATAATGGTTAAATAAAATATATCATTAAAATTAATTTCACCTCCTCTTTTTACTACTCTTTTAATATTGTTGTTTTTGTTGTTTAGTTGCTAAGTCATGTCTGACTCTTTTGTGACCCCGTGGACTGTAGCCCGCCAGGCTCCTCTGTCCATGGGATTTCCCAGGCAAGGATACTGAAATGAATCACCATTTCCTTCTCCAGGGGACCTTCCCACTCCGGAGATCAAACCTGCGTCTCCTGCACTGGCAGGCGGATTCTTTACCGCTGAGCCACCAGGGAAGCCCCCTTTTAATACTAGAAAATTTTCAATTACACGTGTGGCTTGCATATTTCTATCTGACTGTGCTACGCTGGGTCATCTATCTATTCTTCAAGCCCCCAAGATGGAAGTTGTAGAGCCTTCCTTGGTGACTCTTCTGAGTCTTTTGTCATGCTGGCACTTTAGTTACTCTCCACATCCAGTCTTTTTCTCTCATGCTTCATTCAGTTTGCAGACTTCTGTTTCAAGTAGTTGACTATCTTCTTATGAAATCCCTAC
This sequence comes from Antilocapra americana, assembly GCA_007570785.1. NCBI lineage: Eukaryota > Metazoa > Chordata > Mammalia > Artiodactyla > Antilocapridae > Antilocapra > Antilocapra americana. The sequence continues at coordinate 18,428,025 of ML664174.1, read as the reverse complement.
TTGAGAACAGTAAAGCATCTCTTCATATTCACTTATAAGCTCAATAACCCCACTATTTTTCACCTTTTCACTTTCTACCTCTTTCAACTCTGATGATTTTTTAAAATTTTATTTTATTGAAGGGTAGTTGATTTACAATGTTGTGTTAATTTCTGCTGTACAACAAAATGTTTCAGTTTTACAAACATGTACATTCTTTTTTCATATTCTTTTCCATTATGGGTTATCATAGGATATTGAATATAGTTTCCTGTGCTATACAGAAGAATCTTGTTGTTTATCCATTCCATATACAAAAGTTATATCTGCTAATCGCAAACTCTCAATCAACCCTTCTCCTCCTCACCCTTGGCAACTTGAAGTCTATTCTCTGAGTCTGTTTCTGTTTTGTATGTAAGTTCATTTGTATCATATTTTAGATTCCATGTATAAGTGACATCATATGGTGTTTGCCTTTCACTTAGTATCACAATCTCTAAGTCCATCCATGTTGCTTCAAATGGCATTATTTCATTCTTTTTTATGGCTGAGTAGTATTCTATTGTATATATGTACCATATCTTTATCCATTCATTATATGATGGACATTTAGGTTGTTTCCATGTCTTGATTATTGTGAATAGTGCTGCTATGCATAGGGTTTTTTTTTTTAATTATAGGGTTTTTTTAAATTATAGTTCTGTACAAACATATGCCCAGGAGTAGGATTGCTCAGCCATATGGCAACTCTATTTTCAGTTTTTTGAGAAATCCCCATACTCTTTTCCAGAGAGGGTGCACCAACTTACATTCCCACCAATAGTATAGGAAGGTTCCCTTTTCTCCACACCTTCTCCAGCATTTGTTATTTGTAGACTTTTTAAGGATGGCAATTCTCCTGGTGGGAGGTGGTACCTCATTGTAGTTGTGATTTACATTTCTCTCATAATTAGTGATACTGAGCATCTTTTCATGTGCCTGTTGTTCAGCTGTGTGTCTTCTTTGAAAGACACACATTTAGGTCTTCTGCCCATTTTTAATTGGGTTGTTTGTTTTTTGTTGTTGAGTTGTATGAGCTGTTTGTGCAGTTTGGAAATTGAGCCCTTGTCAGTCACATCATTTGCAAATATTTCTCCCAGTCCATTGGTTATCTTTTTGTTTTGTTTATGGTTTCCTTAAGCTTGTAAGTTTGATTACAAGGTAAGGTCCCATTTGTAAGGTGCCATTTTTCTATTTTTCCTTTTATTCCCTTACCTTGAGAGACCAACCTAATAAAACACTGGATGATTTATATCAGAGAATGTTTAGCCTGTATTCTCTTCTAGGAGTTTTATGTTATCATGCCTTATGTTTAAGTCTTTAAGCCATTTTGAGTTTATTTTTGTGTATGGTAAGAGGGCATGTTCTAACTTCATTGATTTACATGCAGCTGTCCAACTTTCCCAACACCACTTGCTGAAGAGATTATCTTTTCTCCATTGTATATTCTTGCCTCCATCGAAGATTAATTGACCATAGGTGTGTGGGTTTATTTCTGAGGTCTCTATTCTGTTCCATTGATCCATATGTCTGTTTTTGTGCCAATACCATGCTGTCTTGATTACTATAGCTTTGTATCAACTCTGATAATGGTTCATAGCCTTTCCTGGATCATCTCTGGCCTCTTATTTTTAAAACTTGGTATCGGAAACCACCCAACATGACTCCAACGTGGGCCTGACTAAGGCAGAGACAAATAGAAGGAATTATTTCTATCATCAGGTACTTGACCGGTCTTTTTGTTACATTACCTCATTTACTCCTGTAACACAAGGAGGGGCGGGTACTGTTGGTAGCACTCTTGACTGATGAGGGAGTTGAGGCTCAGAGAGGTTACCAGAGTTCCACTGCCGATTAAGTGGCAGAGCTGGGAGTTGTGTGCCTGACTCTGAAGCCCACATTCTTTTCTGACATACCATGCCTTCCTCCCTTGATACTGCTCTTTGAATATACCCCTTCATCTTGAGAGGCCTTATCATGCGCAGCTGGTGCATTTGTAGCTCATGGTCAACACTGACTCTTGAGCTTGGTCTGATGTGTTTGTGCCTCACTAGAATTATGAAGCCCTTCTGCTAAATTCTAGAAATGCCTTTTCAACCTTGCAGATACTTTGTGAACGCTCTAGCCCTTATACACAGTCATCAGTGGGCCAGAGTTCAGGTCTTTTGGTATTAGGAATGACTTTCCTGGCAGGGAGCTTTCTTTCCTATCATCCCAGGTCCCATGGATAACTATCAGTCTGCAGAACAAACTACTCCTCAAAGGCCAGTTAAGGCAAAGTGTACTGTTAATCCATGTTTGTGTATGTAAATGTGTTCAGTTGTGTCTGACTCTTTGCAACCCCATTGACTGTAGCCTGCCAGGTTCCTCTGTCCATGGGATTTTTTCCAGGCAAGAATCCTGGAGTGGTTTGCCATTTCCTTCCCCAGAGGATCTTCCTGACCCAGGGATCTTCCTGACCCAGGGATCTAACCCATGTCTCTTTCATCTCCTGCATTGGCTGGCAGATTTTTATCACTGGTACCACCTGGGAAGCCCCTGTTTAGTTACTCCATGGTACTAACTAACATTACCATTAGGTAATCCATGTTTACCTAAAGGCAAGAAGTTTATGTTTTGAGTAGTCGGGAATAAGAGGAATTCCTTATAAGAGTGTTGAAAACATTCTCGTGGATAAACCTTGAAGAGATTATGCGAAGTGTGATATTCTTGTCATAAAAGGGCAAATACTGTTGGGTTGGTCAAAAAGTTCATTTGGGTTTTTCCATAAGATCTTAAGAAATATCTGAATGAACTTTTTGGCCAACCCAATTTACAATTCCACTTGTATGAGGTAACTAGAGTAGTCAAATATATAGACACAGAAAGTAGAAAAATGGTCATCAGGGGGTGTGGGTATGGAGAATGAGGAGTTAGAGGTTCATGGATACGGAGTTTCAGTTTGGGAAGACAAAAAGATCTGGAGATGGATAATGGTGATGGTTGTACCACAGTGTAAATGTACTTAATGCCACAGAACTGTACACTTAAAATGGTAAACATTAGGTGTATTTTAAAAGTATATTTTACCATAATAAAAAATAACCAAACAGATATTCTGTACTTAAAGAAAAATAGCTTGCTTAGCATGTGTGATCAGAGATGCCACTGGACCCATCTTGGGTCCGTTGTTGATTCTAGCTTTGAGATCACAGTCGATTTCTGAGTCAGCTTCTCAAGAGGAAGGTGCAGGCTTCACTCAGATGAGGAGCATCATTTTTTTCCTGATAGATTTCTCCATCTAGGAGGCTTTACCCACTTCACACAAATGCCCTTGCCAGGCAGGGCTCCAGCCACTTTCCAGGGATGTCTAGGGAAGGGAAAGCAGCCTTGCCTTTGAGAACTCTACAATATGGACCCTTAATTATGCTCATTTTTCCATGGAGATTTTCTTATTCCTCATTCCCCTATCTGAGGGCATCCCTAGACTTTCCTCAGAAATAAAATAGCTGTAAACTGTATTCATTTGTACAAGAGTGGTCATAGCCTCTTTGGAGACCTGCATTAGAGTTAGATTGAGCACCCAAACATCTCAGAGTGTTTCACTGAAGTCAGTACCCCCTTGCAACCTCAGGTTAGTTCTCCAATTCGAAGCAGAGGCTATTTTGAGAAAATTTAGCCAGGGTATCTAGATTGAGACTTCAGTCCCCAGGAATTCGCTTTATACAGTGTGGTGCTTGGTGCCATGGAAGGTGTATTTGCTTATTTGCCCTGCCTATTTTCCTTTTCAGGAATCATTAACCAATGGCAACAGGAATCCAAGGATAAAGTGATTTCCCTCCTGTTAACTCACCTGCCTTTGCTGAAGCCAGGAAACCTCGACGCAAAAGTAGAGTATATGAAACTGCTGCCCAAAATCCTGGCACACTCCATTGAACACAACCAGCACATCGAGGAGAGCAGGCAGCTGCTGTCCTATGCTTTGATCCACCCGGCCACTTCGTTGGAAGACCGCAGTGCTTTGGCCATGTGGCTGAACCACTTGGAGGACCGTACCTCGACCGGCTTTGGCGGCCAGAACCGAAGCCGCTCGGACTCTGTGGATTATGGGCAGACGCACTACTATCACCAAAGACAGAACTCCGATGACAAGCTTAATGGGTGGCAGAACTCTCGGGATTCTGGGATTTGCATCAACGCCTCCAACTGGCAGGACAAAAGTCTGGGGTGTGAGAATGGCCACGTGCCCCTCTACTCATCTTCATCTGTCCCCACCACAATCAATACGATTGGAACCAGCACAAGTACAAGTAAGTCCCCCGGAAGCCCTTTAGTGCAGTCTGGTTTGGTCACTTGCTGTGTGTGGCATGTCCCGCTGGGAATGTCTGCTCTGGGCACCCCGTAACCCTGGGAGAGGAGGGCTGATTATAATTGGCTGCGGGAAAGGGCTCTTTGGACCCCGGGTTTGTTGTTCTTTCAACTCCTGAAAGAGAAAAATCCTGGGCAGGTAAAAATGATTGATGGTTTAAATTCGGGTTACAAACAGACCAAAAAAAAGAAAAATTAAATATGAGATTAAGTGGTGAAAGAAGGAAACTTCCGCTTTCCACAAACAGAAATGCCTTCACCCAGTACCTTTAACCTGGGGTTTTTGGATTTGCCAAGACATTGAGTTCCCGTGTGATGCTCTGTACCTGATTCTAACCCATGTTTAACCAGACAGCCTCCTGGGCTTTGTGCATTTTCTTTTCTTTTTCCACTTCTTTTTTTTTCCTTTCTTTCTCTTTTTTTTCCCCCTTCCTTCTTTCTCTTTCTTTTCTATTTTTTTTAAATTTCACCCTCAAATGTTCCCTCCCTTGCATCTCCTTGTCTTAATCCCCGGTTGTCAGGGTCACTTTTCCTCCTGACCAGGGGGAGCAGGTTTGCTAACTGAGAATGCTGCTCTGTCTGTGGCCTGGTGTGGATGCTGTGGCCTTCTCTTGCTCAGTCTAACCCCTTAGGAGAGATGGGGCAGGAAGAGCTTTGGCGGAGGGGAGAGCAGAGGGCAGCCCTCTGCTCTTTGGACACTAATGTAAAGTACTTTGCCCACAGATGGGACCAGGCCTGGATCTAGTGGCTCTCTGTGGCTCCCCACTTAGGCTGAGCAAAGTGACACACGTGCTACTGTGCTTCTATAAAGTGACTGCGTGGGAGAGTGGCCCACCATTAAAGAGAACTCCTTGATGCTAGTTGGCATGTGTCTCCGAAGACGGCGTCAGGCCCGAGATAACTTTCTTGGGGAAAAGCTTTCGCGGTTAGACTGTGTGTGCCTGTCAACAGGCAGGAACCCCCAGTGAAAAGATCTGAGAGTATGAAGAACTGGCAGTGACAGCTTCTTGGCCTCTGCCTCCACATGGATCTTGGGGCTAATGGGCCTTTTTAAATGGCTTTCTTAAATACGTAAGCATGTGGAATTTTTACTACATTGATTGAAACAGTACTTCAGTGAAATAATCAAAGAAATACTTAAGATACTGCTTTGATAATGCCACAACATAAGGTTTAAAAATTCTTTTGTCTATTTTCACATTTAGATATTGATAACTTGCATATTTGGGGAATTAGGTGATTATTACATCATTAATTCATTGTGTAAGAGATTCTGTGACAGTTTTTTTTCACAGACTAGTAATCCAGGAAACAGTTTCACTAACCTCCATGTCATGGAAAGTGATGGCTTGAACTATTCAAACAGACACATGCAGGCTGAGACTACAGAGCTTCTTGGCCCAAGTTTCCTGGGTTAGCGACAGAATCTAGTAATTGTTTCAAAATTCTTTGATAGTTAGGAGAGATGCAAGCTCTGAGCTGCCTGCCCTCTCAGAACTTGGTCTTTTGTATTTTAAGGGGTTGAGTTTTATGTCATCCATCTTGAAATTAGTCTGGGGTCATCACATTCCAACCTCTGCTGATGTAACACATTATTGTCAGGTCTTGATAAGATTAGTACATTTGAGATGGTTATCAGATTGTGACTTATATTTCACTGTGGCTACCAAGCCCAGCAGATGGGAAGGAAATGCTTAGATGCTTGTCATGTTCTCCTAGGCCTTTGAGTCCAGTGTAGTACTTGAGCTGAAAAGGACTTGAAGGTTTAAGAAGATAACTAGATTACATATTAGAAAAAGATTACATATTACAAAAGGAATTAGAGCCCTTTTTCAGAGCATCAGTAAAGAAGATAAGAGCTCAGATCTTTCCTCCAGAAAGTTTCATTCAAACACTTGGGTCAATATCAACACTTGTATTTTAAGAACATCTCTTTAACAAAACCTTCATGTCGTTGCTTTACTCCTCTGCGTTGTCGATAGTGGCTAAATTGTGCTTATCCAAACTTCAGTGCTTTGGGTCATTCATTCAGTCAACGCTTCTACCAAATATCTCCTGAGCACCTGGGAGGCAGCTAGACAAAGTGAACAGAAAACAGACTTTGGTGTCACTGCTTCCTGGGTCCAAATCTCAGACCTGCAATTAGCTACCTACAACTTGGCCAAGTTCCTTCACCTCTCTGAGCAAGATCACCACCTGCAAAATGGAAACATTCATGATGTCTACCTGTGAGGGTTGTGGTGAGGGTAAATAAGATTACGTATGTGAATGCCCTGGCCAGGGCTGGCAACAGTAAGCACTCAGTAAGTGTCTGCTAAGTGAATGAGAGGGACTGGGTAAGACAACGAGAAGCAAAGCACTAGCATTAACTGCCCTCCCCAGACTCTGTGCTCATTTGCATTGTACTTTTCCTGAGCCCAGGCCATGCATAGTGGTCTAGGGGGACTTGAATATGTCATGACCATTTCACTGCAATAGAAAATGGTTTGGCCTTAAGGGTTCAGATCACAAGATAGAAGAGTGCCAGCTTGTTTGGGAAAAAGCAAAACGAGGTTGTTGACTAAAACTGAGTGAGTGAGGTAGACAGCCATGGCAGAGGTTGCGGAGGTAATGGGGAGGGACAGAGCGTGCTGGGCATTGTGGGTTGTTGCTAGGACTTTGACTTTTGCTCTAAGCAACCCCCTCAGAGAGTTTTTGGCAAACGAGTGTTGTGATCTGGCTCGTGTTTTAAGAGGATTGTTTTGGTCGCTGTGTTAAGAGTAGATTATACCAGGGCAAGGACAGAAACATGAAGACTAGTTAAGAGACTGTTGCAGTAATCCAGGCAAGATATTGATTACTTGGACCAGGAGGCCACAGTAGGAGGGGGAGACGTGGTCAAGTCTAGATGTATTTTGAAAGTACAGCCAACAGGATTTCCTGACAGAGTAAATGAGTTGTCGGGGGAAGAATTCAAGAATGACTCCAGGGTTTTTTGCTTACAAAAATGTTGGAAGTTCAGTGTCCTATATGGTGACTTTATACATCTGTTAGACAATCAGAGATGTCTAGTAAGCAGTTGGATATATGAGCATGCAGTTTGGGAGAAAAGACTGACCTAAGATAGACCTTTGAGAGTGACCAGCACATGGGTAGTATTTAAAATTATGAAACTATGAGGCAAGATTACCATGGTAGAAGTGCAGATAGAGAAGACTGAGGACTGAGCCTGAGCACGTCATCATGAAGGCAGGAGAAAAGGGCAAGAAGCAGCAAATCAAGGAGAGACCATTGAAGTTGGAGAAAAGTCAAGTGTGTGTGTGTGGCAAGGCAATGAAGAAAAGGTTTCAAGTAGGAAAAAATGGTCAACTGACTCAAATGCTACTGATAGGTCCAATAAGATGAGAACCAAGAAGTGATCATTGGATTTATCGAGAGAGAAATCTTATCTCTCTCTTTATCTCTTGGGGTAGTCCTTGCTGCTAAAAGAAACAAACCCACAAAAAAGTTTGTTTTTGACTAATGTAAAGTCCAGAACAGGTGTGCCTGATTGACATGTGACATTCTTCTAATCAGTTATTCATTAACCTAGGCTCTCTCTGTCTCATGTCTCTGCCATCTTCACCACATGTAGCCCAAAGTGACCAGGCTTGTCGAACCACAGGAAGGAGAAAGAGATGGGCGAGGTCTTCTTGGGAAGATTTCATGGACAGATAACCTTCACTCACATCTCATTGGCTAGAACTCTGTCACATGGCCACATCTAATAGCAAGGGAATGTGGTAGATGTAGTCTAGTTGTGTGCACAGGAAGAAGAGGAAACAGAGTCAGAGGGGACAGGCAGAAAGCACCTTGCCAAGTACCACAAAATAAAATAACTACCACTGGGTAAAAAAGAGAGATCTTAGAGATTAGTTGGAAGTGCTTCACATATGATAGGCATTTAAGGGATGAAGACAATTGAGTTAGTGATTCCAATGAGGTAAGAGGCAAGAAACTAGCTATAAGCTTGATTTTGAATGTATATTGACTTTGAGAAGGTGCTTGCACATTGAAATGAAGAAAATGATGCATTAAAAAATAGATAGAACCATACAGGTTGTTGAAGGAAGGGATTAAGATGAGGCTAAGGGTAGGAGGCAAAAACTATGCCCTAATAAGAATCAACCTATTTTTATCCATTTAAACAGAGAAGAGAGTACCTTTGAGTGACTGCAGAAGTTAAATGAGATCTCATAGGATGTTTGAGCTGGGCCTTTTCCTCCATGAGATAAGAGAGGGATGGGTTGGGACCATTGAGAGTTGATGAGGCACTATATTGGATAGCATCAAGGTGTTTCAGAAGAGAGGGAAGACTCTGCTTTTAGTACCTAGCTCTCTCTTTAAGGCTACTCAGGGGTCTGATGACTGAGAGCAAGAATTTGCAGGTTATTCATCCTGAGTCTGTGGGCCCAAGGTATTGGCAGTCACAAATTATACACAAGTCTTAGTCAACCTTGTTTTGGCCATCACAAACAATTCCAAATGCAGCGTGCCTAGAGCCTGCCTTAGCACTTGTGGGTTTTCTTCCTGTCTCAAGTCTTCTATAGAAAAAGTAAATCTTCCAGGAAAAGAACCATCCAGGTTTTCTTAAGAGCCCACAGAATTCTGCTGTGTAGCGGTCAGTGCCACCTCCATTGCCCCAGACTGACTTTCTAACCTTTTGTACTCTTTGCTGGTGGACTTTAACCAGGGCGAAAACCACGTGCTGCAGGTCACAAATGAAAGGAGCTTGTTTTCATTCAAACTGTTGATGCTGCTTTATTTTTCTTAGCATGCTTTACATTTGGGTTTGAAAACATGCCAACCTTTGCTAGCTTCATCTGAGGTAAAAACTCAGAAACTTTGGGTTGCAAAAATGATTCCGGAATGCTCCATCTGAGCTGCCCACTTCATCGGCAGTCTCATGGTACAGCTTGGGATCTCAGTATTTCTCTTATTAACCTCAATTGACTTTGATGATAATAAAAGCTATACATTAAAAAAATTTGGTACCATAGGTTATGAAAAGTAAATTAACAGTAATCACTGCATAGTGTTTACTATATGCTGGATACTCTTCAAAACCCTTTACATAAACATTAACTCATTGAACTTTTGTAGCTCTGTGATGTGGCAAATATTGTTAACCCCATTTGACAGATGAGGAAACTAAGGCACAGAGAGGCTGAGTAACTTGACCAGTGTCACAGACCATCTAAGTCATATGCCCCAAGTATGCTTGCTTTGCACTGACCCATTCAGTCAGAAGCATTCTGTTTCAGTTCTTGGTTGACATCTTTGCCTCCCCTTCCTGATTATGAACCCCTTAGGAACAGGGGTTTTGTCCTCTTTATCCCTCTTTCCTTGCACCTAGAACACCCTCAAAATCACAGAAATATTGGAGATGGCAAATTCCTGGCACGTATTCCGCTGCCATTCTCCGTGGTAGAGCATCTCTTAGATAATGGCTGTGTCCTGCTGAGCCCAGATGTGGCCTCCACATCCTCCTCAATATGCCCCTCAAGGCAGCCACTGTAGTTCAGTAAGAGATGGCATGTGAGCTGAAGCCTGTCTGCCTGCCCTGCCAGAAACATTTGCTCAGCAGTAGGGACTTAATAAATTCTTGAGCTCACTACGCAGATGTTCATGAAATTATCAGATTTCCAAAATATAGGAGAAAATGTTCTTGGGAATTCACTAAATATTTGGTGATAATATTGATCATTTAGCATTCTGTCATCATCCTCACAGTGACGTTTTTCATTACTCTTCCTTTCTTTGTGACATGTTACCAACTTGATCTCAGTACTAATAGACCTTTAGTAACATACTGTGATCTGGATGGTGGAGGTGGTCATATGAATTTATACAGGTGATAAGATGCACAAATTCATACCAAAGAAAATAGTATGTACAAAGTCCGCTGAGATCTGAGTAAGGTCTGTAGTCTCATTAACAGTACTATGTTTGTGTCAGTTTCACACTACAGTTTCGTTAACACACTACAGTTGTGTAAAATGTCACCTTGGACGATGCTGAGGGAATGAGTACATGGGACCTCTCCCTATAGTATTTTTGCAGTTTCTTATAGATCTGTAATTATTTCAAAATTTTTAGTTAGAAAGTAAAAACTACTGGGGCATACCGGATATTTCTTGGGCTTTGGTCCTGTTTCTCGACCTTCTTGTGGGGTCTAGGGTCCATCTCTTAATGGAAAGGTGGCTCTTGGGCCTCAGGGAGCCAATATCTAAAACAAAACTACTTTATCAGGCAAGGTAAAAAGTAGAGGTGATGTAGATCTCAGGCAAATTGGCTTCTTTGGGAACCCCAAATCTGCAACTGAAAAAAAAAAAATCTTCCAATTCCACCAGCCCTTTAGGCAGCCCAGGCCAGCTGTTTCAAAAATACTCATTTGGCTCAAGTCCTTTCTTTTCCCTCTGCTCTTCTCATTTTCTTACAAGGCCACCATCTACTTCAAGCTCATTCCAACTAGCCTGTAAAAAACCATCAGGACACATATTCAAAGAGAGGAGAGAGACCACTCAGCTTTCAGAAGGTCTAATAAGAAGAGTTCTTGGCAAGTGGCCTCCTGGAAACTGAAAAGAGGGGCAAGGCTCGGAGATCTCACTTCTATCTTGCTGGCTGTAGGTCATCTCCATTCTAAGCCTTTGGAGCCACTGGTGTTACTGGAGTTCCTTTTTAAATTTTCATGGAATTATTTTGGCTTTTTAACAACAGATTTTTCTTTCTCCATGGAAAATTTCTTCCTCCCCAAAATGTAGCCAACCTGGCATGCAACTGAAAAATTCCATTATTTCCTTAACCCCTCATTTGCTCTTCAAAGAGGTAACTCTAGTTGCTTTGCTTCCTTTGAGAAGCATTTATAACAGCTGGCATGGTATATTTTTAGCTTCAGCTTCCTTCCCTTTGGGGAAACCTTTTTTTAAATATGGCCCTGGCCTTCCTGATACTACATTATGAAGATGGCTCAGTGATATCTCAGAGGACCCAGTATTGCCACTGCCTGATCCTTTGCCCGTTTCCAAGAGTCCAAAGGTTTTACAGGACCTTGCTTTTCCTCAGCATGTTTAGTGTTTGTTTTCTGGGACTTGGGAAAGAAAAAATCAGAAAAAACACTGTAGTAAGCAAGAAGCCTGCTTGTTTCATTGTGCATCAGAGATCTCACAGCTTGGGAAAAGTCAAAGACCTCCTTGGTACACGTGCCTTGGGTCATGAGGATGTGCCATCTAGCCCCTGTTCGCGAGGATTTTTTAGACTCTAATGACAGTGAGAGTTATTAAACACTAGATGAGCTACAGAGTAAGGCAGTAGTATTTCTAATTCCCCACTGTGCTTCAAAAATAGGATGGATTCTGGCTGGAATAAATGGCTTAAATTGGACTAGCCTGGAAGAGAGGAGGAAGAAGGAGATGAACAGGCTGGCTTCTTTTAGACTTTTTTTTGAGCCCTATAGTCTTAGGGTTTCTATTATTTCACAAGATTTATAGTTACAAGCTCTAAAGTTAGAGTTTAGAGTTGGAGTTATAGGCTTAATCCATGAATAATGGGACAAAAAAAAATCTTTTAATCTTGCTTTTTTTTTTCTCTTTTCTCACCTTTAAGATTTCTGGGGACAAACTCAGGTTACACCAAGGAAAGATATATCATGAATGTAGCTTCTCTTTTTAAAAATTATATTTACTTATTTTTAATTGATTGATGATTGATTTACATTTTGATAAGCTGTGCTGTGTACTTTGTTGCTTCAGTTGTGTCCCACTCTTTGTGACCCTATGGACTGTAGCCTGCCAGGCTCCTCTGTCCATGGGATTCTCCAGCAAGAATACTGCAGTGGGTTGACACATCCTCCTCCAGGGGATCTTCCCAACCCAAGATCTAACCCGCCTCTCTTATGTCTCCTGCAGGGAAGGTGGGTTCTTTACCACTACCTGGGAAGCCCCTTTGATATTATTAATATTAAGCAAATGAGACTCTTGAATTCCACGGTGACAGATGACGATAAATTTCAGTAGAAGCAATTACTATTAATTCGGGTTATGTGTTCTAACTTTTAAACACTGTCAGTATCATTCCTGCCATCCCCCTACCTACACCCTGGTCCTCAACATTCTTTTAGGTAAAATACAATCTCGAGAAATATCTGGTCCTGTAATTCAAGTAAGAGAAGGGTATTGAGATGGGGAAGGGGACTTACAAAATCTGGGAGATGCTATAAAGGCTTTTTGTGGATTGGAGAAAGGCTAAAACTCCCAACATGCCCTGAGGTAGTCATTCTTTGCCAAAATTCTGGACCATTCCTGTAGACAAATTCCATGGCTACAATTAAATGTTATAGCCAGTGAGAGAACAAGGTTTGCTTTAGAAATTGCTTTCACAGCCAACCTTCCTAAGATGCATCCTTTTGGAAGAGCCCAGCAAAACCTATATGGAACTAAAAAAGCTATAATAGATTATTTTGTACTTTAGCCTTCCCCTTTGCAAAGTAAGACATTACAATGCAAAGAGAATTATAAGGCTATAAGTGGCATTTTAGATATTCAAGTTTAGAGTACAAATGATGAGGCAGCCTTGATCAAAATTAAGAATGTGGCTTTGAAGTCAGGTGACTTGGTTTTAAATTCCAGCCACACCAATAAGTAGGCATGTGAGCATGGACAAGTTACTTGACCTCTAAACCTCCTTTCCTCATCTATAAAATGGAAATACATTTCAGTAGGCAAATCGAATGGGAAACAAAGGAAACAGTGGCAGACTTTATTTTCTTGGGCTCCAAAATTACTGCAGATGGTGACTGCAGCCATGAGATTAAAAGATACTTGCTCCTTGGAAGAAAAGCTATGACCAACCTAGACAGCATATTAAAAAGCAGAGACGTTACTTTGCTGACAAAGGTCTGTCTTGTCAAAGCTATGGTTTTTCCAGTAGTCATGTATGGATGTGAGAGTTGGACTATAAGGAAAGCTGAGCGTCAAAGAATTGATGCTTTTGAAATGTGGTATTAGAGAAGACTCTTGAGAGTCCCTTGAACTGCAAGGAGATCCAACCAGTCCATCCTAAAGGAAATCAGTCCTGAATATTCATTGGAAGGATTGATGCTGAAGCTGAAGCTCCAATACTTTGGCCACCTGATGAGAAGAACTGACTCACTGGAAAAGACCCTGATGCTTGGAAATATTGAAGGCAGGAGAAGGGGATGAGAGAGGATGAGATGGTTGGATGGCATCACCGACATGAGTTTGAGCAAGCTCCAGGAGTTGGTGATAGACAGGGAGGCCTGGTGTGCTGCAGTCCACGGGGTCACAAAGAGTTGGACACAACTGAGCAACTGAACTGAACTGAACTGAGGCAACCTCTTAACTGGCTTGATCAGGGTGGGTAGTTAATGTGTTAATTGCAATAGCCATTTAAAGCAGGGAATCATAGAAAGGCTTAAGACTTTAAAATATTATTTTAACTTATTATGTAAATGCATTCTCGTGCCATCTTTTGTATAGTGCGATGATCCTTTCTTTGAGAACAGCCTTTCTGACTGAGGCTGCTCTTTTGTGCATAAATCACACCCTTGATGCATTATTGTCTGTGATCTCCTTAAAATGGAACTGGAATTTGATGACATTTCTGAAAACAGAGCATAGAGTCTTTCGAGATTTTGGCTTTCCTCTTTTTATAATTTACCTTAGTTTTCTCACTGAATTCAACAGTAGATTTTTAAAAGTAAAACAGTGAGTATTTCTGAAGCTTGTAACAAAGTTTTTGAACAGTTAGCTTTTTTTGTAATTCATGTGTCATCATTTCTGTTATACTTTTTAAGCTGATACATTTACAATAGCAAATACAACTAGGATAAATAGATTTTGGGAACAAATTCAACTATCTTTTGGTACACCTGCAGGTCAGCTGATGGGAGCAGAAGTACACAAGTAAATTCTAATCATTGAAGAGCCATGGGCATACATGAGTAGTTGGAAGGGAATGGAGAGTACTGAGTGGTCCAGCAAATTGGGCAAGTGAAGATGAGATGAGAACTTCTTAGGGTTGTGAGGATTAAACGAAAAATGTATATAAAGCAGTTGCCAATAGGAGATGCTCAACAAATAACAGGCCTCATTATTGTTATTTCTGCACTGGTTGTTAAGCTGATACAAGTAGGTGGTATTCATCCCCCAACCCAGGCTCTGCAGTAAACTCAGGTGAAACAGCCCTCCTAGGGCAGTTCTATGGCACGGCTCTTCCGATAGACACAATTGAAATCAAGATACTTTGCCAGCTCTGTAGAGAGCTGCCCTCCACAAATACATATAATCACCCCTAAGGATTGTTGCTATGGTCTGTCTTCCTAAATAGCTTAAAATGGACCAGAAGAAAAAGAAAGAGTAAGAATAAGGTAAAATTTTGTTTTTGTTTCTTCAGGATCCATTGCTAACAGAAATAATTTTTTTAATTGGCAATAAGTGTAAAGATATCATTCAAATTTATTTAAATGGTCTGTAAGTAACAGAAAAAGATTTATTTATTTGTTTGTTTATTTTTGGCTGTGCTGGGTCTTCATTGCTGTGTGCAGGCTTTCTCTAGTTGCAAGTGGTGGCTGTTCCCTACTTGCCGTAGGCAGGCTTCTCGTTGCAATGGCTTCTCTTGTTGCAGAGCATGGGCTCCAGGCACTCGGGCTTCCACAGTTGTAGTGCGTGGGTTCAGCAGTTGTGGCTCAAGGCTCTGGAGCACTGGCTCAGTAGATGCAGCTCGTGGGCTTAGTTGCCTCATGTCACGTGGGATCTTTCCGGAGCATCGAACCCATGTCCCCTGCATTAGCAGGTGGATTCTTAACCACTGGGCCACCAGGGCAGTCCCAGAATAAGATTTAACAGGGACAGATACAGGCTAGGGAAGTGTGGCCAGTTCCAAGAGTGCAGAGTGTTTGGAAGAAAAGATCAGTTGCCTAGGCAAGTCACTCCACCTCCAACTCCATGTGGACTCTTGCACTCTTAAGAACTTGTACTTCTTTATCAAGGCATGAGGTTGGATGGCCCTGATGGAGCCTTGATAGCGCTTTCATTCTCTGCTTCTGGGGTAGAAACTGATTCATAGAGCACGGATATTTGAGTGTACAGTGCTGTTGCTTTGGGGTGAACCAGATGAGGAAAATGAAATGCCAGCTAATGTGCTAGGCTAGTCTAAGAGAACTGGCACCTGTCAAAGCCAGGAAGAGATCCTCCTGCTATATTCATCATTAATTACACAGTCAGTGAGATCCTGATTGATTTTGGTCCCCCTCATTTTTATAAAAGAATGTGAACACCAGTGATTGCTACCTGGACTGTGGAACTGGGAAGTCTGGCAGATGGGTGGGGGAAGGTTAGTTTTTCACTCTCCCCTTTGAAGTGAGTACTGTGTTAGTGCCATGTATTACCTGTTAAAAATAAAACATACATGCCTATAAAATGAAAATGATACAGTGTCACTGAAGAGAGAAAAAGATATTCTGAAAGAAAAGACAGGGTAATTTAGCCTGAAGCAATAATACTGAAAAAGGAGTGATTTGGTAATTTTGAAACATATTAGAGTTTATTAATATGAAGGGTACTGTCTTGAGTTCCTTGGTCTGTGTCATACAGACAGAAAAGAAAATTGGCAAAAATTATGCATAAAGATCTTGGTGATGATAAAACTCCATGGCATGTAGAATCCAAGTGTAGATTTTCTATTCTTTCTGAGCTTAAAGAAAGAAAAAGAAAACCAGAGGATCACCAGGTTCATTTTCCTGGCTTGCCTGCATCGCAAGCCACCTGTAATCCACTCTTGCTCTGTGGTTGTAGTGTCATCAGAATGGGATTTTTTTTTTTTTTGGAAGAAAGTGGACTGCTTGAAGGTCCTTTGTTTTAAGAGATCTGATAAATATTTGGCATGGTGCTGGCCTTCTTCCTGTGCCAGTAAGTCAAACATCTCCACAGTGGGAGCAGGGAAACAGCGGTAGGATACACTCTCAAAAGCTACTGCCCATTTTGGATTTAAACATGCACACACACACACACACACACACACACACACACAACCACTTCTGCTATACCCAAGTCAAAATAAATTAGGTGTATATTCCTCAGACCCAGTTTCCCGAGAGGTATTTGTAAGTAGCATCAATTGATAACTATAGCACCAAAACTCCTACAGAGCCTGGAAATTCAATTCTTGTGGAAAAAGAATGACAGTGGCAAGTACTAGGAAACTTAGCATACTCTCCTAACCTATCATTACTATCAAAGTGAAGCATATGGAAGAGAACATATTCTATGCACAAGTATCATTTACATAGTGGGGATATTCTTTCAGAGTTGCCTGAAATGATCTTTTTTAATCAAATCATTTTTCCATGGACTAAAACTATGATTTGGAATGTCAGTTGTCTTGGCTTCTAGTCTTCATGAGCAGGAACTCTTAAAATCAGGTTAAGATCCCAGTTCCAGAGATTCTCAATCAAATAATCTATAAAAGGATTTTTAAATAAATACTGGAAGAATTTCATCATATAATTTTTTTTCCAATGGGTGCAATAGTCCTTTTCTCTGATTAGTAATTCAGAATGATTTAAGTGACTTTTTTGGTTTGGGTTTGCTGTTTTTAACAGATCACACTTAGGTGGCTTTGGATGGGCAGGGCAGGAGGTTCTAATTCCAGCCTCAAGCTGTGTTTTAAACAGAGAGAATGTGGCCACCCCCAAATACTTTCAGGAGCTAGAGAGAGAACTTGCTGAGAAAAGATGTGGATGTGAGGGCTCAGCTAGA
Organism: Antilocapra americana; assembly: GCA_007570785.1. Classification (NCBI taxonomy): domain Eukaryota; kingdom Metazoa; phylum Chordata; class Mammalia; order Artiodactyla; family Antilocapridae; genus Antilocapra; species Antilocapra americana. The sequence continues at coordinate 18,410,866 of ML664174.1, read as the reverse complement.
ATGCTGTCTGCATCCACTGGGTGTGTTGGGAGGAAGCTCAGGACTGCAGCATGTCTGGAAAGTTGGAAGGATTTTGCAGTAGTCTTTAGGCCTCAGGGAGATAGGTTGTGAGAAAGAGGATTATTCACACATGTTCATCATTATCCAAGAAATTTTTGGGCACCTGTGATATTGTTATTAACTCTAGTAGGATAATTAGCAGGATAATTTCAATATCCCCACTGAATGTTATATATAAATATTATTCTAAAAGTCAGCACTCACTACAGGTACAATAATGGCATCCTTGTGTTTGTTTAATTTGGGCAAGGTTGGTCCAAACTGACCTGGAATCTCACGGTACTGTGGACTCCCCTACAAAGTCTAGGGGTTTCTGATTCCCAAGAATGTCTCTAATATGGGTATGAGGGTGACAATGTGACTGAGGCCAGCCCATCCCTAAGTTGGGACCTGAGCTGCAGACCCTAAATTCAAGGTAAGCCTTGTCCCCTAGCTCACCACAGCTGAGGAATAAGTTTTGTCAATACCCAGAGAAGGTAGATGTCTTACAAGCAAAGAAGTGTTGCTTGAAGGCTTTGTTTTTAATCTGTGAGATTTGTGAGAAAGAATATAAAGCTGTGTATGGTCACAGTTCTTTCCCAAATTTTTTGTTAGTGATGATCTCTCTTTCTGTCGCTAGAGACAGCTGCATAATTTTTATTTGCTTCTAGAATTATTCTCTCGCTCCTCTTCCCCAGCCACTCCATCTGTATGCAGGTCAGAGAGCAGGCTAATTATGGGGTACTGGAGAAGCAGTTGCTCAGAGAAAAGTGTTCAACTCGGGGAGCTCAACACCAAGGTCATGCTCGTGACCATCTCCGTGTTCACATCCGCATATTTGCCTGTGCACTGCCTTCCATCCTATTGCAGTTGCATAAACCAACTTTTTGGATTCTTTACCAACTGAGCTATGAGGGAAGCCCTTAGAAAGGTCAACACAAGAAATAAGTGCTTGTTCTTAGGACAAAGCAAGTAAAGGATTTCAGTTTTATTTCTTGGGTCTTCACACTAGAAAAACAGCCACCAAGTGGCCAAGAACAAAGTTATGTTCCTATACTTAACCGAGGTTTTGTATTTTTGGCTGCCCCTACACTGGCTTTGGAGCAAGAAGCTTTATACACTTAGGGGGTCAAACTCTCAAACTGATGGTCTGCTGAAATCCCTTGACCTTGGAGACTGCTTTTGCTGGCAGGGCAGTTTTTTCAACTCCTTCATTTCAGGTATTGATTTATTTCCGAAGGTGTTGACTCTATGAAACCTCTCTGGCACCCTAAATGGCACAGGCTGAGAAAGACAAGATGTTTTCTTGGGATATTTCACTTAAGAATCCTGACTTTGGGTGTGGAAAAATACCTTTACCCTCTGCCCCTCCCTCTTTTGGATCAATCGGCTTAGATTCAGCCCCTTGGAATCATCTAGACTGGCAAAGATTTGGGGCCCTTGGCTGAGCTGTTGGAACTCTAGAAGAAGCTTGCTTGAAACACAGACTTATGTTCATCATAAAGAATCTATAAATTCCCAATACCATGTCTTTCAAATGGGAACTTTGATGAAATTTCTACCTCAAATGAGTCCATGACAGTCATAAGGATCCCAGTGGGAAACCCATCCCTAAGTCTATCACCAGCAAAGTTGGGTCTTCTTTGGTGCCAGGAGAAGTTTGCTTTCCCTCAAGTCTCATAGTTCCAAGATGAGTCACAGAGCCACAGAAGTGGCCTAGTTTTTATGATTACAGAGAGAGTTGGGGCAAATGACCCCATATTTCTCAGCATTCCCTCCTCTGCTATACTTTGGCTAGTTCAAGAACGCGTGCTGGTAGCATGGATCTGGCAGTGTTGCAATTACACCGATGGCAGAATCAGTCCAGAAAGGTCTCAGGCACTATCAACTTGTAGTCCAGAACACGTGCTTTGAAGTCAGACCAACCTGAGTCTGACTGATACCACTGATACCAGTTCTACTGATGACTAGCTGTGTGACCTTGGAGAGATGCCTTAATCTCTCTTGGCTTTGCTTTCCTCATATTAAAAGAGTGGGTAATAATCATCACCCATGAATGATTGTGAAAGTCCTCTCTGGGTCTAAGTGCAGTCCTCTTTTTTTCTGGAGAGATTTTACACTAACCCTCCTAATCAAAAAACTTGTGCTCCTTCAGTCCTAGGAAAATTTCTCAAATTTAAAAAATAATTCTCCCATTTTAATGAGGTAATAGCTCTTCTCTTGATTCTCTAGTCCTTAACCTTCCTTTTCTTAATCTTTTGCTCTACTTTTTTCAGTCTTTTTGTTCTACTTTCCAGATAATTTCTATAACTTTGTCTTCTAAACCTACTACATAATTTTTAACTTTTGCTATTTTTGAATTGCCAGTGTTCTTGTTCTTTGAGTGTTCCTTTCAAATTGCATTCTGTTCTTGTTTCATGAATGCAAGCCTTTCCAATATCTCTAAAGATGTTTCATCTGTGTTTTGGAGTCTTTTTCAGCTCCCGACATTGTTTGTGCTTCCTTGAGTTAATTGTTCTGTTTGTTTTGGACCCTTTATCTCAAGCAAGGATCCTTTCATTTAAGAGAAAGGTGCTAGAATTTATGTATATGAATTTTACCACTGAGAGATCTGGTTGGCCCTGGCCAGGCTGTTTCTTGGGGAGTTACAGCTGAAATTCTTTTCTCATGAACTAGTCCATTTTCCCTAGAGAAGTTGTCTTCTCCTTCTGGAAGATACAGGTCTGGCTGTCTGGGTCCTGGGAGCTGTTAGGAGAAAAGTGCTAAGATGATAGGATAGTTGCCTGGTTTTGTTGGGGGTAAGGGGAGAAAATCTGAGGTTGTCCCTGTACCTTACACATGATCTCTACCAGCAACTCCCAGCTCCCCGCCTTCTGAGGTACCTGATCTTGGAGGCCTAAACTTCTTGGAAATTCTGCAGCGTGAACTATCATGCTCCCATCACTGTGGGCATATGTCACCTTTCTTTGGTCTACTGAGTCAGTTACCCTCATGTCCTCCTGTTTCCCAGCTTCCAAAATTTTGTTAACTTCAGTGATCTACTGATGCCCAGAGTGATCTCCTGTTGTCTCTGTCATCTTCTCTTTGTATCCTTGTCCTTGTGCATTTATGCCTTTGATGCCTTTTTAGTGAGTTTCTAGAAGAAACTAACATCTTCATAAGCTGGAAATTTATTTGAACTCATTTATTTGTCTACTATCTACCTCCCCCATGTGATGATTAATTCCAAGAGACTGGGGACCTAGCCTTGTCAACTATAGTATCCCTACTGTCTCAAACCCTCTCTGAAGTATCATGGGTGTTGAATAAATACTGAGTGAATGTATGACATGTAATATAGATCTATTGGTACAATGCTTACAGCCCAATAAATGATAAACTATCTTAAGCATAATTGTTTCAGTATTGAGGATTAAGTATTGAAACCAGACTTTATGCTACTCATAGCCATTGATTTTAAATGGAAATGAATCTGTCTCTTAAATTAAAATCTTTCATGAGAAGCATCTGAAATAGAACTCCCTCTTCAAGCTCAAACTTTTCCTGATTGTGATCTTTCCACCTTGACTGTCTTTACTAATAGGATATCACCTATTTCTGTTAAAGCACAAGGTCTGTTAAAATAAGGTCTCTTGAAAGGTAAAAGACTACCTTGAAGATACCATTGCCAGGTGGAAGCATTCCTGGGACTAGAGCATAGTTCTTCTCATTCATAATGTAACCTTCTGCCTGTTACCCACCATCCCTCAGTTTCCATTGTCTTATCTGGAATGTAGGCTGGGGAGAACAGAAAGATTGATTAAATGATCCCTGAAGCTTTTTCAGGCTCTAAAATGACAGGTTCTGCAGTTCTACTAATTATAAAGTGGCAGTAAACAATTAATAACCATCTTTAGGGCCCAGGTCTTATGATTATGATATCCCTGTGAAATTGCCCAGTCTTTTCAAATGACAAATTGGTCAGTTCACTAGATAGCTAGGTATTTAAGTGGTGGCTTCTAGATGTCCATATAGACATCCCAGTTGTAAACCCCTGCATAAATGTATTGTCGGGATAAAAACCACAGAATTAAATAAGTACAAACAAATTAATTAATAGGAGTCACTGTAGTGGAGAAACCAGTCTTCCACTTGCGAAGATTCTGGCTGAAGAAGGTGTTGCTTTTTCCAGTCTTCAAATAATAGTTGACTTCCCATCAGTGCTGGCAGTCTCTCTGAGCATCTAGGCCAAAACAAGAGGGTCCTGTGGTAGGGCTTGAGTGGCAGATGGATGAACAGTAGTGGGCAGCCGGTATGAGAAGGACAGGTGCCCTGAGTTCCCAGAACTGGAAAAAGCCAATCCTCTGTGAAGACACAACAGCTCCGGTTCTGGAAAAACCCAATGGCATACGGTTGTTTTGGAGGCCCTAGACCCTGCTGTGTTTGGGACACGTTGTTTATGACAGTGTACAAAGGCCTCAACATTTGTGCCCTGCAGTGTGTCGTTTTGGTGTTAAGTGAGGGATAATCTGTTTTAAATCACAGATCTATTAAGCTGCCACTGTGTATCAATGACATTGATATAAAGACTAATGGTTGTTGATATAATTTGAATGATAAAGACCAAAAACATGGGGGCTCTAGTATCAGCTTCATTATCAACTTTGTTGAGTGACCTTGGCTGTTGCTATATCTCTTTTGGCCCCTGGTTCCTTAAGTGATAAAGTGGCAAGGGGGACAGATTGGATGATATCTAAATCATATTCTTAAAGTCCCTTCCTGGTTCAGTGTTCTGGAATCCTGAGATAATTGGGTAGTAAATAAATGAGGAAAATAAATTTCTCTGCTCCTGACACCTTCCAGTCATCTGAAAATAATATTCTTGGAGAAGGGCCTAAGAAATGGCAGCCGCATCTTTAAAACTCCATCAGAACCAGCTCCACTGGGTGTCTACACATGTGCTTTTCAGTAAAACAGTGGCATTGTCCTCTACCAATTCTCTTGAGGGCTTGCCTCAGGAATGAGAAGCTCTATACCCACCCTATGGAGCATCTGGTGAGACTGTTCGTTTTATGGGGACCCTTCTTGAAGCACAGCTGTCTGTTTAGGGAAACTTAATGTTTATCTTACGTGTTTGAAGGAGGGAAAAAAAAACTAGGTTGTTTCTCTTGAGTCTGCTGCTCCCGTAGCATTTAATTTTCTGTTTGTTTGTTCTGGCCAAACAGCTTGTGGGATCTTAGTTCCCTGCAGGATTTTCACTGCAGTTTTCCTGCAGTGGAAAACTCAGAGTCCTAACCATTGGGCTGCTAGGGAATTCCCTCTAGCATTTAATTTAAAATGAAGAGATCTTGGTTTGGCTTTTTATACAAATTCTCACCTGACTCTGCCCTCCGAACATCCACACAAGACAAAGCCACCAGTTCTGTGAGCCAGCTGGGGAAAGCCCAAGTGAAGACAGATGCTTTTCAGGCAGCTGAGCAGGTGATGTCTACTTCAGTTATGGAGAATCTTCATGCTGCTCTGAGCAGTGACTGCATGGAATAGCTGCAGGAACAACATGCACATTTACTGTAGAAGCAGGAGAGAAGAGAAGAGCTTTTTGACTTGCATTTTTTCTGACTCTGTTCTAAAAGAGAGAGCCAGGATTCAGAGAGGCTTTGTGGTCCTGGTGCATTACCCCCTCCTCCCAAACTCTCATTAGTCCATGAGATACTGTAGCAAATTAATTGAAATTGAAGTCACCTAAAATTTTTACTTCCTTCAGCAATTCTTCACCTTCATGCAAAGTGTTACTTAAAATATTAACACTGCCTTACGGCTCCTAGCTGCTGTGTACATCTAAATGATAGAGGGTGATGGCTTAATAAATGATAGAGACACTGTTTGCATCTGTGCTGCCCTGTCTTTTATTATTCTCTTTTTGGCATCTGTAGCCCTGGTTACAAGCATAGTGCCCTATGCACAGAGATGCTCACTGTTTGTTGGATGAGTGAATGAATAAGGAGGTTAGCTTAAATTTTTTTCCAGGAAGGTAAAAAATTTATTTCAAAAGCATCTGGCATACATCATCTTAGTGGGCATTCATCATTCTTCCCAGTACCCAGCATAGAGCAGATGCTCAGAAAGTATTAGATGGATGGATGGAAGGATGAACATGAAAAGTGAAAGTCATTCGGTTGTGTCCAGCTCTTTGCAACCCCATGGACTATACAGTTCATGGAATTTTCCAGGCCAGAATACGGAGTGGGTAGCCTTTCCCTTCTCCAGAGGATCTTCCCAGGGATCAAACCCAGGTCTCCCTCATTGCAGATGGACTCTTTACCAGCTGAGCCACAAGGGGATGGGTGGATGGATAATATGGATAGCATATGATCCCATAGCAACCCTGGGAGGTGGGTAGGAGAGGTATTATTATTGTTAGAACTATTTTCCAGATGAGTACTATGAGACCCTGGGCTTCCCTGGTAGCTCAGCTGGTGAAGAATCTGCCTACAATGCATGAGACCCTGGTTCGATTCCTGGGTTGGGAAGATTGCCTGGAGAAGGGATAGGCTACCCACTCCAGTATTCATGGGCTTCTCTGGGGGCTCAGATGGTAAAGAATCCACCTGCAAAGTGGGAGACCTGGGTTCGATCCCTAGGTTGTGAAGATCCCCTGGAGGAGGGCATGGCCACCCACTCCAGTATTCTTGCCTGGAGAATCCCTTGAACAGAGGGGTCTGGCAGGCTACAGTCCATGGGATTACAAAGAGTCACACATGATTGAGTGACTAAGTATAAGCACAGCATTATGGCACCCTGAATGAGAAGCCAGTGGACTTGCTCAGGGGGATGGATATTGTGTGTTTAGTGTCAGGGCCATGTGTCAGGGCCAGAGTTCTTTCTGCCATGAGAAACAGTGTGGAGTTAGGCTGAAGAACACAAGTCAAGCTTGCATGTCAAGCTTGTCAAGCTTGGGTTTTGAACCCTGGCTGTTGCCCTTTCCTAGCTGTCTCATCTTTGTCAAGCCCCTTACACTCTGTGCCTCTGCTTCCTCTCTGTGAAACACATGTCTGTACTTGCGGAGAAGAGTCATGATAGACCCACGGCATAAGGCATTACATGAGGATTGAACAAAAATGTGTGTGTATCTTGGTCAGTGTACTTGACATGCAGTCGGCCTCGGTGGTGGTCACTGGCATTGCTGTTGTGCTCACTCTTGTATGGGTTCCTCTTCAGGGAAGAAAGTCCAGGAAAGGTGGTCCTAAGGATGCATTTGGGAAAGGACAGTGCAGTATCCCTAGCCCAGGACTGTAAGAAATACTAAGGAAACCAACAGAGAAGGCAGTGGCACCCCACTCCAATACTCTTGCCTGGAAAATCCCATGACAGAGGAGCCTGGTGGGCTGCAGTCCATGGGGTCGTGAAGAGTTGGACACAACTGAGCGACTTCGCTTTCACTTTTCACTTTCATGCATTGGAGAAGGAAATGGCAACCCACTGCAGTGTTCTTGCCTGGAGAATCCCAGGGACAGTGGAGCCTGGTGGGCTGCTGTCTATGGAGTAGCACAGAGTCGGACACGACTGAAGCGACTTAGTAGCAGCAGCAGCAAGGAAACCAAGCCTTCATTTGTTCAGTCACCCTTCCATACAAGTCTAAAATGTGTGGGAGAAAGAAGAGCATTGGGATGAGCCAGTCAGGGGAAGGGATGAGATTAGTTAGCCCTTCCCTGTGCAGAATCTAGTCTGCACTGAGCAGCTGGCAGATCCTCTACACTCACGCCCTCGCTGACTGTTTTATCAGTGTTACAAGGCAGCTGTTGCACATACTTTGTTGTTGTTGTTTAGTCATTCAATCATCTCTGACTCTTTGCAACTCCATGGACTGTAGCTGGCCAGGCTCCTTTGTCCATGGAATTCTCCAGGCAAGAATCCTGGAGTGAGCTGCCATTTCCTTTGCCAGGGGATCTTCCTGACCCAAGGATCAAACACACGTCTCCTGCATTGGCAGGCAGATTCTTTACCACTACTGTGCCACCAGGGAAGCCCCATTACAAGGCAGACTTTTGTTTAAATATGGAGCAATAAACAATGTGAGGAAAATATCTTGTCCAAATGAGAAAGACACTCCTTAAATATGCTAATAGCATCATAGGAGACTGGCTTAGTGGGAGGGGCTTGAGGGATCATCCTCTGGACTGTAATGACTTGTTCAATGTTATACTCTCAGCTTTTAGAGCTTGACATACATGGTGAGCACCCAACAAATGTCTGATGAAGGAATTCATCTAGTCCAACCTCTCTGTCCTGCATATAAAGAATCCAATGTCACATACCTGGTAATAGGTTCTTAGCTTGAAATACAATGGAAGTATTTAGAGTCTTCCATAAGGACTCCAGTCAATCAGTATTGCTTACCACTATCAGGACAAAGAGACGGTCTCATGTGGGGTTCTGGGCACTTAAATTTAGTGAAAAAGAAGGCAATTCACCTGCCCTAACCTTCCAAAATGGAAATGAAATGTGAACACTTAAAATGAATACCAGGAAAGGGATGAACAAGTCGAGTCTGAACCAAAGGAAGATTATTCTGATTGGGACAAAGAAGAGTTTGTACATGGAGATAAGAATTCTGAAAGAGCAAGAAGACTCTCTTTTGGGTATGATAGGCCATGGTAGAAAATTTACTCTTTGTAAGGCTGTGAAACACTTGTCAAGTAATCAGAGATATTTTTCATACTGTACATAATATACTAAAAGTGCTCTATGAATATAATTGGACTGGCTAGTACTTTGAATTGATTTTTCAACTTGCGGTATCAGTTTATATTGCATGACTCTTACCCTGACAACTTATAAGTAATATTTCTGCAAGACTTCACAGTTTGTAAAACACTTTCATGTACCTTAAATGATGTGATTTTTCCAACAATTCTATGACGGAGCCTTTGACATCCACTGCTGGGGATAACTTGAGGCACAGAAAGGTCACATATCCTCCAACCCAAATCCCAAATTCCTCTCACTTCAGCAGGCTGCTTTTGTTGTAGACGATGCTTGTTCCACCGTCATCAGGACAGACAGCAAGCCAGTGCGTCAGAGCTGGGTTTGTAGCTAGTACACCTCAACCTTGAATGTGAACACAAATCTGGGATGTTAAAATGCACATTTCAGTTCTGGGTCTAGGGTGAGATCTGAGAGTCCAGCCTTTCTAACAAGCTCCCAAATAATGCTGATGCTGCTGGTCCAGGGAGCTAGAACACATTTTTGTTGTTGTTTGTGAATCAGTTCCTCTCTCACCTACAGGATTTCCAGACCAAGAGAAAACATACTCAGAGCTTTCTGCAGCTGATTCATGTCTAGAGAGGGCCTGAGGCCGACCCCTCTTTCTGTCTTCCTGCTGAGAAAGGATGAAATGGCCACAGCAAGGGACAGGCATGATTGCCCAGGAGTCAAAACTTTGTCCAGGGACTCTTTAGAAATTTCTGCCCTAGTATCAGTCAGGCTGCAATTCTGGTTCCAAAATATCTATTTCACCTGGAGGGCAAGACAAGAGTGATAAAAGCCTGGACTGAAGAGCCTGAGCAGAATTCTGCGTGTGAGTCCAAAGTGATGATGTGTTGTTTTCTTTTAAAGCGACTTAAAAAGAGTCACCAAGATGCCCATTCTTTCAGTTCAGTCGCTCAGTTGTGTCCGACTCTGCCCTTTCTTTGGGGATATCTTATTAAAACCAGGCAGAAGCAACAGCCAGCCTGGGGAGGTTTTCAATGTCCAGGACGTGGACAGGGTTTGAGGGGAGCACTGGGGTAAGAAGACAGCCCAGGATGTTGGTTCTCAGCGTGGCTAGCTATTGAAACCACTTGCATGCACCAGAAAGTACGAATGCTCTGACTCCACTATAGGGATTTTCAATTACTTGGTCTGGGATGGGGTCTAGCATTGGGATTTTTTTTTTCTTAAGGCTGCAAAGGGGTTGAATGTGCAGCCAAGATTGAGAACTGCTAGCCTAAGACAAAAATGTGGCAGATATGACAAAAATGTCCCAGGATGGAAGATGGAATGAAGAATTTTTATCTATGTCTATATAGCTAGAGAGTCTCTTCTCATTATGTGCAATACGGATGTTCTTTGAAGTCCCTATGAAAGCTGAACTAACAAACACTGAACCCCTGCTGCTATGGGGAATACTAGGTTAGGTTCCTGCAAACTTCATGACATTTTCATCAACGTATCCATACATAACTGTTTTGTGCTGTGCCAGTGTTTAGTCGTTCAGTCGTGTCTGACTCTTTGAGACCCTATGGATTGTAGCCCACCAGACTCCTCTGTCCTTGGAATTCTCTAGGCTAGAGTACTGGAATAGGTTGCCATGCCCTCCTCCAGGGGATCTTCCTGACCCACATCTCTTACGTCTCCTCCTTTGGCAGGAGGGTTCTTTACCACTAGCGTCACCGGGGAAGCCCTGTATTTAAAGACGTCTTATTTAATATACATTGTTGATTCATTAACATCCACATTCAAAGACCACAGCACTCTTAACTCATGCCTGTGGAAGCGATACATGTGTTTTCTCCCTAAGGCGCAGCACAGCCTCCTGCACTGAGAGACACGAGTCCTGCCCTGCACCCGGGGGCCATTTTGAACAGTAAATCACCAACGAAAAGCACCGAAGTTAGAAACACATGGCACTGAACAGCCTTGGAAAGGACCCTGGATTACAGTATGAGAGCTGACACGGAAAGACTGTCCTACCCCAGCCGGAACACGTGCGCCAGGGACTTATTTTTTGCCACTCTGTGCATGTCCATGACTAATGATGATGAAAATGTCGTGAGGCTTGATTTCTGGTTATAAGAAATTTTAGCAAATAGGTGAAGTCACAAATACAGAATCTGTCAATACAGAGGATCAATGGTATATAAGACATACTAGAGGAACACACACTGGACAGTTTGTATGTGGTGAAGGGGACCTAGAAGTAGACCAGCAAAGGGACCTGTGGGTCTGAGCTGGCATCCAAGGTCCCCTGATCGCCCTGCAGCTTGTTCTCTTCGCTGCCCAGATCTTAAGGCTCCAGACAGCCCTCCCCATCTCATATCCAATAAGAAATGAATGCTGTTCAATTCCTGTCCTTAAACTAGAACAGTCCTGGACCTGAATTATGCCAGGAACCTCGTGCTTGCAGTGTCTTTGGAAGTCTTTTATTGCAGGACTGATTTATAATACCCAAGTAGATGAGTTGAGAGCAATTACATAAACGCTGTTTCTCTGGGGTAGAGAAGAATGGTCCGGTTTAAATGAAAAATGTAGTGCCAAGTCAAAAATTCAAATCGTTATGTGTAATTACAGACCACAGTAAATCAATTTTACAAACACAGTACCAATCTCACTGTGTTGCAATACCCACAGGGTCCGGTTGTGACAGTTTAGAATTGAAGAAGAGGCTGAAGGTGAAGAGAAAGTGCAACTGGGACGTGTGAAGCCTCAATAGCTTTTCCTGAATCAGTGGTGATTCAATCAAATATAATTAAGAAACCAGGAGAGCCTAAACCATCTAATTTCTCTTAATTAACCCCCTCCCCAAATAATCTGATTAGCAGTGTAAGCTCAAATTGCGGGTTGTTTTTTGTGTTTTTTTTTAATGGTCGTTTATGTGTATTGTTACACTTGACATTTGGATTGAATGCTTTAATGAAAACAAGGACCAATTCCCTCATCAGTAAATTGCCCTGCTGGCCAAAATGCTGAGAATCTCCAGTTCTCATTATTCTATCAAGAAACTAAGTTAAGAATTAGTCGGGACTGCATAATACATTTCTAATTATTTATAACCCTTCTCCTAACACTAGAAAGAAAAGGAAAAAGATTGCTGCTATAATCAAGGCCAAGTTCAGAGTTTCATGCTCTGAAGTCCTGACACCCGTCCTGCGTTTGGCTGGTGCTGAGTTGAGACCCTGATGGGAGGAGGATTTCGGCATTTTCTAATGCTGCTGGTCCTTGCCTGGTCAGTGCTGTTGCATTTAAGAGCCATCGTGCCCTCTTATCTGGGATACTTTTGAGCTCCAGTTGCAGTGAAGGCTTTGCCTGCAGTTCAAGACAGGAACTAGTAGACAAGGTATCTTTTGTAAGCCCCCTGTAAGCAACTCACTTCCTTCTCCTCTGGACAAGAGCTGTGGTGTCAAGATGTAAAATGATACCCCAGTGATTTGTTCAGTGACTCTGGTGATGGCCTTGGGATTGATGCTCTGAGGGGCCATAATTGCTCTGTCATGAAACTCTGGCTGTTTGCAGTTCCAAACTTGGATGGCTTTGCTGGTAGCCATGCCCTGTCAGCAGCCAGGGAGTGTTAAACACAGGATCGATGGTGCTTTCAGTAACCCTAAGAAGCACTTCCTGGATAGACATGTGAGTTGAGGAAACAGTGATTATAATTTAAGAGTTATCTTTTAAGAAAGGGGTAGGAAGGAAGGAAAAATCTATCTTTCTGAGTTTCTTCACTCTCTTCCTTAAACACAGTGACTGGAGCATTTTTATGGACACATTGGAAAGTGATGTATCTGCTTCAATCTACCCCTGGCCACTTGCTTGACTCAATTATTTTCTTTACTTGGCATCATAATGAAAATGATTCAAATTCTGCAGCTCTGTCTTAAACTTTTCGCTCTCCACGAGGGTAGAAATTCCACAGACAGACTTAAGGGCCAAGAAACCTAAGGGTTAAGTACATATAGATATAACTATAGATATGAAAAAGAGCATAATTCAGGAAGGTAGAAGTGAGCCCCCATATATAGGAACCTTGGAAATGGCTGGATTGATCCCACAGTCCCTCAAATTGGCTGAAACATCTGCTTCAGTGGTGCCAAGTTACTTCCATAGTTGATGTCATTGGTTCTGTTCGGGTGGGATGAGAGGAATGGGGCAGTTTCCTTTCAGGACAGCTTGATCTGAAGTTCAACTTGTAAGAGTCTACTTATTTCTATAAAATGTATATATTGGCTTGTCTGACTTTTATCATAAATAATGACAGTGTAAAGACAAACAGCAGTTATCTAAAATAGATTTTCCCCTGGATGACACCCAGTTTTGCCATTATAGAAACTGACAAATGAAATGTACCCAAGATTAATGCAGCAATAAAAGTCTGCCAGAAACATTCTAATTTACTTCTTAAAAGCCCAAATGTTTAAGTGATAACGTGAAGGCAGAAGCATACATCTTTGCTCTGCTCCAGGACTGAGTCATCAGTGGAGTAATGAGGGCTGACACCAGTGACAAGGCCTCACATCATGGAAAAACCTCTCCCTACATCAGAATATATTCACTTCCATGTGACCTGAAAATGAGACTGAATGGGGAAAAAGAAGTTCAGCAGAGTGTATTTGTCAATCTTGTTGATATGTTCTTTGCGGCTTTGTTTTCTTCTGGAGTCTCCATATGTTTGGTTTTATTGCATAGGCTAGTATTTACTTTCTCTTCAGAGAGTGTGTGGCTTCCTCCTTGGCTAGTGGGAAACACCCGGTCCACCCACCACATCTTTGCTTTGTAGCATGCTCTTTCTTCTTCTCCCAGAATGAGGTGGAGTCTGAAGCGGTTTGGGGGAATCATCTTCTGGTGTCCAGATGTTGTGAGCACTGGTTTTCCAAACTTTCAGACAAGAAGCAGAGTGCAAGCATGCAGAGTTGAGGCATATAACCTTTCAGATTTGCTTTTAATCTATTCCCTGAAGCAATGAGGCAGAGCATGTTAATTTTAACCTTAGTAATTAATATCCCCTCCCCCTGCCCCCAACACAAACCTGTTCTTGGCCATAAACGTAACTGGTGTTGTCTTTTTTGCATGATGTCACTGATTAAATACTCTAGTTTTGTTTTTGTTTTAATGTATTCTTGCAGTACTATTAATCTTTTTTTCCCCAAAGATTCCCACCACAGGGCCTCAGATTACTGGTTGTGACACCACAAAACCAACTAAAGAAGAGGAACCCAGGGTCTAATCTTTCGCCACTGAGCTTTGCTAAAATGTTTGCCTTTAAAAAAAAAAAATTAAATGCCTAGAATTATGCATACAAGTGGTGTTAACAAAATTCCACTCTTAAAAATGCAGAGCCTTTAGTAACAGTTCCTTAAGATACTCTGAAATCAGTGTTCTCAGGAAAAACACATGGGATGGTGCCCAAAAGATGCCTGTTAAGCAAACCTAAACTAAGGGAATAAACAGAAACATTTCCTGCCAATAACTTTGAAACAATAGTTATGATGGCTATTTTATAACTGGCAATGGCTTGAACTTTTTCTCTTCTAAACTTGACACGTATCAGACCATCTCCTGCAGCAAAACTCTCAAATTGGTGTATGCAGCAAAAGTTCTGATACTTCTGAATTTCTTTTGGGAGTAGATCTAGACAATGTAGTTAAAATACACCATTAGCCATGTGTAAGTAGAATTTTCCGCGTGTATTTTCATAGCCTCTGACACACACAATATGTATCCCCAGAGTAAGGAAATGGCTTGGATCTTTTAATTCAGGAAAGAAATTCTAAGTTAAATATTTTAAAATAATATGCAAATATTTGATTTCCTCATTCCGCTTTTTGAAATCCCTAAATAAGAATGAGCTGCTTTTTGTAAAGCTTAGTCGCAATTGGATTGAGTTCTGTTATGTGAGCATCTAGAACTTGAAATATTAACAAAGCATTAAATTTTCTTGTAAGAATCCAACTTGAATTAGAAACGGAGACTGAGACTTCCCTGGTGGTCCAGTGGTTAAGACTTTGCCTTCCAGTGCAAGGGTTGTGGGTTCAATCCCTGATCAGGGACCTAAGATCCCACATGCCTCGCAGCCAAAAAACAAAAACAATATTGTAACAAATTCAATAAAGACTTCAAAAATGGTCCATATTAAAAAATAATCTTAAAGAAATGGAAAGACTGGCTTGGGAAGAAAGAAGAGTGAAGTTGCAAATCATGTCCATGTGGCCAAACTCATAAGGGCCTGATGAGGCTGCAGAGTCCAACCTTGGATTGAGAAAACAGGTTTCTGGGTTTGATGAAAAAAGAATGACATTAGAAATATGGGTGTACTTAATGGCCCTATTCAAAAGTAAGTTAGTTTCAGCAGCAGTCTTGATTCTAGATTTCAGGATAAAACGCTGAGCCTGGAAATAGGTGGAAGCGCACAGTGGGAACAGTGAGAAGTGGTGGTGGACTGAATTTGAGGAGTAGTGTTAACTGTGAAAGGAATCAGAGGACTTAAAGCACACGAGTTCCTGAGGCCAATTAGGTGCCCGTGGAACTCAGCAAACACAGCAGAGAACAGCAGTCATCTCCATCATTGAGTTCAGTCCTCAGTTTTTAACAGAAAACTGGGATCCCCATAAAATAACTGTACTTCAAACAGATGATGAAAAAAATGACAAAAATAGCTGTGAATTCAGCAAATATAAATTAATTTGTATGTGATTAATGTTAATACCTTCTGCATACATATCAAAACCACTTGTCGCTCAGTGTTTCATCTACTAACCAGGCTTGGTGCACATAGGAATTCCCAGGTCCTTCTACCACCCAGGGGCCCACAGCTCACAATGTAGGGATTATTGAATTATATTGCCTTTTGGGGCCTTCCAGCTCTGAAATGTTATTAACCTATGCTCATAATAATTTTAAAGCATTACTTGCATTCAGCGTATAAATTTAAGGAGAACAGAGAAGAATGCAATGTATCTTTGAACGCTCTCCATTACTGTTTATTAGGATAAAGTTTCAGTGTTAAAAATTAAGCTTCAGTCATCTGGACTGTTTGTTTATGGGGATCACTTCTCTCCTTGACAGTGAGGTGCAGTCCTTAACCTGACAGTGAACTGAGGAGATAGCTGGACCCATACCCCAAACCTTCCTCTTCGCACAGCCCCATTACTTGTCACATTAGAAGGTAAAAGAGGTAGTTATACCTGTTTTTTAAGAGCCTTAACTATCTTGAAAAGTCTTCCTGCCTCTTATTTCAATAACTAAAAAATCAAGGCAAAGTCAATTTTGGTCAAAGGAAAGGGGGAAGAAATCTGATTGCCAGGCTTTCAAGAAAATACTTAAAAGAACAGAACCCAGCGCCAGGTATCGTATTTTCCCCTCAAAAAGTGTTGAAAAGAGTCTCATGAAAGATACTTAGAGATGAAAAAGACATCATAAGGTTAGAGGAGGTCGCAGACAGCAGCTGGCCCTGAATGGTATGGCAGAGTTTATTCCCAGATTGTAAGACCCTCTGTACTCACATCATGCTGCTGCACTGCTGGAGCAAGATTATTTTTAGCTGCTTTTCCCATATTTCAACTAGACTTGCTCAGTATTTGTTATTTATTTTTAGTTCACTTGAATTTATAAATGTTCCAAATACTACAGTACCCTATTGTCATATGTACTTATACATATGTGCGTACATATATAAGTGTCCTGTGCTGTGCTTAGTTGCTCAGTTGTGTCCGAACCTTTGTGACCCAATGGACTGTAGCCCGCCAGGCTCCTCTGTCCATGGAGATTCTCCAGGCAAGAATATTGGAGCGGGTTGCCATGCCCAACCCACGGATTGAACCTAGGTCTCCCGCATTGCAGGCAGATATCTGCGCCACCAGGGAAGCCCATGAATACTGGACTGGGTAGCCTATCCCTGCTCCAGGGGATCTTCCCCACCTAGAAATCGAACCGGGGTCTCCTGCATTGCAGGTGGATTCTTTACCAGCTGAGCCACCAGAAGCCCCACATATAAGTGTACATACCTGAAATTTCTTGTAGGGATTCCTAAAAATATAAGGGATTTAGACTCTATACTCTACACACAATTAAGTCTCACTTCAGTTTTTTCAAGAGCAAGGGTTACAGTGTTGCCCCCCTGGGCAATTATTAGAATGAATCCCCTCCCCCTGAAACATGCTGTCCCCCCAACCCTCATTATTATAAAGTCACAAATTCAGGACCTCAATTCTGCTGACACTTGCCAACTTCTAATCTACAGTGAGTTTTTTTTTCAAGGTGTGCTTAATTCTGCAGCATTGGAATATTACTCTGGGGCGGCTTAAGTCTGAATGGAGCGTGTGCTGTCTGCCACGCAGTAGTCAGCCGCTGAGAACGTTCAGAAGGCCCGCCTCTAGCTCGAGTTATTCTGGAAAGTCTAACACAGTGTGAGAAGCTTCTCAGAAGCCTGCCTCCCCTGCTCTCCCCTCTCTAGTTGTAGGAGAAGGACTTTTGTTCAAGTATTTTTACCTGAATATGCATTCTCCCTCTATGTAACACCACTTCAGATGAATACTTTGGGTTGAAAAGAAAATGGAGCGACGGGACGCCATGCGCCCTCTGCCCTTGGCCACCTCGTTCGTCCACCGCTGTGCAGTCCGTGGTCTTACACTCTCTCTGCCCACGGCATTTATTCTTTCCTCTGCTAATGTATGGCAAACAAAGTCTCCCAGCACATGAAGTAACACCAAATTTGGCTTTGTGGTCACTATTAGCTCCAGCAAAAGATCTGTCTTCAGCCCAAAGTAGTCCCACGGGCAGGTCACCTGTCACCTGCTCCAGCCTCCTTCCCAAAGGCCTCATCAGTCCCTTTGGAGAAATGAGGCATTTGCCATGCATGACTTGGCTTTCATGTCACTGTGTGTCACCCCTGACTCTAGATCCACGGCCCTCTCTGCAAAGCAGAAGCTTAGTGGGAGCCCTTTTGGTTGTTGCTACAGCAGGCTCACTCCTAAGGGCACATCTCTGACTTTGGTGCCCGCTGTGGGAGTCTTTCTGACACAGACCCAGTGAGGCCTTAGGGAGAGAGTCCCTGGGAAAGAGCCCTGGTACCTCAGGTATAACTGATTTTTATTAGAGTGAAAGTCGCTCAGTCGTGTCCAACTCTTTGTAAACCCATGAACTATACAGTCCATGGAATTCTCCAGGCCAGAATACTGGAGTGGGCAGCCTTTTCCTTCTCCAGGGGAACCCAGGTCTCCCCCATTGCAGACGGATTCTTTACCAGCTGAGCCACAAGGGAAGCCCAAGAGGCAGAGACCAAATTCATGCCATATCCCCTGTGACCTCAGTCAAGCCAGGGGCATATGAAGAAATGGGTCTAGGTTTTTATGAATGAATTCCTGTAAGTCCCAGCAAGTTAGGTAAACATCTAGTGAATTCCTTGGACACTGACAGCCTCTGCAAGGATGCTCGTCAGTGGGGAGCTAACATGAATTTTAAGAAAACCTTTGATGGAAAGAAGCAAATTGGCTTCATCTAATAAGGGAATTCAACTGCTACCTGTGTGTGGTATTCTCTGCATCCAAGGATGGGGACTCTCTTAGCAGTGTTATCACACTCATGGTGATGGATTCAGTTATTGCCTGTAACCAGGTAGGGTTCTAAGGGTTCCATCAGCTCTGGGTGTGTGTCTCTCTGGGAAGGACCTGCTTTTATGGTTTGGGGCTCACTCTCATCCTGGCTGTGAAGAAGAGCCCCCATTTCCACTCTGGGCCCACCTGGCTAGCACCATTCAGAGCACCCACCAGATATTCTGAAATGATTGCAGAGGTACCAGGAAGCAAAGACGTCTAAGCTGGAAAGTCCCATCACTTGGGGCAGCCCTGAACAAGTCCACCTAATTTTGTATAAATACTTAGACAGGCATGAAATGAATTTTCTGGATGTCTGGCTTTTCTTCCTATTGGCTTCTCTCTTCAATTTTGCTGCTGCTTCCTTTTTATTTTTATTTTTTTCTTTTTCTGCTTTTTTTTTTTTTTCTTTTTCTCTTGCTAATTTGGATCCAACCAGGTAGCAATGCATTTTGCAGGGAGCCTTTTTAAAGAGCTTCTTCCTTAGTCTATTTAGTAGAAATGCAAGCTGTTTCAGCCTGTTAGAATTCAAAAAATAAAAAATGTTCCCTTTGCATATTTTGAAGTTAAATGATAATCCCTTGCCTTTGATAGAATCTACCCAAATTAGAAATTTCTCAGGTTACAGATAGTAAAATTGGCAGCTCTCTTTTTTCCTCCCTTTTTTGTTAATAGAGAAGTTTCTGGCCCTTATGATTGTCCTTCTTTCACACACAAGGCTGTGCTTCTGGCCACATGAAGCCAAACAAAAATATGGACAGCAGGGGTGTGAACTCCATTGCTTTTGGGCCTGGTTAATGCCAACTGACCATGAGCGGCCTCCCCACACCACTACTGTCTCAAACACACTTTTTGCAAACACTCAGCCTTTTGGCTCTGTTCTTTATGTTTTTAAGTGGGGGCAAGAGAGCCTGCTGTTCACGTCTTTATGTGGATGCTGCCCCACCAGAAATGCAGTTTAACAGAAAGCAGAACTTCTCACACTGGGATGTCAAGTCTGCTGGCTAAAAAACACAGAAGGATTAATGCCAGCAAAGCAGTGCTAGTCCGGACTTGGGAGAGTAAATATCATACTTCATTGGAGGGGATAGAGCCCTACATGGAACTTAATGGCTTCCCTGAAAAATGTTTAAAAATGCATGTGGCTCGATTCCATGTTAGCACTGCAGCAGTCAAAATAAACTGGACCTGTCAGGGGCCAGCACAGAGAGAAAGTTATGAATAGACTTATTTTGTAAAGCTGTCACTTTACACACCCAGAAAAACCAACCAAGGGTAACGTCGGCTCCCTAGGCGTTGATTTTGGTTAAATCCCTCCCTTGAATGACCTCAATTTAATTTGGCTAGTTATATGTGAGTTTTGTTGCTTTTTCCTGGTTTTCTGGAAAAGAAATTAAAAATGGGGGCTACACAGATGTTGCCCGCTGTGCGGAAGGGCTGCACATGCTGGAGAAAACTGTTCCCAGCTTAGGGAGAGCACCCACTGACGTCTGAATGAAAGCCTTGTTACCTGGAAGTGTTCTCACGTAAAGTCTGGCATTAACCTGCGAAGCCAAGGGAGAGAATCGGCGCTTTCACTCACGGCTGCCGTGTCCCATACCCTGAGGTCCCTGTTAGTCTCAGGCCCCTTGTTGCGCCTGCACCCCTTTCAGAGGTTACAGTTCCCCTGATTCCTGGTTGGGAGGTCTAGTCCACTTCTGCTAGTTCAGCCCAGCCAAGATTGCCAACGATGAGTGGCCTGCCCTCCCCTTCCAGAAAGTCCACCCTAATGACATGGGTCATATCCAGTTTTGTGTGGTCCCCCCTCCCTGTCCCACCAAAAAAAACTGGCCAGGACGTGTTCTTTTCCATGTTGGCAGATCGCTACTTTGCCAGGCTGTCAATCCTCACCTGAGTTTTGGGGTCTGCTGCTCCGAATCCTGATTTCTACAGTTAGAACTGAAAACAGGTCCCGACCTCCAGAGGTGAAGGCCACAGGTGTGGGCTTTGTAGGTGTAGTCTCCTTAGAGAGCCCAGCTCACCCAGAGGTACAGACGGCATCCTTTTTAACCACCCCAAAGGGAAGAGCCACCCCATGACCCCGGATGCAGCGATCAGACAGCCATCTCTCAGGGTTAAGAGGTACTGTGGGTTCTTTTGTGGCCCAGGCTAAAGGGGGGGGAATAACCTATTTCATTTTATTTTTTTTTTCCAGTTCTCTCAGGCCAGGCACACCACAGCCCTTTGAAACGATCTGTGTCCCTTACCCCACCCATGAATGTGCCAAACCAGCCTCTAGGACATGGATGGATGTCTCATGAGGACTTACGAGCTAGAGGACCCCAGTGCCTCCCATCCGATCATGCCCCCCTGTCTCCACAAAGCAGTGTAGCCTCTTCAGGAAGTGGTGGGAGTGAACACTTAGAAGATCAGACCACTGCTCGTAACACATTCCAAGAAGAAGGTAGTGGTATGAAAGGTGAGTGACAAAACGAGAAACCACCGGCAACAGAGCCCCTCCCTTGATTTGGAGTCAGAAGGGTGAGGAGAGAGGTAGTCAGCCAGGAGGAAGGAGCCCGCCCCTCCCCGGGCTGATGGGAGGCCCCTCCCTTGCCGAGCTCTGGGGTTGACCATGGCGGAAAGGGCTCGGATTCCCCTTCCAGGGCTGCATGCCAAAACCTGGGAAGAGCAGGAGAGGTCAACGCCCTCCTTTTTCTTTTTATTTTTTTTTTTCTGAATGCAGTGACTTGCAGACAATTAAATGAGTCACAGCTGGTGGTGATAGCATCTACTGTTTGCACATCCGTTCCTTGGTCTGCCCTGTCTGTACAGACGTTGATCTGCTCCAGCCTTCTACCTCACTGCTCTGGCCAGGGAACTGTCAATAATTTAGCAAAACAAACCACAGGATCTTTTTTTAAAATCTCTCTTAGTGTAGAATCGTACTGGTGCTTCCTTTCCTCTCTCCCTTTCCCTTTGATATCCAGAGAAACCTGCAAACCCTTTTCTCTGCATTTGTTGAAGGGATGTGAAAAAAATAGCTCTGAGACTTGCTGACAGTGTTTTAAGGCTGATAACGGATTTGCATACAGGTGATAAAGGCCTTTTGTGCAGCATCAATAAATGTTCCTACATTGCCCTGTAAATCTCTCCTCTTCTAAAGATACTCATCGAGAGATAGAGATTTCCAAATTATCCATGGTAGGTTCAAAGAGGATACGCACATTCTGTATTTTTAGATGCAAGTTGTTCAAGGGCTGGGAAGGCCTCAGGGAAAGATGCTCATCAGAGACACACTAATAACAATTTTAGATGGAGAAACAAGA
Organism: Antilocapra americana; assembly: GCA_007570785.1. NCBI lineage: Eukaryota > Metazoa > Chordata > Mammalia > Artiodactyla > Antilocapridae > Antilocapra > Antilocapra americana. The sequence continues at coordinate 18,389,205 of ML664174.1, read as the reverse complement.
GCTTGTCGTGCCCCTGGGACTATGATGCTGACAGGAGGCTCCAAGAGCTCCCTCGTTGATGGCGAACACAATCCTGAGGTTGCGCTGTTTCTGATCTTTCCCTTGAGAAGGATTAGTGTTGACACAGGAGGCTGGGGACTGAGCCCCCTCCCCACCACAGAAGCGTGGCACAGAGAGATGCCCACTACTCGCCAGGTGCTGGTTGCAAGTGAGCCTGAGACTGAAAATGGAGCCCGTCAACCAGGGGAAATGAACCTGATGTGAAACCACTTTTCTGGAGCATCCGTCCCTCCCAGCTGCTCAGGCCAGCATTCTCTCCCCAGCGCCATTTGTGATGGGTGCTGTGCTGAGTGTCCAGAGTGGTTGGGATGTTTTCCTCTCTTGATGTTTTCCTCTCTCAGGTGATACAAATGGGTCATTCGAAGGTGTTTAACAGGCCTCAGAAGCAATGGCCCCTTTTGGCAGGGAGGGGATATGTGTCCTCTTTTATATCTCTTTCATAGTTTTCGGGGGAAGGTGTCATAATTTTGGAGACCTCCCAAACGCCATTTTTGAGTTCTGTGCTCAAGCTGCTGGGCCCCAGGATATGGGCAGCAGGTATGGCTCAGCCATGCTTGGACCAAGAAGGGTGGAGCCAGTGTTCTTCTGGACTTGCTTCTTTCCGAGTGAAGTCGAGTGTCTGGACAAGTGGGGTGTCTGGACGAATGATTTCCAAGACCGTGGATGTGAGGTTCTAACTGATAACCATGGGAAGGAGGCCTGGCCTTCCTGTTGAAGGGCTTAGAGGGTCTTGTGGGAAGCCCTTGTTCTCCAGGACACTGGATTCACCGTCTACTTACAGGAGCTTCATTATCTTTTCTTTCTTCCTTTGACTTTCCTTTCTTTGTTATCTTTCATTCTTTGTTTTTTATTCTGAAGCCGTCTGTATACTTTAGACATTCTCTCAGAGCAGGTGAAGGTTTGCCCATTGCATGCTGGCTTTTGCAGATGAGAAAGTCACTACCCATTAGTAGTAGTGACAGTAGGCTTTTAAAGAGACATGAAGAAGAGAAAAATGAAATCGATGTCCTATCCCTGTTTAAGAGTGACAGCCAAAATATTCCAAAGTTCAAGGAACATCCCATGTATCAGCTTCTTCGATTCCTTCCTTTAAAACTGGTGCCAATTGTCCCCTCAGAGCTTCTGAGATGGTCGCAGAAGATGATGCAGACAGGATTTTACATCCAAAATTTTCTTTATAGGCCCAAGATGTGTGGTCAGAAACGTGCTATTTGGTGACGGGACTAAACAGAGGACGCTCTTCTGTGTCTATCCACCTTCTCCTGACTTATTTGAAGTCTCTGTCCCAAAGAATTGCATGGGATTCAAAGTATAAAGTTCTTAGCAAATTAAATAGAAACACCTATTTGAATGAAGGAACATGATCGAGGATAAAACGTTCTCTGTATGGAAAAAGTATATTTGCAGTTCAGCTGACAAGTCAAGCTGTAGAAACATCCACCCCTGAAAACAGCGTCATCCCAGAGGGTCGGGGCCAGTGTTTGTGTCCCACGAATGCCCCTCCCTACCGCACCTGGTGCCATCTTCCCCCAAAGGCCACCCCCTGGGGACTCCTGCCACCAGATGCTGCTCAGAATGGGCTCCCAGGAGAGCACAGAAGCAGCCCGTAACAAGCCTACCCTAAGAGGATGTCATTCAATCCCCCTGTCCCAGAGCAGATGCCGGGTTCAATTTCCAAATTAATTTGTATTTTTCTGAGACATGAAGTCTGAAATCAAATGAAGTGCCTTTAAAGAGAGCCAGCTCTTCCTCTTGGATCCTCGTCTCTTCCTTTCTGTGACCCGGCCCTTTGGCAGACGTGCCGGCCTTTTAAAGCCCCGTTCTGGTCCATCTCAGGATGCCATCATCTGATTGCTATTTTCCTACTCCTTAAACGCCCAGCTTACGAGAACAACATGGAATCTGTAGTAGAATCTGGAGGAGTTCCAAATCTCCAGGGGATGCATGTCAGCCCTCACCCCACACCTTGGGAAAAGAACAAAAATTCCCGTAATTGAGCTTAATTTAGTGTGAATTCATCTTTCTTGCCAGCAGCTGTGCATACCTTGCTGAAACGCTGTGTCCATCCTAACCTTCCTTTCCATGCAGACAGATGAGCCAGGTTTGGCTGCACACTGTCCCTTAGGAATGTGCCTCTTGGGTCAGGAGTGGGAAATACAGCTCAGGGCCCAGCATTCCTGCCCTTTTTATTTTTCACAAACATCCATCTCTCTTTTTGTCTTGGTGTCAGCGTTCCCTGCCAAGGATTGTCACTAAGTTCCCTCACAAGTAGATCAGCTCCTGCCCTCAGAGGATTAACATCATCTACCCGCTTTGCTTTGTTTTTCCTTTTATAGTGAACACCCATCCTGAAGATTTAAGTCAGCTCCAAGGCACAGAGTGGATGTCCCTGGCAGTAGGGATCTCAGACTAATATCTCGGGATCAGCTACTCAACTAGACATTAATGAACAGAAGTGAGACTCTGAATGGGAATATGAAAGTTTCCCCTTTAACATGCCTCACAGAGGCTCCTGGTTATATATGTTTGGACTGAATACGCTGATTGTGGTTTCTAAATTCAGTTCTCCTTATTCTTTGTGAAAACTTCATTGTGATTTACTTATCTCATGGGAAAGATTCTTGATTCTAGGTTGATACTTAATGATGTTCTTCTCTTCCTCTGTATCACATGAATCTAACGTGCTCTCTTACCCTTCCCTCACGGAAAGCCTTCAGGTGGCCAAGAAGGGGGAAAAAAAACTCCGCCCTTCCAAGAAAACAAAATGGGGAATAGAATTGGTGGCAGAAGCCCCTCCTATTAGCATCCTATCTTTAGAAATTTTGTGTAAACCCAGCACCTAGAGACTTCAAAGTCCAGGGCTGTTGCTGAGTGATGTGAGAGTTCGGTGGAAACAGAGACAAGGAAGAAAGGCTGGCTAACAGGTTTCATTTTTGACCTCATCAAGCCAGCTGCCTTTCTTGAGCACTTGCTGGAGAGAGGCTTTGGACTAGTTATTGGGGAGACAGAGGTGAAGGAGATGGTTCCTGCCTCAAGAGACTCGCTATAATGTGAGGCACCCAGTGCATGTGCACAGCTGTGAAAATATTTTGTCCCGGAGGCCTGCCCTGGATTGAGGCAGGCAGCAGGAGGGCCCTGATTCAAGTGGAGAGGAGTCAAGGAAAGTTCCTGGATGGGGAGAGGCCTGGAGCCGCAGCTTGGAGCAGGATTACAGATTAGCCAAATATATAAGGTGAGGGAAGGGCATTCTATGCAAAGGGAACAGTATGCCTGAAAGCGTGGTTATGAGACAGCCTGACCAAGTGCATCATCTGATGGCTGGAGGGCACATGGGAACACAGTCTTGGGAGAGGGAAAAGCCAGATGCAAGGCTTTGCAAATGATTGGAGCTTTTATCCTGACACTGAAGGAATGTAGCAGCAGAAATGACCTGCTTAGATTTATGTTAGAAATAGGACCTGAAAGGAAGAGTGGGAGTTGTATCAAGGTAGAGGACGGGGAGGGAATTCTGGATTTGGAGGCCAACTGAGAGGTGGGGGGTGTTTTGGTAACCAAGGAGAAAAATGAATTTGGACCAAGCCAAGCAAAGGAGACAAAAGGAGTGTGTTCATGGGGTCTTCAATAAAATAGACTTGAGAGAGCTCTGAATTGAATGGCACTAATTGAATGTAGCCTTTGACTGTGTGGATCACAATAAACTGTGGAAAATTCTGAAAGAGATGGGAATATCAGACCACCTGACCTGCCTCATGAGAAACCTGTATGCAGGGCAGAAAGCAAGAGTTAGAACTGGACAAGGAACAACAGACTGGTTCCAAATAGGAAAAGGAGTACGTCAAGGCTGTTTATTGTCACCCTGCTTATTTAATTTATATGCAGAGTACATCATGAGAAACGCTGGGCTGGAAGAAGCACAAGCTGGAATCAAGATTGCCAGGAGAAATACCAATAACCTCAGATATGCAGATGACACCACCCTTAAGGCAGAAAGTGAAGAGGAACTGAAAAGCCTCTTGATGAAAGTGAAAGAGGAGAGTGAAAAAGTTGGCTTAAAGCTCAACATTCAGAAAACTAAGATCATGGCATCTTGTCCCATCACTTCATGGGAAATAGATGGGGAAACAGTGGAAACAGTGTCAGACTTTATTTTTCTGGGCTCCAAAATCACTGCAGATGGTGAACGCAGCCATGAAATTAAAAGACTCTTATTCCTTGGAAGGAAAGTTATGACCAACCTAGATAGCATATTGAAAAGCAGAGGCATTACTTTGCCAACAAAGGTCCGTCTAGTCAAAACTATGGTTTTTCCAGTAGTCATGTATGGATGTGAGAGTTGGACAGTGAAGAAAGCTGAATGCCAAAGAATTGATGCTTTTGAACTGTGGTGTTGGAGAAGACTCTTATGAGTCCCTTGGACTGCAAGGAGATCCAACCAGTCTATCCTAAAGGAGATCAGTCCTGGTTTTTCATTGGAAGGACTGATGTTGAAAGATGAAACTCCAATACTTTGGCCACCTCATGCAAAGAATTTACTCATTGGAAAAGACCCTAATGCTGGGAAGGATTTGGGGGCAGGAGGAGAAGGGGACAGCAAAGGATGAGATGATTGGATGGCGTCACCGACTCGATTGACATGGGTTTGGGTAGACTCTGGGAGTTGGTGATGGATAGGGAGGCCTGGCGTGCTGCGGTTCATGGGCTCGCAGAGAGTTGGACACGGCTGAGCAACTGAACTGAACTGATTGAATATAGACAGGGATAGATAGAGCAGGAGGAATCGAGGACGATGCCCAGCTTTTTGCCTGGGACATCTGGGTAGCCCATGGTATTATCAATAGCAAATAGTTAACAGGAAAAGAAACAGACTGAAGGGATGGAGTGGAGCAGGCTGAGTTGGGCACCTGGAGAAGAGTCCAGTGGAGGCGTGCCAGCCAGGGCCACACTGCACCATGCTCTCCCCTGGCCCAGTCTTCCCAGCAGCCTTCACTCATCTCCTCCCCTACACAGTTTAAGCATTTTGCCTCTGTGTTCAGTTCATGTGGGGGATTCACTAGGCTTCTGGCTAGTGAAGTAGATTTAGGCTAGTGAAGTAGATTTAGGACTTCTGGCTAAGTCTCATAGATTTAGGCTTCTAATGGACTTCCCCGGTGGTTCAGTGGTTAAGGCTCTGCACTTCCAGCCCAGTGGGGTGCAGATTTGATCCATGGTCAGGGAACTAAGGTCCCATATGCCTTTGGGTGCAGCCAAAAAGAAAGATTTAGGCTCCCTAGAAGCTCCAAGGTTTTCTCATTGAAGTTATCAGTGTGAGAAGGGTAGAGGTGGGGGGTGGGGTCTGCTTCTCTTGATGTGAGCTTCAGCCTCACCATTACAGATTAACATTGGCTGGTATACTTAGGAGGCGTGGCATTTTGTTAGTATAAAACTATAGGGGTAATTGAAACTTACCTTGTTTGTATATAGACATGATAAAAGTAAAATAGAAAGCTTTGGTTCCAGTAACCTTGACAGAAATATAAGTGAAGGGGACCAGTGACTCTGAAAATAGGTTCAGTTTTTCTTTTCTAAAGAATCTTTCTTCAATGAAATTTATAGAATATTTTTTCTCCATAGCAAAGGAAATATATTGCCTATTCTGAAATAGCTCGTTTGGGGTTTTGAGTTATTTTTTAAATGTAGACCTTTGAACCTCGGCCTGTCTTAGAATGAGATTAGAAAAATATATATATTGAGAAGTTTGATTTTTGTAAGACAAAGGAACCCACCAGAAACCTTTGTAAGAAAGGTTGTGAATCCAGTTTCTGAGGGTCATAAGTGTGTGAGTGACAGAGAGGGAGTGACATAGCTCCTGTGTGTGGCTGGGACACTTTTCAGCACGGCTGTCATGGGAACAAGTTGCTATTTTCTGAAAGCTGACTTTCTAGACGCTGTCTTGAATTCATCTAACTTAAAGGCCAGGATTTAGTAAATTTACTTCACTTTCTTTATTTCCAAATACCAACATACAACCTTTGTGGTTAGGTCCTAATGGGCTCAGACTTGTGCTCCCTCTTCTCAGATAGGCTAAGAAGCCCTGATGTCTTTGAAAAGCAAATCTCCAGGATTCCCCAAATTCTAACAGTCATGAGACTACTACTATTCCTTATCAAATGTGTGTCTTCTGCTGAAGTACTTCAAGCACAGCTTTCAAGGTGGAACCCAGCCACTACTGATGTAAAACAGATAGTAGAACACCACTTAGGAATGTCATAGCCAATGGAAACTGCGAAAAATTTAGCCCCTCTCTTTGTGCCTAACCCTTCAAAGTGGTTATTTTGCCCAAACTCAGCCATCTGTGCCTTCCAAGACCCACACATGCTCCCCACCAGCATGGAAGCCAGAAGCCACCATGGGCATGTCCAGGATGGTGTAGCCCCCTCTCAGCTTCTCAGGGACCAGAGACTGAGGAGCCTTCTTTCTTTTGCTCAGTGCCTGGAACAGAATAAGGCTTCCCTCGTGACCCAAACAGTAAATAATCTGCATGCAATGCACGAGACCCAGGTTCAATCCCTGGGTCAGAAAGATTCGTGGAGAAGGGAGTGGCTACCACTCCAGTATTCTTGCTTGGAGATTTCCATGGACAGAGGAGCCCGCTGGGCTACAGTCCATGGGGTCGCAAAGAGTCAGGCACGACTAAGCGACTAACACTACTGCTACTGCTGGAAGAGAGTAGGGTTGTCCGTTCTGCTCTAGTCAAAAGTACATACAAGCTCTGATTATCTTGCTGGTGCTGCTAGACTTCTGTTCTTCATTTGTGAAAGACATGTTTTCCTTCTGACTTCAACACTGAAGAATTAGTCCCTTTTTCCTCCTAAGTTGGTTCTTCTCAACCTCAAAGACCAAGGATGCAGCCAAGTCTTGGAGAGAAGGAGGGAGTTGTTTGAGATTAGCCTGGCTTTCTGTGGTGAATGGGAGCTGCTCTTCCACTGCAGTTTCCAGGACCACCACAGTGAAGCTTCTTATGAAAAATGAGGTTGTGATGGGTCATGCTTCTCTTTTCCAGGGATGCCTTACTCCCTGCCCTTTATATCACTCCCCATAGTGGGCTCTTCTGCAGGATCACCTCCATCTTTCTCTCTTGCTGGGCCTCCTTGTTTGTCGGATAGGTACTGCACCAGCCTATTGACTTGAATAGTGTTCCAGCAGGAGGCATTTGAGCAAAGCAGCCCAAGTTTTAATCAGAGCCCAGACTCTGTATAAGCTGTTGTGTGCACCACAAAGCCTCTCTGAGGCTGATTTATACGAACTCTAAAAGGTAAAGAGAAATCAGTGTAATTGGAAACTTGATCCCATTGGTGAAGACCAAGAGGTAGAGATAGCATATGAAAGATGGGTGAAGTACTGTTATCAAAAACGGCCCTGAGAAGATAAACCACTATGGACTGCAGCAACATCTAGAGGGGCTTCATAAGGATGGACCCTGTGGCATGGTGGTCTGCAAACGATGGCGCCGTTTTCTCCCAGAAACCTCCTTCCCTTTGCCCTTCTCTTGTCAGTTGCCTTCACGGGCTTCTCTTTGCACGCATTCCTCTAAAGGCCCAGTGCTCCCGGGCTTTGCCTGGGCTCTCTCTTCTTCCCTGAGGGTCTCACCCACGTCTGTGACGGAAACACCTACCATGTGCTACTGATGAGGGAGGTGGCTCCCAGCTCAGCCTCCTCTCCAGGGATCTTGATCAGTTGTCTTCTCCATCTGGATAGCTCAAAGGCGATGACACTCAGCTGACCTAGAGTGGCATTCACCGTCTCTCTCCTCCCACCCCAGACCAGATGCTCCCCTGCACTTTCCCACCAAACCTAACTCAGGAACTGTCTTAGGCTCCTTTCTCTCCCTCACTCCCTGTTCTTCCTTGATATTCAAGGGCTGTGGATTTACATCTTTTCCTTCCCTCCCCAGCCATCTGGGAGGGCTTGGATTTATCCCTTGACCTCCACTCCCACATTCTCCAGCCCTGCCTTGATATCAGCAGCCTTCCTGGATCTCACATATGCATCTTATTGTGCCTCTGTTGCTCAGATTTCAGCATTTCCTCCATCACCCAAGCGTAGGTCAACTTTCCTAGTTTTGGCGTTACAAATCCCAGTCATCTGGCCCCTGCCTGTTTGTCCCACCTGGTGTCTAAGCTCTTCTCTAGTATTCACCCAAGCCTTTGCTTGGCCTGGAATGCTCTCTTGGATCTCAGCTTCACTTATGCACTGCTCCTGCTTGCTGAGACGGCTTCCTCATTATGGTCTGCCCAGTGAGTCCAGGACTAATGCTGCTGTGAAGCTACCCCTCCCCAAAGCCAACCCAAATGTCCGTCATTCTGTGCCCATCCCCCAGAACTTTGAGTAGAGTTAGCACTTGTCCTGCAACTTTTATACTATTTTTTTTGTAAGTTAGCCTTCCTTCTTGGATTAAAAACTTCTTGATGGCAGAGACATGCCTGGCCCCTATAACAGGCATTTAGTAAACGTTGAATGAGCAGATATCAGGATTTCCACACTTGGCAAGGAAGTCAGCATGTAGTAAAAGCATCTTTATCTTTCTCACACTGCATAAGAGAATTGGCTTGTCCATCAGAAACAAACATCATTTCGCCCAGATGAAGCTAAACAACTGTGTGCCAGCCAGAGGCAGGAGCCCAGGAGGCATGCATGCTTTCAACCATGTATCCACCACTCCAGGAAACACCCCTGTTTGTCCATGTCTTCCAACAATAGCCACAGCTTTGCAGAATAAGAAAAGAAGGTGTGGAGTTAAGTTAGCTGCTTCTCAGCTTTGCATCCAACCATGTAGCTTGGGAAAGGACCTGAGCTTTTAGTTTGAGTTTGTCCCTGGCCGACATCTTATGGAATCTAGCCTCCCAAGTCATTGGAATTCTTGGCTTCAGAGGAGTGAAATGGTCAAGGCACTCGGTTCTCTGGTTTGTTTCTCTCTTAATGGGGTTTTGTTTTAATCCCTGGCAAAGGAAGGTGCCTCACCACCAGCCAGAGTCTGGGGGTGAGGTGGGGAGCAGAGGTTAGTAGGCTACTTTCTTAAGAGCTGAAATTCCCTCTTCTTTGTTCATCAGTTCACTTTGTAGGCGGAGAGGGCACATAGCACTGAGCTAGGAACTGACCCTCTAGGAGCAGGTCAGCATGCCTGCCCAAGGGACATATGGCCAAGAAGAGCTTGCATTACCTTGGAACAAATCCAGAAATAACTCTTCAGGAAGGTCTAACTCATCATGTTCTGAAGTTGTATAGGAACCTTTTCTAGGAAAATGATTCCCAGTGACCTCTATTTTGATTAAATGAGTGAGGCAAGCTCTTCATTCCTCTAACCAGGAAAATTCTAGTTGTCAAAATACTTTTCTAGAAAGAAATGAGCACTGATTGGACTGAGATTTGCCACACCTAGATTTGTACCCCACTCTCCCCAATTCTTAAAACACCATATTATCATCTTGGCTTATAAAGCAACTAGTTTGCAACATGATTTAGTAGCTCGGAAGTCTATTTGTCTTATCATCAGTGGATTTTGCATAATTAAGTTGTACGGCATCCAATGAAAATGTAGCCCATGAAGTTGCTCCATACTCTTTTGTGACAGATTGTACCCAAGTGTGGCATTGGGTTACCCAGACTTCTTTGAATCATGGTCACTGAGTTTTCTGAGCAGCTGCTTGGGGCCTTTCAAAGATGTAAACAGCAAATGTGAAACCTGATGACCAAACAGTAACAAGTTGGTGGCCTAAAAGCTGAAGCTGTATCTATTTGTTGCCCACACTGTGAAAGTATTAGCATTGTTTTACAGCAGCAACAAAAACATGGCCAAGAATCAAGTCTAGTCAAAGAGCTCCAGGATATCACATGAGGGAAGCGAATGCCCTGGACTCTTGATCCAACCGCAGTTTGAGTTGAGGAGGATATAAGGGGTTGGTATTATGTATCTCAGAAAGTCCTATTTCTTTATGGTTAGTGGTGGTCTCAGGGGGACTCTCTACTTGTCCCAGTGGAATGAAGGGCCTCGAAGCACAGAATCGGTGATTTTTTTTGCCTGAAATGACTGAGTCTTTTCTTCAAATGCCATTGGATATCCAATTCTGTTTCTCCAGAAATTCCTCTTCTTTGGCCTTCATATTATTGCAAATCAAAAAGTAACCTCACCAGGCCGCCCACTTTCCCCCACTTTATCTTTTGAGTTTCAGGTGGTAATCCCATACCTACATTCCCTAAATCTAGATTCAGTTGACCCAGGAGGCAGGGTCTGATTTCAGAGTAGGCCACGCCTCTTCAATTAATCCCAGTAGACTACTTTAAACATTAAGCAATTAGAAGGTTCCTACTTATTTTGTAGTGTTTATGGTCTCTGTCAGTGCCTCAGAATAAGCACTTAGCAATAGACAGTATCTTGCAATCAACACAGTTAGTAATGGGTAATAATTCATAGAAAGCTTGAATAACGTTTCCCCAGTGCTTCAGCATTTCAGAGGACTTTAAAGTTACTGTTTATTCAGCCTTCCCATTGATGGGTTATTGGTCCTCATTCTACAAAAGATGATACAGTATAGGAAAAACCTGGGAATCTGGCAACCTGGCTCTAGTCCCCATTTCACCACATACTTGCCCTGTGATCTAGATGTAATGACTTAATTTTGTCATCTGTAGAATGAACCAGGGATGGAGGAAGATGATTCTAGAGACTTCTCCAAGATCCTATTGCTCAAAAACCCTGACTTGAAAAAAAGGGCTAGTGCTTTGTTTTGGTTGTACTTAGAAAGGTAATAATTCTCCTGTGGATTTTCAATACAGTTATTATTTAATTTTCCTAACTGTAGAATCCCACACATGAGACTTTTCAGATATGCTTTAGAATTCTCATTATCCCATAGTCTAGGCAATCTTTGGACCTTCAAGTCCTGATATTGGGTTGACACTCAAGGAGAAGGTCAAGGACAATTTCAGATACACGCCTTAGCTTGAAGAAACGGTCAGCAAACCACGCCCACACACACACTGTGTGGTAGTTTAGAGTCCTGGATGCCCTGATTCCCACTAGGGTATAGGAAGGCAGAAAAATGATCAAGCTAATGACAGTGACTCCACCCATGGTCACTCATGTCTGGTTTGTTTGTCTGATTTTCCCTATCACTGTGAAAATAGTGGAAATAGCATATGGGAATCTGCATTAAACCTAGAAAGAAATTATCTTGAGGATGAAGATCATCGTATGTAGTTTAACAGTCTAAGTCAGTTCTTTCTAAATCAACAGTGAAGTAGTCTGACTAAAGCAGTGAATCCTTGCCATCTGGGAGGTTATGAACCCCTTTGAGAATCCTATAGAAGCTGTGGATGACCCTCTGCCCAGAAAACCACCTATACACTCACAAATTGGAATGTAATTTTAAAGAATTGCTATGTGCTCTGAAGCCCAGGGGCCCCCAGGTATAAAACAACGTAATAGAGCCCAACAGTGGGAATATCAGAACTAGAACAAGCCTTCTAAAGTTGGTAATTTGCTGCCAAAATGAAACAATGAGTAACGTAAAGATGACTTTTTTCCCCCCCTTTTCTTTTCTATGACCACCATCTTCTTTCCTTTTCTCTCTTCCCACATCTCTGGTCATCTCCTCTCTTTCCCTCTCAATTTCTCTCCCCATGTCCTGCACATCGTGCACCACAGATGTTCCAGCCTGGTTAAAAAGCCTCCGCCTGCATAAGTATGCCGCACTCTTCTCCCAGATGACCTACGAGGAAATGATGGCCCTCACTGAGTGCCAGCTGGAGGCTCAGGTACGTACACGGGAAGGTGCCCCTGGTAAAACCTTGCATTCAAGTCCAAGGCAGACCTTGTCTGGACCCACACCTGTACCCACCTGGTAGCTTGCCTTATTCTAGGAACTGCCAAGTGTGGGCCACCATCATATGGTAAGGCAGGGTTCTTGCCTTCGGGGTCCAGTACAAGATGGAAGACAAATGGGTAACCACAGGGCAAGTGAGGTTGAGAAAGAGTGTTATGAAACAAAAATAACATAGGTGTACACTCTGATTCCTAGGGAGCAATCAGAAGAAACAGCATTGACCAAGACCTCCAAGAGTCTGTTGTCCCTGCTTTTGTTTTCCTTGCCCACCCCCTCTGTCTGCTTGGCCAGTGCTGGTTTGGAGGATGACAGATTGGTTGTGAATTTTTCAATCTGGTTACAAATCAGCTAACTTCCAGTAGTTAGGAAGCAGAAGCACCAGGTCCTGAGTCAGATTTTCCCCAGAAGTTGCTCAAAAACACATTCAGACTGATCTTAATTTGAAGGGAGAAAGTTGTACAAAATATTTTCTAACCACACTGAATAACATTACCCCAGGTCTCAGATGGCAGTCCCTTGCTGTGTGCCATAAAAGGGCAAGTTCCTCCTTCCTTCTGTGGATGCAGAAGGCCAGGCCAGTCAACAGAACCCCTGAAACTAAGCATGTTTCCTACCCTGCTGTGCTTGAGCAAATAGATCTGACCAGTCTTTGTTTCCCTTGTTTAAAATGCTATTTGCATTTTCAACTTGACCTCAGTTTCCTTTGAGCGGTGATTTGAGAGAATTAATGGTCTGAAGGGGCTAACAGTATTTCCCCTGCAGGAAGAGGAGATTGTACCAGTTGGGGCATGGCTGGTCTGGACTCAGACCTCCCAGCAGATCTTGAATTCCCATTGCATATTCAGTACCCGCAGTTAACCTTTGCAGGCCTGGCTGAATACCAGTATTGAGATGTAAGACAAAGCCCAAAGTCACTGCACATTCTCAGAGAATGAAAAGCCCTAATTTCAACTTCCTAAGGCTTCTCCCACTGCTTTTTATCTCCATCTCTCCTAGAGAGCCTCAGGATGGATGAGAACTACTTCTGAAAGCATTCTTGTGTTTGGGTCAAAGTTGAGAAAAAAAATTTTCAGTCATCACTTGGTCAACTTGAGAAAAAAACAAGAAATAATTGACACAAAGGGCAAAGCCCGAGGCCAGCACAAACTTTTCAGAGTTAAAATTCACGTGAACCGAAAGTCAAGGCTAAATAGCAATATGCTCACAGTGTTTCATCTTAAAGATGGATTTAGATGTCACTAGAGTCTTTATTTTCCTCAGTAAGGCAACACCTCTGGTGTTTTCATCTTTTCCACCTTTAAGGGAAATTTTATGAATCTTTGCAGAAAGTCATCAGAAGTTTATATTACAGATCTGATTTGAGAAAGAACCTTCTATCTGGAAATCTTCTGTCTTTCTAGTCAACAGATGTTTAACTGAATCCTAGGGCTCTTTGCTGCTATACAGTTTATTAAGATAGAATCCATAATCCTAGCTGTGCATCCCAATCTTCTACCTGAAGTGATGACTGCATTATTACAGGTTTAAGTTCTTCTCTATCTTGATTTTCCTTGTGGAGACTCAGGAGGGCCTACAGTCTGATAAAAACCAGCCTGTGTTGTCTGACACCGGGTGAGAACTGAACTGGATTTCATATCTCCTCGAGATGGGTAAACACAGAAAAGCTTTGAGAAAGCGAGGCATATCTCTGTATGGGATTGGAACCTTCAGAGAAACCGGAAGGGACCGAAATGATAAAACCTGAACACAAGGAAAGAGTGTATGACTTAAAAATGATGCTTTAAGACTATGAAGAAATTTCATGCTGGGTGGGATGATTGGCTGTTTCTTGCTCTCTCAAAGGTCACAAGGAAAAGACACAAGCACATGTGTGGTCAGATGGAGTTAAAATATTTAGTAAGAAGAGGTTGATGATAATGGATATTGAGGAGTTACAACATTTAGTAAGAGGTTGATGACAGTGGATGTTGACGAGCGAGATGAATGGGTGTTTACTAACCTGCACACACGCAGGAACTAAGAAGACAGTAATGTACTAAATAGCTTCCAAGAATCTCTAAGTTGTTGCCTAAAAATATGTTTTTAAATCTAACTTTTACTTCATTTCAGAATGTTACCAAAGGCGCAAGACACAAAATTGTCATCAGTATTCAGAAGCTCAAAGAGAGACAAAATCTCCTGAAGTCTTTGGAAAGGGTAAGTTATCAGCAGGTGATGGACCATTTCATTTCTACCATCATGGTGGGAAAATGGGTCAAGGGAAATTATATTCTCAGTTGAAAGTGTCATCGGCAGGCCTTATAGAGAGCAACAGGTTGTTTCCTTACCAAAGTCAGAAAAAAATGAAATGATTTTGAAGTTTATCTCCTGGTTATGCAAGCTTCTGTGGAACCTGATCGCTTAAGTGTACTTAAGCCTTGGGTCCAGGCATCTTGAGTCTGGCCCTCCCGTAGCTCTCAGGAAATGTTTTACATGCATTCGTTTCTGCCTTTTATACATCTGTAGAGATTAAGGAGGTGTTCAGCCCACATTCAGAAGCTGAAATTTGACACATCAGTGTAGGAAACAAACAGATGTGCCTCAGTCCTGCTGTTCACCTAGGGAAGGATCTGACTTTGAGAAAAGCTGCCCACAACATGGCAGACACTCACAGGTTAACCCCCAGCTTCCACAGAGAGATCACAATCTTTTGGTGGATGCACGTAGTAGACTCTCCAGAGAATAATTTCAGAATGGGTCCCTGTGACTCTGAAAAGAACTGTCTCAAAAGTACCAAATGCTGAAAAAGAGTTTATTCCATTGTTAAAAGCAGTTCATTTGCTGTTACCATCTCTTTTTGTTTGCTGCCTAAGTATGTTTTCTTCTTGCCTTTGTATCTGGATATCAGCCTAGTGTGGATGTCATTTTTTAGGACATGGTGGCTTTATGACTTCATCGAAGGTCCAAAAGCTATCCACTGCAGTATTCTTGTCTGGAGAATTCCATGGACAGAGGAGCCTGGCAGGCTACAGTCCATGGGGTCACAGAGAGTCAGACATGACTGAGCGACTTTTTTTTTCTTTCAAGGTCCAAAAAAGAACAGACCTTGTAAGCTGGTGCTGCCACAGCCCCAGTGGGAAGATCCTTGTGCGTTGCTATTGGGAGTGATGGGTGGGGAGGTATTTGCTGCTTGCAGAGCTTGAGTTGTAACCCCTTCTAGAAATCCCAGGGTGCCTTTGAAAGGGCTCAAAGTACTAAGGCAGGTGAGGCTAAAGCAAATTTTGTTAGCACATAAACATTGCAGTGTAGTGGAAATTTTTTAACTTATTCACAAAGATCTGTGTGTGTATAAGTTTACATACAACATATAAAATTATGCTTAATGAATATTAATGAATAATTAGTCACTTAGTCATGTCCAACTCTTTGAGACTCCATGGGCTGTAGCCCACCAGGCTCCTCTGTCCATGGAATTCTCCAGGCAGAAATACTGGAATGGGTTGCCATTCTCTTCTCCAGGGGATCTTCCCAACCCAGGGATCAATCCTGGGTCTCCTGCACTGCAGGCAGATTCTTTACTGTCTGGGCCACTAGGAAAGCCCAATGAATATCATATAAAATATAAAATAATACATAGTTATAGAATATGCATCTGTAACTTTGTAAGGAAGGTGGCTTTTAAAAACCTCTGGATGGATAGACAGAGGCTACTTACAAGTACTTCCATGATAGAAGACCTGTTCTTAATTATAGTGAATCACAGATGACAAGTAGCCTGTCCAACTGAACCTGAAGTTACTGCGGTTGTTCTTAATTTTATGCCAACTTCTTTACCAAGCCATTCATCTAACAGTGATTATTGCCATTTCTATACAACTTCTCTTTTGGGAAATATTCAATAGGCCAATTTTCTCCTTATCTGTTAAAAAGCACAGAAGGATTCGATTGCTAAGATTATGGTGAAAGAGCGATGTTTTCTACTCTTATTTCCAGAGCTTCCTTCAAAACCTCATTCATATCCTCTGTCACTGAGGGTCATGCACCCACCTGGGAGACAGAGATGGCACTGCTGTCGTCTCTACCTCTTGCAGTGCTGGGCCGAACCAGCATGTGGAATCACAAGGACAGCAAGGTGGTTCAGGTGGCCCTCATATGCCACTGACTTTCTATCTAGTCTTTGATAATTCGGTGACACTATGTCCTATATTTCATACCTAGAATAATATTGATTTCACACACACAAAAAAAGCTTTCTCCCTGGACCACTGGACTGGGCATGTTAAAAAAAAGATGACACATGTAACACAGAATCTGAAAGAAACTGCTGGCCAAGAAGAAAGCATGATGAGTTTATTTGATGTGACTTCTTTGAGGAGGAAAGTGGCGGACCACCATTTCGGGCTTGCCTGAGAACGCCTGAGTTTAGACGCCTGCGAGCTTGTCCCATTAGGAGCTCATGGCCTGCGGGTGGGAGTGAACCTCAGTGTCCACTGAGGACTCAGCCTCAGCTCTGTTCCCTCTTCTCTGGAACCCACACCTCTCCTGCTCTGCAGAGAGAGGGCTATCGGTAACCTGTTCCCACATAGGCCACCAGCGACAGGCTCCCATCAGCCATTTGTCTGGCGTTCCCAGACATCCTCAACTGATTATGCTGTTGGAAGTGCTGTCATCATGATCTTGCTTCCAGTGGCATTCTTACGTCACACAGAACCCAGAGATTTCTAAGGAGATGGCTGGAGCCCCACCCATGGCTAGTTCATATTCAGCAGCGGCTGCAGATAAGCTCTATGTCCAGAGCTCTTCCACTCAGTTACTGAACACTAACTAAGCAGCTGCCTTGGACTCGATTTCCTCCCGTCCTCACTGGAGACGAACTGTCAGGAATTCAAAGTCCTCGCCCCGGAGATTTGGGGTAGCAGATACACATGTAGGGGCTGTCACAGCCCAGCATGATCAGCACCATCACTGAGGCCAGTGGGGTCGTCTTCCTGGGATGAAAACAGAGCACTCTGCTGCGGTGAGGACAGAGAGCAGGGGGCATCAGTGCTGGTGGGGGGCTGGGGGAGAGCAGACCCTGAGCCACAGTGGGGGCCATGACTGTGGAGAAGAATAAGAGAATCACTTAGCAGGAGTCTGGGCATTGGCAGGAGGTGCAGGCTTGAGTGTCATACCATTTGGGAACCAAAAATAAAGGAGTTACTAATGTGAAAGGACTTCCCTCATGGCTCAGATGGTAAATTGTCTGCCTGCAATGCAGGAGACCCTGGTTCGATCCCTGAGTCGGGAAGATCCCCTAGAGAAGGAAATGACAACCCACTCCAGTACTCTTGCCTGGAAAATCCCATGGACAGAGGAGCCTGGTAGGCTACAGTCCATGGGGTCACAAAGAGTTGGACACAACTGAGCAACTTCACGTCACTAATGTGAAAGAAATGGAGTTGAGTTTGATGGGTGGTGTCTGCGATACCTTGGGACATCCCTCTGGAAGTAGCAAGGCAGTGATCCAGAGTACAAGTCTAGAGTCCACTAGGGTTTGAAAGACTCAGTTGTGGGTCATTTATGTATAAATGGCCAGAATTGTGTGACGAGTGAAAAGAGCTGAAGATGGACCCTGGATGGGGAGTGCCAGAGGACATGTAGGGACCAAACAGTGACAGACCCCAGAGGGTGGGAGGGTTAAGGAGGGACTGTCCCAACAGGGGCCATGATCATGTCACACCTGATGAGGACTGAACACTGGTCCCCGGAACTGGCTACCAGCCGCTCCCTGGTAGCCCTGATGCAAAATGGTTTCAGGGAGATGGGAAGCAGGAACCCAAGAACTGGAGAGTGTGAATGGTACTGAGGCCTTGGGGGTGAGGCAGTGCTGACTTCTCAAGATGTTTGGTAGGAAAGGTTAAGATTAGAACGGTCACTAGGGCAGATTTTCCACATTTATCTTTAATAGTGAAAATGTTTCCATGTGCATTCCAGTTCAGTTCAGTTCAGTCACTCAGTCATGTCCGACTCTTTGTGACCCCATGGACCCCAGCACACCAGGCTTCCCTGTCCATCACCAACTCCCGGAGTTTATGCAAACTCTTGTTCATTGAATCACTGATGCCATCCAACCATCTCATCCTCTGTCATCCCCTTTTCCTCCTGCCTTCAATCTTTCCCAGCATCAGGGTCTTTTCAAATGAGTCAGCTCTTCGCATCAGGTGGCCAAAGTATTGGAGCTTCAGCTTCAGCATCAGTTCTTCCAATGAATATTCAGAATTAATTTCATTTAAGATGGACTGGTTTGATCTCCTTGCTGTCCAAGGGACTCTCAAGAGTCTTCTACAACACTACAGTTCAAAAGCATCAATCCTTCAGCACTCAGCTTTCTTTATGGTCCAATTCTCACATCCATGTGCTTTTACTTATTGTCTTTTTTCAACTGACTCCCAAACTGTGAAGCTGACCATTCTCTGAGTGTGGGAACCTGGCTTGGAGAAAGGAGACACAGACACCTCTGTGTTCCCACCACCCCCGCTGCCCCCATCCTGGCAACATCCTCACAATGTATGGGTCCATCCGGGGAGCCATAAGCATCTTAGGGTGAGGATTCTGTCGTCCTTTTTAGATCCCCAGTGTCTGACAGTGCCCAGCCTAGAGAGGATGGAGTTAAGTAGATGCAGGAGTGCTGCCTGCTGGGTGACAGATCCAGTCCGTCTCACAAAGAAAGAAGGACGGGGCAACGGGATGCTGCGTAAGTGCTGGGGATGCTACCAGCTGCCCTTTTCCAGATGATTTACACCCTGTGACTGTTACAAGCCCCGAGAGAGGCTCTGAACCAGTCCTCCTCCAAGACCTAAGAAAGCCAGGCCAGGAAGCTTGGGACAGTCAGGATGGAGCACCTTCTGCTTGTCGGCCCCGAGCTGCATCTGCCTGACCAACTGCCGTGTAGGAGGGTCCACCCTTCCTACTCTGCTCTCACCTCTGTTCCGCACAGTAGTTAAAGGGCAGCTGGGCTGCTTTGTGTTCATTTTCACCTCTTTGAGTTCCTAATGCAGGGTAATATTTATGATACAAAGGATCCATAGAGACTTTGGTTGATCCCCTATTTTTGTCAACATGGGATTTGTTCCCTCAGCCAGTCGAGGGCACTGGATTGAGCTAGATTCCTTCTCCACCTGGGCCCTCAAGTTCCCGAATTTGCTCTGAAGAGTCAGGAATGCAACCTGATGGGCATAGTGCACCCCCCGCAGGCTGGCATCAGCAGAGCTACTGCCTACTGGTCATAAGCCAGGGGTTGTCTCTGAGACAGTGGCTTAAAGTCAAAGCAAAAGACCAAACTAAGCGTGATTCCTGACTGTGATATTTTCAGAAAGTATCCGACATTATTCACTATGTTTACGGGTTCCCTTTTCAGTGTGGGTGTCCCCAGTTGCGTCAGATAAGATTTGAACTTGGGACAAGTATACATACCCGGTTTGAAGGAGTTCAGCTCTTAGCAGAACCCAGATCTCCTCCCCCATCACTGAGTAACTGCAGAAGCCTTGACGGCACGTGTCGAGAGCAGGCAGGGTTGGAAGCAGTTGAGAGTCACAGGCACACATTTACTCTTCTCAGTGGTACTGCCACATGGGATGGCACAAAAGGGGTGCATGTGATCACCCAGAGGAGCCTGCCAGCTCTGTCTGCCCAGCCCCCTCCCAAGGGGAAGCCTCACCCCTTCTCTCTCATCTGCCTTCCCCTCCTCAGTCAGGGCTGTACAAGGAGGTCAGAAACCCCACCCTCCAGGTGCTGGCAAGAACTGGAGGACCTTGAGGCAGGAGTCCCTGGTTGGCTGGCATGTAGTTTGATCAGAAAAGGCAGTAGAGGCTCTCGTGGCCTGGGTTGGCTAGCTTGCCTCCACGAGTCCTGCCCTGATACCATGTCCAAAGTCAAAGGACATGGACACGTGACAGCATCAGACTCTGCAAAGGGCTGGTCCAGCCCAGTATCAGGAAAACTGAGACTGACCAGGAGCATCCTGACTCAGGCATTGAGCTGGCGGGCCGGGCTGCAGGCAGCTCTCACCATGACCCTGTCTGCCAGGTTGAGAAGGAAGGGCGTAGGCTCTGCAAAGCCCACTTCTTTAAAAGGAAAATGGATTCTCTCCCCTAAAATAGGCTGGAGAGTGGCCCTAGCCAGGTTTGAGACAATTCTGGTGGCTACTTAGCATTTCAGTTCCCTCAGAATCCTGGGGTGCCAACTAGGCCGAGGCACAATTCAGGCTCTGCTTCCAACCACCCCCCCTGCACAAAGCAAGTTCCCGCCAGCAACTGGGCGGGCTGTTGGTATTTTGCTGCCCAGAATTGAAACAGAACTGCATCCTCAGATTTCCTCTTTCTAACTGATTGATGGGAGATCTGGGTGCAGAAATGATCGTGTCCCATCAGCTTGTGTTGCTTGACATCATCGAGCAATTTTTCTTGATAAGAGAGGATCCCAGGAACAGGCTGGTACTCAGGCTTCAGGCTTTTAAAATTATGTTCTTGCTATTCTAGGCTCTCAGAAGATTAAATGCTTCATTAGTAATCAGGGCCCTGATTGTCAAGGTCCTTCCTGGGTCCTAGGGAGAGGTTTGCTGCATAAGCACTGGGCAGCACTGTGGCAGAGAGCAGGGCCCACTAACTATACCAGGGAGATCCCCAGCCCCTGACCACCATCCCCAAGCATCTGAGCCTGTTCTGCACCTCTGTGAGCATCTGACAGATAGATGTCTATTAGAATTAACTTTCACTGCTATTTCTAATAAATAATGCCCAGGATATCAAACTGTATGTATAGAAAGATTCAATTTCATTATATAAAGTCATGGATGTATTACATACAATTATATACATTATAGACATACCTAATTTTATTACACTTCACACATACTGCCTCTTTTTTTTTTTCAACAAATCAAAGGTTTGTGGCAGCCCTGAGCTTAACAAGCCTTTTGATCCCATTTTCCAAACAGCATTTGCTCACTTCATGTCTCTTTGTCATGTTTTGGTAATTCTCATCATATTTCAAACGTTCTCATTATTATATTTGTTGGGTGGTCTGTGATTAGTGATATTTGATGTTACTATTGTGAAAAGATTATAACTCATTGAAAACTCAGATCATAGCTAGCACTATTTAACAGTGAAACATTTTTTAATTAAGGTATGTACATTGGTCTTTTTAGACACAATGCTTTGACACACTTAGTAGACTATAAATACCATGTGCTAAGTTCCTTTAGTCATGTCCAACTCTTTACGACCCTATGGACCATAGCCCGTCAGACTCCTCTGTCCATGTAATTCTCCAGGCAAGAATACTGGAGTGGGTTGCCATGCCCTCCTCCAGGGGATCTTCCTGACCCAGGGCTCGAACCTGCGACTCTTAAGTCTCTTGCATTGGCAGGTGGGTTCTTTACCACTAGCACCACCTGGGAAGCCTAATAGACTATATAGCGTAAACATAACTTTTATAGGCACCAGGAAACCAAAAAATTTGAGTGGTACTTTATGTAGTGATCTGGAACCAAACTTGCAATATCTCCAAGGTCTGCCTTTATAGTATATATTCAATATGTATATATATGTTTGTGTGTTTGTGTAAAATACTTATTTTTCTCTAGAATGATCCTTCTAAAACATGTCACTCCCCTGCTCAGAAACTTCCCTGACTTCTCATCTCATGTAGAAGACTTTCTTGCACCCCTGCCCCAGCCTGCTGACTCCTCTCCCCTCAGGCCCTGTGGCTCCTTGGACTTTGCATCCCCCCTGCACCTCCCCATCTCTGCCCCAGCTCAGGCCCCCGTGCTATTCCGCACATGCTCCAGCCTCCCACCTCAGTGCCTTTGCCCCTGCTGTGCCCTCTGCCTCGAGCACTCATTCCCAGGAACCTGCAGCCATGCTCTGTTGGATTCCTGCTCCAGTTGTCACCCTTTCACAGAACCTCCCCTTCCAGAACCCCTGCCTTGCTTCTCAGTCTCCAGCATGATGAATATTCATCTCCTGGTAGGATGTAAACTCCCCGAGGGAACCTTAACGGCTTTCCCATCGTACCCCCATCCCCCACACCATCTAACTCAGTGCACAGCAGGTCAGAGCACCCAAAACATAAATTTAACAAAGAACCACATAACATAGGAACCTGTAGCTTTACAAATGTTAACTTCATCGCAACCGCCAATGAGGCAGATACTACAGTAATCTTCATTTTGTACACAGGGAAACTGAGGCACAGAGAAGTTAAGTCATTTACCCAAGGGCACACAGCTGTATCAGACCCAGGCATCTGTCTTAACGTCTGTGCTTCTAACCATGCCTATGTTGCCTCTGTCATGGGCTGAATGAAAGTGTGAATGAGCAGATTCTTTCATCTAAAACAAATCATACGACAGGAAGCCACCACATGACCCTGTATAATTTTGTTGTGTAGTGTAAACTTCTAACGTGTGTGATGTAAACTATATCAAATGCACTTGAAAGACAGGCACAGAGGATGCCAGGGAAGGAAATATACCAAAATCATTTTAGTCATCATCTTAGTGGGATTTTAAAGTGATTATATTTCTTCATTATACATGTATGTATTTTCCAAGTTTTCTACCTGGGCTAACATTGAATGTTTTTTTTTTTTTTTTTTTAACATTTGGCTTATTTGGCTGCATCAGGTCTTAGTTGCGACACTTGGGATCTTTGTTGCGTTATGCAGGATCTTTCATTTTGGCGCATGTACTCTCTAGTTGTGGCTCGCGGGCTCAGTAGTTGAGCCGAGTAAGCTTAGTTGCTCTGTGGCATGTGAAATCTTAGCTCCAGACCAGGGATCAAACCCATGTCCCCTTCATTGCAAGGCAGATTCTTAACCACTGGACCACCAGGGAAGTCCCCAGAATGATTACATTATAAACTGTCCATCTTCCAAAGAACGTTCTAATGAAAGTGTTAGCAGCCACGAGCCCCATCTGGGAATAGCTCCAGGCAGAGGCGGGGAGGCACGCAGGTGGGTCACCCCAGTTCCTGACCCTAACAGAGGTCTTCTCCCTTTGACTCTCCAGGACATCATTGAGGGGGGCAACCTGCGCCTCCCACTCCAGGAGCTGCACCAGATGATCCTGACCCCCATTAAGGCATACAGCTCACCGAGCACCACCCCAGAGGCTCGCCGCCGGGAGCCCCAGGCCCCGCACCCGCCTTCGCTGATGGGCCCCGAGAGCCAGAGTTCAGACTGCAAAGACAGCGCCACGGCTGCAGGAGCCACGGCCACCACTTCGGCTGGGGCCAGTGGCGGGCTCCAGCCACACCAGCTGAGCAGCTGTGATGGGGAGCTGGCTGTCACCCCCCTGCCGGAGGGGGATCTCCCCGGGCAGTTCACACGTGTCATGGGGAAAGGTAAAGCCTAATTTTCCCACCTGCCCTTCTCTTCTCAGCACCCCTGACCAGAGCTACCCATTCCCATGGGCTTCCCCTGGGTGTGGGGTGAACTGCCAGAGTCCATATCATGAGCCCATTCTACAGATGCGGAAAGTGCAACCTAGAGAGGGAAAGGTATTTGGATCTGGATTCCAAGCTCACTGACAAACCACCCCCCCGAGGCCTGTTCCCCCACCCTGGCTCCCATCTCTCCCCTTCCCTCAGGAAGGGCCCTCCTGGTGGACCGCTCACTGGGCCTTTGGACTCTCAGGCTAAAGGCAGGCTTCCTACAGGCCACCCAAGGTACCGGCCATGCTGCCTGTGTCTGTAGAGCAGCAGAATTCACACGTGGCCCCTGGGTGAGAGCACCCCTTCTGCGTGTGACTGCCCCGCGCCAGACCCGTATGCCCATGTCCTTTACCATGTCCAACACCAATCTGCTCGATCAGGTGTTTCTCAAGAAATCTTGATTATTTAAAAAATGTAGTGAATGCCAGTACTTTTCCTCCAGGACAGGGGAACAATGTGTTTTCTATTGTCCAATATTTCAGACCATTTTAAAGAACTGAGTTCTAATAAAAAGAAAGGGAACACCTGAGACTTATATAGGTACAATGAGAGACTTCTGGTGGTACGTGTTCTTAGAAAGACTGAGATCTGTAGAATTCTGGTTCAGAGGAGGTGACTTGTAGCATCCTTTGGGGCTGAAATGCCAGCCGCTTCATGGTCAGCATGGGTCCCCCCCCACTCACTTTCTCAGTCTCCCCTACCCCCAAGGGGCCCCTTGCTGTGTGGATTAGAGTAGATGCCCCCCTGCTGGAGATACAGGTGAGCTGGTTACCTGAGAATGCTGTGCTTCACCAGCCTTACCCGTGACATGATCCATGTGGGCTCTGCATTCCTGTGGCACGGCTGCTTTTTAAAATTTAACTACCTTCAAATAAATTATGAAATCAAGTCACACTCAACATAAAAATCAAAGCTAGATGAAAAATGATGAAAGGTGAAAACAGCCCCTACCTCCATCCTTGGCCCTACCATATTCCTCCCCAGAGGTAACCGCTATAAACATTTCAGAATATCCCTGCAGAAACACTGTAATTATATATGAGCACATGAGCATCCTTTTTACATACAAACGGGTCTTGTTTATATATTTCTCTGCAGCGTTTTTTTTTAACATTATATGCTTTCAATATTTCTATCAATACAAAAGTACTACCTCATTCTTTTTTAAAAGTTGCATACTATTCCCCCATATGCAAAAACCGTAATTTGACAGGGCCCCGATTAATGGATATAGAGGTAGTTTCCATGTTTTGTTATTACCAACAGTGTTATACTGAAAAATCTATGTGCCAAGGCATGGTATAAATGGGATTCTGTGACAGATCAGGTATGTGGGATGAGGGAGAGAAAGGCATCATGATGCCCAGGTTTTAAGTTTGATCTCCTTGAGAGCAAGGCATTTTTACTTCTAACTGATGTCTTTGTCCAACCATCTCTACCTGTCCTTCTAAACATTCCCATCAAAAGCGGAACAGCAGGATCTTTCGGATGGGAATCGAGTGAACCACACTAGCATGGCCCTGAGCTGCCCAGTGGGTGCTTGCGCTGTGCTCTCTGAACTTGGGTGTGTAGGTGAGCCTGTGTATATAGAAATGTGTGGGTATCACTTTGAGAAAATCACCCTCCAGTGAATGAGTAGCAGGCTCCTTACTCATGTGCATGCCCACACCCCTCACATCCTAAAAGGTTGCCAGCCTCACTCCTCCAAATGAGATGTGCGGCTCATTCATAAAATGTTGGTGCCTGCTCTTATAAGGGCTGGTGGTCTTTAGGGTCTTTGAACTCCCTTTCAAAAGATGCTCTTTCAAAGACAGGGCTTGGGACGCTGCTGCGTTCTTCTTCTCCCAGAGTGTCTGTCTCAGGCCGGGTTGCAGAAGGCTTAATATAGAATGGTATGCGTGGAATTAACCAAAGGGGCTTCTGGAGGCAAGGGCTCCTGTGATGACCAAGCCTTTGACTTCAGTGGAACGAGGAGCCTCCTGGCCTTTTTTGTGAAGCTGACGTAAAGCCACGGTCACACATACCTCTCAAAATATTGGTCCTGAAAGGAAATTGGAGGCAGATCTCAGGGGTTAGAATGGATGTGCATTTTTCTAATTCATCCTTTTTTTTTTTTTTAATTCCCAGTGTGCACACAACTCTTGGTCTCCAGACCCGATGAGGAAAATATAAGTTCCTATTTACAGCTCATAGACAAATGTCTAATCCATGAGGTAAGTAGTGACAGGTTTCATGAAACTGCTTTTTCTCATTGCTTTGAAGCAGTTCTCAGAGATTCTGTGAGGTGATCATTTGGGTCTCTGACATTTTGTCTTTGAGGAGTAGACAGTCATTAATAACAGCTCGAGCAGAACTCAGCTGTGGTAACTTCAAACCTAAATGTAGCTTTTGGGTTACTCTGGTGTCCAGAGATTCACCTAGACTGAGCTCTGACATGGAGGCAGATGCCTGAGAGAAGCTTCTGACTCCAGAAGCCTCCCTGAGGGACAGAGCCTGGGATGGATCAAGCAGGGAGAAAGGGGAGAGTGTTCAGAACAAATAATGTGTGTCTGTGTGTGTGTTGTGTGTGGTTTGAGGGCTTTCTGCTGTGTTTTGATTTCTGATTCTTATAGAAATTTAAAAAAAAAATTGTATTGGTGTGCAGTTGATTTACAGTGTTGTGTTAGTTTCTGCTATCCAGCAAAGTGAATCAGTTATACATATACATATATCTCCCTTTTTAGATTCTTTTCCCATATAGGCCACTACAGAGTATTGAGTAGAGTTTTCTGTGCTATACTGTAGGTCCTTATTAGTTATGTTTTATATGTAGCAGTGTGTATACGTCAGTCCCTCTGTCCCAGTTTAACCCTTCCTCACCCTTCCCCCTTGGTAACCATAAGTTTGTTTATTACATCTATGAATCTATTCCTCTTTTGTAAAAATAAGTTGATTTGTACTATTTTTTAAGATTCTACATATAAACGATATCATATGATGTTTGTCTTTCTCTGTCTGACTTACTTCACTCAGTATGACAATCTCTGTCCTTTTGACAAAAGTCAGGCTGGTGCTATGCCTCCCAGACCCACGGGACAATAATGGAGCGACCCTGATGGAGCGAGGCAGGTCCTGGCCAGGGCTGTCCCGAGGAACATGGGCGGACAGGCGGTTGTGCCTCAGACCCAGGATCCCAGTGGCTTCTTGGGGTGCCCCTCCTCTGAGAGAATTACATAGACAGGGTCATGGTTTTAGAAAACTTAGGACTGGATAAACCTAGGCCACTGAAATCTTTTTGTGGGACTTCGATGTAAAAATAAGATGGTAAACGCCTCCAAGTCCCCTGGGCTTTGCCATGCTGGTAGCTGGAACCCCAGGAGTCCAGTGGGCCCTGGGGAAAGGAGATCCACGCTTCCCACATTCCAGCTGCCCACGGGCCATCTGCTGCTGGCCGCTTCTTTGGTTTGCTGAACCCTTGGCCCTTCCGTGCTGTGACCCCACCTGCCCCTCACACGCAGGTGTGCGGTCTCCCACTGGGTTTCCATCCCAGCCCCTCCTCCTCATCCCTGAAGCCCACATTTTTGCGATTTCGTCTCACAGCACTGTGAACTCCCATTCACCCTTTTTAGTGTCCAGTCCTGACACAGCTCTCATCTGGGCCAGCAAAAAGCAATAGAAAGAAGGGAAGGCCAGAACAGGAGATGGGTTTTAGAGTTCATTCATTCTGTAGGTATTTATAAAGCACCTGGGCCTTGCCCCTGGCTGGTAGGCTTAAGTAGGAGGGGAGTGGGTGAGACAGAAGGAAAACAGGTCCTCACACATGTGACCATATGGCCACGGATGTGGGGCTGAAGCCCAGGAGGTGCAGCAGGCACCTCTCTAGAGGCCAGAGGGACTGCCTCCAGAAACTAGACCTGAAAGACAAACAGAACCTTAGTGGGAGAGACTTGTTCCACGAAGAGGCAGAACAGACGGGTCCAGGTGGACAGAGCAGCGCCTAGAGGGAAGGAGGGCGCTTGGGGTGGGCTTAGGGGGCTACCAATCGCCAAGCATTTAAGCATCTAAAAAAGCAAACTGGAACCCTGCTTCCGCTCCCACACCCATGCTCAGCATTGAGCCTGCGAGACACTGAAGGAGAAGTTACCTTCCACCTCGTCTCCAGTCTGCTGAGCCCAGCAGACGAAATAACGAGTCCTCCAGCTGCCCCTGCTGGGTGGTGCACAGGCGTCCTCATTGGTCCGCATCGCCCAGGTTGTGGTCTGGTGCTGCTCACTTTGCTGCCATTGTGCATGCTCCCTCTGCACCCTGGCTCTCCTTTCTGCGTCTTTCCCCTTGACTTCCTTGGAAGCTCCAAGCTCTAGGTGCCAGGGTGGCACTGTGTGGGCTCCTCTCCCCTGGCTGCCACAGAGGGGCCTCGCTGACGGGAATCATGGGGCAGAGAGGACTCATGTCCCGTCTGCTCACTTACATTCGTGTCAGGATGGAGGCGCCTGTGCACTGCTTTGGGAGGGGAAAATGTTGTCCAAGGCTTTTTATTAGTTGAGTCTGAGAAAGAGGAAAGGCATTTAAATAATTTTCCACAGCCTGGGGGTAGTCTGTGTATGCAGAGCCCACCCTCCCTGGGAGGCCCTGTCCAGGCACAGCCTCCTTCCTCGCTGAAGACTCTCCTGGGCTCCAGGAAACAGGGCTCCTTGCACAGCCCGATCGTGCTATTCTTCAGCTGCTGGGAGGAAGGGTGCTGACCAAGCCAAGACACCTTCCTTCCTCCCCAGGGACAGAGGAGCCACTCCCCAGAACAGTAAAAGGAAGGCCAGGAAAGTTCTGAATCTTACTTCTGAAGTCCATCACTTCATCTCCTGGGTTACAAGTCGAGGCTTCTTAGCTCCTCACCGTCTTAGATGGACGGTTCCCTGAAGATGAGCCCTTGTCCCCTTCATGAGCCTTGTTATCCAGCCACAGGTGCTGTAGGACACATCTACCTCCACACAGACATCTGAGTCAGGGCCTGACAGGGGCAGAGGACTCAGAAGTGGCTGACTGGCTGCGTGTGGGCATTCGGGAGAGGGGAATCTTCGTTCCCCTCCAGCCCCACCTAGAGCTGCCTGGAGCGGGCTGGGGTGAGGTATTAGCCTCCCAGCCGATAGCAGAGCTCCCACAATGGAGGGCTGTTTGCAGGCATGCACAGGAACCAGCTTTTAGAAATCACTCCTTGCCAGCCATGGTCTAGCTCCACTCCGAGCCTCCCAGCAGTGTCTTTCAGGACTGAGAACAGCCACAAACTCACCACTGCTAAAGGGCCCACTCCTACCTACAGTCCCAAGTACTGTGAGTCTGATGTCCTGGTGCTGAGTGGATGAGCTGACCTCTCTGAGGGGGCATAAACATTCCCATCTTCCTGGGTGCTCTTTGTCACCGTGGGAAATGTCGTATATGAACCAGTGCCCCTGGCAGCACTTTGAATGCACATCTGTAAAGTGACCCTTTTACTCTTTTGTCACTTGGAAGCTCAGGCTGGCTCCAGACCCACTCAATATTGTGGATTTGAGACCTTGAAGTCTTTTGTTGGTGTTAAAGGTGATGGTTGAATACAAAATGTGATGGACTTTCATGTGCCACCACCAAAGGGCTAGTCTATGCAGCCGAAAAACCTGGTGAGAGTGTCTGTGGGCAGTACCAACTGCACCATGGTGAAGAGCTAGGAGTGTTCTGAGTATTCTAAGTGCCCTCTGTGTGTGTGAATTAATTTGAATCCTTACAGCATCTCTTTGGTCAGATATTACTGTCCTGAGTTAAAGGAGCTGAGTCTCAGGTGGAAGAACCTGCATAACGATGTGCAGAGATTTGAGCCCTGCCCATTTGCATCCAGAGCCTTCTACTGACCACTGAGCTTGACTCTGCTCCCCAGGTCATCTTGACCTGCATGCTGGCATCTGTGTCCTTGCTTAACACTTGGCTGACAAAGCTAGTCAAAAGCAGACTCTACCCATCCCATTATTAGCCTAGCAAAAGTGCTTGCCCTTTGCAGTTTTGGGAGATACTCATGTATAGCCGGACATTCACCTAGTATCATCAGCAAATGAGAAGGGACCATAGAGGAGCACCACATCCTCACCTTTTAGCCCTGAGACCATTCACCATGCACCTTAAGGGCACCTTTTTATCTAATGGGGCACTGAATGCCTGGTGGGGAAGCCCTCCTTGATGACTGTCCTCAATGGCATCTGGCCAAGGTCACATGGGAGGAAAGGGTTTGCAAGTCGTCAGTACCTTTTCCATAATATGATTAACGTCTTTTTGCTTTTGTTCATATAGCTCGCTTGTGTTTGGGTCCTTAAAGATTAAATGTCAGTAGAAGAACCTTAAGCTGTCAGTCTTTTCTCTTTGTTTAAAGAATCTGCTTCCTTTATGGGAAACAGGCATGTAGTTTATTATTACTCTAAGTAATCATTTACTGCTACTTAAAAAGTATTTATTTCATGCTTTATTGACAAAACTACTTGGGTATGGTATCTACATCACTGTTACTGCTCGTTAGTGAGATCTGGTGGACTTATGACAGCACATGGACCACAGTCCTACACACTTGACAGGAAGTTCCTATATCATGTGTGTGATCCTCACCAATCTAGAGCATTACATGGCCCTGACCTACCTGCAGCAGAATTCCCCAGGCGCTTGCTACAAACACAAACCCCCTAGACTCCTCTTGAGATCTATGAAATCAGGCTCCAGTGTATGGGAGTCGGTCCAGAATCTAGATTTCAAAAGTCTCCTAGGGGGGATCCTAATATATCCTGAATTTGAAAGTCCCCGCCTTGAGGACTTACAGCCCCATGAAGTCCTTCCCTGGGCTGCGCTGAGTACACAGCTGTACACAGAAGGACACATGATATTGATGGGAGAGTGTTATGTATAGGGCAGTAGATGAAACCTCCCCAAACACCAATTTTACCAGAGAAGACTTGAGAAGACATCAGATCTATCCATTTTCCTAAGCCTTAGACAAAATTTAGGTTATGATCGGTGCACTGGGGTTGTGTAGCAAATGGAGGTCGTAACTGGAGATTTCTCAGCAGAGTCCTAACACATACAGTGTATACTCTGTGTTCTGAAGCCCTAAAGACCACTCCAGGGTGAGCACACACCATCAAAAAGATTGATTTTTGTAGTGGTTTAGCATTTCCATTGATTATGAAAATGCAGGGGGCCTGCAAAAGCCAGAGTAGTCAACAATCAATTTTGCAATTCATTCTTGGTTATAAATAGAGTCCAGAGTGGAGTCAGGGGAAAGAGGAAGGAGGGTAGGGATCTACCAGAAATGCAGCCGAAATCGAGGATTGCCAAAAGGTTAATGCATGTACCTTACCAGGCATCTCCAATGTCAAATAACTTGAATTTTCAGTACAGAAGGCTTTCAAATGAAATTGACTGCTGTTTGGACCAGGTTGGAAACAGGTGAAGAAAAGGCAACTGTAGGACTCCAATATTTGCCCTATTAATTGCATGTTTCTCCCTCTAATGCCAGGCTGTGTCACCCATTAAAAAGTCCTGTTTGTTTTTGCAGGCATTTACAGAGACACAGAAAAAAAGATTGTTGTCATGGAAACAGCAGGTGCAGAAGCTCTTTCGGTCTTTCCCTCGGAAAACCCTTCTAGACATATCAGGATATCGACAGCAAAGAAAGTATGTTGGGATTTCAGTCTTTGTAATGCATGGTGGTTCCAGGACCTCACTGTCTGCTTGGGTTCTAGGGTCAAGACTACATAGGGCATCATTCCTTGTTTCTTAGAATGTCCTCTGACAAGTTCAGACCACATTCCTTAAACAGGTGGGGTGGGGAAAAGGCTGTAGAGGGAAAGATTTCCCAGAGGAAGAGCTGAATGTGATCTTTGGCAACTCAATTTACATGGTCAAAATGATGTTATTAGTGCAGATGGGCATGGAGTGGGGAGCGGGTACGATTTAATGAGTGCCAGCAAAACACTTGGTGGTTTATCCACAACAGGGGGCTCTGAAAGGACAAAAACAGGTTGTTCTCGCTGCACCTTAAGTGGTAGTGTAATTTTTTCTCCCTTCTTGCTGCAGACAAGCTAATTATAGTTGGTGGCAGGGTGAAGAGCCCAGTGCTAGTCTATTTTGGTCTGAGCTGCAATCTAAGAGTAGAGCAGTACCATTCTTGATTTTTCATAGTACTTCAGCTTCTTGGATGCAGTTAAAAAAAAAAGCCTTGTTGCACTTTACAACCCATTACTTTAATCTGGTTTTAAATTGAAGAATCCAGTTGCATATTAAAGGTGAATTATAGTGCCAATCTAGGGGAGGAATCATGGGGAGGGGTGGAGTGAACCATTGAACGATAACAGGGCGTCTTGGGGAGACAAGAGAATGATGGTGCAGACATGCTGAAATATCAACATCCTTTTTTACTCTTTTCAACATGAGCATATAAATAATCATTTTTTTTCACTCGCACCTAGAAAGTTCTGAATTTATTTCTCAGTGCATATGTAGAAGCTCTGTCTGTGTTGTTAAAATGTTTGGCATTTATTTGCATAAGTGTGCCTTGAAACATCACTGTTTTATATTACTTCAGGGAGATAAGGCCAGTTGGAATTTGAGAAAAGTCTTCATTAAAAATTAATGTAAAAATTGAAGTGTTATCATATTCCAGCATATATAACACAGTTATTTATTAAACAAACATTTAGCATTTGCTTTGTGCCAAGTGAGTATCCAAGTACTTAAGAATATTATTACATTTAATCCTTGCAACAACCATATGAGGTAGAGGGGCTATTATTAACCCCAATTTATAGGGGAGTCGGGAGGCATCCAGGATTTGGACAAGACAGGCCAATGCCAGCTCCAGAGATGGTACTCTTAAGCACTACAGATGCTGGGCCACTTTCCTGGTCTCCAGATGATATGCAGAAAAGCCAGATAAAACAACACAGCTCCTTGGTCCCAAGCCTCCCTGGAGGGTTGGGCTGGACCACCAGTGCACCTTGAGGATTCCTGGGGCCCAGGTGAAAGGCCAGGCCTGCTCTTTAGCCTTCTCCCCTGGGACTACCCCTGCCCTAGACTCCCTCTTCTTGTAAGGGCAGCAGTACCCCCTAAGAAAGAGGAAGATCCACACCCCTCTTGCAAACCAGGTCCTTGGGAGACAAGTTCCAAGAAAAAGAAAGAATTCAGAAGTTGAAGATAAAAATAGAGTTTTCAGGCTCTTTGCTCCTCCTCCCCAAAGTGCCATCTGCTCGTCTGTCTGTCCTGTTTTGTCCTTGGTCCGCATCTGAGTGCCTGTTAACCTTGATTTCTCTAGAGTGTTATTAACCAATGCTTGAATTGGGTTAACTCAAGATTTGCCAGATTGGACCTCCTTATATTGATTAGAGTGAATTCAGTTCTCAATTATGGATGTTCAATTGGAAGCTGCTAAAGTTCAAATTGTGGTGCTAGAGAAGATTCTTGAGAGTCCCTTGGACAGCAAAGAGATAAAACCTAAAGAGTCAATCCTAAAGGAAATCAACCCTGAATATTCACTGGAAGAACTGTTGCTGAAGCTGAAGCTGCAATACTTTGGTCTGCTGATGTGAAGAGCTGACTCATTGAAAAAGACCCTGATGCTAGGAAAGATTGAGGGCAGGAGGAGAAGGGGTCGACAGAGGATAAGATGGTTAGATGGCATCACTAACTCAATGGACATGAGTTTGAGCAAGCTCCAGGATTTAGTGAAGGACAGGGAAGCCTTGCATGCTGCAGTTCATGGTCGCAAAGAGTCGGACATGACTAAGCAACTCAACAACAAGAAAAGTTCTAGGAAATAATTTGTTTTCATAAATATTACCTCTGGGATCTTGTTAAGTTATTAATTTTCTTCAAAGACCTGTTTTTTCCCATAATACAGAGGTAACTGCAGCCCAGCCCTTCCTTGAAGGGCTTATTGGTTCTTATTAATTGGTTCTTATTAATGTTATTTTATCAATCTTTTCATGCATTTCAAGGTAATGAAATCAGTTGGTTAGATTTAAGAAAGCAGAGAAAGACGCAGATGAGCAGAGTAAGAGAATGAGAAATGAAAACTTCTGTCACTTTGTTCTCTCCTAAGAAAGAATGTTTATTTCACTAAGCCCAGTGATCTTAAGTGACTTAAGCATCACTCTGGTTACCAGCAGTGGCAACCCTCAAAAAGTCTGACTTTATAGTAATCAGCTTAGGGGACCCCACAGTGAGACCTATTGTCATTAGAAAGACACCCTAACCAAATTCTCACCTTCACCCAGTCTATCCCCAAAATGTTAGCTCTCCCAGCTCCATGAGTCCTAACTTTAGGAGTCCACGTTTTCTCCTGTGACTAAGTATCCCATTACAGAAGCCTCTGCCTACATTATATTGCTTAAGAATATAGTCTTGCCTTCCTGGAAGCACAAATTATTTTAGCATCACTTGCTGACTGCTCTGTTTTGCATATGAAATAACTTTTTAAAAAATCTAACCAAAAAGGAAAATGAGCAAAAAAGCTATCTGCACTAAATAAGGAAAAGTCTTAGCAGAATACTAAATCATCTACCAGGTGGCCAAAATTCTGACTCCAAAAACCAAAGGACTGGCTTTCGTAGTTAAAAAACAAAACAAGAAAACAGCCACTTGATCTTTGTCCCCACCTGTCACTTGTCCAGTCTCCAAAGGAGGTCTCTCCCATTGCATGAAATTATTTCTCATCCTCCTGGCATGAATTTCCTCTTCAAACCAAACATTTTAAACCTTAGTAAAAGAGAAGGAAATGAAGAAATTTGAGAAAGGGTGAGATAAAGAGACTTAGAACCCATGAGTATCCTCCTCACCCAGGGGGATGAGCGACAGACTGGAATCTAGTCAGAAAAGCCTAGAAGTGGTAAAACGCAGCCCAAAAGTCAGTGCTTATCAGTTCGCTGTGGAATTCTCTTTTCCCTCCCCCTCTCCCCAGGAAATTTAGGAATTCTGAGATGAACCATGCTAATGATTTAGGTGCTCCACCCCACCACACACACAAGGCTCTCTTTCTCAGGAAATAACTGATTTGCAGTGCCCCCCCCCCCCGCCCCCGCCCCGTCATAGGGTTAAACTACGTCAGCCCTGTCTTCCTGGAGTCTCCTCACAGGCTTGGTAGGAACCTCCCCTGTGTGGCTGCAAAAGCAAGTCTGTTCCATCTTGTGGCCGTTGGAGGTAAAGCATTTCGACTGAGACATCAGTGAATGACTAAAGCTGACTCTTCTTGGAAAGAATGTGCTGGTTCCTGAAGCCCTGCTGGCGGCTGTGCACCCTCCCAGAACTTGAGGCCTGCTGGAGAGGACGAGTTCTTCGGCGCTGAGGTCACCAGACCAATGGGAGTGCAGTGTCTGAGCGCGAGGCCACGGGTCCCCAGCCTCCTCTCTGCGTGGACTCTAGAGAAGCCTGGAACCTCCGGGTTTCCCTACAGGGAGGGCCTGAGAAGCAGGGAGCAGTCGGTGTGCTAGGTCCAGGGAGCGGGCAACCATCATCCTCTTCGTCCTCATGTCCCTCCTACGAACATGGGAGTCAGAGCCCCAGACTTGGGGTCTGCTCTGCCATTTGGAGAGGTGATCATGAGGGCAGAGACTGAGCCATTCTCTTGTTCACCCCGCCTTTACTGCCAGGAGCTGTGCCATCCAGGTGTGGGACCCGCAGGATTGATGAGGACAGATGCCCTCTCTTGTCCCGGGGAGCTTACGTCCTAGTGGGGCCCAGAGGCCACTCCTCCCGCGTCTGCTGCTCAGACCGACAGCAGACCGATTGTGGTGTGCTGGAAGGGGCCTGGACCCTGGTGCTGCCACCTTCTTGCCACGTGGCTTCTGGATGGACACATGAGTTCTCAGGGCCTGTGACATGGTGGAAAGAAGGCTGAAGCACACACTGGTTAACTTTCTGGGCTCATATTCCAGCACTGCCCCCTAATGGCTGTGTGACCTTTGAGACATTATTAAGCTCTGTATTTTACTTCTCCAACTGTAAAAGGAGTGCCTGCTTCATAGGGTTGTCGTGAGGATTGATGCATCAATGTGAAAGTCCTAGGGCACTTGATATTAGCTCTCAGTTCTTAGCTACCATAATGGTCAAAGTGTGAGCAGACCCCAAGGAGGCATCCTGGGGGCTGGGAAGGGAAGGGGGTGACTGATGACCTCTGTTCTTCTCTATTGACTCTCACAGCCGTGGCTTTGGGCAATCCAACTCCCTCCCGACAGCCAGCTCTGTGGGTGGCGGCATGGGCAGACGGAATCCACGCCAGTACCAGATCCCCTCCCGGAATGTCCCTTCTGCCCGCCTTGGCCTCTTGGGCACCAGCGGATTCGTCAGCTCTACCCAGCGCAATACTGCAGCCAACCCCACCATCATGAAGCAAGGAAGACAGGTCTGCTCCTCCCCGGGGAAGAGGGTGGGCCAGCCAAGCTCAGGGCCTGAGGCTCAGGACATCCCCCAGAGTGACCCAAAGGCAAAGGGAGAAGCCCAGAGGGGCTAGGCTGAAGACAAGTGCCCCTGTGCATCAGAAGTTTGTTTGCAGTTTCTCTGGGAGATAAAGCAAGGCCATGGCGGCACCTGGCATCATGGGGATTTGTTCCAAGACCACTGAAAACTTGGGAGCCCTGCACACAGGGGCCATTAGGAAGAAATGTGAGGCCCATTTCTTCTTCGCCTTGATCCTCAACCTGCTCTAGCAGATCGCAGTGCCTTCCGGATTTGGCTTCCAGAGGAGCCTGCGCATCTAAGGAGCTTTCTTAGCGTTTATATCTCAGGCAGATAACGTTATCCTTTGACATGGTCCCAGCTGTGGTGAAAAACCCTATATGGAAGGAAGGAGACTGAGAGAAGCTGTCAGTCAGTCAGGGCCATGCTGCCCAGAGGTTCTCTGTGTGATTTAGAGCCAACGTCAGCCCCCTGACTCTCCGGAGTCCCTCCCCGGCACTCGCACCCAGCGCCTCCCCCCTGTGTAGCCCCTGCTTTGTGGGGCTCTGCGGGTGGGGGCTGGGATTAGAGGGACGCCAAGTGAGTTTGAGGTTCTGGGTTTGTCATGAGAAACTAAAGGATGACAGCTTGGTTTTAAAAAACAGGAAACCATTCCTGGCAAGACAGGCAGGATTCACTCCCCCGGGGAAGCAGCCCAGGGTAGGAGAAAACCCCAGTCTTGACCATTGTGGGAAGCCACCAGATGGATCCGGGAGGAAACCACCGCTAGGACACCCGCGTAATAACAAACACACAAGCTGAGTTGTGCCAGCTCGTTGCCAGCTGAGAGGTTCTTTTTTTCTCCTCCCTTTGTAGTAAATTGTAAGAACCTCAAAGAGAAAATCAAATGAGAGTCCTGAAATAGTTTGTGCTCTTCATTGCAGACATTTATAGAACTCCCCCCATTTCCTAGAAAAGTGATAGGAAAAGCAGAGACAACAGAAGGGATAAAAAGAGTTTTGGAGCCAGTGAGGGAGATTGGTGTCCAGATTAAGCTGAGGCTTGGAGAAGAGCCTGGGGCTGAGGGGTAGTGTTGAATAAAATGAATGGAATCTAAAGCCCCTCTCTCTAAATAAGCAGACAGATTGCGCTGGCCTAGGAGCCCTTTCCCAGAAGTTAGCAGAGCGTTCTCCCAGGGTGTCTGCGTCCCGGATTCTGGCTGGTGGCCCTGTTCTCATCCCCACCCCCAGGTGTCTGGACTAATGGGTTCTGCTTCTGTGTTTTTCCCTAGAACCTCTGGTTTGCCAACCCCGGGGGCAGCAATAGCATGCCAAGCCGCACCCACAGCTCTGTCCAAAGGACCCGCTCACTGCCTGTGCACACTTCGCCACAGAATATGCTGATGTTCCATCAGCCAGGTAGGGCCCAGCCCTTCATCCCTCGTTGGCCTTCCAGGGAGGCCAGGTCACCAAAATAGATGCCCCAGTGAACTCAAGCGGAAAGTGCTTAGCCTCGACTGCCACCTTGCATTCTTTTGAGCTTATAGAAGCCTTTCCTTTTTTAAACCATGCCTTGCCAGCATGAATAGCGGCTTGTTGGCTAGGAGCCAGCACATGGAGCCCCAGAGTTGGTTGCGATCTGACACGGGGGTATTTTGGATCCCAGGCATATTTCTAGATTGATTAACCCAGCGACATCACTGGAGGGCTTTCAGGGGAAGTTGGGAAGGGTTCCATGTATTGTGTGTGTGTGTGGTTGGTGTGTACATAGGGGGATGTGTAGATAGACAGGGAAAACTCTATGGTGTTGATGCTGAGAGACCTACCCCTGGTTTGGAAGTGCTCTCCACATGTGATTGCTGGTCCATCCATCTTCCCTTTACTTGGTTAAAGAGCAGCCTGGTGCACCTCCTGTCAATTTCACGTTTGACCCCGCCTCTTCAAACAGAGTTACATTCAGGTGCCTGCACCTTTTTCTGTGCAGAGAGTTGACCTCTTACATTCCATGAGTAATACAAAGCCCCACAAGCAATTACTGTATGCTTTGCTCCTGGAAGAAGATCCTCACCCTTTCTGGTAGATGCACTCTGTACAACGTCTTATGGGAGTTTGAGGGCAAACATCACTATGATCTGTGGACATGGAAGCTTCTTGGAGGTGAACTTCAGGAAGCAGAAGATGAAGAGATGGAAAGAGGAGGGTGGAGTTGCGAGTAGAAGGAGCTAAGAGAGCCAGACTGCAAGGATACCAAGTTCTACAACGAGTTCCGCAGTGGTATGGTGGCGGGCTCAGGCTGAATGAAGTAGCAGTGCATAGCCCAAGGGAGCTGGAAAGGCTGCAGCTGATGGTGGGACCCTGAACCCCCCAAGGCCAAGAAGCTTGGACTCCAGCTGCTCTCAGTGGGGAATTGACAGGAGATTTTGAGCAGGGGGACAGGCTGGGGTGAGCATAGAGGAGTGAAGAGTGGGCAGGCTGGAGGAGAGGAGGGGAGGCCACCAAGGGGTGGGGAGGTGCCACCAAGGCAGGAAGCCACCAAGGCCCAAGGTATGTCAGGAAAGAGAGGGACGTCCACATGCTCCAGATGCTGATTTAAAGTTGCTTCTTGACTTATAGAACTCTACCTATTTGCACACTTTTGTTTTAAAGCTCCTTTTCTTCCTTTTGATACTTGATATTTTTCTTGGGGGCTGTGAAGGCCTGATCCAGGGTCATTTAATCCAAGCCTCTGCTTTCATATAGAATTATGTACAATTTACTCCCAGTAAAAGAGACTCTGGAGACAAAGTGAGACTCTGGAGACTCTGGTCCCACCATCAGCTGCAGCCTTTCCAGCTCCCTTGGGCTACGCACTGCTACTTCATTCAGCCTGAGCCCGCCACCATACCACTGCGGAACTAGTTGTAGGTCTTGGTATCCTTGCAGTCTGGTGCTCTTAGCTCCTTCTACTTGCAACTCCACCCTCCTCTTTCCATCTCTTCACCCTCTGCTCCCTGAAGTTCACCTCCAGGACGCTTCCATGCCCACTCAGGTCACAAAATCTGAAGACATCTTGGGCACGAGATCTTTCACCTTGAATATGAATAGCTCACCCTGACCTCACGCCAGGACTGCAGCCCAGCTACCCTGCCATAGCCGACCACTCTCCTCTAATCCTGACACTCTTGTAGCCTTTGCCATTCTTTCCTGCCTCTTTTTCCCTCCTTGTGGCTCTCTTCCAAGTCCTCCATCATCCTGTTTGTCCCTCATCTTAGTTGGGCAGACCAAGCCCACTGGGAAGAGATGGGCCATCTCTGGGAGAAGAACCCTTTGGGTCTGTTAATATGAATCTTTCATTTGCACTTTGTTTTCCCTCTCTGTTACACAGCAATACTGAACAGTTGGCTTATGCTCAGGTCAACTATGACCCTAAGATCGTTTCCACCCTCTTCCTATGAAGCCTCTTGTTCCCATAGTTAAAGAAGCAAACACTACCAAACAGCTTGTAAGAGAAAATGACTATCCCCCTGACCTCCCTTTCCAACCCATAGTCCCACCTCCCAGAGACAGCACTTAACAACTGATTTCAGTTTTCCTGGTAGTTCCCTGCAAGTCTCTCAGTAATATTGTTTACATGCTGCTGGACTCAGAGCTCTGGAACCCTTGGGTTATTGTTGCTATTGTTTTAATCAGCCTCTCACCAAAGCATGACAAACCCACTTCCAGCAAGGCCTTGATGAACCACAGCACTTCTAGTAACCATGGCATGACGACAGGGCTGCTGCATATTTCCTATTTGTAAATACAAATGGTGTAGCAGTAAAGAGCCTACCTGCCAATGCAAAAGATGCAGGAGATACAGCTTCAATCCCTGGGACAGGAAGATCCCTTGAAGCAGGAAATGGCAACCTGTTCCAGTATTCTTGCCTGGAAAATCCCATGGACAGAGGAGCCTGGTGAGCTACAGTTCATGGATTCAACTGAGCACAGCAACAGCAGCAGCAGCAGGAGCCACTCCTAAGTCCTGCCCAGCACTCTTGGCCCATGTGAGGTGGCTCTTTCTGAGACATGACAGTGAAGGGTGAGGCAGGGCACTGCTGTAAAGGGAAAGGAGGCTGCAGAAAGTTCCCTTCTCCAAGGGCACAGAATGTTCCTCCTCAGCCTTTGCATCTAGGACCTGGGGGTCAGAGGCTGGTACTAGACCATAAGCATCCTATCAGAGAGGCAGAAATCAGGAAGGCAGAAAGCTTTCATCTGTACACAAGCAGTACTAATAGTGAATGCACGATGGACCAGAGATGTGTGACCAGCCCAAAATTACTGAGAAAACTGTGCTGCCTTCCAACGTACTAATTTCATCCTGGCCATTGGATATCTTCACAGCACTCATTTTGAACCATCTGGGAAAATCTTAAAGACTACAGTGCATTCCAAGGAAGTTTTGATTCTGTGAACTTAATCCCATCAAGATGATGGAATGTCTCCAAAGAATAAAAAAAGGCTGGGGTCTAGAACCAGCCTCGATATTATATGTCAACTCATTAGTCACCTCGCTTGAATCTTCAGGATGCTTCCTTCTTTCCTGGATCTATGGAATCTGTGGACCCTTTGGAGGCCAGGGTAGGGGTGGTTCTTCACTTCACTCTGCTGTGGACAGATTTGAGACGTTTCCCAAGACAGGCCAGGAGAGCCATCAGTAATCGTGGCCCCTTGCTGGCCTCTGGGATGAGTAAGAAAGACGAAGCTGGTCCCCCTCAGACTGAGGGCTGATAACACCACTAGAAGGGTGACAAGCTCACAACCATCGTGGTGCCTGGCCAGAGGGGTCATGTTCCTCCCAAAGGCAGGGTGTTTTCCCAACTGGAAAAATAGTTTGGGAACTGCTCACAGAAATGACATCATATCTTGGGAGCAGATCCTGCTGACTAGGGCTTCGCCACTCTTGGGATCAGAAAGTATCTCCAAGGAACGAACCTGAGTGTGACACTAGGTGGCCATGGAGGTTCTTCACCACCTGGAGAGCCTGACAGGATGGAGCAGAGGGGCCAGAAGATGAGGAGAAGCACCAGAGGGTAGACGGGGCGGCCTCATTTAGCACCTTGTCCTTCCCCTGCACAAAGCCATGTGCAAACCACCTTTGGTACTAGACCATCCAGAAGTGAGGCAGTGCCTTACATGGTGGCATTGCACGATGTGAGCAAGCTCCAAGTTCCTTCCAGAGAACTGCCTTTAGTGAGAGCAGGGAGATTCATTAGTATATTAGCTCCACAGAGGATGGAAGGCACTGCCCTGCAGAGACAGAGGCCTGAACAGGGACCTGAAGTAGCTGATCCACACTGGCTCCTTCCCTTCCAGTGAGCCCTGCTCAGGATGGACAGAGCAGAGAGGCTGTCAAGTGCATCACTTCTGTCACCACCAAGACCCCAGGGGGGTCTGTGCCCCCCATGTCTGACAACCAAATTCAGAAAGACCAACTCAGGGTGAGATGATGCGATACCATCTTAGAGTACCATATTCTCCTCGTCAATTTTCATGAAAGTGTGGGTCCTGGAGGATTTCCCCAGTGCTTCGTTTCCCAGGTCTATGAGTGAGGCCCCCAGAGAAGAGCTGCATTCTCCACAGCAGACTTGGGATGCAGCTGGTACCCATGTTTCTCCACCACCCGAGCAGGCATGGGGTTCTCTTTTCCTTTCAGCATCTCTCGCTCCCTTTCCTCTTGGTTCCCAGCTTGCCTTCATCTTCCTTACTCCTTTCATCACAGTCAGCCAGCTCCCACTTCTGCATTCTCTGTCCCTTCCTCGACAGACTGACTTTCTCGACTTCTCATCTCCCAGCAGTGCCGCTCCTCACTTAACCAGAGTGGAAGCCCTCCTGGTTACTCAGCAGGGTAGTTCCAGCTGTAGTTGGCAAAGTGAGATTCTCAAGGTTTCTCCAAGAGTGCCCCAACCCGTTTCCTATTCTAAAGTCCTGAAGACACTGGCCTCTTGACCTCACTCAGCCTCAGGGACTCGGAGAGCACAGCAGAAGGGCCTGTCGGGTGCCACAGCTGCGAACCTCAGCTGCCATGGCTGCTTCTGTCAAGGAAGAGCCATGTGGAGGTCCCCAGGTGGACTCCGCAGCAGTATCTTGTTCAGGTTGGGCGCTGCTTCCTTCCAGAGTCCTCTTGACCCTGGGCCTGAGCAGCAGTCCATGTTTTTGAAGGACTTCTAAAAAGGCAAAGTTTAAAGTCCCCCTTCAGCCTCGACTCTGGGCATCCTATAACTGAGGATCCTCAAATACACACCCTAAATCCTGGAATGATCTGGTGGAGAGGGGAAGAATCCATGATTCTCAGACATGCCATCTGAGCTAAGGAAGCAGGCCTGCTTGGGCAGTAACACAGAGGGCTCTGAGTCCATTTGTCCTCCTGAAGACTCAAAGCTACATCTGCCTGGTCCCTTACTGCTGCGGGGGCCGGGATGAACGTGATGAGCCCCTAGGGTAAGCAGGAACCAGGACAAGAGTTGGCCTGTAGTTCATGTGGACCTGTGGGCAGGAGTTGCCCAGATACTTAGCCAGGGCTTTGAGACTGCTGCCCACTGAGCCAATCTTGGCTGAGGGCTTCCAGCCTGAGATAGAAGCTGCTTTTCACCCGGCTGGTCTCCCTCTGTCTCTTATGTGCGGGGAGATGCCTCGGATCTGTTTTTATCAAGTACACAATTAAAAAGTCACACTTAGCAAACTCTGTTGTGCAAACATATAGGCTTCTCCCAAGACTCAGAATTTTTCAGAGCCACTTCAAGATTGGTGGGGGTCATGACTCCGCCCATGCCCCCAAGGGAATATCTGGAGGATTAAAAGCGAGCATGCCGACTTTCAACCTAAAAGAGCAGCCAGGAAGGTTTGGATATTCTGGAGCAGAGAGCCCCACATTTCTCAGCCCCCTGTTTTTGGAACACACAATCCCATGCTTGGAAAATGGCATTTTGCTGCGTGTTGGCAAGAAATCCTGCAGCTGAAACACTTCTCTCCAAATGTCGAGCATCTTTATTTATCCAAATCTCTCCACAGTGTTTGTTTAAAGGGGAGTGCTAGAGAGTAAACTAAATTTTACAATGAGCATATGGATGGCTATAATTGCTAAGGGGTTTTTTTTTTAAAATATATTTGCTAACTGGCTATATATATAATTGTGTTTCTATTTTATAGATTTCACACCCTGAAGGCTGCTAATTTTTGCAGGCCTATGATTTTCACATGAATGGATGAAAATACTAAAATACTCTTCCCTGGGTTGTCTAATTGCCCCAACCCTACTCTGAGAGCAGGGGTGGGTAGGGCCAGGGAGACCCCTTCTCCATGGCTCACAGCTTCCCTGGAAGCCCAGCCGTCCTCTATGTGCTTATGAATTGGCAGAGTTGTCTTTCAAACCCATGGATGCTGGAACCTGTGTCAGAAAGAATTCGATCTCTCTCCAGTGTTCCTCACAGTGATCCATTTTACCAACCTTCTCTTTGCGAATTTTAAATAACAGAAACAACATCTGCCTCTGAATTAGCTGGTAATGGGGAACATAGATCGCAGAGGAGACCTAAATGTATAGCTCATCCAGGAAAACAAATACTTTGGTTTAGCCATTGGTTTCAACTTCCTTTCCCACCAAACCACCAACCTCATTTTTCATTCCTTCCCCTGCCCTGGCCCCAAGCACCCCCTAGTGGAGACTCTTAGGAGCCAGGAAGTGGCCTGCAGTTGGGGCCTCGGGATTCTTTCCCCACTTTACAGGCAGAAGAGCCGAGGCCCAAAGGAAGGGAAGAACTTCTCAGGGTCACACGGGAAGGCAGCGGCAGTGCATTCAGAATACATCCCCCTGCAGGCTTTTTTCTGCCCTCCACCATGGAATTTCACAATTTTGTCTGAGTTTCACAATAGCTGTCAGTTTCCTTCTATTTCTTGCTCCATCTTTTTCATCACTCAATAGACATGTATGAGGTGTGCAGAAGGCCATGGCTGGGTACCGTGGGAGAGTCAGAGAAATCTGTAAGCATCACAGTGACGATGGTAGAAGTGCCTGCAAGGTGCTTCCAAACTAGTCAAAGATGTTCAAGACCTCCGCAAGGTGGGGACGATGGGGGCAGTGCTGGTGATGAGCCCCAGCAGGATAGAGGAGGTACCCGGGCTGCCTCTCCCTTGGAGCAGGAGGGCCCAGAGCCTGGAGGGGTGGAGAGGGTCCAGACGATAGAGTTGGCTCTGTGGTTACGATGCACAATGTTGTTCTGGGCAGTGGAACCCCATGCTTCAAAGTGCTTGGAGACCTAGAGCACTGACAGGCCCTGGCAGACGTGTGGTGTGCAGGAGAACACTGGCTCTGGAGTGGGTCTCCATGTGGGTTCCTGTCCCAGCTAGTGTCAGCCAGCTAGCCTGGATATGTCACTTAGCCTCTGGGAGGCCCACTTGAGAACTGGACACCCAGCAGGGTGTTGGACTCGGAAGAGGTTCCCAGCAGGCTATGGTTTTCCTTTCCTGTGCTTCATAATGAAGCAGAAATGCACCCGGCCCAGTTCTGGGCACAGGGACCTGAGCCAAGTCCTGCTCCAGGGAAGCAAACACTCAGCTGGGAGGAGTCCACAACTACACATACTACAGTATGTCAGGTGTTGGTGACAGTGATGAAGAAAAAATGGAGCAAAAGGATGGGGTGGGAAAATTCTGTTCCCTGCAATGAACAGAAAGTCCTTTCCAAGGACACAGTAGAGCCAGAGGTGTGACAGCAGGCAGAGAGTGAGCTATGGGATCGTCCAGGGACCAGCATTCTGGGCAGAGGGATTAGCAGTGCAAAGGCCCTGGGGTAGAAGAGGGTCTGGGAGGAGGGAGTGAAGGAAGGGGGAAGCTGTATGAGGGCAGGGAG
This sequence comes from Antilocapra americana, assembly GCA_007570785.1. Classification (NCBI taxonomy): domain Eukaryota; kingdom Metazoa; phylum Chordata; class Mammalia; order Artiodactyla; family Antilocapridae; genus Antilocapra; species Antilocapra americana. Next base: position 18,344,558 of record ML664174.1, on the reverse strand, counting down.
GTGACAAGGGCCAGGTCTGCAGGGCCTTGCAGGCTGTAGGAAGGGCTTGGCTTTTACCCCAGTGAGAAGCTGCTGGAGGGCTCTGAGCAGAGGCCTGGCAGACCGTGCCTCTGACAGCTATATTTAGCCACCGGTGTTCACCCAGCTGCAGTGGACTCGGGGTGTCTAGCCAATTGAGAGGTCAGTTCAACCCGAGCGCAACACACTCTCCATGGCAGTCCTGGCGGTCCCCCCACGTCCTCACAGGGAGGCAGCCCTGGTGGCCTCCCCCAGTCCTTGCAGGGAGTCTCAGCAGACCCTGACCCTGCAGGTGGAGCCAGCGGCACTGTGTGGACTTTCTCCTTGTTGTCAGAGTCCCTGTCACCAACGTAACCCTTCGCCCCCTGCAGAGTTCCAGCTTCCGGTGACTGAGCCTGACATCAACAACAGGCTGGAGTCCTTGTGCCTCAGTATGACCGAGCACGCCCTGGGAGGTGAGTGCGTCCTCCCAGCATGGCACTCCTGGGAGAACCGCCGGCCGTGAGGGCACAGGGTGGGGGAGGCAGGGGGCGGGGGAGAGAGGCCATGGGGGGCTGTTGGACCCTTGTCAAGCCACACCATACACGGCATCCAACGCCATACGCAGCGAGCCCCAGCACCCTGCTCCTGCTCCTCCTTGGGGGGTGACTCAGGGCCCTGGAGAGCACGCTGTTCCTCTTTCCCCAGAGGCCCCACCCCCCAGGGCACACTGGAGTTCCAGCCCCGTGGTTGTCCCAGCCAAATGCGGGCACTGGAGGAGTCAGGAACACAAGACGTGGCTTTTAGTGGAAACATCCCCCCACAGCATTGGATTCTTTCCTTCTCGGCACTAGATCCCCCAGTCTGGTCCAAGCATATCCCAACATGCTCTAAAAATAGAATTTCTGAAACCAAAATCCCTGCATGTTTTTATACCTCCCTGTTCCAAATGGCTTCCACGACGCCCGGGGCCCCGAGGCACCCTTCAGAGTGTGACGGGACAGTCTAGTCGGATGCGTCCACGCTGTGCGGGACTGCGGCCCCAGAGGAGCTCCCAGAGGTGGCTGCCTCATCCCGCTGTGAGTTTGGCCTCAGCCCTGCATCGTCACAGCAGCCCTGGGAGGCCTTCAGTGCCCTCCTGGTACTAAATGGGTGCCTTTCTGTGGCTGGACTCGCTGCCAGCCCCAGGGATGTTTGGCAGGCAGAGGAGAGATGTCCGCCCCTTCCTGCCAACCTCCGGGGAGGCTGTGAGTCACGGCAACCCAGAGAAGCCTCCTGTGACCCTTGCTGACAGCCCTCTCCAGGCTGGACTGCTCACCCACCCCTGAGATGGGCGCACATAGAGCCATGCGCTAGCCGGCGGCGGTGCGGAGAAAGGCTGTCATCGGCCACTGCTCCAGAGAGCTTTGTCCTCCTGAGCAAGGGTGTTTAGCTTCTATTCCCTGCAAACACAGTCTCATCCGGAGACCAAATACGAGGCAGATAAATGCTCTGTGTGGAGCAGAGTACAGACCGGGACTGCACCCTCTTGACCTCACCCAAGCAAGGCTCTCCGAAGCCCGGAGAGAGCCTCCACTCAGTACCAGAAGGGAGCTAGCTGAAGGCCTCCCGGGGCTGCCAACCAGATGGACGGTGGGGTACACAGCTCCCTCTGTGACCCTTTCCTGCCAGGGTTCCAGGGAACCCCACTGGCAAGCACCACATTCTCCCTTGGCCATTCAGTTCAGATCCTAGAAGCTCTTGCCGCCTCACTGGTTCACTCCTGGTACCTCTGGGGGAGGTGCCACCAGCTCCTGTTCTCCAGGTAACCAGGGAGACTGGGTCAACATTCTGACAGCCCCTGAGGCGTGACAGGATACAACCCAGAGGTCCATCCGCAGATGAACATGGATGGACAAGATTCACCGTAGCCACACACAGGATTGTCATTCAGCCTTGAAGACGCACAGTGTTATGCTAATCGGTGAAAAAGCCAGACACCAAAGGCCACACAGTATGTGATTCACTTTATGCCAAGTGTCCAGAGTAGGCAAACCTACAGAGACCAAAAGTAGATCAGTGGCTGCCAGGGTTTGGAGGGAGGTGGGAATGGAGAGTGGCTGCTAATGGGTACCAGATTTCTTTAGGGGGGTGACAAGAATATTCTGGGATTAGATAGTAGTGATGGTTGCACAGCTCTTGCAAGGATGCTCAAAATCACCGAACTGTATGCTTTCAAAGGGTGAAACGTGTGGTGTGCAAATTATATCTCAATTTTGTCCTAAAGGGAAGGCCTCTAGACCTGGGACTTCAGGCCAAACTCAGCCCCATTGCAGGCACCCAGATGCCCTCCCACCTGACACCCAACTGGGGCTGGCTTAGGGGGCACTCTGCTCAGGCCTGCGTTGCCTATGGGAGTCAGCAAGAACTGGCCACTCCCCCAGGGCTTGATAATTGGCACCTTGGAAGCTCTTTATCAATCTGCTAAGTACCAACATCGTCATCATTAGTAGCAAGAATGCCAAATACTTTCTTAAAAGGAGGTTTTCATTGAAAATACTTCATTTTTTAGCCTGTTCTTTAATTTTCACAGGGAACCTCTGTGAACTGATTATTATTCTTTTTTTTCGGCTAATATTTTCATCTTGTTAATCTCCTAAGCCTTGTTATTGCTGTGTTTTTTCTCAGTGATCCTTTCTTGGCGGGGGGGGGGGGGGCTTGTAAGCAGTTTCCTGAGCAGTGGGTGCAAATTAGGTTCAGGATGGCCTGGTTAAGTGCAGTGGCAGTGTGCCCTCCCCCTGTGACAGCACCTTTCTGTGGCCGACCCCTGCCAGGCGCCAGAGGAGATGACCTTGCTGGGGACAGAATTTCTGCCAATGAATGAAGTCATCTTACAGGAGGACAAATGACTAGGGAGAGGAAAGCAGAGTAGTAAAATATGCTCGCCTGCGTGCATCTCATGGAAAGAGCAGAGAGGTATCCAAGTTCCTGGGGCACCACATCCCAGGATGGCTATGCTAAGGCTGTTGGGCCCATCTTTTCATGACAACAACTCCGCTCTCTGTCTCCTCTAGTAACTGCTGTCCTCTCAGTGTGGATCTAAGCTACTTTTCTCTGGCCTTCTCTACCCACCTCTTCTTTTCCCTCCCATGCTTCTCCGATAGAAGCTGTGAGGAAGCCCGTGGGTTGGGGAGGGGGTTGCCTCTGCCATCTTGATTTGTGAGTCTTTAAGGCTTTCACCTGGCTCTATATGGCTTGCTCCCGACTGGTAGCCCCAGGTATTCAGGAGGACTCAGTGCCAGGCCTGGCCACTCTCCTCCTCCCGCAGAGGGGTCATATGGGCAGGAGTGTCCACGGGCTCAGAAACGAGGCTCCGTCCAGCAGAATGCAGTCCATAGTGAATCAAACCACTAGGAAGAATGCCCGGTCCACCTCTGATGTTCTGAGGTTCGTGCATCACCTGATCCCCTTGTCATTCCTTCTTACCTTCTCCCCTCATTTCTTTTTGTAACTTAAAGCCCCGCTTATAGTGGGGGATATGGAGACATTGTGCAAACAGGAAAAAGGCTCCACTTTCTCGAGACACTGTTCCATCTTTTGTTTGGAGTTCACCAGAATTATAAAACCTATGATGACTGCATGTGAATGGTACCCCTTTGAGTTGTGCAGTGCATGACTTGCACCACTAGAAATGTTAAGTCTTCTCTTAACTGATTGGTTATTTCCCTGCAGTTGAATACCAACCATCACCCTTGGAGGGTGAGGTACAGGGATAGAATTCCATGAAAATGCAACTTGGGGCTGAGTTAGTTGAGATTGCCTTGTTTCCAGATCCTTACTTTGACAACCATGAAAGGCTGGCATTAATGAGAGGATAAGTGAGGCCCATCAAGACTGTGTGCTGCACCTCAACAGGTGAGGGAGTGGCCTCTACACCCTTACCTCGCCCACACCCCTGTGTGCGCACATATACACACTCACTGGTCTCCCACTGCTCATTAACCAGTTAACCACTGCAGAGCCAGCACGCAAGAGGCTAAGAACCGATGCGCACAGAAGGTGGGAGAGGTGATTAGTGCACACCAGGGGACCTCTAGGACTGATCATCTGAAAGTACAGATGCTCACAGGGCCATTTGCTTCCCTTTAAGATCTCTCAAAAAATCATATAGAACTTAATACACACACACACACACACACACACGTACAAGTAAAACTGGGGAAATCTGTAAGATGGGTAGATTACATCAACATCAGTATCTTGGTGGTAATATGATTTTGCAAAATGTTACCTTAGGGCAAACCCAGAAACAAGGTGCTGGGTGATCTCATTAAAAATATGAATTAAAGAAACATTTCTCCTCCCGAGTCCCTGCTAGCAAGATGCAATTCTGGCACCAGCCATGAGGAGGTCAGGAGACCCTGCAGTGAGCTCAGGGCTCCTCCATATCACTTAGGTCCTCGAGTTTACCCTGAACACTCAGCCATGCCCTCTCATACCTGAGCTCTGCCTGGTGCATCTGGATGCACCTCTGCTAAATGGGGCTTGTGATGCAGAGGTTTAGACCAGGACACATCTACTGACATGTGGATATCAGTGAAACCAGGGAGGCATACTGCAGCCCATCCTAGCTTCCAGTTAGCTGTCAACTGAACTTAATCATTTCTACATGCTACGGCTGATGCATGCCTCTTTCTGCTCACTGGAGAAACTCTAGCATGGACCATTGTAGGGACCACTTAACTGGTCCTCCCACCACCAGCCATGCCAGAGAAGCCATTCTGAAGTTAAATCTAGTTACTACTATACCATTTATAAATCCCCAGCTGTCCAATCTCCTATGTCCAAGCTCCTGTTCACAGTACATGAGACCCTTATAGTCTGATTCTGGGACGCTCCCATAGTCCCACTTGAAAGGGGGTTGGGTGGCCATCGGCTCCCTCTGTGGCCTGGCTCACTCATGGCCTCTCCTTTCTGACAGGCATGCTCCCCACTTTCTCGGTTCCATTGATTCTCTGTAACCCAGACATGACATAGGCTGGGGGACCTCAGCACTCCCCCGCATCCATTGGATCTTTCAGTTCCAGGTGAAAAAAAAAATCTCACTGGTGTCTGTCTCAGATTAGATTCTTGAGATAGAATCTGGATCAGTTTGGGTCAGACAGATCCCCCAGGTCTGCTCAGTTGTGATAGGTCAGAATTACCACCACCTCAGGCCAGATCTTTCCCTGTGAAACCATCCTTGACTTCCAAGGGCAGCTTACACACTCCTTCCTCCATGTTCCTGCTATGTCTGGTACATAGTCCATCCAAGCACCCATCCCTCATATGTCTCTGTCGATTTGCATGTCTATGCCCCATCCAGGATGTATATACTTGGACTAAAGGGTGAAGATTAGGTCTTTCCAGCTTGGTTCCCAGGCTCTGTATAGCTCCTGGCAAAAATAGCTACTTTGAGTGGGTGGGTGTATGAAGAATGAGCCAGGTGGATGGATGGATGAATTCAACCCTCATCTGTCCTCAGAGACTGGGGGGTCCAACATGCATGATGCTGGAGTTGGTGGGCATGAGTGGAACTGCTTTGCTCACCTGTGCGCACTGTGTCCTCCTTTCTCTCCCAGACGGGGTTGACCGGACCTCCACAATATAGAAGCTGAAGATGGGAGTGACCGCGCTGGCCGTGAAATCGACTGCTGCGGGTCCAGTGTTAGCCATCTTCAGGGTTGCACAGAATCCTCCAAGATACTTTGCAGCCTTTTTTTCCCCCTGGTCCCTCTCCCATTTTGATTTTGTGAGAGCGTAGGTCGTCCTTGTAAACATATCAGTAGACCTGGGATTGGTTATTTTGTCATTTGTTTCTGTCATGGGATGGCGTGGTGTGGGGCATGGGGAGGGGTCTCTGAGGGAGACATAGGACTGGGTGGAGGTGGAGGGAGTGCAAGTGGCTTCCTGGATGGAAATGGGGGTTTGAGGGGAGAGCACCGCTTGGGAAGAGATGAGAGATGCGGGAGGGAGGAAGACGCCCCTGCCTTGGGAGCCTTCTCAGAAGCCTGCCTTCGAAGTCAGACCCCAGGAGGAAGGCATGGATGCCCGCGACCAAAACGCGAGTGCCGGCGGCTCGCTCTTTTGTCTCCTCTGTTTGGATTCCCTGAGGCCCCTGCTTGAAATCCAGCCGCAAGAAGAAGTCCACATGGCAACTGGGGCAGTAAGGGAGAAATCCGCTCCAACAAAATTTCAGATCAACTTTGATTTGTGTATTGTTTACATAACAATTTTAAAGGGTACATAATGTGTAAAGAGTTGGGATAGAACTTTTCTTCATACTATGGTTTTTGTAAAGGATCTGTTGATAGGGATTCATTTTTTTTCCTCTATTTTTATAATAGCAGCAGGGTTGTCTTTTTACATGGCTGCCAAGCTCTGCTTCTCGGGAAGAAGGATGCGGTCACGTAGGCCTGAGTGGGGTCTCCCACCTGCGGGTGGGAGGAGCGTGTAGGTGGAGTTGAGGACGTGGCTGGAGTGAGCGGAGCACGGGGGAGGGCGCCACCATGTGATCGGTTACGGGATTGCGCGCAGTCGCCTGGAGAGTCGAAAAGAATCTTGCTGCCTTTTCTGTGATGAATTTGCTTCTCACCCAGAGACACCTCTTTCTCCCCACCCTACCAGGGGGTTTCATCCTATCGCTCCTGGCCACACACACACACACAGAGGTGGGTACAAGTTCCACTGGAGGAGAAAAGGCAAGGATGGATATTTTTTCCTGGCAGGAGGCCTTAATATCCAGATGATAAGCTCAAAATACCACTTACGGGGGATGGCTCGCAGGAAGCCAAGCCTAGCCCCCCAAGGTTCGATCACCCATCGCTGAGGAAAAGGAAGAGAGGAGCAAGGTCCAGCAACAGTGTATAAACGGTCAGTCAGCAAGTGTCAGAGAGAGCCGCGGGGAGACGTTGCAGGTGAGCCGTGGAAGGTGTTGTGGGAAAGGTCGACTTAATGATGGACGTGAAGGTTCTATTACAGACAGCGGGGAGTTGCTGTGTTGTCGGCTGATTTATCTACCTACACGGAAAGGAGACAACTTCTCCTTACATGGTGAGAGATTAACAAACTATGCTACCACAAAGTAATAGCTCTATTTCTTAAGGGCAAGAAAGACTATGTTTTGGAATTTGATGCAATGGAGGGTATTAGAGAAAATCCATGAGGAGCTGTGCTCTGCACTGGAAAATTGGGTTGTGTAAATGATGGTGTGCCAGCTCCGCCAGAGGCGAGATCAGGGAGATGGTAGGAGGCCTATTTACTGAATGGGTGAGTCTGGTACCATTTTTTTGTTTGTTTGTTTTAGCAAAGTCAGAGTTGAAATTTAAGAGATCAGACCATGAAAATCACTGCATTTGCTTAGAGTTATTTTGTTAAAAAATAAGTTAATGAAGTAAATATACATTTACAAGGCCTTAATGAAATCCAAACAGCTTTCTTCTACCTTCAAGATTAAAAATGTACACCCAACCCAGCCTTGGATGTTGTGAGGCTTGTGAAATCCTTTTAAGGTCTAAAATGTGGGAATATCTTAGCCACAGAGAGCCTGTAGCAAGCAAAGAAGGCTTGAATCTACATCCTGCATTGCATTAGGAAAAAAGAGCTCTCCTTGGGTGACGACTGTGTTCTAAAGACGCAAGTTCATGTGCAGAAAGAGGCAGCATTTTGTAGTTGATTTTTTTTTTAACCAAGTGCCATTAACATTCATCCTCCACATCCCTTTTCTAAGCAAGCTTAGGGTTACTTGGGGAATGTGTTGGGATGGACGATCATGTGTGAGCCAGGAAGAACAAGTCAAAGATGTCGAAGGCCAAAGGCAAGACCAGATGGTTCGCGAAGGTGATTTTGGATGCTGAGAACGTTAATAGAAGAAGCAGGGGTATAACACATCTCGTGGAGAAGTGAGTAAGCATTCAAATCTGCTGCAAAACACCTGTATCCATAAAGACTTGGGTTGTTCAGAAAACAGATTGTGAACACAATCACATTAGCATGAATCCTTTAAAAGGAAGAAGACCTTAAAGCATTTGCAAATCTGAATTTCTATTTATTCCTTCACTGAATATAGAAACAATGGTTATCTGATTATTAGAGATATTATTTTGGATATGTTACTTATTAACTTGCTATGGCTGGTAACCATGATAAAGTCTGTTATTAATAACAACATAATTCTTTTTTTAAAAGAAAAGCTTATTTTTCATTGACTGTGTATAGATTTCTCTACTTAGTTGTGTTTTGCTCGTAGTGTTTTAATTTTTTTAAGTTGAGCGTTCTGATAAATCTTAGGAGCCTGTCCCCACCTTGTTTTGAGTCCTGTGTTGACTACAGGTATACAGCTCAATCTAAAAATCCTAAAGCAAAAGAACTTTATTTATAAAAAAAAAATCAAATGGTTGCATGCATAAGGCTGTGAAGTCGGATATTTAGTAATAAAGCGGCAGTGCCTTTTTTTGTATTTACCCACTGACCCCCAGATGCAACTGTTTTATATTAAGTAAAGAGTAAACATGAAAAATCTCAGAGTAAAATCTATTTCACTACATGGGTTTTTTTTTTTCTCCCCTTGTTCTGATTTAAGCAGTGTGTATTTGACATCTCTACACTGTCCCAGGGACAGTGGTATTCTACGATATCGTTATCATGGATGATGTTTTATTGGTGCTTTTTATTCATAGTGGTTTCTTACCAGAATCCGTAGGAAGACACACATGAATTGTGTACAAGAAAAGAAACATTGCTGCTGATATGTTTTGTTTTGTTTTCCACATGCTTTTTGAGTTTCACTTTTTTAAGCCAAGGGCCAGCAAGCAAAAAAGATGCTGCTGGGTCTGCCTGCAGAGGGCGGCTGTTTGCACCAAGCTCTCCAATCCTGTGTACTGACGGTCCATTTTTGGTACTCAGGATCAGAGCTATAGCTGGGCCCCCTCTCCCATGCCTTTGAAGAGACACTGAGGGAAACAAGGTTTTCTTTTGAGGTGTCGTCGGCTGCCTTTTGTGGAATGGGAGCCTTCTCTGGGTCTTCTGTTCTTCTGCCCCTCTCTCAGCTACTGCCAGTGCAAGGTCTGTAGATGTTCGCTCCCCCCTGCCCCCCGAAACTGGGATCTTCCCGAGAGCCTGGGCTGGGGGCTGAGCTGGGTTGAAGATGTAGGTGCACAACCAGAAGGGCAGTGAGAAGGGGAGAGGCAGCCCCCATCACATTGGTCCTCTGGAAATGTCTTGGGCAGGCGGCCCCAACCCTGGTGCAGGAAAGCAGCCTAACCAAGGCATTCAGGTGTGCCTGATACAAGAAGGCCCTGTGGAGGGAAAATTTGCACATGGGGCTGTAATAACACTAATGTTGATTTTTTTTTGTTTGTTTTACAAGTCATCAGAGATGTTTGCAAAGTGAGTTTTATTATTATTATTATTATTTTTTGTAATTCCTTTATCTTTACTTAAAGGTGAATGTGTATTCCTCTGGGAGGAATAGGAAGAAAACAGGAATGTTAATAATGTCAAACAGAAGACTTCCTCCCTTATTAATATATAACCCTCATGTATTTATGCCTAATGTAAGCTGACTTTTAAAAAGCTTTCTTTTGTTGCATGCCCCGTGCAGGCATCCCTATTGTACATGCATGCCTTTCGTCCTGTTTTCCTGTATAAAGTTAGTGAACAAAGAACTATTTTTGCCTAGTTCATGTTGCCAAGCAATGCATATTTTTTAAATTTGTCATATATGGAAATAGCATGTTTGTTACATGTAAAAGCTTTACTGATATACAAATATACTAATGTTTGAAGATGCTGTTCTTTGCAAGTGTACAGTTTTCAAATGTTGTTACCAGTGAAACACCCTTGTGGTTTAAACTTGCTACAATGTATTTATTACTCATTTCCTCCCATGTAACTAAGAATCATGGCTATATTTCATATCAACGTTATATTGAAAGTGAAGGGAAATGATTAATACAAGGTTTTGTAACACTGGTGTGTGTCTTTTTTTCCTTTTTGTCAATACGATTGATTAGAAAATAAGAACTGAATAAGCCAGCCAGGAAGAATAAGCCTGACATCCTGTAAACTATTCCCACCTGACCATTCTGTGAAAACTGTATCTTCCAACTATGAGCTACTTTTTTTTTCAAATAAAAAGGTAGGGAAAGAGGTGTTAAACATTTATGCAGCTTAATCTATGCCCAGAGTAACCAAAAAATGTATCACCTGTCTTAGGGGCGTGTTTCTAAATAAAAACTCCAACCTCGCAGGTGGTATTGTTTATAGCTTGCTCTCCACCCTCAATGCCTTTGAAATCACATCATACCCCTTAACCACAGCATAAACAATAGCCTCCTTGGAGACCTGAGGTTTTAACTACACGTGGCTTGAATCTCATTTTAATCCTTCCAGTATGATGTATATTAATATAAGTTCTAAATAATGAGTCAGTTAAACATATGGTTGGAGAGACAAACTTGGGCTTGAATTCTGGCTTCAGCAAAGTGAGTTTTATTTTTTCTAATTCCTCTCAGTTCGATTCAGTCAGTTGTGTCCGACTCTTTGCAACTCCATGGATTGCAGCACCCCAGGTTCCCTGTCCATCACCAACTCCTGGAGATGGCTCAAATTCATGTCCATTGAGTCGGTGATGCCATCCAACCATCTCATCCTCTGTCATCCCCTTCTCCTTCTGCCTTCAATCTTTGCCAGTATCAGGGTCTGCAATCTTTACTTAAAATTCCTCTATCTTTACTTGAAAGTGAATGTGTATGGGAACTTCCCTGGTGGTCCAGTGGTTAAGACTGAACTTCCAATGCATGGGGCCCAGTTTTGATCCCTGCTCAGGGAACTAGATCTACATGCTGCACCTAAGACCTTGCACAGCCAAATAAATAAGTAAATTAAAAAAAGGGGGGGGGATTCCTCTGGGAGGAATAGGAAGAAAACGGGGATGTTAACAATGTCAAACAGAAGACTTCCTCCCTTACTAATATATAATACACATGTATTTATATATTCTCTGGCTGTGTGATCTTGAGCAAGCTCCTAAACCTCTCTGAGCCTTGGGTTTGGTTTGGGTTTGGAACTACGATGCTCGAGGTTTTTGTAGTTAGAAAGCTAGTCCCAAAGAAAAAAGTAAAGACAAAAGAAAACAGGATACAGAGGCTATTACCACCAAAACCTAAGCAACCACAGCTTCACATTGTCTAACAATGACCCCCCGGGGACTCCCTTTTCACAAGGCTCGAGCTGCTCGAGAGATTGGAAAAACCCAAAATGATCCCTGGAAATGTGAGAAATGCCTTGTAGCTGAGACGTTCAATGAAATTCCTCCCAAAGTTAAATTCCCATAACCCAAAAGAGCTGTATCTCAGTTGTGTGGCTCAGGGTACTGTGAAGGGGAAAGGATAGTGTACAAGAGAAAAGCTGAGCCTCACTTGTGGAATATGTGGAATGAAGGGAGATATGAGAATTGTGAGATGCGAGGAACCAAAATGGGCTCAGCACAGTATGCAAAAAGGGTGGGTTAGCAGTTTTTATCAGCCAAGCTGTAGCTCTTTGTCCGTGATCTTTGTAAGGGAATCCTCGAGAAAAGGTTACTTAAATAGAAACGTTTTCAGGACTCCCCTAACAGCCCCTCCCAAGAAGAGATTTAATTGCATCTATTAAAGGGGTATTTATTAAATAGGTGTTCCTATTTAGGGGGCTGGCTTGGAAGAGGCTGCAGTGGGTTTGAGCCAGGAAATCCAGAAGGAGCACAGATAGGTACAATCCGCTCACACTCCCCATGCTAATGAGAGCGCAGCAACGGGGGTGCAAGAAGGATCCAGGCTTCTGTCAAAGTATCTTGGCCTGGTTCCTTGAACAGACACTGTATCTATCTGTGGCCCTGACTCCTGATCAGCCCAAGACCTCTTGTCCCCAGAGGCTGAGGGGAGGGCCTGTTGGTATGGAGAAGCTTATCTGTAACCAGGACCTAATCCTTCTCTGGAAAGCTGGCCAGTCAGCGTGACCCGCCCCTCCCCGCCCCGCCAGCAGCACGGTGTGGTACTCCACACTCTGTCTAGGCCCCCTTCCCAGCTGCCACGCTGCCACACGGAAGCCAGGCCCCCATCGCACAGACCCTTCCACTCACATTTTCTATCTTCTATCCACACCTCACAAAATTTGAAAACAATCTTTCCCCTGGGCATCTCTGCCTCCAGATCCTCACTTTACCACCCTAGGATGGCCCAGCTCAGTGATTCTCAAACCACCTGTGAATTTTAGTCGTCAGAGGTGGCTGTTTATTTCCAACCCAAAGTCCAATTCATTCTCAAAATTTGAGAAAAATAAAAGAAAAATATTACAACCACCCCCCACACACCCATCTCACACTAGATTCAAAGGACAAAATTATCCTGTCAGTTTGCTAAAAAGTAGTCCTGTTCCTCTCCCGAAGTTCTGGGGCCAGCCTGCAAAGTCAATCTGGGAGATTGCCCTCAGGATGAGATGGTAGAATCCCTGAGGTCAACATCTCCTCTCCCCGGTGCTGACTATGCCTGCGGCATGGCACAGGAGTGACCGGCAGGTCTGCGGGATGCCCGGACGTTGACTCAAGAATAGCAAGTGCTTTTGTTCACTGGGCATTTCTAAGAGCCTAAAACACAGATGTCGAGAAAGGAGACATGTTGGAAGAGGAGGATCCGGGAGGTAATGGGACCAGTGATGAGAGGTTAGAACCCGCTGAAACTGGAAATGGGTCAACCTGAAAGAGCACTGTTTCTATGGTAACCTTGAGTGTGGTCTTCATGTTTCCCACTCTTGGTTTCTGGCCCAGGTGGATAGAGAATGGAGGGTAGCTTCTCTCTGTGTGGTGGGTGGAGGGATCTGTCTACCCATTAGGATCACAGGTACATGAAATAGGAAATGTGGGTGCCTGGGAAGTTGGAAACTTTGACAAATGTCAGCCCAACATCATTCTGACTGAGGGGCTCCGCTGGAGCGCGTGATCTTTCCGTGTCCTCCCAGGTGTCCGCCCACCAGCCTTGCCCAAGGGGCCCTTGTGCACAAACAGTGACTTCTTTGTGATATAAACCTAGCCGTTTGATGTCTGAGAATTTCCTCCATGGAATATTTTTCACTCTTCAGTGGTTTCTACTTCAATTTTTAAAACCGACAGAGAAACATTTTGGCACAGTTATAAAGCTCAGACTTTATAAAAAGACAGCTTTGTGTTTACTTTTGACTCAGAGCGCATGTTTTTAAATAGTGTGTTCCACAGCTTTTTGAGGTTTTATGTTTTTAAGACCAATCCAGGAGAAACAAAATCGGAGTTTTGGTGAGTGAAACGATCCCACCAGAGCTATTGGAACTCAAGACAGCCGAGAGGTTCCAATTAAACCTCCGTGTGGGGACCACAGCCAGGACTGGGTGGCCCTGTTTGTGCCAGCATCTGTGGGAGATAGCTGCAGTTTTCCATGCCATAAAATTCTAACAGACTCAGGAGTGAAGTCAGATGAACCTCCAAACCCCATGATCAAACCTGTCCAGTTGAACCTCTCCACTTTGCTTTCTGTTAAGTTTATCCCAGATCTGCTCATTGGGAAAAAGCTGAACATGGATTTCCAGTACCTATACCTGACTGAGTCCCTTTTGACATGGGCCTAAGACCCTATTACTCATCCAAGATGGAATATGTCCAAAGACAGCAAATTGTGTCTTTGAGAAATGATTGAGACATGAAATGCATATGTTGGCATCATTTCCTTCCCTCCATTACCAAACGCATATATCCAAACCAGGCAGAGAAAACACAACCTGCGTGCTCGCTCCTGTTCTGTACTTTGGGGTCCAGATGACTTCATCTCCACTTTACTCTCCTGAGACACAGTCCGAGCCTTGTTCACTCTCAGTCTGCATTTATCCAGAGGCGCTTCTCAAGTGTTCATATCCAACCCCTTCTCCAGAAAAGACTTCAGGGGACAGGCCCCAGGTTTGCTGTCTTCCTCATACAATGGGATTTCCTGCTGACCGGGTGCTGACCACATGCGTGTCTATACACAGCAGATACTGTGCAGGGAACTAGCACCAAGGCCCTTGTGGATCTGGCAGGAAAGTCCTGTAACAGTGAGCCATCTATCCCAGGCCCAGAGGAAACCTGAGATGCCCCGCAGGCCCCCTGGGGGGGTCTTTTCAGTCTCTTAGCCTGAATGATGAGCCCAGAGGTCAAGGTCTCCACGAGAGGGCAGTGGAGGCGTAAGGCCTGCAGCTCTCCTCCCAGCGAAGGAAGTCAGACACCAGCCAGCTTCTTCTGAAGAGAGGAAGCAACCCCGAGGAAAAGCAGTTCTTAGAGCCTGGGGGCGTTCCTAACTTGGGGGCAAGAGGATCACAGCCATGTCACTGACTGTAAAAAGCAGGGGCTCCACCTTCCCTGTGGTTGCCCTTGCCTGCAAGCAATACGATCGTATATGAGGGCTTATGTTTAACAAAGAACATAAGTGAAAAGTCTCCTCCTGCCCCAGGCACTTAGCACCCACGGCCAGAGGTATTCAGAGTTAGTTTCTTATGTAGCCACCAAGAGATACTTAATACATTTACACGCTAATCTAGTTTCTCGATTTCTAGGAAGAAAAGCACAGACTTTTCTCACTTAAATCAGTCTTGGAAACTACTCTGCCATTGCCTCACACTTGGTGGCTTCCCAGGGCTCCCCTCTGTGGGCTAGCAGGACTTGTCCACCAGCCCTGTGCTTGTTGAAGGGCCCTCAGCCTGCCTTCATTCCTCCTGTTACAGACACTGCTGTGATGAAATGCATTGTACATGGGTCGTTTGACATATCTGCAAGGTTCCCACAAATAGAAAAGTGGAATTGCCAGATTATATCAGTGTTCTCCAGAGAAACACTGAGGAGAAAGACAGACAGATAATAGATAAATAGATATATAGTGAGGGAGTTGTTTTAAGGAATTACTCATTCTCAGGGGCTGGTAAATCTGAAATTGGTAGTGAAGGCCAGCAGGCTGGAACCTCAGGCAGAAACTGGTGCTTCAGTCTTGAGGCAGAATTTCTCCTTCTCCTAGAAACTTCAGGTTTTGCTCTTAACACCTTCAACTGATTGGATGAGGCCCACCCACATCATCAAGGGCTCTCTCCTTTACTTGATGTCACCTGACTGTAGATATTAACCTCGTCTACCAAATGCCTTCACTGCAACACCTAGATTAGTGTTTGATTAAATAACTGGTACTAGAGCCTTGCCAAGTTGATAACCTTCACAGTTATTAATATTTGTCATTTGGCTAGTTTCCCAGGTTCCCTTCCATAGATTTACGTGTCTGGCAACGATGGATGACACTGCTTGAGTTCTTAGCATCATGGCAACCCGCTCCAGTACTCTTGCCTGGGAAATGCCATGGATAGAGGAGCCTGGCAGGCGACACTCCATAGGGTCACAAAGAGTCAGACACGACTGAGTGACCTAGCACATACACACACACAGCAATCTCTATGTCACCAATTTTTAAAATGTTTTCCAATCTAATAGGTGAAAAATAACATATGTCCTTTTCATTTCCATTTCACTTATTTGAGTGAGGTTGACCATATTTTTGTATGCTTAATTTTGTTGTTCAGTTGCTAAGTTATGTCCAACTCTTTGCCACCCCACAGACTGCAGGACGCCAGGCTCCCCGTCCTCCACAGTCTCCCGGAGTTTGCTCAAATTCATGCCCATTGAGTCAGTGATGCTACCTAATTATCTCAACCTCTGCCACCCCTTCTCCTTTTGTCGTCAAGCTTTCCCAGCATCAGGACCTTTTCCAGTGAATTGGCTCTTTGCATCAAGTGGCCAAAATATTGGCACTTCCACCTCAACAATGGTTCTCTCAATAAATATTCAGGGATGATTTCCTTTAGGATTGACTGGTTTGATCTTGCAGTCCAAGGGACTCTCAAGAGTCTTCTGTAGCACAATTCAAAAGCATCAGTTCTAGACTCGTGGACTCTGTGGAAGAGGGCAAGGGTGGGATGATATGGGAGAATGGCATTGAAACATGTTAATTAACATATGTGAAATCAATCGCCAGCCCAGGATTGATGCTCGGGGCTGGTGCACCGGGATGTCCCGGGCGGGGAGGGGGAGTCGGGAGGGAGGAGGGAGGGGGGTTCTGGAGGGGGAGCATATGTAAACCCAGGGCTGTTGCATGTCATTGTATGGCAAAACCAACACAATAAAGTTAAGAAAATTTTTTTTAAAAAAGTGATTACAGGTTTTTCTATTAAAAAAAAAAAAAAAAACAAAAGCATCAGTTCTTTGGCACTCAGCCTTCTTAATGGTCCAACTCTCACATCCATTCATGACTACTGGAAAAACTATATGCTTAATAGTCATTTGTAATTTCCTTTGAAATGTTTGTCCATATATTTGTCCACTTTATTATCAAGTTGTTAGACTTATGATTTTGCCTATGGTGATTATTTCCATAGAGAGTTTTTTAAATGTAGTTGAACTTCTTGATCTTTTCTTTTTTGGCTTCTGGAATTTGAATCCTATTGTAAAAGGCCCTTTCTGCTTTGAGTTATACTATGTTTTCCTCTAGGACTTTTATGGATTTACCTTTTCATTCCTTGGGTAAAGTATGAGGTATGGATCCAATATTATTTCTATGTGAAGATGGCCACCCAGTTGTGCCCGTGCTGTTTATTGAATAATCTGTCTTTTCTCCACTGATTTGAAATGCCACTTTTGTAATATACCAACTTCCTCTATGTATGTAGATCTATTTCTGGACTTCCTATTTTTCTTCCCGTTGATGTGTTGTCTATTCATCTACCAGCACCCCTACTATTTTAATTATTACAACTTAAATTTTTGCTTTAATATCTAATAAAGAGATTTATATCTTAGAAAGATAACTCTGACTACATTTTGGGAAAAGGATTTGAGGAGAGGCACTGGGGAGACCCACCAGGAGCTACTGCATAATTCAGACAATGCTCAAACTCAAGGAAGTTGCAGGATGGATGGGGAGAACAGGATGGATCTGTGAGGTCCTTAGCAGGCAGAATATCATGGTTAATGATGAACTGGATGTGGGGGTTGAGGGAGGGACTGAAGAGTCCAGAATGCCTCCCCAGTTTCTGGCTGGGGTCACTGGAGAGTTGAGGTTCCATTTATCACTGAAGGAGTGCTGCAGGTAAGGGCAGCAGATGGAACTTGTACAACTGGACCTTCCTCATCATTCAGGACAAGTCACCTGGGAGAAATAATAATTTAGCTAGTAGTTATGCAGAGACTATTGTGCTAAACCAATAAGGCTGGCATTAGATTATTCTCACACTGTAGATGAGGCAACTGAGGCTCAGAGATGTCAAGTAACTTTTCCAAAGTCACAGAACTGTTATGGGGCAGGGGGGTGAGTCCAGGTCCATCTGCGCTCAGATCCTCCTAGGAGGGGACTATTGGGCTCCAGGATCTCCCCATATGAGTACTTACCCTTTAGAGACTGAATCTCCAGGCATTTTCTTTCCAACATCTGAGGCAGCCTGAGACACAGGGCTACGGGAAAGCAAGAGAATTCTACAAAATGACTGCCTCAAACATTGGTTAAAAGACGGCCATTGTTGGAGGAAAAGGAGATGTTACGGTTGCGGTTCTCGGCCGGGCACACGGATTACCTGGGGAGCTTCACAAGCTGTGGCTGCCGAGCCTACCTGCAGAGACTCGGACTTGTCTGGGGAACAGCCTGGGTGTGGGGCTGTTAAACTTCCAGGTGATTCTAATATGCAGCCTGGAGTGAGACCCACGCATTCAAGGGACCAGCTTCTCCTCTTGTACCAAAGTGGTCTGTGACCCTGCTTCTGTTTCTTTGATAGATGACGGTGAAAGGCACATTAGAGAACCAAGCACCCGACTCCTCAGTCCTTGGGACCTACCTACAGGAATCCTCTAAGCCGGCTAGAACAAGCAGTGGCGTCTCAGCAGGCTCATAGCCACTTCCCAAATTTCTCCCCCCACTAACTTGCAACAGTTCTTGCAATGCCTACTGCAAAGACTCAGTTTTGGAAATTATGTGTATTTTAATTAGGTTAACAAATGTTGTTGCCTGGATACATAACATATTAGCTACAAGGATTCAGCAATCTGATTACCCGCATACCTGTAAGCATACGTTAGATTATGCTGCATTAACAGGCACCTCCAAAATTTCAGTGGCTTAAAACCACAAAGACTTATTTCTCACTGTGTTGTACATCCATCCCAGCTCAGCTGGGGCCTCCAATCCACATAGCTCTCTCTGGAGCTGAGGCTGGCCCAGCAGCCACCACCTGGAGTGTCGATGACTGCCACGACAGCGGAAAAGAAGGATGGGGCTTCCACCAGAAGTATCACTACAGTTCATACTTCATCCACAGAAGCCAGGCACGTGGCCACATCTGACTTCAAGGCAGCTGGGCAGCACCATCCTGCCCTGCGCCTAGGTGGGTAAGGTCCTGGGGGCCCTGTCTGGCCAATTCCCAACTGTTGGAGAATTTTATTTTTTTTACTGAAGTATAAATGATGTACAATATTACATAATTTTGTATATTTTATATAATTTTGTACAATGTTATATAATTTTATGTATATTTATACAAATATATATTATATAAATATTATATTATTTTGTACAATATTATATAATTTGGGCTTCCCTGGTAGCTCAGATAGTTAAGAATCTGCCTGCAATGTGGGAGACCTGGGTTTGATCTCGGGTTGGGAAGATCCCCTGGAGAAGGGCATGGCAACCCACTCCACTATTCTTGGCTGGAGAACCCCCATGGACAGAGGAAACTGACGGGCTACAGTCCCTGGGGTCACAAAGACTCAAACACAGGTGAGCGACTAAGCACATTATATGAAGTGTGCTACATAGTAACTCAAAATTTTTAAAGATTATGCTCCATTTATTAAACACTGTCTAGGGCTTTCCTGGTAGCTAAGTGGTAAAGAGTCCTCCTGCCAGTGCAGGAGACATGGCTTTGATCGCTGATTTGAGTAGATCCCACATGCTACAGAGCAGCTAATCACACATCCCACAGGCCGTGGGCCACAGCTACGGAGCTTGTGCTCTTGAGCCCTGGAGCCGCAGCTACTGAAGCCCACTTGCTCTAGAGTGGGTGCTCAGTAACAAGAGAAACCACTGCAGTGAGAAGCCCGCACACCACAACTAGAGAGTAGCCCCCACTCGCCACAACTAGAGAAAAGCCAGCAGTGAAGATCCGCATGGCCAAAACTAAATAAATAAATAAAATTATAGCTATAAAGAAAAACTGACGCACCCAGAGCCAGTGCTCTGGGACAATCCAGGGGGACAGGATGGGGAAGGAGGTGGGATGGGGGTTCAGGGTGGGGGGGACACATGCATACCTGTGGCTGATTCACGTTGATGTATGGCAAAACCCATCACAATATTGTAATTAGCTTCCAATTAAAATTAATTTTTTTAATTGGCTAAATTTCCTGTGTTGTACAATACACCCTTCCCTCTCCCCACTGGTAACCACTAGTTTGTTTCTATATTTGTAAGTTTGTTTCTGTTTTGTTATATTCACTAGTCAGTAGTATTTTTTTCTACCTGGGTTCACTGTCTCTCTCTGAGCTCTAAGAGTCTGGAGGAGTTAGAAGTGGTGTCCTGGGGCCAGCGGCTGTCCCGGGCAGCCAGATGACCTCCTGCCCTATCTGTGGCCCATCGTGGAGTCACCAGGGCCCACCAAGCCCAGCCTCCCTTTTGTTAAACTCTCCTCCTCTGTCAGCTCCCACTGGACTCCGAGCAGACCAGTTTCTTTTATAGTATGTCTCCAGCTGGGCTGCAACCTGTGGATCACTCCAGGTTCAAAGAGTCTGAAGCAGAGGAATTTAGTGCTATAAAGAGTGCTTTTATGGACTGCGGTTCTCACCTTCCAGGCACGTTTGAGGCAACTCTGACTCAGTCTCCCATTCAAAGGCTGTGTTCAATGGGGAACCAGCAGGGAGCGAGCAAACCTGAGTGTCTGAGGGACTGGCTCAAAAAAATAAAATAAAAGTGAACAGGTGCGAGAGAGCAGAAGTGCCTGCAGCAGCCTCCCACCCGCTTCACTGGATGTGCCGGGAATGAAGAGGCTTCAGCCCTGCCCTTCCCTGCAACCCAGAGGGACTGGCTTCCTCCGTCTCCTCCCAGTCCACACGCCCAGAGGTGTGGGAGTCGGCTGCTGCTACTGCGAGCTGGATGCCCCTTCAGAGAGACTGCCCACAGCACCCTGGCTCCTGAGCAGGAAAGGGCCACCAGTTACCCTGGTGTTCCCCAAACCCCAACTCGGACACATTTTCAAGATGCTTTCCTTTTCTTATTTATTCTGAATGGGATGTTCCTCCAGAACTGGGACTCTGGGAAGCTTTGTGCCCATTTCGGAATCTAGCTTCTCCCACCTGGACTATGGGATTTCTCCCCTTCTGGGTACCTTGAAGAAAGTGCTACAAAACTGAACACGCTGGCTTCAAACCCCTGGGTCTTTAAAGCCCAATTTTGAGTTCAGTTCCCAGTTATGCCTCCTACCAGCTCTGCACGTGCGTGCTAAATCACTCAGTCGGGTGCAACTCTTTGCAACGCTATGGATGATAGCCTACCAGGCTGTGTTCATGGGATTCTCGAGGCAAAAATACTGGAGTAGGTTACCATGCCCTCCTCTAAGGGATCTTCCTGACCTAGGAATCAAACCTGTGTCTCATATCTCCTGCATTGCCATGCAGCACCTTGGGTGTGTCCTTGGGTAAATTACTCTTCCTCTATGCTTTAGTTTCTCCATCTGTAAAATAGGAGTGATACCCAGTGGGGTACTCAATGACATAGTCCTCTATTCAGAGGATCAGCTGAGTTGATGTGTGCAAAGCACCTAGAACAGTGCCTGTCACCTAGGTTGCTCTCTTGCGAGTTAGTGGTTAACATCATCATTGTTACAAACCCCAAGGACAGTCTAGTCCACACCTCACCAATCAATGGCAAGAGTTATAAGCTATAAAGTAAGGACTCGGGGCCATCCCCAGCACTCTCCCCAGGCTAGAAGCACCCACAATCCCCAGTATCCTATAGACTGACCATCTCTTCTTTCCCTTTGGAATCTACAAACCATGGCTGTAGGCTTAGACAAAATCTAAACTCAGGATCAGTAAGTTCCCATGATGTTGCCACCTAGGGGCTGCTGAGAGTATGTCCTGTAGCCCCCGTGTCTGCTGTGAGAAAGCAGGTGAAGTCAGAGGGTGCTGATACAGCCTGTTAAGTGCCCCGGGCTTTCAAGGGCTGGGGGACATCATCCTGCAAAGAGAAGAGCATTTGGAGCATGACAAACTGGGACGCAGGATTCTCTTGGGGCTTCCTTCCTTCTGTCTAAGCAGAGGTTGTTGACAAAACCACAGGGCGATGAGAAGTGAAGGAGACCTCTGTCCAGGTTAGGATGGTGAGATGTGGGCTATAAGGCATTCTGACTATTGAGGGCTCCATCATTTCAGGGCAGAGTCACCGTCCAGGCAGATGCTAAATGACCTGGAGCTGACAGCTCAGGGTTCTGCACACATAGGCACACATACACACATCCCCAGGGGTGTTACTCCTAGCTGCACGTTGCTGACTAGCATCCCCCAGGCCTAAGTGGAACAAATAAGCAGTGTATTCGGTGGATGTAACAAGGAAGAAAAGGCCACCTTAAACCTTTTCCCTGGCAAATCTCCCATCTCATTCTGGCGGCTGAAGTGGCTCCAGAAACGAGAGAGCAGGCAGGGCGGCAGCTGATGCCCCCTTGTGGACAATCTAGGCTCAGCTGCCCGCACGTGGGCTCCAGGGAGGCGGCTGGAGACAGCACAGCGCAAATAAGCACACGTTTCCGGGCTGGGTGGAAGCGCTGCGAAGAAATGAGAAAAAGCCCATGCTGGCTCTGAGATGCTCACAGCCTTCCCCAGTACGTCTCTCCTAGCCTGGCTTGCTCCTCCTGCCCTGGCATCTGGATGGTAACAGCTTAAACACAACCAATAAACAACCCCAGAAGCTCCTCTCACTGAATACCGGATACTCTACACCCTGCACAGCCTCTTCTCATCCATCAGTTCTGAAACTCATTTTATCGAATATTTTATTTTTGACCACACCGCAGTGTGGCTTGCAGGATCCTAGGTCCCTGACTAGGGATCAAAACTGGGCCCTTCTCAGTGAAAGCCCAGAGTCCCAACAACAACAGAGAATTCCCTCTCAGTGTGACTTTTATCTGATTTTACAGATAGGGCTCAGAGCAGGTGAGTGATTTGCCCAGAGCCACACAGCCAGCCCACAGATGCCAGAGAAATGCCAAAGATGTTAAGTACGTGTATTTATTTAAATAGCATACACATGGTACAAACCTCAAATCTTATAAAGGAGTTCACGGTAAAAGCCAATCTCACCCCCCACCACTGTCCCCCAGGTCACCACCACAGGGACAACCTCACTTTCTAGTTTCTTGCAACTTGTCCACAAATATTCTATGCATCTAAAAAGAATTATTTTTAAAAAACACAAAAGGTAGCATGCTATACAGGGCTTCCCTGGTAGCTCAGCTGGTAAAGGATCCTCCTGCAATGCAGGAGACCCCGACTTGTTTCCTGGGTTGGGAAGATCCCCTGGAGAAGGGTTAGGCTACCCACTCCAGTATTCATGGGCTTCCCTGGTGGTTCAGATGATAAAGAATACACCTGTAATATGGGAGACCTGGGTTTGATCCCTGGGTTGTGAAGATCCCCTGGAGGAGGGCATGGCAAACTCACTCCAGTATTCTTGCCTGGAGAGTCTCCAGACAGAGGGCCTGGTGGGTAAAGAATCAGACATGACTGATCAGCTCAGCACAGCATGCTAGACACTCTGCTCAACCTTGTCTTTTTCACTCAACAATGTCACTGAAGGCCATTCTGTAGCAGCAAATTCGTAGAGCTGTCTTGTTTTTTTCGAAAGTCTATTGTATGGAGTAACCACAGGTCATTTAACTTGCCCTAGGTTGGGGGTTTCCGTGTCACCAGTCTCCTGCCAGGACAAATGCACCACAATGAACCTTCTCGCACATTTGTCCCTTTTGTACAAGAGGAATTGCTGGGTCAAAGGATATGGATATCTGTGAATTCAAGAAATGTCACCAAACTCCCCTCCAATGTGGCTGTATCATTTGACTCCAGGCCCCACCACTGGCAGGAAATGGAATCCAGGGTCTCCTGACTCCATAACCAAGGCTCCCACCCCTGCCCCACACCCCTCTTCGGAAAACCCTCAAAGTTACAACTCAGACCCACCAGATAGGCAGGGCCAGAGCTGGGCCAGCAGGCTCTCACCAGCCAACTCGGAAGCCCAGGGTTCATGGACGAGGGGAGTCTTCCCGGCTCTAGGGGTAGAATGTCCACGCAGCCATGAGGCTGTAGCTCCTGAACACACAAGACCCTCTGGGGACCCACCCTGGTCTCCCCTAGCATCTAAAAGGAAGCAGAGACGTGACCTCTGTCCCTAGCCTTCAAGTCACCGGTGCCTCCCTTGGCCATTCTCCAAGGATCTGCACACACTCTGGCCCATGATGAAGGGAGGAGGCTCTGTTAGCTGGGCGCTGCTGAGACTTCACTGCCATGTGGATGAGCCCGTCTTGCTGGGCACAAAGCAGCATTCGCCTCTGAGGAGAGACGGCGAGAGAAGCCCCTGGTGACTCGCTGCCCCCTCGTGCAGCCTCCTTCGCTAGCAGAGCACCCTCTCCTCTTTCCCTGTCCCCCACTGGAATCCAGGAACATCTGGTGAGCCAAGGCCAAAGCAGTCTTACTCCTGAGGGGACTGGAGGTGTGAGCAAGGACACTTTTCATCAGCTCAGAAGACAGTCAGCCAGGGAGACCCACGCCACCCACTGTAGAGAGTTCCAGGAAGGGGGCAGGGGGACATGAAGCAGGAGTCTGTTCCTCCCACCAGCCTTGGGGGCTGTGGGGGTCAGGAAAGCCCAGCTGACTCCCTCTCAGTGCCTGGAAGAAGCTGTGACCAGAGACGTGGGAAAGGAGGTAGGGCCTGGAAAGCTGCCTGGACAGCTCCAGGGTGGGTGCTGAGCACTGCCAGACAGGGGAGCACTCTCCCAGCCCGCTCACCAGTCACAGCAGCTACCGTCATCACTGCCAGCAAACACCCGTGCCAGCTGATCGGGGCAATGCTGCCATCCTTACAACTCATACAAGGAAACTGCACAGCCCTTGAAATGGCAGAGTCACAAACAAAATCTCAGCTTTCGGACTGGACACTTGAAACCGAGGGCAGTGTGTCAGGGAGCCTGCAGTGTGACATCAGACCAGAAGCCCCCAAGAGACTGTTCTCTAGGGAACCCAACAGCGGCTGCCTTTTAGGGTTAAGATACAAAATTTGTCTGAAAAATAACTAGAAAGCTTCAACTACAAGATGACAAGATTCCTGAACCTAACAGTTAGGGATCCATGAGCAAGGCAAGCTGTCAGCCTGATTTTGTGCCATTTCGTCTTCTGAGTGTGGAGTTTTAGAAGTTGAGCTCCTGCCAGCTTTCTCAAAAAAAATGCCAAGCTTCCTCCAACACGTCACACCTGGCTCCTGTCACCAGAGGAAGTGATTTCCCAATTGGACTGTGGTCCTCACCCTTGACTCTCGTTAGAAACACTCAGAAACCATTGTTTATTTATAGGCATAATAAAGATACTATGAAAATGAAGCAAAACTGTTAGTCGCTTCAGGTGAGTCCAACTGTTGGAGACCCCATGGACTGTAGCCCACCAGGCTCCTCTGTCCATGGGTTTTCCAAGGCAAGAATACTGGAGTGGGTAGCCACTCCCTTCTCCAAGGGACCTTCCAGACCCAAGGACTGAACCCAGGTCTCCTGCATTCCAGGCAGATTCTTTACCACTGAGCCACCAGCTCCTCAAAAAAAATTAAAGTTATCTCAACCATATGTACTAACCTTTCTGTAGATGAGATAATAGGAGATCTGAGACTTGATTCAAAATAACCTGGAGGGGTGTGAGTGAGGATGGAGGTGAAACAAGTTTGGCCTATTGGTAACTGTTGAAGCTGGACTGTGGGTACCTAGGGGTTCTCATGATACGATCTTATCTACTTTTGTACATGTTTGAAGGTCTCCATTATAAAAACTGAAAAGCGGAGGAGGAGGGAACTTGCGGAGAGCATGGTGAGACACAGCTCCTCGGGCCTGGCTGGGGAATTCTCTGACTGGAGCCCTGAGCCAGTCGGGCTGCAAGGCTGCGTGCCCCTGGAGGCCCATCTGTCTGTTGTCAGCTGCCACTTGGGCCACACGGGGTGTCAGTGCCAGGAGTGTGAGCCTCTTCGGGATCAGCCTTTGCCTGCTCACCCCGCGTCACTGTCAGGATCACAATAAGGAGAGTGGCAGAATCTACGCACGGAGCCGGTTTAATCTTTATTAAAATCTTTTTCGCGCACTATGTTCCCAATTTGTTTCTTTCTTCCTGGTATCTGGAGTCGCACAGCTTCTAATATGTGTCTTGGAGACGGAGTGAGTTTAAGTGACTCACCGAGGTGGTGGAAAGACTGATGCCAGCCTGCAGGAAACATCAGCCCCACCGCCAGGCTGCAGCACCCGGTCGGCCTCTGGGGGCCTCAGCTTGTGCCAGCTTAGGGGGCCCCACAGAGAACTCTGCCCCCATGGCGGGCAGAGAGATGCGGGCAGCCTGGGCCTGGCCAGTATCACTCCTACTGTGGCCGACTCAGACTCAACTGAAAGTTAGATCTGATGAACGCTGACTCAAGCTTGTGCCTAGAGCAGGGTCATCACTATGGGCTCCCCTGGGCCCCCGAGCCAACAGAAGCTTTCCAGCTCCAAGTGCCTCCCCAACTCTTCAGGCAAAGCTTCTCCTCCTTATCTGCTTTATTTATTGAGGGGTATAGGTATGACCTTTTTCACTTTTTAAGTTCTGCTTCATATATACATATATATTTAAAATTTGAATATATATATATTTTTCTAACTTTGAAAAGAACTGACTTTGCTATATGGGGAAGACTGGAAAATGTGGCCCATGTGTCTGTACAACCAGAACAGGTGGGAACATTGAATGGGATAACCTGGTTGGAAAATGGTTGGCGGTTTCCTACAAAGTTAAGCACACATCTACCTACCACATATTTCTACCACTCTACTCCTATGTATTTTCCCAGCAGAAGGAGCCAGTGAGTCTGATCACCTCTGAAATCCTCAGAAGCCCCTATCAGCCAACAGGAGCCATGAGCCATACCCCACTTCTGACCCAAGCAGAGGTGTGATGACTTTGACCCAGCCCTCATACAACCAGGTGGGGACAATTCCTTCTCCCCATCCCCACATGGACCACAACCAAGTTCAGAGGGTCAGGGCCAGTCAGGGTAGGGGAACTCCCCTGAGTGTTAACATCTTTCAGGGTGAGAAGGAGGACCATCACCAGACAAACCCGGCTCTGAAAGTAACAGTTTCCAAGTTGTCAATTGTAAGCTAAGTAGCTTATACTAATAAGTATTTATAATAAACATAACAACAGGCATGAAAACTGACTTTTATTGAGCCCTCACAAGGTTCCAAGAACTCTACAGATATAATCTGATTCAGTAATTCCAACAACCCTATAATGTATGATTCCTATTTTATGAATGAGGAAATTGAATCTCAAAGAGGTTAAGCAACCAGCCCAAGATCACACAGCTGATAGTAACAGAGCCAAGAGTAAGAGGACAGCGTCTGCTTTTTTAATTCTTGGGGTCCCATGTGAGAAGTCACTTCTCCGGATGCTTTAAGTGCAGTTGAAGAGACTAACGAAATTCTCAAGATCAGGTTTCCCATTTTGACCTTTCATTTCCTGAATTCACAGGCCTGGTTATTTTTCCATTAGCCCCCTCCAGAGGAAGATAGAATAGCCCTTTCCCCTTAGGCTCTTCACCATGTCCCTGGCAAGGCCATGAAAGTGTAACATGAATATCTGTTGGAACCTTGCTTGGAGACCAGGAAGATCCTTAGACTGTCTAAGAATCCTAGGCTGCCTCCGTCTGTGAAATCCAATATTCATGGTTGTCATCATTGTCATCATAATAGCTAAAAAGCATGGAGTGCAAATTCCCTGAGCTAAGTGCTTTTTTTTTTTTTTAAGGTATTAACTCAGTTAATCTTCACACAATTCCTTAAGATGGATTCTATTATTATCTCATTCTATAAATGAAAACTAAGGCCTGGAGAGCTTAAATAACCTGTCCAAAAAATCATGCAGCAAAGACAGCAGCTCTTAGGTGAAAGGAGCTCCTTTCTAGTTACACAGATATCCTGGAGCAGGAAACGAGGTCCCAGTGCCTCCGAAGCGGAGAGGAGGCTGAGCCTCCAATGGCATCTACTGTGGTCTGACTCTGGGATCTTCAGTCTGCTGTGTACACAGCCCCCATCAGGACTGGGGGTCCATACCCGACTCCTCGAACATGCACTGCCATGGCTTGGGAAACACTCGTACTTTTGTCTACACTCCTGTTATAAAAACTGCCCCTCCCATGGGGGGGCTGAGCAGGTAGTCAAATACTGACTGAAAAATTGAAATTTAAAAAACCTATGGAAAATATTTTATGTTCAGAAGATCAAATCAGATCTATAAGAAAGTCCTATGAAAAACACAAAGCAGTTTCACGTGATTAGTAATAAATGCTGGCACAGTGCTAAGTTCGACCCAGTGCCTTCCACGAGGCAGATCTCCTCTCCATGGGGAGCCAACCGTGTGTGCCACTCACCCTCTCAAATTCTCTCCCCTGTGCACTCAGCACCAAAAGACCCCAAGTCTCTTCCCAGCGAGGAGGGCTGACCTTCATCCCCGTCACGATACTGTGATACCCTTTGCCGCTAACTCTCAGAGAACTGTGGGCAGTCTGGAGTGCTCACCTCAGGAGTGCTCGGACCTCACCTATGCCAAACCTGCTTTGTCCATTGTGAAAAGTCTCCTGGCATTATGTCATCTTGCAGGGTCCTTTATGTCGGACGACTACAGTTAGCTTTGGCCAAGTGATTGATACTTCAGATGCATAACCCAACGTGAAAGATGCAATTTGAATTCCTCTCAGTTTCCAGTGCCTCCGAAACAAGAGGCATTCATGTTTAGTTCTCCTACCAGTTGCCTCTCCGAGCTTATTTATGACTATCTTGGATTCCAAGGACAGGAAATTACACATAAAAACCTCCATCCTCCTTCCCATATTCTGGGTAATGATGCAGTTTCTCTCACACCTCAGCGGCTCTTCTAGGAGCACCTGCCAGTTTGGGATGATGGAGGGGCCATTCTAGCCCAGCCATTGCCAGAGCAGCTCACACCACCTGCTTGGGCTAGAGGGAAGCCAGTGGCCCCTCAGACTTCCCTGCCTCCTAGGCCTGTGCCAGAGCTTTTCTCCTCATAAACTCAGTTATCGGAACCAGGGGTAAAACACCTCGTGATTTTGTCATCCAGATTCATTCCTGGAATGAGCTGCACTAAAGTCATTTTTGTATCCTGAAAGGAGCACAGAACATCTGTTTTTCCCCCAAGCCCAGCCACACCACCCCAGGACTCCTGATTCTCCCCGCACAGTGTATGTTACATGTTCCAGATTATAGATCTGATTCAGAGCACATCTCATACCCCCAATGTTGTTGTTGTTCAATTGCTCAGTTGTGTCCCACTCTTTGTGACCCCGTGGACTGCAGCGCCCTAGGCTTCCCTGTCCTTCACCACCTCCAGGAGTCTGCTCAAACTCATGTCCATTGAGTCAGTGATGCCATCCAACCATCTCATCCCCTGTCATCCCTTCTCCTCCTGCCTTTAATCTGACCTCTCCTCTCACCTGGTCCTGCAGACCTGCATACCTAGAAATACTAGAACCCTGATATCCATACATAGCTGTCCTAAACTACCTATTAACACGTGACAGAATAACAAAATATCAACCCTGACTGCAAACACTCTAGTTACCCCATCATTAAAGGAACAGACACCTCAAAACACAATGAAAGGTTTTTGGCATATGATTTTCTGCCTGAATGAGGAGAATAAGAAGGGGAAAGAATGGAGTTGTAGAAAGCCAATTTTGGTTAGCCAGGCACCCTGCCTGCATTCCAAGACCACCCCAAGCCCCTTGCATCCCACATCATGCTCCATCCAGTTCTGCCCTCAGATTAGGAGGCCCACTCAGGGATGATTGAAAACAGACACTTAGGAAGATTGGTTTTAGGCTCTGAAGGCTAATAGCAACTACTTTAAGTGCCCTCAGCTCCTTGGCAGCATGCCTCAATTTCATCTTGCTAAGTGATAACTAATGACACTTAAATTCCATCTTCTGGGAGTAAGGGAGCACGAGATTTCTCTGCCAGCCAATTAACCACAAGGAGAATGTTTAACCTCGCGGAATCCAAGATATTAAAATTAACAAGGAGATGCTCATTTTTCACCTATAAAATTGACAAGTATATTTTAAATGGCAGTAAAAAGCATCTATACACAGCTGGTTGGGAATATGTACTTTCAGGAACATAATTTAGGAATATCAATCAAAGTCTTTTGAAATGTGCTGAACCTTAACATAAAGAGGAAACCTCAAGGATGTTCATTACAGCAATGATTATAATGGCAAATACATATATATAGGAATCAACCTAAAGTTCACGCAATGGGAAACTGGTTAAATAAATCAGAATGTGTTCGTATCATGAATGAATGATGATGATGTAAAGTAATTTGATGACATCCAAAAATGTTTATATTACAGTGTTAAATGGGAAGATAGTATGACCCCATTGCTTAAAATTATATATATATATATATGTATATATGTATGTATGTATATAAAGGAGAGCAAACCAGTCGATCCTAAAGGAAATCTATCCTGAATATTCATTGGAAGGACGAATGCTGAAGCTGAAGCTCCAATACTTTGGCCACCTGATGCCAAAAACCTGACTTATCAGAAAAGACCTGATGCTGGGAAAGATTGAAGGCAGGAGAAGGGAACTACAGAGGACACGATGGTTGGGTGGCATCACAGACTCTGTGAACCTGAGTTTGAGTAACCTCCTGGAGATGGTGAAAGACAGGGAAGCCTGATGTGCTGCAGTCCATGGGGTCGCAAAGAGTATATATATACATCTATGTGTTGAGTATATATATGTATGTATGTGTGTGTGTATATATATATATATATATACATATCTATATATTCTGATTCTGAGATAGATGTTTGAAAAAGTTATTATTGGTTACCTAATGGGTTAACATTGGGTTATGGGGCTTCCTAGGTGGTGTTAGGGGTAAAAAACCTGCCTGCCATTGCAGGAGACATAGGAGATGTAGGTTCAATCCCTGGGTTGGGAAGATCCCCTAGAGGAAGGCATGGCAACCCTTTCCAATATTCTTGCCTGGAGAATCCTATGGACAGGGGACTCTAGCATCACGAAGAACAGGACATGATGAAGCACACATGCATGGGTAATTTTTACATTTTTGTAGTACTTCTCTATTTTTTCAGCATTTTCCACCATGAATGCAATAGTTTATAATCTGAATTTTGTAAAAGGTGTTCACTGTTATGATGAAGGTGATGTTAGGTACATCACCATCTTTAGAACTCTTACTGTCTTCTCTTTGAAAGAAAGGAAGAAGGGTGGCTACCCTACACCTGGCCAGGATATTCCAACAGAGTTAGTGATAGAAATGGTTCTAGATGAGGTAGGACTGTCTCGAGAATGCAAGGTGCCGGGAGCCATCAGGATGCCCCCTCACTTGGATGACAAAGTCACGAGACTGAGAAGGAAACTGCAAAGTGGATTTTCCTTCGGGGCATCCCAAGGCAAGGCCCCTCCTGGTATTTTTCTCGGGAAGTTCTGTTTATGCTCATCTGTTTATGTTTTAGCTCATCTCAGATCAGTCCCAGTTAGAAAAAATTCATCCTGAGATAATTCCCTCAGACCTTATTTCCCTCAGGGGATCCGGGAAGGCAGATTCCCTTTCCCGAGGACAAAGGAGGAATACGACATTTAAATAGATTACTATACCTCCTACTAGTCACTGGGGAGTTTACCAAGAGTTCTCTGGGGGTCTTGGCAAAGCCATCACCAGAAGGGCTCGTACTTGGGTCACCTTTCCACATCCCACTCCCCGGACCACTCCACGGAAGAGGCTCCCTTCCTTGAAAAAACCAGACAGGAATGGGAATTAGGAATGCTCATAACTGTGGCCAGCATAGTTGGAGACACTGATTGCTTTAGGGTAGTGTAGACATAGGAATTCCTTTTAGTAGTTGTAAGGTTAATAGGGTTTCATTGTTAAAGCAGTGCTGCTAAACTGTCTCTTTGTCTTCTTTTCTCTTTCCTTGTAAAAACCAAAATAGGTTAATAGAATAAAACAGTTTCAAGCTTAAGCCCCTCTTTCTAGCTTCTACATAGTTGCACCTTGTCAGGGAACATTTGGCAGGAGGCTTCCTGTGTGCTGTTTTTTGATGTCCCTTATCAATCCCTGAATATTCAGAGATGAGTGGAGAGGCACACCATTCCCGGGACAAAAGAAATGCATACATTCTTAAAGTAAAGTAACCATTTACAGTCTTCTTCCCTCTCAGATATGGAAAGTGAGTTTTTACAACCCCCTCTCTTTGAGATAGATTCTAGCCCTATGTTTCCTGGATAAGTTGCAAGATTTTTATCTTTGCTGAAAAGGCTATCTTGTAAGACAGTGTATATGTGCCCACATTATGCTGAATAAAAAGTATGCTAGAGACATTCAAATGGTAAACATACTATTGTTAAGTCTGATTATGCAGAAATCCGACCTTTTGCAAGGATAATGAGCTTAACGCTAAAGTTGTTGATGGTAGGCAGAAAACAAAAGATTGCATAAAATAGTTGTGATGTAATGGGGATGTTTTTTGGCTATAAAACTGTAAACTAACAAAAATAAAGTGAGAGACTTCTCCATCTCCTCTTGGAGAGACTTCTCCATCACCCCACAAAACTAACAGCAATAAAGAGAGACTGCTTCATCACCACACATCGACTCAGCTCAGTTGTTCCCCCGACGCCACTCATCCCTCAAGACCCCCGGACCCCGCTGGGGCTGGACCCTGGCAGCAAGGCTGCTCCACCAGCATGCTGCTATCCACAGGTGAGAGTAGTGACTTGAAGGCACTGGGAAAGTAGAGATGACCAGAAGCTGTTCTTTTCCTGCCCTGGGGCCCTGCCAGATGGGGCAGTGGCCTCCAGTCCCTTCCTCCTGTTCTTATACCAGTCTGAGAAATTCAGTTGCAGTTAAAGATCTCAGAAATGGGCAAATACATAGGCAGATGTATGTGCTTCGCAAGTCACCAATCACCCAGAAGAAGGTCAGCAGAGCCGTGGAGACACAGCTAAATCACACTTTGGAAGTCTTTTCAGCATCAGGAACAACAGAAAGCATAAAGGAACCATCCAAGGGAAGGCACTTATTCAACCCAGCAAGTGTTCACTCTCCAGAGAAATAAAATGGGTGCTGTTTAAATACAATCAGAATTTTCTCCCCTAGGAATAGTGTAAAAGGAGATAGAAATCAGGTACCTCTTGATTTAACTTATTAAGAAGCAATTAGTAGTGAAAACAGTTGGCAAAATAGTTACATGAGAACTAACCAGTGAAACCCATTTGTTTCACTTGTTCCTATGAAACAAATTATAGTTCACAGCCACACTAGGTTTGCAAAGCACTACAAAATGGGATGTACTGGTGGTTCACAATTGAAAGTCAATATCTAAACTCAACTATTTGATAAAAGGCTGACCTGAAATCAAACCCATTTGGTGAAGTGCTTCTTGGTGTGCTATGTGAGGGTGGGATGGGGGTGTCAGAAACATCATCAGATCAACGACCAGCCCAGCTAGTCCCCAAGGGCCATCTGGTTCTAGAGTAACACAGCTCTTCCCCAGGGAGATGGCTCCAAGCCTGCAGCTGGCCCCAAAGGTGGAAAGAATGCATCCTTACGGAAAGTTTGATTGATTCCAAATCTGAAAGTCTTTGTCCCTTCTGGGCACAGCCAAGTCTCATCACACAACAAATGCCAGAAGGAATTTGGATTTCCACTTGCCTCTGTTTGGTAAAGACAGGGCAGCCTAGGCCAGATTATCAAGAGTGAGGGCAGGATGGAGCTCAGATCTGGCTGCATCCTCTGAGAGGCAGGCATCTATTTCCAAGGGTCCTATGAACCCCATTCCCTTCTCAGCAACCAGAAGTCCTGTTAGGCCCAGGCTATCTGAATGAGTCTTCAAGAGGAATGGTGGAGTTCAAGAGGAATTGTGGAATGTTCATTGGAAGGACTGATGCTGAAGCTAAAGCTCCAATACTTTGACCATCTGATGCAAAGAACTGCCTCACTGGAAAAGACCCTAATGCTGGGAAAGATTGAAGGCAGGAGGAGAAGGGGACAACAGAGGATGCAATGGTTGGGTGGCTTCACTGACTCAATGGACATGAGTTTGAGCAAGCTCTGGGAGTTGGTGATGGACAGGGAAGCCTGGTGTGCTGCAGTCCATGGGGTCACAAAGAGTCGGACATGACTGAGCTGACTGACCCAGTCCCAGAAGTCTAGATCAGAGCAGATGAAGGGAGTCCTCCCAGAGATAGGAGCTGAGGAGGGTCCAAGGGCTCCAGCTGCCCCAGCCCCCTGACCACATGGCCCAGATGTGTCAGACAGCTTCCCTGCCCCAGGAATCTATGGGGTCTCAGAAGAACTGCATGGGGGTGAAGATACTCACCCTAAGTCCCTACCTGTTAAACTAAGGCAACCATGGAACTTTGACCTCGCTCTGAAGCTGTGCCCTCAAGCTCTAAACCAGGTGAGTCCACAAGAAGACAAACCCTGAACTGGACACAGATGTTTGACTGGAGAATAGTGGAGAAGGGAAACTCTGGTCCGGCTCAGCTGCCCAAGCATCCCAAGGGCCAGGATCCGGGCTCCGGGGCCTGTTGTAGAAAGAGAAAAGGCCCCTAAAGAAGAAACTGCCCCGAGGGAGAAATCACCAGGAATGCTCCCATCATCCACTGAGAAGTATTCCCAGGCAGAGGGAAGACAAAAGCCACTCTGAAAACACTTCCGGGGGTCCAGGTGCCAGACACAGAGGTGGATTTGATGAGGCTCCCTTGGCTCAGGTGGCACTAGTGGTAAAGAACTCACCAGCCAGTGCAGGAGACAGAAGAGACATGAGTTCAACCCCTGGATCAGGAAGATCCCCTGGAGTAGGGCAGGGCAACCCACTCTAGTTTTCTTGCCTGGAGAATCTGATGGACAGAGGGTCGCAAAGAATCAGACAAGGCTGAAGCGACTTAGCCCACAGCTCACTCATGGTCCAGGGCAGAGGGGTCCTGAGGACAGGATGGCTGCCTCTGATATCCCCCCCACCCTCCGCCTCAATCAGCCGTAAGACTGTTATCTCGAACACACGTGCACACACACACCCCTAGCATCTAGGAAGGGAAATTCTATCTCTTGCTTATAACCAAGTTACCCCATTTTCTGACCTTAAAAAAGAACAGCAGGTTTCCTTTGAAGGTTTCAAACCTTATTAGCCACAGTGGGAAATGATGCTTTAATGGGGCTGTGACGGTCTGAGCCTCGGGTGTCTGTGTACGCAGCCATATTACTTAGCAACACCATAGCCGTTTAGGTTTAATTTCCTAGCTTGCCTGATAAGCAGGCTGCAAATGTAATTTGTGATGCCGCAAGCTGGGCTGTTAGATGAGTCACCGGGTGATTAAGGCCACCGTGCGGAGCTCTGCGGAAGAAGAGTCGTGAACCCTGATCTGTGGGGCCGGTAGCACTTGGGCGGACGCTGTTTTCTAACGTCTGGGAGCTGTGTTGCCTCCCACCCTGCTTTGTGGTTTGCTGCTGTCATTTATGTAGGGAAGCTTCACTCACCCTTCAGCTCCTGTCAGAAGTCCCTTCCAGCTTTCTGAAAACTCAAAGCCCTGTAAGACCAGATAGCTAATGACAATAACAACGATAGTAATAACAGTAATAATAGCAAGTGTTTTTTGAATATTTAATAGATACTATGCTAGTATTTCACATGAATTATCTCAGTCAATTTTCCTAACGACCCCAGGAGGTAGGTACTACTGTTATTCCTACTTTCAGATGAGGAGACTGGGCACGGGATGGGTAGCCTCAATGGTAAGATAATAGGGAGGCGCGGGCCAATCAGCTGTTATCTGGGTTGCCAGAACTGCTACTTTTCTAAAAGAGCAGGAAATCCAGATTTTTATATAAGATGCTATGAGTTTTAAACCTCAGCAGCGAATTCAGTTATTTAATAAATACTATGAGAACCAAACCAGGCAAGTCTGCCTACCAGTTTTAACCTCCTCCTCATTGGAACAAGCAGGAAAATTCATCAACAATTACTCTCCAGTTTTTCTTGCTTCTGTGCCCCCAGCCCTTGGCTCCGCCTCAGTTGGCTGTATCCCTTCTAGAGTCTCAGCTGAAGCTCCATTCTCCCAGGAGCTCAGGATAATAACCTTAAAGTCGTCCTTGGTATCTTCTCTTTTCTCACATCTCGCAGGCAGCCTGTCACAGGTGCTCTGGGTTTCCCCCTTAAAATTATCCATA
This sequence comes from Antilocapra americana, assembly GCA_007570785.1. Lineage (NCBI taxonomy): Eukaryota > Metazoa > Chordata > Mammalia > Artiodactyla > Antilocapridae > Antilocapra > Antilocapra americana. Next base: position 18,308,929 of record ML664174.1, on the reverse strand, counting down.
ATCTTCCACTTTTCACACCCCACCAAAACCACCCTGGTGCAAACCACCTTCAGAAACTAGCAGCCGATGAGCCACCAGCTACACCCAGCTTTCCCCCTCCCTCCATTCTCCCCGGAACAGCCCTGCCCCATGGAAAGCCTATGGCAGATCTGGTCAGTTCACTGCTCAACCCTCTCCAATGGCTCCCATCTCACTTGGTGAAAGTCCTAAATGGCCCTCAGATCCACCCCACCTCCCTCCTCTCTCTCCCTGGACTACAGACACACTGCTTCATCCTTGGTGGTGGAATTTAGTCTCTCAGTCGTGTATGACTCTTTGCAACCCCATGGACTGCAGCCTGCCAGGCTTCCCTGTCCTTCACCATCTCCCAGGGTTTGCCCAAGTTCATGTCCATTGAATCGGTGATGCCATCCAACCATCTCATTCTTTGTCTCATCCTCTGTTGCTCAAATACACCAAAAGCAAATGCACCCCCACCTCAGGCCCTGGCACTTCAGCTCCCTCCAAGTCTCTGCCCCCAGGGATCCTCTTGTCTGTCACTCTCTCCACTCTGTTCAGTTGCAACTGATTTGGAAAGATCTCCCTGGACACTCACCCCAAACAGTAATCTTCTCATCGCTCTCCCTCCCCTGCCCTTCTCACTCAGCCCTAAGACATACCCTGCGTCAGCTGTTTGCATTCTCTCTCTTCCCACTGGAAGACATCCTCCACAAAAGGTAGAAATTTGCTTTCTTTTCTGCTCTACCCCTGGAGTCTAGACCCATGCCTGGGGCATAGGTCATAAACAAAACTTTAACTTCATTAAAAGTTTGTTGAATGGATGAAGAAATGAACATAGTGGGCCCTTATGAGACACGTTCCTTGCTCAGATGGCTACACATGCCTTGAACCCATCTGCTCTTCACTCTGTGTGCACCTGGGGTACTGTTGCCTCCACAAGGCCAGCCGCTTAACAACCTCAGTTCAGTAGGGTGTCGGACTGACTGACCAGGAGACAGTCCTCACTCTTGCACACCTGCCACATGGAATAGAAGCTGGTGATCTGTTAGCCTCTTTCCCTGGATGGAAGGAGCCCTCGCTCAATCATGATGGTGATGAATTTTATAATTACTTCGGATGAGACCTGCAGGTTTTGTATGAGGGTAGAACATTTTAATCCTTTATTACAAGACTAGATACAAGCTCTTTACTCATCTGCGGAATGTGTGCATTTGCTCGTTGGCCTTAATTTCATTTCTGTGCTTATTTGAAAACTCATATATTCTGGGAAGGGTAGATGTGATTCAGTCCTTCATATTTCTTTCATATAGACAGAAACAGATAAATATATACTGTATGATTCCAACTCCATCCAAATCCTCCAGAAAGTCTGAACAGTAATTCAACAGTAATTCGAGCTGCAGTAATTCAACACATATTCCCTCCCTAGACCTCTGTGGACCCAGCACAGCGTGGTCAGCACCCGTCAGGATCACTGGAGCAGGACTCACCCTGATTAGCCACAGGTGATGTCCTGGATATTCATCCCTCCCTGGCCACTAAATGCTCCAGCTCAATAAGATTGTAAGCCAGGATGACCGTACCCAAATCTCAAGTTTACTTAGGAAAGAAGCAGAACCAAGAGATCTAGTAAGACATACCATGGCAGGGAAAGTCTTCATCTAGCAGCGCCGACTCTAAAGCTGATGGGAGAGAATTTAGGAGGGTGTACAGAGGTGTAGCCCAGTCCTAAGCTATGGGTGGGGGAGGTACTGAACCTTTCGTCATTTGTTGAGGGACCCAGCATGTGAAACAAGTATCTCCCTTTGACCACTTCTCTGTACCCCTCAGTCTTCCTTTCTCAACATCTTTTCATCATTGTCTCACAACTTGCAAGTCAATGTTTTTTCCTTGAATGTGTGATGGAGAAGTCCCACTTTGGGCATATATGCCCCACACACCATCACTCCCTCTTACCCTTAGTTACCTTTCTGAGGATGTGATAGAGTCTTATCGTGAAAGTGTCCACAGCCTTGGCTCCTCTGCCAACCTGGCAAAACCAAGCCTGCAAATGGCAAAAGACTTCCCCTCTGCCTCCCCCTCCCAAACAAGGAGGATCTTTTCTCTTGGAGGAATGAGTGAGAAGAGGGAGAAAGGAGCAATACTTGTGGAGAGCTTGGATTATAAGGAAGGGTGTTCTTGGGCAGTTGGAAGTACTGTGGACGTGGTAGATGAAGGCAAGAGATTTTATTGTTGTTTATGGGCTTCCCTTGTGGCTCAGCTGGTAAAGAATCTGCCTGCAATGCGGAAGACCTGGGTTCGATCCTTGGGTTAGGAAGATCCCCTGGAGAAGGGAATGGCAACCCACTCCAGGATCCTGGCCTGGAGAATTCCATGGATCATACAGCCCATGGGGTCACAAAGAGTCACACATGACTGAGCAACTTTCACTTTTCATGTGATTTATGATTTATTATGTGATTTATGCTATCCTCTGGAGAGTTTTATTTTTTAATTTATTTTATTGAAGTATAATTGAATTACAATGTTGTGTTAGTTTCTACTGTACAGTAAAGTGATTCAGTTTTATATATGTGTGTATATATATATACACACACACACACACACATACATATATAGGCTTTCCAGGAGGCGCAATGGTAAAGAATCTGCCTGCCAATGCAGGAAATACAAGAAACACAGGTTCAGTCTCTGGGTCAGGAAGATCCCCTGGAGAAGGAAATGGCAATCCACTCCAGTATTCTTGCCTGGAGAATTCCACGGACAGATGAGCCTGGTGGGCTACAATCCATGAGGTCTCAGAGTTGGACATGACTGAGCACAAAGGTGCGTGCACACCCACACACACACAACAAAACATATATATTGTTTTCCACCATGGCTTATTACAGGATAATATAGTTCCCTGTGCTATACAGTAGGACCTTGCTGTTTGTCCATTATATATATAATAGTTTGCATCTGTCAATAATTAATCCCAAACTCCCAACTGAGCCATCTCCCAGCTTCCCTCCCCTTTGGCAACCACAAGTCTTTCATATCTGTGAGTCTGTTTTTGTTTCATAACTGAGTTCACTTGTGTCATATTTTAGATTCCATGTATAAGTGATATCATATGGTATTTGTCCTTCCTTTCTGACTTACTTCACTTGGTATGATAATCTCTAGATCCATCCATGTTGTTGCAAATGGCATTATTTCATTCTTTTTATGGCTAAGTAGTATTCAACTGTGTAGATATACTACATCTTCTTCGTTCATCTGTCGATGGATATTTAGGTTGTTTCCATGTCTTAGCTATTGTAAATAGTGCTGCTATGAACATAGTGGTGCATGTATCCTTTTGGATTATAGTTTCACCCAGATAGATACCCAGGAATGGGATTGCTGGATCATATGGCAACTCTATTTTTAGTCTTTTGAGGAACCTCCATACTATTTTCCATAGTGGCTGCACCAGTTTACATTCCCATCAACGGTGTAGGAGAGTTCCTTTTACTCCACACCCTCTCCAGCATTTGTTATTTGTAGACGTTTTAAAGATGGCCATTCTGACTGGTGTGAGGTGGTACCTCACTGTCACTTTGATTTGTATTTCTCTAATATTAGCAGTGATGAACATCTGTTCATGTGCTTGTTGGTCATCTATAAGTCTTCTTTGGAGAAATGTCTATTTAAGTCTTCAGCCCATTTTTCGATTGGGCTATTTTTTGTTATTGAGTTCTATGAGCTGTTTGAATATCCTAGAAATGAAATCTCTTTTGCAAATATTTTCTCCTATTTCATAGGTTGTCTTTTCATTTCATTTATGGTTTCCTTTGCTGTGGAAAAACTTATAAATTTGATTAGGTCCCGTTTGTTTATTTTTGCTTTTATCTCTATTGCCTTATGCAACCAACCTAAGAAAACATTGGTATGATTTATTTACCTGTGTTCTCTTCCAGGAGTTTTATGGAGTCATACCTTATAAGTCTTTAAACCATTTTGAGTTTATTTTTTGCATACAGTGTGAGGGTGTGTTCTGACTTTGTTGATTTACTTGCATCTATCCAGCTTTCTCAACACCACTCGTTGAAAAGACTCTTTTCCCCATTGTATATTCTTGCCTCCTTTGTTGAAGATTGATTGACCATAGGTGTGAGGACTTATTTCCAGGATCTCTATTGTTTTTTGTGCCAATACCATGATATTTGGATTACCTTAGCTTTGTAGTTTTGCTCTTAACAGTTTTAGAGAAGGCTAAGCAATGGACTTGAGCTGCTTTTAAGTTGCCTTGGGATCCTGCACAATGTTCCTTTTACCATATCACTCTTCACTTTGATGAGTTTGAAACAGTTTCCAGTCTTTGAAAGAGTTCCAAACAGATATACTCACCCTGGGATGTTCAAGAAGAAAAGTTGGTCATCAGCCTTGACACTAACAGTTGTCTGACTTGGGTCAAGTCAGTCGAGCTCCTCCACTTTCTTAATCTATAAAATGAATGACTTGCAAGGAATGAGCTCTGAGGCATCCACCCTAAAACTCTGTGATGCTTGAATGTTCTACTATAGGCAGTTGGGGAATGATGGTGATGAGCTAGCATTCACTGAATGCTCATTATGTGCCAGAATCTTTAGAAGCACCATCACAAGAGAAAAGCTCTAAAGTTTTTGTTCTGGTACTATAATCACATGAGAAGATGAGTTTCCAAGCATGATGTCACTCTTGAGGCTGGGAATAGGACAACTTAGCAAAACACAAATGTGCTGATTATTCCCCAAATTATTATTTTACCATGAGTTCAAGCCCAGAGACCCCTTGACCCACAGAGCCTCTGGACAGCATAATGGGGGGCTAGATACGGGTGGGGGCTCAAAATGGTACCATAGCCCACTGTTTATTGCCTATTTTGATGTTGTTGGTCCAAGATTACTTGGAGGTTCTGCATTCAAGATTTCCTTCATTGCTAAGGTAACTAGTCCAGTCACTGAACTCTTGCTTCAGATACAGCCAGCCAGTTGTAGCAAGGACTTCCCCAGAGGGTGGTCTCACTCATCTTTATATTTCAACACACAACACAGTGAGATCTAGGGGAAAAAAGCTGTGGAGGGAAGATCCGTGTCACTCCCATCAGTGGCACCTATGGTGTCAAGGGAGCTATGTGCAAATTACAGCCTGCTGGCCAAATCCTGTCCCCCATCTGCTTTTGTAAGATCCAGGAGTTAAGAATGATTTCCACATTTTTAATGAAGGAAAACCAAAAGAGCATTAAATTATATGTGAATATTAGATATTCACATAAAAATTATATGAGATTCAAATTTCAGTGTCCTTAGATAAATTCATACTGAAACACAGCCACACTCATTCACTTATGCATTGTCTAGGGCAGCTTTCATGCTATAAAGAGTGGCCACAACAGAAATCATGTAACCTGCCAAACCTAAAATATTTACTATCAGGCCCTTTGCAGAAAAAGTTTGCCAAGTTCTGATCTAGAACACAGAAGGTCCACAGATTACAGAAAAATAAAGATGCAAAATTTCAGGCCAGCTTTGATTAGGTGAAAGCAATGATTCCTTTATTTCATCCAAGAATTCACATCCTTCACTTTTATCTTTCTTTCCCTGAAAACTTTGGCTGTAACATTTCAAGGATATTTCAAATAATCATTACAGCCAGTATGCCTATCCTTATTCTTTTGGCTGTATATATGTAGATAAAGATATATTTTTAACTTTTAGTTTTTACCAAGTCAAATAGTAACAGAAGGCTAGTCAGAGTCCTCCCCACCTCCTCACTTACAGAGACCACTCCTTTAAAGTCATTTAGCTGTTTCTCCTGTAGTTACTTACCTAAAAATTGAGCATAATTGGTCTTTCATGACTGTTTAGTTTACATGTCATCTAAACTGTGTCATGACAGATGAGGATTTAACTCATGTTCCTTCCTCCCAAGAGACGTTTCTTCACAATTTTTAGTTACCTCAGTAATCAGTGTTTACATGCTGACTCTGAATATTTCTCATGACAGAGACCAATAATATTCCGTGGCTATATTTCTCACTGATACCTCATTTTGTTGTCTTCCATGTATTTAAAGGCTAGGAAAGGGAACTCTGTGTCCTCCTCCTAACAGAAGTTCTAGACCTCCAGTAATGATCTTCCCCAAACTCAGTACACCATAGATTATGAGAGCAATAAAATGTCTTTAAAACAGACTGTGAAACACAGATGTTGCTTAAGACTGTTCAAAATCATAGGAACTCAGGCCTGAACTTCCATTCCAAACTGTGATACCCTGTGTGGCTTTTATATAAGGTAGATTTGGGGCCTTTTACTTCTGGTCCTGAGGGAAGAATGATGAGGACAGTCCTGCATCCCTCACTTCCTCTGCTTACAGAACACTTGAGCAAACAGCAAATTCCCCAAACCTCCCTGCTCAGACTGCTAATGTCAAAGATAGTCAAGAACACCATGACTCCTGGCCACATGCTAGTCTTTGTGTGTGTGTGTGTGTGTACACATTTAGTTTTATTGTAACAAAGCAACTTGTACACTTTTAACGTTTAAAACTGAGCATCATCTTTCCTTTCCAGTGAAACAAAAAGAAAAATTTAAAAATAAACAGGAACAAAATTACAATAGAGAATGTCAATTGCAAATAAGATCCTACAGGTTCTGCTGATTCTCCCATTGAGTGGCAGGGCTCAAGTCATCATTAGGAGAGAATTTTATTTTAAAAGTGTCATCTTAAACTGCAAGGATGTCCGTTAAACATCACAATTAAACATGCCAAAGGAGAAGCCATGTTGTCAAAATGCCCACTTAACCCACCCAAACATCTCAAACCCACCCTTTGCTGACCTTCTATAACCCCATTTTTTTAAGTTTTTTTTCTTTTTTTAAACAAGAGAAAGTAGACAGATACATGTTGGTAAATGCTAACTGTCCATATTCACATAGAGACACAGTGTAATCTCTGAGCCCAATATACAGAGAAAGGAGGAAAAAAGCTAGAATTCTATGCACTACTACACAGGGGCCTAGCACCCTCCAGCTTCCAGCAGAGCTAAAGGAGAAGAAGGTTTTTCTTTTTTTCCCACAGAGCATGGTGGTATTGATTCCATAGTTTTTGTTGAGACAGGAAGGGATAAAAATGAATTTGGAACAGAAAGGGGTAGAGATTCTTTTCCCACTGAATTCTCCTCAAGGTATCTCCCCCCCAAATAAGTTGTGAACCATGGTATAAAGGAGAAAAGAGACCTCAAAAAACAGGGCGACTGAGCACAAGAGGAAAAAAAAAAAAAAAAGACTGCAACTTGCTCCCAGGGACTGGAGAAAATTAAAAAAGGTTGGAATCCATCAGTGTTCCATTAGTCATCTTCCCCTTCATCTTCCTCTCCTTCCTCCCCCTCATCATCATCTTCATCTTCTTCACCTTCATCCTCCTTCTTCATCAATATCTTCCAATCCCTCTTCCTCTTCATCATCATCATCATCCTCTTCTCCTTCCCCTTCCTCATCATCCATGTCAGGAACCAAGTAGTACTGCAGTGGATTTGGCCAAATGTCGTCTTTGATGACCTCTCCTAACTCATCTGCGCCTGTGTCAGAATGATCGGTAAACCAGGTGAAGAAGCTCTCTGGTTCCTCATGCTGTCTCTTCCTGCTGGCTTTATTCTGCGTTTGACTTGATCGTTTCGTCAAGTCCTTTCCAGATTTCCATTTGATTTCAGTGGACTTTGAAGATGGATCATCACTCTCATTCAGATGAAATTCTTTGGAGAGAATTTTATTTTCGAAGTAAGTGTTTTCATCAAAATAAAAATCTATTCTGTAACCTGATTTAATGTCTTCAAATTCTGTCACTTCAACTCTTGTCAAATAATGCAGCGCCTCTTCATCCTCCTCCCCAAGCAGTGCCGACACTTGTGGATGGTTAACAAATGTTGTTACCCAAAAATTTGGGATTTTGGCGATCAATTCTGACCTCTTCTGAAAAAATGGTTGGCGGAGTTTGTTATATTTCTGTTCTACTTTCAAAATCTCCTCACTGGCTTGTTCATTAAGTCTGTCTATTTCATTTTGTACTTCATCAATATGTTCAATTGCTTCTTGCTGTTCTTTTTCTTCCTTCGGCAAGTTGGAAGAAGCAGATGCCTTGTCTGACTGGAAGCCGGAGTAGGCCTGGCTTTCTTCAGTTTCTTTGCTTGGGGTGGAAGAGGAGACTGGTGTTTAGGGGCCATGCTGGGGGGACAAAAAGCCAAGAATCCTCCCAGGGGAAGAGAGGGGGTACGGCAAGCTCCCCGAGCTGAAGCTGTCCCAGGTGACAGACCACATGCTAGTCTTAGACTGAGAAGCTAACTAACTCCTTGAAGGATTCTCAGTAAGAGCCAATCAAGTGCTTTGCCCAAGCTCAGAACTTTGTTCAGTATGAGTCCAAGGGATGAAAATGAACAGTGGATCAGATTCTGTTCTGCCTCTGGATGGAAAGATGCCAAAAATCACAATCCACACTTCATGTAATCATTTCACATACTTTGGATTCAGAGCTGACTGATATTTAAGAGCTTTCTTATTATAACCAATGCTGCAACAATACCCTTGTACACAAATGTCACTTTCATATGTATACAAATACATGTAGAGGGTTAACTCCCCAAAGTAGAATTGTTGGGACAAGGGATATATGCATTTAATGTTTACATATATGTATATATAAAGAGAGAGAGTCTTTCAGAGTCAGATCTTTCCTTATATTCCATATATGATTTCTAGATCTGAAATGTGCATGACTACATGGCTAAAATTAAATTGCATCTTCCATGCATTGTATGTGTTCATTTTTCCAGGCTAACTGAGGAATGATTTATCCTAAATTGCATTCCTGGCCCAAGTAACTCCCCATGCTATATTGATGTATTTGTTGTGGAGAGTCCCTTCTAATTCCACCTATCCACACCTATGTTGCTTTTTACATTCCTTCTACTCCAAATTCATCCCTATATTGTTGTTTATATTCTCCTCAGTTCCAAGTTCAGCAGTGCTCTGCCTTTAGGAGAAATGATAGCTTTTAATAAAAGGTAGATCCCACTGATTCACTGTAGACCAGTAAGAATTCTGACCTCACAAAAGGAGCGTGCTGCAATGATGACTTGGATTACCCTGACCAATAACGAGCAGAGAGTAAGCTCCTTTTTCAGGGAGACTGTGAGGGCCCCTCCTCCCAGAGGTGACCTCCACTCAAAGAAAATAAAATGATTTTTCATTGAATTGTACTTAGAAAAAGTAAATATCTTTTGATTTAGATCAAATCCCTTTTAGAAATAATGTTCTCAGTTTTCCAGTCTGCCCTCAGCCAGAAAACTCCATTAAGGAACTATTGTCTCAAAACCATGAGAAGAGTTTCTATAAAGTTAGTATCAGCTTTGTTAAAGATAGAAGTCTGTATGCTTATTGCATTTGGCAGCTTCAATGATTTGATTTTTGCTGACAATAATGTTTTGAAGAATTGAATATCCAAAGAAATGAAAGAACTGCCTGTCCTATATCCTCTAGGAAAGGATTTGTAATACTCTCTGAGACTCAAGGTGATAATAAGTGTATTAAAAGACAGTTAAAGTCTTTTATGTTAAATAAAGGTAGGACAGTGAAAATTTTGTTCTCCAGTAATATATTACATTTTTAGGATGATAGTCAATTCTACATTTTAGAATGATACTACCCTTCCAGGAAGTAGTTTGGAAAATTCATCAAGAGTCTTTTAAAACGTGAAGGGAGGGAGTATGATTTTAATAAGACAATATGAAGATTCTCTGTGGCACTGGAACCATTCAATATCGAATACAGTGGTGGATACACCACCCCACACATATGATCAAATTGCATAAAACTTAATACACTCATGCGTGAGTACAAGTAAAAGTGGGAAAATCTGAATAAGATTGGTGAATTGTATCAATGTCAACATCTTGGTTGTGATATTGTATGATAGTTTTGCTTAATTTAGCCTTGGGAGAACATAGACAAGGGATCTCTGCATAGTGTTTCTCACAACTGTATGTAAATCTACAGTTGTTTTGATAAAGTGCTCCATTTAAAAAAATGTAAGCCTGCCAAGACAAATGAGATGCAAAGTATCCCTGGATAAAGAAAGAAATTACTTTGTGTGCTATAAAAATTTTAGCTATAAGGAACTTCCCTGGTGGTCCAGTTGCTGAGACTCTATGCACCCAGTATGGGTGGCCTGGTTTTGGTCCCTGGTCAGGGAGCTAAGATTCCACATGTCACAGCTGAAAGATGTCACGTGCTGCAACTGGGACCTGGCACACCCAAACAAATAAATAAAAGACGTTTTTAAACATTTAGCTCCAAGGCAGAGGACAGCCACGTTGCAGGGGATGAGCAGCTCCTCCTAGGCTCTCCATTCTTGTCACTTGGGGGAGGGAAAGAAAGAAGGGTGAGGACTTCTTTGTCCAGTAAATTCGTATCTTGGGTCTATTCTCAAGAAATAGAGATAGTTACTGTAGTATTACTTATAATAATAAAAAACCAGAGAGAACCTAAAAGTCCATCTTTATGGAATTGATTGCTACATTATAACATTTCTATCCTGGAATGTCTTGGAACCATTTAAACAAAGCTACAAGGTAAGACACACCAGTATAAAATACAAAGTTAAGAGAGGGAAGGGCTTCCCTGGTGGCGCTAGTGGTAAAGAACCCACCTGCCAATGCCAAGATACAGGATTGATCCCTGTGTCAGGAAGATCCTCTGAGGATGGCATGGCAACTCCACTCCAGTATTCTTACCTGGAAAATCCCATGGATAGAGGAACCTGGTGGGCTACAGTCCATGGGGGCACAAGGAGTCAGACATAACTGAAGCAAAGTAGCACAACACACGGCACAAGAGAGGGAAAGGCTATGTGTACTTTACAGTATTCAAGTATTGTAGACAGTCACATGCGGAGAAGAAGCAGAGAGCAAAACCTTGCAGAGTATCTGTCAAAGTGTTGCTAATGAATTCTAAAAAGAAATTTGAGACCATCTGGGGAAAAGTCAATGCAGAATGGGTTGGATATTAAGTAATCATTGTAGATTTTTGTTCGTCGTGATAGTGTGTGTGTGTTAAGTCCTTCCTTACCCTTTATGTATTAGTGTTACATACTAAATACACACAGACAATGTCTGGGTAGATTTGCTTAAATCCAGAAGTGTCCATATATTACTTGCACAATTTAAAAACTAAGTAAAATAAAGCAAATGTTCCCAGTAGTTATCTCTAGGCTATGTAATTATGGGTACCTCTTTTTCTTTATGCTTTACTATATTTTCCATGTTTTGTATGATGAATAACTATAAAAATCAGAGGGGGAAAAGTAGGGTGTATTTAAAAAAATCAGGCCAGAGAACTAAGTGATTTATACACACGTAATTGCAGCACTGATTTTATTAATCTGGAGACAGTCCCTTTTAAGAGACAATTTACCTTTAGACTTATCAGCTGAGTGGTTGCAGATGCCCTTAACCCTGGTGGTGGAACCGATTGCTCACAGAGTGACCCACGCAGCTTTTTTCCTGCCCAAGTCGCCTGGGCATGGGCCCTGTAGCTTCCTGGTGGGTTCCACAGGCCTAAATGATTGTATCTCAGGTTGGTGGTTCACATCCAGGGAAGCCCACCAGAATAACCAAGGGCAATTTTTTAAAACAACAGTTATAAATAGTGAATAAGGCCTCCAGAATGCAGGCACATGGATTATCTAAAAGTTGCCCATGTAATTTTGATGAACACATATGGTCAAGCATCTTTGATTTAAATAAGAAGACAGATATGTAATATATATAATATATAAATAATTTTGTGTGTGTATGACTTTCCTCACATAAGTCTTAAATATTTTTGGAAGCAGATGTAAGAAGGTGATACAAAAACAATGATTTTGGGGAGTTTCTAGTGGTGGCTGGGAACAGAGAGAAACTTTTCAATGAATATTCCTTTTGTGCATTTCACATTTTATGTGAATGTATTGCCTATTCAAAAAAATATGCCAAAAGTGAAAGACAACCAAATTTTAAATGAACCTCTGCTTTAGACACTCAGCTTGCCAGAATCATTTTTCTTTTGCTAAAGTGTTCAAAGTTCTGTAAAATTGCCACATTTGAAGGGGAGAAGTTTTCACTAAACAATTTTTTGAGAAAACATCCAACATTGACTTTAAAAAAGCACTAGAAATTTATCATCATAATGGATCTTACATTCTAATAGTTACGGAAACCACTTACCACTTTCGAACTATGTAGTCTACCATCGGGAAGAACATACAGTCAGACTGACTGGAGACGGAAAGGGTCCTCATTGTGCAGTAATAATAAAACATTTCATAAAATATCTGTGGTTATAGCAGTTACCTGGCTCACTCAAGGGTGAAGGTGGGAGTAAGCTTTTCCTTAATATTCTTTCCTGCCATTTGAATTTTGTGCTAAGTAAAACACATTACCAGTTTAAAATATATATGCAGTATTTTTAAAGTATGAGCATTTAAGACTGTGTGATCAGCTAGAACTACAGGTAGCCAATTCAACCCCCCCCGCCCCCGCCCCCCGCCATTTTAAAGTTACTCCCTGCAGCACTTTTGAGTTCAAAGGGCAAAGTCGATTGTGGGCACCTTCAAAAATCTGATTCTACATATTGAGGCTGACACATTCTGTGGGTGGGAAATTCTGTTTTAGCAAATACTGTACAATAATTAAATGTGGCTGTGCCTGATCATAAAATCTAAAATTTAAAAAAAAATCTGATTCCAATTCAAAAGAGTGGGCGCTCAGAGTTACAGAGGTCAACTGGAAAAGACTGTTCATTTACAACGGTGAGCTAGAGGTGATCTCATGGTTTAGAACCATTGGTTAACAAGATGGCCAACAGCTGGAGAGCCAAGACAGGAACCTTCTCTCTTTAACCCAGTGGCCAGAAGGCAAGGTATTTAGTTCTCCCTAAGCCCGAACTCGCTCACTGATAAAATGAAATAACTGTTCTTAACAAAGCTATTGAGAGTGTGGTCATGGGATTGAGTCAAGATGACGGCTCCTGGCTCTCATTTTCTTTCCGGGATCCTGCACGCCCCTAGTGCTAGGGCATTGTGACCCATTGGTGCCACTGCCACTGATGGGTCTAAAGTGGTAAGCAGTCTCTGTAACTATTAGAATGTAAGATGCATTACGATCATTATTTCTGACATGGGATGGGAGACAGCTGTTGTAATCCCTTAAGAATGGGTGATATTTTAAAAACTGGTTGAGATGAAAAATACCTGAAATGTATGTCTTATCTTTAGGGATTGGAAAGACGCTGATAGAGGATGTGGAGAACAGCTTTTTTCTGAATCTCAGCTCCCAAGTAACAACAGTTTTCCAGATTCTTGCTAAAGAACCTAGGTTTCAGCAAGGCTACAATGCTATGGGATTCTCCCAGGGAGGCCAATTTCTACCAGCAGTGGCTCAGAGATGCCCATTACATCCCATGAGCAATCTCATCTAGTTGGGAGAGAACATCAAGGTGTTTTTAGGCTTCCTTGGATGTCTGGGAGAGAGCTCTCACATCTATGACTTGATTAGAAAAACACTGGATATTGGGCTTACAAACAAAGCTATACAAGCACGCTTGGTGCAAGCAGAATACTGGCACAACCCCATAAAGGAGGACACTATCCTACAACCACAGCATCTTCTGGGCAGATATTAATCAGAGACAGGTGTCAATGAGTCCTTCAAGAAAAACCTGATGGCCCTGAAGAACTTTGTGATGGTAAAATTCCTCAGTGATTCCACTGTGGACCCCATGGATTCTGAGGAGTTTGGATTTTACAAAAGTGGCCAAGCCAAGAAAATCATCCCCTCACAGGAGAGCACCCTATACACAGAGGACTGCCTGGGGCTAAAGGCAATGGAAGATACCGGACACTGGTGTTCCTGGCTCTAGAAGGAGACCATCCCCAACTGTCTGAAGAATGGTTTTATGCCCACATTATACCCTTCCTTGAGCGAAACCCTCCAAGTCTGCATCAGAGTTCAGGGCACCTCTCACACTTCCAAATCAGTTTTCTCCATGCCCAAGGCTGAGCTCAGATCCTGCTAGCAATTAATCCTCTCTAGTCACCATCTGACATGCCTGTCTGGAAAGATCTAAGATACGAATCTTATCCTTTGTCTCATTGTATCAGCATATGGTTGGTTGAAATCTGGAAGATTTCTCTTCCATCCTCAAAAAAAGCTAAAATACCAGAGATGTAAATTGTTAGTTCTCAGGGTTTGGGGTTTCACCTTGACTTTTAACATTCTCTTTTACAGTGTTTGTGGGTTGGCCAAAAATTTCCTTCAGTTTATAAGTAAAAATAAGACACATTTTTCATTTTCACCAAAAACTTTATTGAACAATATACTCATGATTTTGTTCCACTACCTTCTGCCATTTTTCAAGCAACTTCATAATTCCATCTTCCCAAAACTTTTTATCTTTTTGAGCAAAGGACAGTTTCAGGTGTCTTTTATAGTCCTCTAGGGAACTGGAATTTTTTTCCATTAATGGAATTTTGTACAGACTGAAATAAATGGAAATCTGAAGGTACAATGTCTGGCAAACAGGTGGATGAATCAGAACTTCCTGGCCAAGTTGTAACAAAGCTTTGTCATCAAAGAAACATACGATCTTGCATTACTCTGATGAAATATTATGAATTTTCTCTTTACTAGTTCCAGATGCTTTTTGTCGAGTGCTGCTTTCAGTTGGTCTACTTTGGAGTAGTACTTGCTGGAATTTATCATTTGGTTCTCCAGAAGGACCTTATAATAGAGGACTCCCAATCCCACCATATACACATCACGAAGACCTGCCTTTGGTGTGGTGGTTCATTTCAATTGCCCCATGATCTCTTCCATTCCATATTATTGTACTGTATCCACTTTTCATCACCCATTACAATATGCTTTAAAAATTAAATGTTTTCTTTGTGTTTAAATGTAGAATCACGTGCAGAAATACAGTCAAAAAGGTCCCACCCCACTGCTGCTTAACTTACATGGAACCCAAATATCAAAGTGATTAACATGATCGAACTGATGCAAACTCCATTCCCATGTGTTATAATGTTGGTTTTTCTCAATTAATGTCTCAGTTTGATCACTATCAACTTCAACTTGTCTACCCAGCCATGGAGCATCATCCAGTGGGAAACCTCCAGCAGGAAGTTTCAGAAGCTTCACAAACCACTTTTGACACTTTTAATCAGTCACAATCCCTTTTGCATACACTGCCCAAATCTTTTTGTGTGTGTTTCAGTAGTGTTTTTAACTTTCTTGAAATAATAAGGCATAATATGCCAAAAATGTTGCTTTTTTCTTCCATCTTCAATGTTTAAATGGCTACACAAAAATTCAGCAATTTGGGTGTTTTTTTTAATGCACAGCTGTATGACAGCTGCCACAATACAATCCAACAGAATTGTTTCAAATGAAGTTAAAGACAATAAAGTGCTACTAGTACCAGCCAATCCTAAAGGAAATCAGTCCTGAATATTCACTGGAAGGACTGATGCTGAAGCTGAAACTCCATTACTTTGGCCACCTGATGTGAAGAACTGACTCACTTGAAAAGACCCTGATGCTGGGAAAGATTGAGGACAGGAGGAGAAGAAGATGACAGAGGATGAGATGGTTGGGTGGCATCATCGACATGATGGACATGAGTTTGAGTAGGCTCCAGGAGTTGGTGATGGACAGGGAAGCCTGGAGTGCTGCAGTCCATGGGGTCACAAAGAGTCAGACAAGACTGAGTGACTGAACTGAGTGCCAGCTTACAGGAAAAACTGAACAAACTTTTTGCCCAAACCGATAGTTAAAGGTTCACGAAAATTCATTGTTGACCTATTGATATTTTAAGTACATGAGATATTTTTAATGTTCTAATTACCTTATAAATATTAAGTTTATATGGGAATTCTGCTAAAATGATCAAGCACTGATATAAGAAATCACCCTCAGCCCTCTGTTAGGAGGTGATTTTGACAACTGTTTAGCAAGAGAAAGTCAGATAAGATTTTGGATGAGAACTTCAAGCTCACATGCTTCTTGCTCACAGATGAGTCAGCTTTTAGAAGGATCTAGAAACGAGAAGTTTTGCCCTGAGATTAGATGTTATTAAAGTTCCTTTCCAAATGACCACTGTGAAATAATTACATGATCCCTGGTTGTTTTAAACTGATTTTTACTTACTAGCGTTTCTGTTTCTCATTCAGTTTACCCTTAGATTTTACAAGTGACATTGCCCTACAAAAAGAAAAGTCTCCATAACAAAATATACCAGTCAAGATTAAATATGACTTTAAAGATTAGTGTCATCACATGGGTGACATGAAAAAGCTCCAAAAAGACAAGTATCTTTGTCTACTCGTTTGGCACATTTTCAAATATGAGAAGATCCAGGAAAAAAGGAGAAACTCATTCTAAAATCAGGAGAAAATCAACAAAATCTAAGTATGACAGCCTCAGAGGAAGTTGTGATACACATGCTGGCATTTCATCACAGCTCTCCCTCAACACAGCCTTCTCAGCACTGATCAACAGCCAAACCACAGCTCTCTGGGCAGCACGGTCAGTTCCCAGAGTTCAAGGATTTCTCAAAAGGTCAGAGTTGTGGACGCATTGCTCAAACCAAACAGGAAAATGTGAAATAAGAGGAAAAGCAAATGGACACATTAGAGCTTTGCACTGCATGTGTTAGGAGTCACCCCAACAGGATTTGTAAGCAAGTCATAACTACACCATTATGGAGAGCATTAAAAGAAGCTGCTTAAACCTAAGACTGGGTGTGTCACTCACGTCCCTCCAGTCAGCCAGAGCCTGGTATTCATGCTCAGAGGGCCATGGCAATGTAAGTAATTGAAGTCAGGCACACAAACATGCCAACTGGCCCATCTAAAACCTTGGAATTCCCCAGGATCCGGGCAGCAAAGTGATGTCCAGACTTGTGGGATTCACCATTTCCAGTCCTACAATAACACTTCCTCCTTAACTCAAATCCTGAAAGCCAAGGAAACCACCATGATGAGGCCAAGGAATTCATGTGGCAGATTTTTTAAAACTGAAGCCTGTCCAGAAAGGACAGATCCTCTCCAAAAAGGAGGAGTGAACTCCGTTCCATACCTGGGAGGATGACTCTGAGCTACAAAACAAAGGGGCACTGTGTCCCAGGTGACGGCTGAGCAGGACCAAACTGGGGGGCGTAGGAGTACAAGGTCATGGAGGAATGCTGTAGAATAACCTTTCTCTTACTCTCAGCTGAAGTTTCCCTTGGTTGGACAGCCATAGACAGTCCAGCATTTAACATTTCTTGGGGGTAAACATAGGGCTTCTCAAGAGCAAATGACCAAATAAATGGTAAAAGAGAATATGGAAGAAAGGGAACAAGAGTGAATCTACAGCTTTAAAAAGGCTGTGAAAACACATCAACCAAAAAAACAATCTAAGGAGGAAATAAAGAAAATAATTCCATTACCAAGAATAAAATCTTGAAACATGAATGATTTTTATGGCCGTGAAACTACTCTGTAGGATACTATAATGGTAACTAAATACGACTATACATTTGTCTAAACCCATAGAATGCATGACACCAAGAGTGAAACCTAATGTAAACAATGGACTTTGAGAGACTATGATGTATTGGTGTAGGTTCATCAGTTGTAACAAATATACCACTGTGGCGGGGGATGTTGATAAGTGGAAGCTGCACATGAGTAGGGCAGAAGGTACATGGGAGTGTGATTGCTGGATTACATGGTAACTATATTTTCAGTTTTCTGAGGAACTTCCATATTGTTCTCCACAGTGGCTGCACCAATTACATTCCCACCAACAATGTACAAGGATTCCTTTTTCTCTACACCGTCTCTAGCATTTATTACTTGTAGATTTTTTGATGATGGCCATTCTGATTGGTGTTAGGTGGTACAGTATTGTGGTTTTGATCTGCAGAGTTTTTCTAATAATTAATGATATTGAGCATTTTTTCATATGCCTGTTGGTCAATTGTATGTCTTTTGGAAAAATGTCTATTCAGGTCTTCTGCCTATTTTTTGCTTCCCCCCACCCCCATATATATATATATATATATAGAGAGAGAGAGAGAGAAAGAAAGAGAGAGAGAGAGACAGAGAGAAAGAGAGCTGTATTTGGTACTTGTATATTTTGGGAATTAATCCCTTTTCAGTCACATGGTTTGCAAATATTTTCTCTCATTCCACAGGTTGTCTTTTCATGTTGTTTATGGCTTCCTTTGCTGTGTAAAAGCTTTTAAGTTTAATTACATCCCATTTGTTCATTTATACTTTTCTACTACTCTAGAAGATGGATCCCAAAAAAATATTGCTGCAATTTGTGTCACAAAGTATTCTGCCTATGTTTTGCTCTAGGAGTTTTATAATATCTGGTCTCTAGTCCATTTTGAGTTTATTTTTGTGTATGGTGTTAGAGAATGGTTTAGTTTTCTTCTTTTATTTATTGCTGTTCAATTTTCCCAGCACCACTTACTGAAGGGACTGTCTTCTCTGCTGTATATTGTTGTTTTCTTTGTCATACATTGGCCGTAAGTGCAAGGGTTTATTTCTTGGCTCTGTTTTGTTCCACTGATCTGTTTCAGTTTTTGCCCAGTACTGTACTGTTTTGATTGCTGTACCTTTGTAGTATACTCCAGAGTCAGAGGGCATAATTTCTCCAGCTCTGTTCTTTCAACCAATTCAATCTTCAGTGAAAAAAAAAAATCAGAAGCAGCAACTTGAGCTTATTGGGCAGCTCATTGTTTTATTGACACCTGTGAGTTGTGGTTTTCAGGAATTCTCTAGTGGTCCAGTGAATGAGACTCTGCACTTTCACTGCCAAGGGTATGGATTGGATCCATGGTATGTAAACTAAGGTCCTACAAGCTGTGTGGCATGGCCAAAAAAAAAAAACACCAGAAATGTTTTGTGCTTTGCTAGCTTAAGTGATCAGGTTCACTATCTATAGGCTACCAGATCCTTCAAGGAGAAGCAGGCCACTACAGTGGCCACAGCAGCTGGACAGGCTGACAGTCAGTGAGGGCTGAGGCCTCTGCCCAGTTGGAGTGAGGAATGGGAAGACTGCCCAAGAGATGGATTGATGAGGTCACCAGACATGGAGAGAAAAGAGGCAGCAAAACTTTTCCTCCTACTTGGAAGTTTCCAGGTAGACTCTTCCTTACCAAAGAGAAACTCTTCTACTCCCTGTACTGCCCAGTTCCCTACCCCAGTCAGCTCTTCCCTCCTCAGCTGCTCCCACACAGAAAGCAGTGCCAGTTCTCAGGAGCTGCAGTTACCCAAATTTAGGCTTAAAACAGGGACACAAGGGTCATTCCGATTCCTTACTCTTACCCTAGATCTCCCCTCTGCATTACTGCAGGAGGGTGAGGAAAGTAATATTCAAAGGGAGACAGAGAGCCAGGGGTAAATTTATGTTCTGGGATTTATAGTCTAATAGCTTGGTGGCTGAGAGAAGTCATTATGAAGGGTATCTCTGCTAAAACAGAATAAAAATAATTGAGTTTATCGATATATTATACCAGTGGTTCAAAAAGAAACTATTTTCACAAGAACAAAGTCATAACACTTTAATAATTTAAATAAAACCAACTTCAGGAACAATATACACCATACATAAAAGTTGAACAATTAAATTGAACAGTGTATTTAAATGCATCAAATTCTTAAAAACTCCCAAAATGAACTCAAGGCCACGGATATGAAAAGGTAATTTTGAATAACTTACAGACCAGAGTAAAACAGACAAGGTAGTTACTCTGCATTTACCAATACTCTAGACCGACACCATGGATTTTTTAAACTTTTATGAGAACACTTCTAGGGAATCTTAAAGAGTTAAAAAGGAATACAATTGATCTCAGGAAGATGAATTAACAGCTAACAATTTCTTTGGTCCTCCAAGTGACAGCTGTAAAAACTTTAAAATACTAAGCATGAGATGAATGTTAATTCTGTCTCTGTCTAAATGTTAAACAGGATAATGTCTCTGTCAGGTTAGATTTTAAAAGGAACTCAGAATCAACCACCAAACTACTTTAGAAACTCCAAATATAGAGAAAATAAAGGAACTATAAGTAGGGAAGAGCCAAAATTTAAAAAAAAAAAAAAAAAAACCACCTCGGCCATCTTGCTCTTGCATAAGCCAAATAGCATCAGAGTGGCAGAGACAGAACTACCAGAGTTACAGCAAGTATGTAGTTAATCCTTGTGAAGGTAACAGTGTCAGCCTTCTCCATGTCAGAGACTTCTCCATGGAATAACTGTGTTTGTTTTTGCCGAGAGCTGGGGTTTTTAGTTGTTGTTGTTTGTTTCAATTTGGCCCACACTGCCCCAGTGGAGGAAATTTTAAGATAATCATTAATAAGGCAGCAGCTTCCTGGACGAAAAGACCTATCCCACTTGAACAGTCACACCAAGATAAGATCCACTTGGACCACACAGGAAACTGGTAGGCCAGCTTCCAGTATTTTACACTCATTCCAGAAAATGATGGTGCATTTTCAGACACCAACAAAACCGCTTTCATTAGACATGGGACAGAGCTCAAGACAGTTCACAATGTAATCTGCATTCTCTCATGTTCATGGAAGCTATGGTTCTGCAAACCTGAAAACGATGGGACACTTTCAAAAGTTTCTGTAAACACTTAGAAAAATATTTGATGGGTTAAAAAACAATTTTTTTTGAGGCATCTACAAGGAACTCACAAAGTAAGCTCCCAAGAAAAATGAAAAGGTAGAACTGTGAGAACTAGTTATTTGCAATGTCAGGACTAAGTCTTATAAAATAATGGCTTTTTTTAAAAAAAAAAAAAGGCAAAGGTATCTACACTCTAAATGGTGTGATATTCTCTTCAAGGCACAGAGAGTTAAATGTCTAAATCCCTGTATATTGACATGAGAATATACTCGTAAACAACTCCAGGAACTAATTTCCTGTACTTGAATTTTAAAAAGAATAGAGGGTAGAAATTGCCTTTTTAACTCACAGTGAAATTAAAATACATAGATATTCCACTACCTTCCCTTGGTGACATATGTTACAACTGGATAGTTTTAAAAATACATATAAAAAATAAATGTCATTGGTGGTTAAATAATCATGATTAAAGTGGAGCCTTTTGGATTTTGAATTTTGCAGAGCAATGCTGCACACTGTACACAAATTATTTCAACCACGACACCATTTTTGTTTGGAGAGGGCAAAATAAACAAATTGACCATAATTTTCGCCCATTCCCAACATTCCTGTGCTTCTGAATCAAATTACCATACTCTGAACAAAACACATGAATCCTTCTCCCTTCCCAGCACCCTCAGGTTACCTGAAAAGCAGTGGTTTTGTACAAGTAACTTATACTATCTTGGAGAAGGGAATGGCTACCCACTCCAGTATTCTTGCCTGGAGGATTCCAGGGACAGAAGGGCCTGGCGGGCTAGCATCCACGGGGTTGCAACTTACACCACTGGCAGTTTTCTTGAATGTTGCCACTGAAAGGTGGCAAGAAGAAAGTACAGGGCTCACCCCTTTATTAATTACTTTTATTTGACTTGCTATAAATAATTATTAAATACAATTAATGACAAAGATGAGAGTTCACATCTGTAACAACTGGAAGTGGAATGTACAAACAATTAAGACCAGACAAAACAATGCTTCTAGCTGCACGATCTGTAAACCACGTGGCACAAGCTGAGGCTCAGCTCTTGATGAGGGTCAGAAACTCTTCCCGGGTCTTCGGGTCCTCCCGGAACACCCCCAGCATTGTGCTGGTCACGGTTCTGCTGTTCATCTTCTGCACTCCTCGCATTACCATACACATGTGTCTGTGAAACAAGGCAAAACAGGCAGTCTCGTGGAGTAGACAGTTGCTGGTTTGGTTTTTAAATAAAAGCAGCCCAAAAGATTAAATCACACTTATCAAGTAGGTCAAAAGGTCACTTCTTAGATAAATTTGGTCTAAAACATTTTTTTAAGTTCCTAAGCCTATAGCTTTTCTTTTTATCAGTGGTTGGGTCCTTAAGGCATCCAGTCAGAGGAGGAAAAGTGGAATTTTCTTCATGGGTGAAACTAATACAGAGATACACAACTTCTAGAGAAAAAGAAATTCAGAGTTCTCACTTGATCCATCTTCAGGACCAAGTCAGCACTTAGCTAGCCTAGGTGTTCAGAGAAATACTGAGGCACACTGATCTCACCAAGCGGGATCCAGAGAACGGTGACCAAGGTGGGTGAAGTTGGCCAGCAGTGCACAAAGAACGGTCTGCCCACAAGATGTACATAATTCTCAAAATTCATTCTAACTTAAAGAAGTGTCTTCAGTTAACCTTTTTACAGTACAACTCTTTATTTTTTAAATGTGTGACAACATATTTGGAAAACTCTGCTCAGAGAATCAAAGAGCTAAAGAAGTCATTAGCTGTTACTGTTGTGTACATTCATTACACCTAAGCCTATGACTCCCTACACCTCCAACCCCCAAAACCACTATGACATTATTAAATACAAACAGACTTACGTTGCTTCAACCACGACCCCCACTCCAGCAGGTCGCAAGGCCTCTGTGATTGCTACAGCAATTTGTTTCGTAAGGCGCTCCTGAACTGTGGATGTGACAAGGGGCTCAGTTTAAGAGTCTGACACGAACAGACAGCTGGAAGCTTTTGCTGTTTCTAGAGTATTTGAAATCTTCCAAGCAAGACTTTGGTGAGGTTAAGAGCCACCACCTTGCATCAATTTGCTTGCTGTGCTGCCCAAGCCACAGGGCGTCCCTGTTCAATTCCCTCACCTGCAGAACAGGTGCCAAAGGGAACTGAGGAAGCCCTGGTGCCCTCCAGCACCACTGGAGGGAACAGATTAGAATGCCAACTGTCTCTTATGTGTGCAGAAAGACCAACAGAATATTGACAACCAGCACCCCCATGGACAGAGAGTAAAATAAACGAATACACAGCTTGCAACAGGATTAACAAAGGGGCGATAGTCCAACTATTAAATTGCTCTTAGAGCCCTGTTGACAACCAATGATTTAACCTAAATTTTCCTGTGCTGTATAAACAATATCTTTGAAAATGTAAGTGTTCACTGCAGCACTGAATTTATTTAAAAACTGACAAAATCCCCAAATATCAGAGCAGGAATTGGTTAAATCAAGTCACAGTACAGCTGTACAATGTAATGCTGAACAGTCAGTAAGATAAAACATATGGTTATGTGTATGTGAAAAAAAAAGTTTAAGATTTGGTAAGGGAAAAAAGGGGGAAGACTGTTTTCAAATACTATAATAAAAGTAAGTTGTTTTTTAAATGTTGGTATATGCAATAAAGTATGAAAGTGAAAGTGTTAGTCACTCAGTCTTGTCTGACTCTTCACGACCCCAGGGACTGTAGCCCATCAGGCTCCTCTATCCATGGGATTCTCCAGACAAGAATATTGGAGTGGGTTGCTATTTCCTTCTCCAGGGGATCTTCCCTGGGTTCAGGAACTGAACCCAGGTCTCCTGCATTACAGGCAGATTCTTTACCATCTGAGCCATTAGGGAAGGTGGAATCTGCAAATACAATGATTTTTTTTCTGGAAGCTTGAAATATAGTAGACTTTCTCTTTCTGTTTTATATTCCCAACAAGGTTTTTTTTTCTTCACTCTTTTATTTATTTATTGTGTGCCATGCCATGCAGCTTGAGGGCATCTTAGTTCTCTGGTTAGGGATTGAGCCTGGGTCACCACAGTGAAAGCACCAAGTCGTAACCATTAGACCGCCAGGGAATTCCCTTAATTTTCAAAAAATGCTTTTCCCTTAATAAAAAATGGTTTTCTGTAAATAAAATAGTTTAAAAGTTACCTTGTAATCTTCTACTGTAGATTTCTACAATCCTAGAAAAGAAAGAATTGTTTTAATTATAAACTGAAGTGAAACTGGAAGCCTTCCCCATAAGTCTAAAGAATAATTGCTTTATTGAAGTAATTGCAGGGTGTGGGCAGTGAATAAATGCTTAGAGGAGAAGGATACAAGTAAAGGAGAAGAGGGAGGTCTGAAGGAGACAGCCAACCACAACAGCGGTGCTTCCCTAAGTCTGCAAAGACAGAGAGAATGAAGTGTGAACATTCACTGAGGAAAAACAACAACTAGAGGTGAGTACTTTTCAAGCTCCCAAATCATCAATGTTACACCATGTCTCAAGTGTTCTAATTAATCATATTGTTTAATCAGAGCTTAAAGCTCAAGCTAAAAATAAAGACTATTTGTTAATTAATAGCAGACGAACGTCAACTATGTACCAACTAAACCTATTAGGATAATCAGATTAGAGCTAAATGGACTTCTTCTTCAGATATCTCTTTATAATATATAAGTACACAGTAATCCCCCAATAGCAGCCCCTGATCTCAGCTTATAACAGTCTGTCCAGTGACGCATTTCCCCTTTCAACACCTTTTCTTCTGGCTGTAAAACATGGAGAGAGTCACAGAATTACACATTTGAGGATTGCAATTCATGTGAATGATCTTTTCTCTAAAATTTGGCCTTTTAGTCATGAATTTGGACTCAATTTAAGGATCAGCTCACCTACAAGGTGTGTTACAGCCCTTGTCCCCACTGTGCCATTCAGACAGAACTGATGACTTGCTTATTACCTGTGACAGCCAAAGAAGGTAGTCACAGGTAGGCCACCAAGTCTAACCAGAATGCCTCTTACCTTTCTCTGCCACCCACGGTGCCTGCCTGTTGCTGGCTGACAGTGGCTACCGTGCTGAAAGAGTGTCATCCGCTACTGACCATCTACTGTGTGTGTATGTGGGGATGTGGCTAACAGGGCTCTTATACCCACAGTTTATAATTTTTTATTCCTATTCTTTTTCAAGTAAGAAATGGGTATTGAATCCCTGTCTTCTCAGCATTAAAGATAATCACATAATGTATTGTCAGGCCGTTCAAGATGGCTGTAGTCTTGCTTTCTGGACATCTGCTCAATGAGGCCCTGCTTCTCTTACATGACTATCCAGTTCTCTTAGTTATAGAACTTAATGAGTAACTGCCTCTGTCCTTGCCCAATGCCCAGTCACTGGTTTCCCTGGAAACTAACGAGCCAACCTGACGTCAATTCCCTCTATAAATGGTAGCCTCCTTCTCCGCGAGTAGCTAAGGTGGCTGCTTTGAACTTGTAAAGCTCTTCTGCGCACCAAACTGTTGATATCTCTGTTGCTGTTTTGGGGCTTGTTCTTTGGTCTTGAGGCTGGGCAATCGCAAGACTTGCAGGCCTGTGGGGTGCAGCTCAACAAATGCCAAGCCAGCCAAGGCCGAGGAAACTGCCATGAATGCAGAGATATCAGAGAATGTGGGTGGGGAATGCAAAGTTTTGGGGGAATCCTGAGGTGGCCATCCACGAGCAATGTGGGACCTTGTGGCCGCTGACCACATGAGAGATGCCTGCTTTATATTTCCCCAATGAGTGAAATGTTGATACACATTATATCATATGTTATACCAAGATATAGTATAAGTATGCCATACCAAGATATCATTACAATTTAGTTTACCATATTATTGGAATCAACAGTTTTCAATTTTCATCTAAACTATTTTTGGATAATCATGATGGTGTGATCACTCACCTAGAGCCAGACATCCTGGAATGTGAAGTCAAGTGGGCCTTAGGAAGCATCACTACCGAGAAAGCTAGTGGAGGTGATGGAATTCCAGTTTAGCTATTTCAGATTCTGAAAGATGATGCTGTGAAAGTGCTGCACTTAATATGCCAGCAAATATGGAAAACTCAGCAGTGGCCACTGGCCTGGAAAAGGTCAGTTTTCATTCCAATCCCGAAGAAAGGCAATGCCAAAGAATGCTCAAACTACTGCACAATTGCACTCATCTCACATGCTAGGAGAGTGATGCTTAAAATTCTCCAAGCCAGGCTTCAGCAATAGGTGAACTGTGAACTTCCAGATATTCAAGCTGGTTTTAGAAAAGGCAGAGGAACCAGAGATCAAATTGCCAACATCCACTGGATCATCGAAAAATCAAGAGAGTTCCAGAAAAATATCTATTTCTGTTTACTGACTATGCCAAAACCTTTGACTGTGTAGATCACAATAAACTGGAAAATTCTGAAAGAGATGGGAATACCAGACCACTTGACTTGCCTCTTGAGAAACGTGTATGCAGGTCAAGAAGCAACAGTTAGAACTGGATGTGGAACAACAGACTGGTTCCAAATAGGAAAAGGAGTACGTCAAAGCTGTATATTGTCACCCTGCTTATTTAACTTATATGCAGAGTACATCATGAGAAATGCTGGGCTGGAGGAAGCACAAGCTGGAATCAAGACTGCTGGGAGAAATATCAACAACCTCAGATATGCAGACGACACCATCCTTAGGGCAGAAAGTGAAGAAGAACTAAAGAGCCTCTTGTTAAAACTGAAAGAGGAGAGTGAAAAAGTTGGCTTAAGGCTCAACATTCAGAAAACTAAGTTCATAGCATCTGGTCCCATCACTTCATGGCAGATAGATGGGGAAACAGTGAAAACAGTGGCTGACTCTATTTTTCTGGGCTCCAAAATCACTGCAGATGGTGATTGCAGCCATGAAATTAAAAGATGCTTACTCCTTGGAAGGAAAGTTATGACCAACCTAGACAGCATATTAAAAAGTAGAGACATTACTTTGTCAGCAAAGGTCCGACTAGTTAAGGCTATGGTTTTCCCAGTGGTCATGTATGGATGTGAGAGTTGGACGGTGAAGAAAGCTGAGCACCGAAGAATTGATTCTCTTGAACTGTGGTGTTGGAGAAGACTCTTGAGAATCCTTTGGACTGCAAGGAGATCCAACCAGTCCACCCTAAAGGAGATCAGTCCTGGGTGTTCACTGGAAGGACTGAGGTTGAAGCTGAAACTCCAATACTTTGGCCACCTGATGTGAAGAGCTGACTCACTGGAAAAGACCCTGATGCTGAGAAAGATTGAGGGCAGGAGGAGAAGCGGATGACAGACAATGAGATGGCTGAATGGCATCACTGACTCGATGGACATGGGTTTGGGTGGACTCAGGGAGTTGGTGATGGACAAGGAGGCCTGGCGTGCTGCAATTCATGGGGTCGCAAAGAGTTGGACATGACTGAGCGACTGAACTGAACTGAACTGAAAGTAAATCTCCTTGGATGATAAAGGTTTTTTGATAGTTAGGATTTTTATGACTACACTCATAATTTAGATTAGTCTATAATTAAACAGCTTTGTCAGGCTTTGTTATAGGCACAGGCAGCTTCATGTAATAAAGCTTTTTAGGTTTCTTCATGCTCTTGAATTACTAACATGAAAGTCAGTGGTTACTCAAAAGTTTGAAAAAATGCCTACTACACTAACTAGGTTTAGCCCCTTCCCTGCCACCCCTTTTCCAACATTAATTTTACTTTTCCTAATGGTTACTAGCTTATCTAGGTTTTCTAATGCTTGGCTTATTCCCATCCATCTTTTTCTTTAATCTTTGAGTAAGTTTATAGGAAATTTTTAAAGAATATGTTTGGTTATATAACCTCTCATCTCCTGATAAAATTATTAAACTTATAAGCAATTATGACAGACCATGCTTTCTTTCAGCTTGTCACCACTGAGTAAGATTCTAGTTATGGGTTTGTCATATATAGCCTTTACTATACAAGGTAATGAGGTATATTTCCTTTATACTCTGAGTTTTTTATCATGAATGGATATGAAATTTTGTCAAATGCTTTTCTACATCTATTGAGATGATATGGTATATCCTTTAGGGATTCCCTGATAGCTCAGTTGGTAAAGAATCCACCTGCAATACAGGAGACCCCAGTTTGATTCCTAGGTCAGGAAGAACCCCTGGGGAAGGGATAGGCTACCCACTCCAGTATTCCTGGGCTTCCCTGTGGCTGAGCTGGTAAAGAATCTGCTTGCAATGAGGGAGACCTGAGTTTGATTCCTGGGTTGGGAAGATCCCCTGGAGAAGGAAAAAGTTACCCACTCCAGTATATCCTTTTGTCCATGTCAAAGGCGGGGAGGTAATTAGTGTTCCTACTCCTTCAAGTTTGTCAGTTGCTCTATGCATTTCAGCCAGTTCATGTTTTGGTTTGAATCCATTTGATTAAGATTCATGACTACTTTTAATTTTTTTTTTGGCCAAGCCACACAACATGTGGAATCCTAGTTCCCCAACTAAGGATCAAACCCATGTTCCCTGCATTAGAAGCATGGAGTCTGAACCACTGGACCACCAGGGAATTCCTCATTACCACCTTTACTATACAACCTTCTCAAAATAAGAGGACCCACTTTATCTCTTGTGAAAAATTTTGCCTTAATTTTAATTAGCATTTTATTTTTTTAAAGGGGGGATAGGCTTGGATACTACACTTAATCCAACAAACCAGGTGGCTCAGTGGGAAAAAACTCACCTACCAATGCAGGAAATGTGAGCTTGATCCCTGGGTTGGGAAGATACCCTGGAGAAGGGAAAGGCAACCGACTCCAGTATTTTTGCTGGAGAGTCCACAGACAGAAGAGCCTGGCAGGCTATCAGACCATGGAGATGCAAAAGAGTTGGACATGACTGAGCATGCACACACTTACTGGTCTTGTATAACATCTGTGCTAGGTTCTCTGTTTTATACTTTCTCTCTGTATTACAATATATTATATATAATAATAAATATAATATAATATAATAACTCTATATTATACTTTCTTTCCTCTTCCTCCTCTGGCAACTGGGAAAGTAATCTGGTGATACTTTCACAGGAAGAACCCATGGATGGTATAATTTAACCTTTGCAAAGCTTAGAAGTGTTTCTGATGCCTTCATATAATTTGACTTGACAAGCTAGACTTGATACCAAGCTGCAAATTCTCAAGTGTGGCTAGAGAAAAAAGCAAAAGAACAGCAAGAAAGAGAGCAACAAACAGGTGGGACTTAGCTAAAGTAAGAAGCTTGAACTTTATTAAGAGCTATAGAGCTCTGAAGGGGAAGCACTGTCAAACCCACACTTGAGAGGAACATCCCAGCAGCACATGAGAGCAGAGCTAAGGATCCTAAGAGATGTGAGGACAGGAGATAGGAATTTAACACATAATCCAGGAGGAACATCAAGGTCCCAAGAGTAGCAGTAAGGATAGCCAGCAAGCAGCATGGTGATGTGAGGGAAGTGGGAGTGGTACAGGAGGTCACAGCAAGAGAGGGATTCCTCCTCACTCCTCACCCAAAATACATATAGCAAAGATCTACATATAAAAATAAGGTCATAAAAATAACCCCCCAAAACATGAATTTATGACTATGCAAGTTTTAAACTTCATGAAAAAGGATACTAGAAAGCAAGACAAATGATAAGCCTGGAAAATGATTCCAAGCTTTAATATTCAGAAAACTCATATAAACCAGTAATAAAAAGACAAGCAACCTAATTGAAAAATTAGCAAAGACTAACATCTATTTCTGCTGCATTGACTATGCCAAAGCCTTTGACTGTGTGGATCACAATAAACTGTGGAAAATTCTGAAAGAGATGGGAATACCAGACCACCTGACCTGCCTCTTGAGAAACCTGTATGCAGGTCAAGAAGCAACAGTTAGAACTGGATGTGGAACAACAGACTGGTTCCAAACAGGAAAAGGAGTACGTCAAGGCTGTATATTGTCACCCTGCTTATTTAACTTATATGCAGAGTACATCATGAGAAATGCTGGGCTGGAGGAAGCACAAGCTGGAGTCAAGATTGCTGGGAGAAATATCAACAACGTCAGATATGCAGATGACACCACCCTTATGGCAGAAAGTGAAGAAGAACTAAAGAGCCTCTTGTTGAAAGTGAAAGAGGAGAGAGTGAAAAAGTTGGCTTAAGGCTCAACATTCAGAAAACTAAGTTCATAGCATCCAGTCCCATCACTTCATGGCAGATAGATGGGGAAACAGTGGAAACAGTGGCTGACTTTATTTTTCTGGGCTCCAAAATCACTGCAGATGGTGATTGCAGCCATGAAATTAAAAGATGCTTACTCCTTGGAAGGAAAGTTATGACCAATCTAGACAGCATATTAAAAAGTAGAGACAGTACTTTGCCAGCAAAGGTCCTGTTTAGTCAAAGCTATGGTTTTCCCAGTGGCCATGTATGGATGTGAGAGTTGGATGGTGAAGAAAGCTGAGCACCGAAGAATTGATGCTTTTGAACTGTGGTGTTGGAGAAAACTCTTGAGAGTCCCTCGGACTGCAAGGAGATCCAACCAGTCCATCCTGAAGGAGATCAGTCCTGGGTGTTTATTGGTAGGACTGAAGTTGAAGCTGAAACTCCAATACTTTGGCCACCTGATGTGAAGAGCTGACTCATTGGAAAAGACCCTGATGCTGAGAAAGATTGAGGGCAGGAGGAGAAGGGGAAGACAGAGGATGAGATGGTTGGATGACATCACCAACTCAATGGACATGGGTTTGGGTGGACTCCAGGAGTTGGTGATGGACAGAGAGGCCTGGCGTGCTGCGGTTCATGGGGTCACAGAGTCGGACACAACTGAGTGACTGAACTGAACTGAACTGAACTGAAGATCAGGAAGTTTCTGAACAAATTTAACGTCACTCTAAGTGCAAATTAAAACAACAGGTACCAATTTTTACTTATCTTGTTTGGACTTCAGGCTCTTCAATGTTTACCAGTGTTGGCAAAACAGTAGAGAAACACATACTGCTAACCCATTATTAGAGAACAGATCTGTAGGATCTTTTCTGGAGGGCAATTTGGTAATATAAACAATTTAGCTATTCTCAACCCAGTAATCTTATTCTAATCTTATAGACTCAGAGTATGGAAATAGATAAAAATGTATTCACCAACAGTTTTTCCCCCCATTTTTGACAGCAGTCTCAAGCTGTAGGCTTAAAGACTGGTTAAGTGAATTATATTAAAGAAATGCTGGACTTCCCTGGTGGTCCAGTGGTTAAGAATCTGCCTGCCAATTCAGGGAACATGGGTTCAACCCCTGGTCTGCGAAAATTTCACGTGCTATAGAGCAACCAAGCCCTTATCACACAATTTCTGAGTCTGCTCACTGCAATCAGAGAGTAGCCCTCTCACCAGAGCACAGATCCAGCTCTGCCCAAAGTAATTAATTAATTTTTTAAAAATGCAATGTGGCCATTAAAAGGAACTTGGACTTTTTAGACTAAAAGATGTCCAAGGAATTTCAAGGAATTTTAAGTTTTTTTTTCAAAAGTAGTAGTGAATGTAGGACATGATCCCCTTTTGTCTTATTTAGTGAGTAGTTTTAAGGCCACATATTTGCACTGAAACCTTCCAGAAGGATAGTGAAAGATCTCTAGTGGGGAATGGAAATCGGAAAGAAAAGTTTTCCCTTTACTCATTCACTTGTATTTAAGTCTAACTGGCATGTTACTTTTATAAGAGAAAAATGAGAAAAAAAAAATTCCCTTTGTAATCTAATCTACCATTGTTAACTATCTTCCAGCATGAACCTCTTGGATCAGTCGACCTGCTGCCCATCCGCTGGAATATGCTTTGCTCCTACCTGCTGATTTGCCTTTGGTTATTCATTGACTATACCCAGAGGCACTTCTCTTCTGTCCAGAACTCTGCTCAGCCCTCCACCCCTAGGTCTCCTCCACCCGCCAGGCCACAGCCATCGTGGGTCCTCTGCACCCAGGGCTCCTAATCAGGCGTGCCTGTGGCACCTGCTGCCTCCTATTGTTGGCTCTCCTAGAGGGTGGTGGCCGTGTCCTACTTCTCTCTAGAAACCACAGTAACTGTCATAGTGTCCTTTTACAGTAGTTGCCCAACAGCTGAACCATAGCCACATGAGGCACTACGATTCTATATTCAAGATTTAATTGTGTTCACTCAATTATTCTAAAGCAAGAAAACGAATACATGTTCAATGGATTTTCATCAACAGAAGGAATTTCTATTCAAACTAAATTTACTCTAGAATTCTACCAGAGTTAAACCAGATCAACTTACTTCTGGCATTTTCTTGTTACTTAAAGCTTTACTGTTTGATATTTGACTTCCCTGGAAATGAAAGGTCATTCATTTGAAGGCAAGCATATAACAAACTTCACATACAAGATTAAAATGAGTGGTGAAATTTTGCTAAGACATTCAGCTTTATTCCTTTTCATTCCCTAAATATTCCCAATTTCTTATAAGGAATAAGCAGTTGGATACTATCTTAGTCTTCTGTTTTATTTAATAGATCCTTTATTTAAAATCTTTACAAAATATCTGAAACTAATATACACTCAGTTCTCAGTTCTTTGGTTCCTTTTTTTGATGTCTTATGTTTTAATCCTATTCATGTAAGGACAAATCCCCATGCTAATAATTAACTCCTTTGTATTGTTCATAAAAGCTTGATTATTGGAGAGTTTTCCCTCCCGTTAGGAAAGGAAATAACCAAAGGCTATTCCCTTCCACTCTCAAGTCACCACTTTTTCAGGACCTCACTAGATCACTCTGATATCCATTTCTATAAGGTGTTGCCCATGGTCTACACACAGTGAGGTCTTCTAGAGAAGACTACTTACATTAAGACCACAGCCTAGTGTGGTCTGCCAGGCTTTTTCTAGTATAAAAACTATCTATTTTACACCTTTCATACACAGAGAGTCTAATACAGGTGGGAGCAGGGCCAGGATTTCTATATGAAGTGTAGGACTGGTAATCTTGCTGGAAAAGTGGGTACCAGGGGACTGGGCCACTGTCTGCACAGCAAGCCTGCTGAACTTAATTAGACTATGTATTATAAAA
Source organism: Antilocapra americana (assembly GCA_007570785.1). NCBI lineage: Eukaryota > Metazoa > Chordata > Mammalia > Artiodactyla > Antilocapridae > Antilocapra > Antilocapra americana. Next base: position 18,276,061 of record ML664174.1, on the reverse strand, counting down.
CAATAAGCATGAGCAATTATAATAAAGACACCTGTATTCAGTTGATATAACTTTATCATTTGGAAGTAAGTTATTGGGGAGGAGGTTGCTAATAGAAATTATAATAAGGTAAATTACCCCCCCACCACCACCAGTGCAATTTTTCAGCCACTCCTTGGCACTGCCACTGGATACAGATCACTGAAAGACACCAACATGCTTGCATATTTGTATTAAGAGCCTGACTGCAGTAAAGCAATAGTTATGATTTAAGAACATCCTTTCATGGTACCAAGGAGCCCTGTCTGGTTGTGAGATTGAGGAATGAGGTCAGAAACTAGGGAAGCTAAATTTCTCTCTTCTACCTACTTTCTCCTTAATCCCTAGAAGAAACGACTAAGAACATGGAAGTGAAAACAAAGGAAAAAGAACCGCCGTGGAAAGCAGGTGTCAGACTGCTGGGGCGGTGTTCACAGAGTCCAACACAGACTCGGAAAGGATGTGGACCTCTGTTTCAGGATCATCTAAGTGGAGAAGAAGCAGGAACATATCAGAGCCACAGGATAGTCGGTGGGTCACAAAGTTATGTTGATTTCAATTCTGATATGGTCACTTTCACCTCAGTCAAGTTATCCAAATTTAGCTTGGTTTATCCTTAGAAGGAGGGGGACAATGACTGCATTTCACTGCCTACTCCTTCATTTTAACTCTCCTCCAATACACACACCTCCCAGTATTTCCTCATCACACAGGAGTCACTAATGCTATACAAGGAAACTACACAAAAGGATATTTAGGTCTGGCCCCCAATATTTCACTGTTCCTATCAGAGATATATAAACACTAACCCTCCGGTTGACTTCTAGCTAAACTCAGGTGACTGTGCTGCTCTATCACCACTTCTTTCCTAAAACTTAAGAATGGTAGTAAAGGCCTGAACCCACGGGATAAAGAGAGAAAAAAGGACTGCAGCACAAAGAGAAACAGAGGAGAGTAAGTGTTGTTTCAGAATAGAGCTGAGGGGGTAAAAAGATAAAAAAGTCAAGGAAGGCATAGTCTTGGAGCTGAAGAGTTAAAGGAACCAGAAGTGAACCCACTGGCCCTGCAGGACCCAGAGAGAGGCATGGAGGTACCCAGGCACAGTGGAAAGCAGGGCTGAGGCCAATGATGGTTCGTTTAAAAGTCAGAAGTACAGTGCAGTTACACCTCTGCCCAGGTTTCCTCTCTCACCCCTCTTAGCTAAACCACCCTGAAAGAATGGGGGCTGGGTGTCCCTATGGCTGATCCTTATTGATGTATGACAGAAAACCACAAAATTCTGTAAAGCAATTATCCTTCAATTAAAAAATTAAAAAAAAAAAAAAAGAACAGGGGGCTGAGCTGAACTTACCCTCAGGGCCTCTCCAGTCAGGAAGGCTCTGCGAGAGAAGTGTGAGGTAAGGCTTCAAGGCTGTGCAGGTGGGAGGTGGAGAAGGCAGGCAGGCCAACAGGAGAGTGAAAAGAAAAGGGCATTTGTGTTTCAGATCCTCTAAGTCTGTCCTAGTCAGACCATAAATATGTCTATATATTATCTCTGCAATATAAAGTAAGTTGGAATGTGCCTTCCAAGTGAGATCCACACCGGATCAAGAGACAAAGCTTGATAAGATTCTCACCATGTAGGAACAGTTCCTATAAACCTGTCCTTATTCACTACAGTCATACTTACCGAGCAAGTTTGCTGAGGCCAAGAACTTGCTTGTTAGGAAGATAACCGATATGGACCTTCAGAGAAGAGACAGAAATCATGAACTAAGTGAAACACAGTACTTCTTTGTGATAAAAGGAAGCAATACAGTATATTTACTATGTAGTTCAGCACAGTGAAAACATATTTCTAAAACATCTAGATACTTTAAGATAGAAAATGAAGCACTTGCATAAATAATTAAAAATTACATAAATGAAATAAAAGGGAAATAAGAATGATTATTAATAAAATGACAAGCTTGAAGTATAGTCATGGTATTTCCTGGTGAAGTTAAACTCTGGATACAATTCTTAAAATCCTTCCTCCGTTGAGAGGAAACTTTCTCAGGAAAGTGCAAATTATTCCACACAACCATAAAATGTAGTTAAGAAAGCCTCCTTTAAATGGCTGAAACTGTAACTATAAATATTGCCCTTCCACCCATGATGATGGCCTTGAATCCCACCCTGTGGCAGATTTCTGTTGCACAGAAATAGGGTGCCCATGCCCTTTGTCGTGCTGGGAAGCCCCATTTCTAAGCTGCTGGAGAACACCATCCTCCTGACAGGGCAAAAAGGACACAGTTACCAGCTGGGACTCAGAATGAACCTGGATCCTAAGTCCTAAATTCTTATAAGACCTACTATAAAGCAAAGCCATTTCTATAATCTTAAAGAGCACTGGTTAATATCTAGTATGAAAATGTTACCTGTCTTTCAGTTAAGTGTTAAGTATGAGAGAACATTAAGTTCTCCAAAAAGATTAATAAATGATCATTTACAGGCAATCAATTTACCTATTATAAAATAACTGATTCATTTGAATGACAATTTGCCAGCCTTAGTTGCATTTGTTCACTTAATATTTACTGTACACTTGGAAAATCTGTAATTAGTCATTAGTCATAGTATAGGTGCTATGCTTTGGGAGTCTGAGAGTACCAATTCTCTGCCTTCCTGGTCAGCAGAAAGAAAAAATTATGTAGCGCCTAGACACTGGGTATTCCAAAGAAAAATTCAGGTGGAAGCTTCCTCATAGAACCAAGATACAGAAGTATAATCGCAATTTACATACTTATATGCAGAGCTATAATTTTTTTGTACAATTTTAGTCTTCCTTAAGATCCCATCATCTAAATGACCACTTCAGACAATCATCACTGAATAATATGTTCAAAAACAGAGTAAGAACACAGACACAGAGGTAATCATAGCAGAAGGTAAAAAGATATAGTGGAGAGAGACTGAGTACAGGATCAAGCTCCTGGGTTTGGCCCCAGCCAAGTCATTAACTCCCTGTGTCTTCTTGGACAAGTCATAGCTTCGTAGGCATAATTTTCTCACTTAAAAGGTATCAATGAGCTCACACATTCCCTCATTTCTTAAAAATCCTGAACGCTGCTGTCACAGCCCAGCATCATTAACTGTGGAACTACCAGATCATATACGCCTCCTGATACGATGGAATACAGAGTTCTCAGCATCCCAATGAACTACTCTATTCAAATATGTTTTTAACCTTAAACTTAAGAAGTTTTAGATTGACTCTAGTATACAGAAAAATTCAAAGACTGAATGGAGAGCAAATTCAGAAACGGAGAGGCTCTACAGAACAACTGGCCTAGTTAGTTGAGTAGGAGAATGTCATTAGGGTGGATAGGTGGGTGGCTGTCAGGGGAGACTATTTTAAAATAAGAGACTTAAAATGTGTAACAACCAAATGTATCAGCCTTATTTGGATTCTGGTTTAAACAAACTAACCACAAGACAGTTGAAACACCTGAGAAAATATAATATGGATTAGTTATTAGATGCTATTTAGGAATTACTGTTACTTTTGTCTGGGCTTCCCAGGTGACACAGTGGTAAAAACCCGCCTGCCACTGCAGGAGATGCAAGAGATGCTGGTTTAATCTCTGGGTTGGGAAGATCCCCTGGAGAAGGAAATGGCAACCTCCTTTCGTATTCTTGCCTGGAGAACCCATGGACAGAGGAGCCTGGCAGGCTGCAGTCCATGGGGTCGCAGAGCTGGACACGACTGAGCGACTAGAACATGCACACTTTTGTCCACAGTAGTGCTACTGTGGCTTCCTAAGAACATTTTAGAGATGTGTATTAATAATTAATAACGAAGAGTCCTATTGTCTAAGATACTTTAATACATTAAAGGACTTACTGCCAACTCTTAAGGTTGATAATCCAATCAGAGTTATATTTCTCAAAAAAAAAATCCTTATCTTCTACAGAAATATGCTGGAAGAAATTACAGAATAAAAAATGTCATCTAGGATTTGCTTCAAAACAGTCCAGTGGGGATGTATATATTAATAGAACAAGACTGGCCCTTTACTGACAACTGTTGAAACTGGTTGATGGGAACATGGAATATTACATACTAATCTACCTATTCTTAGATATGCTTGAAATTTTCTATAATAAAAGGTTTAAAAAGAGATGCCACAACATACGCATCAGAATACTAAACTTAACAACACTAAAAGTGCCAAATGTTGATGAGGATGTGAAGTGAGCAGGAATGAAATGAGAGTAAATGAAATGTAAACTGTACCAAATTGTTACGACCAATTTGGAAAACTAAAAGTCAGTATTTAATAAGTTGAACACAGGTAAACCCTGTATCCACAGTTCCACTCCTAGGTATCCTGCTAAAGAAATGCATGTGAGAAGTGGGTCAAGATGGCAGAGAAGGAGGATATGGAGCTCAGCTTCCCCCACTCCCCAAAGTCACATCAAAAATCCGTCTACACATGGAACAATTCACACAGAAAACCAACTAGGAACTGACAGAAGGTTTCTTATATAACCAAAGCTCTAAGATCTCCATGTAACCAGGTAGAGATCTGATTATGAAAAAAAAAAAAAAAAGGCATCAGGGTCAGTGCCCCTAGGAAAGAAGGTCCACAGGCGCAGACCCTCCCCCTGCGGAGCCCCCTAGCCCACTGGGAGGTCTGCTCGAATAGACAGAGGGGCTGGAGTGGCCTGGACTCTGCTCGCAAGGAATGTATACATGCTAGCTTGCTAGCAGTCAGTGAAGAGAGACTGGCACTGGCTCCACCTGGCTTCCACACTTCCCAGTCCAAAATGCTTGCTGAAGAAGGTAGGGGTGCATGGGAGGAGTGCTGCAAGTATAGATGATTCAAAGAAATGGAAATACATACCATCTTCTTGGATTAGAAAGATTTTTATTGTGAAAATGGCCATATGACTCCAAATACCTTTCTACAGATTTAATGCAATCCCCAGTTCAGTTCAGTTCAGTCGCTCAGTCGTGTCCAACTCTTTGTGACCCCATGGACTGCAGTAAGCCAGGCCTCCCTGTCCATCATCAACTCTTGGAGTTTACTCAAACTCATGTCCATTGAGTTAGTGATGCCATGCAACCATCTCATCCTCTGTCATCCCCTTCTCCTCCCACCTTCAATCTTTCCTAGCATCAGGGTCTTTTCAAATGAGTCAGTTCTTCGTATCAGGTGGCCAAAGTATTGCAGTTTCAGCTTCAGCATCAGTCCTTCCAATGAATATTCAGGACTGACTTCCTTTAGGATGGACTTGTTGGCTCTCCTTGCAGTCCAAGGGACTCTCAAGAGTCTTCTCCAACATCACAGTTCAAAAGCATCAATTCTTCAGCACTCAGCTTTCTTTATAGCCCAACTCTGACATCCATACATGACTACTGGAAAAACCATAGCTTTGACTAAACAGGACCTTTGTTGGCAAAGTAATGTCTCCGCTTTTTAATATGCTGTCTAGACTGGTCACAGCTTTTCTTCCAAGGAGCAAGCGTCTTTTAATTTCATGGCTGCAATCACCATCTGCAGTGATTTTGGAGCCCCAAAAAAACAAAATCTGCCACTGTTTCCCCATCCATTTGCCATGAAGTGATGGGACCAGATGCCATGATCTTAGTTTTCTGAATGTTGTTGAGCTTTATGCCAACTTATTCACTCTCCTCTTTCACTTTGATCAAGAAGCTCTTTAGTTCTTTGCTTTCTGCCATAAAGGTGGTGTTGTCTGCATATCTGAGACTATTGATATTTCTCCTGGCAATCTTGATTCCAGCTTGTGCTTCTTCCCAACCCAGCGTTTCTCATGATGTACTGTGCATATAAGTTAAATAAGTAGGGTGACAATATACAGCCTTGACGTACTCCTTTCCCTATTTGGAACCAGTCGGTTGTTCCAAGTCCACTTCTAACTATTGCTTCCTGACCTGCATACAGATTTCTCAAGAGGCAGGTCAAGTGATCTGGTATTCCCATCTCTTTCAGAATTTTCCAGAGTTTGCTCTAGTCCACACAGTCAAAGGCTTTGGCATAGTCAATAAAGCAGAAGTAGATGTTTTTCTGGAACTCTCTTGCTTTTTTGATGATCCAACGGATGTTGGCTCTGGTTCCTCTGCCTTTTGATCTCTGGTTCCTCTGCCTTTTCTAAATCCAGCTTGAACATCTGGAAGTTCACGGTTCATGTACTGTTGAAGCCTGGCTTGGAGAAATTTGAGCATTATTTTACTAGTGTGTGAGATGAGTGCAATTGTGCGGTAGTCTGAGCATTCTTTGGCATTGCCTTTCTTTGGGATTGGAATGAAAACTGACCTTTTCCAGTCCTGCGGCCACTGCTGAGTCTCCCAAATTTGTAAACTATTTGTAAAAATCAAAACATCTAATCACAAAACTGAAACAAGTAACACTAAAATTTATATGGAACCAGAAAAGACTCTGAATCGTCAAAACAATCCTGAGGGAAAAGAGAAAAGCTGGAGGCATAATTCTCTCAGACTTCAGGCAGTACTACAAAGCTCCAATACACAGAGGTCAGTGGAATAGGACAGAAAGCCCCAAAATAAACCCATGTATTTATTTACGGTCCATCTATGACAGAGGAGACAAGAATATATAATGCAGAAAAGACAGTCTCTTCAACAAATGGTGTTGGGAAAGTAGGACAGCTACATGTACATTAATGAAATCAGAACATTCCCTCAAACTATAAATAAAAATAAACTCAAAATGGTTTAAAGACATAAATATAAGACACGACACACCATAAAACTACTAGAAGAAAACATAGACGAAACATTTTCTGACATAAGTCATAGCAATATTTTTTTTAGATCAGTCTCTCAAGACAAAAGAAATAAAATAAAAATAAACAAATGAGACCTGATCAAACTTACAAGCTTTTACACAGCAAAGAAAATCATTGACAAAACAAGAAGACAACCTATGTAATTTTCTCTTGCAAAGAGAAAATATTTGCAAATGACGTGATCAACAAGGAGTTAATATGCAAAATATACAAACAGGCCATACAACTCAATATTGAAAAAAACAATCCAATCAAAAAATGGAAGACCTAAACAGAAGACCTAAACAGACATTTCTCCAAAGAAGACATACAGATGGCCAACAGGCACATGAAAAAAAAATGCTAATTATTAGAGAAATGCACATCAAAACCACAACAAAGTATCATTTCACGTAAATCAGAATGACCATCATCAAGAAGTCTACAAATAATAAATGCTGGACAGGGCATAGGGAAAAGGGAACCCTCTGACACTGTTGGTGAAAATGCAAATTGGTGCAGCCACTATGGAAAAACAGAATGGAGGTTTCTCTAAAAAAAACTAGAGTTACCATATGATCCAGCAGCCCCACTCCCAGGCATATATCCGGAAAAGATACAAACTCTAATTCAAAAAGAATGTTCACAGTAGCACTATTCATATGAACATCACAATGTTCACAGCAGCACTATTTATTCATACAATCTCCAAGATATCGAAACAACTCAAGTGCCCATCAAGATACAACTGGTTTATGACGATGTGCTATATGTATGTGTGTGTGTGTGTGTGTGTGCCTGTTAGTCACTCAGTTGTGTTTGACTCTGCGACTCCATGGACTGTAGCCTGCCGGCTCCTCTGCCCGTGGGATTCTGCAGGCAAGAATATTGGAGTGGACTGCCATTTTCTTCTGCAGGGGATCTTCCCAACCCAGTGATCGAACCTGGGTCTTCCATGCTGCAGGCTGATTCTTTACTGTCTGAGCCACTACGGAAGCCTAGTTATATGTAAAAGTGGACTATTACTCAGCCATAAAACAGAATGAAGTATTGCCATTTGCAGCAACATGGACTGAGCTAGAGAACACTAGGTGATATAAGTCAGAAAGGGAAAGGCAAATATCATGATATCACTTATATGCGGAATCTTAAAAATGACATACAGAACAGAAACAGACTAATAGACACAGAAAACAAACATGATTACTAAAGGGAAAGACAAGAGAAGAGGGATAAATTAGGATACAAACTACTATACATAAAACAGATAGGGAACGAGTATTTACTGTATAGCACAGGGAAATACATTCAGTATCTTATAGTAACCTATAATGGAGAAGCCTGAAAAAAATATATATATAGCTGAACAACTTTACTGTACACTTCAAACTAATATAATATTGTATATCAACTATACCTAAAAAATAAACTAGGGAGTTCCCTGCTTGCCTAGTGGTTAGGATTCTGGGTTTTCACTGCCATGGCCTGGGTTCAATCCCTTGTTGGAGAACTGAGATCCTGCAAGCCACATGGTGTGGCCAATAAATAAATAAAATGTTTTTTAAAATTAAAAAATAAATAAAATTTTTAAAAAGAAATATGATGCATCTGTACATCAAAAGAATGCTGGTAGCAGTATTGTTTGTAATAGCCAAAAAAGAAAAAACAAAACCATCACCACCACCAACAACAACCAAAACACTCAAACATAGAGAGAGAGGAAAAAATACAAATATCCACCAAAGACAGAACAATAAATTGTGGTATGTTTGTACAAAGGAATTCTATATAGCAATGAAAATAAACAAACTACAATCACAGGCAATAACATCAGTGACTCTTGCAATGTAGAACAAAAGAAGCCAAATACAAAAGAGTACATGCTGCAGACTCCATCTATTTATATACAGTAGTTGAAAAACAAGCAAAACAAATCAATTTATAATGTTAGAAATCCATATACTGTGCTGATAAGATGGGTTGGGGATTAGCAAGGGGCACAAGGTGAACTTTCAAGATATTGATAGTGTTCTAATTCTTGATCTGTGAGGTAGTAGAGAATACCCTAATGAGTTGCACATTTTTCTATATTTCACTTTTACAAAAATGAAAAAACTACTTTAACAAAAAATGTGAGGCAAAGGTTAACACATTAAATTTAGGTGATGGGTATATTCATACCACTATTTCCTATAAGTCTTCCATTAGAAAATTATTAATAAAAAGTAAAAAAATAAAATAAAATTCTGAAATGCGAGAATGGAAGAGAACAGGACAACTCTTGGTAACCCACATGTTCTCAGAGGGATGTTTAACTACAACATTAACATTATCTAGCTCACAGATTCATTTTTCCTAAAATATTTTAAAAGGGCTGGAAACAAATCCACTAATACTATAACCTCTGCCACAAGAAATTCTGCAATCATTACTGCTCATGTCAAATTATATGGAAGTATAGCTTGAATCAAATATTATTTAGTTAAAATAAAGGGCAAAGGTTTTTCAGAGACTGCAGCAGGTACCTAAAAAAAAAGATGGTCTTTAATCTCGTTATTTTAACCTATTAACATGGCATTTACTGTGAAATGCTTGCCCTGAGGGCCTTCTGCTGCTTGTTTCTATTTAGTTCATTTCCAGCCATTAAATTAGTTGGGCTGATACAGAATAGATGTTCATGTGTATCTGGGATATTAGGAATTAGGTGACAGTTTAAAATATAATTATCCTAACTTTAAAACTGTCCTTGTGCTTTTAAACATTGTTATGAAACAACACAGAAAAACTTACCTTTCCAACAAAAGGAACTAGATGATGTTCACACATGGAAAACATGTCTATGTCCTTCACAATCACCATCTCATCATGGTCTTCATCAAATATAGCATCATTTAGGACATCTGAAATCAGAGGCTTGCTTTAGTAATGTTTCTAATTTTACAATAAAATAAAGAATAGAAAAGTTGGCACTCCATAGGTATGTATAAATTGACAATCAAGAATGTTAATCCTAATTGAAACAGGAACAGCATGCAAATTAAAATTAACTATTTTTCTCCCACCAAATTAGCAAAGTCTTTTTCTTTAAATCATAGAAAATCCTTAGAATATGGTATTACATTAAAAATGCAGGATTACCAGTGTATCTGCAGCATAGGAGAGGGAGAGAAAAAGAGGGAGGAAAGGAGATAAACTATGCAAAACAAAAGAACGGGTGTTTCTGGCAAGAGAAATGGGCTACTTTCACTTTCTACCTTACATCTTCTTGTACCTAACACTTTGTCTATAACAAATGTGTAGAAAATTCTATATGAGAAAAAGTTAAAATAATGAGATAAAAAGTTAAAATAATGAGATTAAACACCATCTTTTTTTCCAGGTAGCTGCTTCAGGCTCTGAAAACCTTTGCCCTTTATTTTGACTAAATAAAATTTGATCCAACATATACTTCTGTATAATATGACATTAGCTTTCTGACTTCTCAAGCTATATCCAGATACCCATTAACTTGATGTCTGTACTAACCCAAATAATTTTCTACTCTTATAATATTTTCTAGCTGCTGTATGCAAGCATCAGACTCATTCTAACTAGTTGCCTTCCTCCCTTCCTAAGGAAATTAACACTATAGTTGTTATGTGTGTGCCTATTCAGGTTGGCTCTGGGTGATGAACAGTGTCTGGTTTAACCTATAGACACGGTCACATATGGCCAGGCTTAACAGACATATAGAAACAAAAACTTTATTGTTAAAAACTACACTCATATCTGAACAGAGTGGCAGACTGGATATATTCAAGTCATCTAGCTGCATGATTTCAGAGATCTGGGGATACCCAATCCACACAGCATGAGACAGAAGGAAGGAGATGAACAGAGCTTGTAGCCACCAACTGCTATTTCCCCTCAGAAAGGCAAACTGCTGAGTGAGTCACAGAAGATTTGCAAATGTCCTCCCACACAGCCCGACCTTCCGTGGCTCCGTGGCTCCGTCGTTACTAGAAGAGAGTCGTCATTGATACTGAGTCATCACTAAACACAGTTGTCATCGCCTGTGCTAGGCTATTCAGAGACACACCTGACTGTGTCGCAGAGCAGTCATTAGTGCGGTAAACAAAAGTGAACACGTGAGGTTTAGACACACAGATAAACACACCACCCCTGTTGAGAGAGGTTGATAAAATCCAGAGAGGAGAAGGCTCAGGGCCATTCTTTTAAGTAAATACTCCTTCTCCTAAAGCAGTGTTCTGTTCTGAATATGAGGCCCTAACCTTCAGCTGTGTTTCTGAAGGAAGTTCAAAAATAGATTCTCAGTGCTCCCCAAAGGATCCTGGAATTCTCCATGATTTCAATGTAACGGTACTGCCACTCATAGCTGACTAAAATCTTAAGTCACACAAGGAATCTTCCTGAAAGTAAAAACAAAAATTTTTTCTTAAAGAACAAAAGAGAACTGTCAAATATAGGAAGTGTTCATTTGTCTTCTCTGGCAAAGAATGAGAGCATACCCTCCTAAGTTCTGACAGCAACCAGGTGGCAGGTGTTAAATGCTGGCCCTTGAGTTACACTTATTAGCATCTGGCTCCGTCACTAACTGCTAAATCTTGAGCAAGGCACTCTATGCCTCAAGCTTCTCAGCTGTAAAATGGTCGTGAAGAAAGCTTCTACTTCATAGGGGTATCCTGAGAATTAAATAAGATAATCCACTTGTGTTCAGAAATATGCTGGTGGGGTCAGTGGTAGATAATATTATGACTATTACTATTATTATAATTATGGTTAAGAGAGTTGCCAAACTATGTCCCCACGCACACTGATGTATGTGTGTGTGTGCGCGCCAAGTTGCTTCAGTCGTGTCTGACTCTTTTCGACCATGTGGACTATAACCTGCCAGGTTCCTCTGTCCATGGGATTCTCCAGGCAAGAATACTGGAGTGGGTTGCCATGCCCTTCTCCAGGGGATCTTTCTGATCCAGGGATTGAATCTGCATCTCTTATGTCTCCTGCATTAGCAGGTGGGTTCTTTGTCACTAGCACCACCTGGAAAGCCCACATTGATGTACATCACAATTTAAAAAGCAACAATTTGCTTCTAAGAAACAGACTACAGAAAAGGAAAAGCAGTAACTTTACTATGGAGAAACATGGCAGACACTCCTTTAATCAAGTAATTATGGTTAACTTTACCAGAAATAGGGGGCTTCCCCAGTGACTCAGATGGTAAAGAATCTGCCTGCAATGCAGGAGAATGGGATTCAATCAGTCCCTGGGTTGGGAAGATCCCCTGGAGAAGAAAGGGAATGGTTACCCACTCCAGTATTCTTGCCTGGAGAACCCCATGAACAGAGAAGACTGGTGGGCTACAGTCCATGGGATCTCAAAGACTCAGACATAGTTTAGCAACTAACACAATAAACTACATGTAGTAAGACATACTGATATTATGTAGCACCTAACATAAGACCATGAGCAGGGCACATCACCTCTGTAGTATTCTTCCCAAAAATCTGAAACTGCAGTCTAATCACCAGACAAATTGAAGGACATTCTACAAAATACCTAATGTGCGTCCTATGCTCAGTCGTGTCAGTCTCTTTGTGACCCCATGGACTATATCCTGCCAGGCTCCTCTTTCCATGGAATTTTCCAAGCAAGAATACTGGAGTAGGTTGCCAACAAAATACCCAGACAAGTTCTCTTTTAAAGAAAGACACAGAGGGAACTCCCTGGCAGTCCTCTGAGTAGGACGCTGCACCCCCAACTGCTGCGGGCCTGGTCAGGGAACTCTGATTGTACAAACCATGCAGCGCAGCCAAATAGGTAAATGAAAAATAAAAAAGATATGGAAAGATCAAGGAACTGTCCACATTAAAAGAGACTAAAGACACATAACAACTAAAAGCAACAGAAAAACTAAAATTGAAATAAAGCCTGTGGTTTAGTTCACAGTGTCGTGATGGTTTTTAGATGAAGCTGGGGGAGGAGTATATGGAATTTCTCTGCACTGTCTTTTCATTATTCTATAACTCCAAAAGCATTTCAAAATAAAAAGTTTAAAAGAAACAACAAAACAATGTCTATCAACTGTAACATATAAACAGTGGAGCATTATTCAGTAATAAAATGGGATAAAATAATGATTTGTGTACTGTGGCTGAACATCCTAAGAATTATACTAAGTGAAAGAAGTTCACACACACATACATACACACACAAAACCTATGTGAGATTCTAGAAAAATTATGTGAGAATCTAGAATGTAGCAGGTAAATAGTGATAGAAAAGAGGCAGATAGTTTATCAGAGACCATAGAGGTGGGAGAGAGGATTGGCTGCAAAAGGATATGAAGACATTTTTTGTTTGACTAATGGAAACTATCTAAACCTTGGTTGCATTGGTGGCTATGCAACTGTATGAGTTTGTCAAAATTCAAACTGTACACATAAAGTTGATGAATTTTATTGAATACATGTTGCAAATTACTAGAGCTTTCTTTAAAAAAAAATGTGGTATATTATGCAACTTTTTGTGTAAAAGTAGAAAGGAGGAGTTATGAACATAAACACATAAACACTTATCGTCATAGAGAAACACTAGAAACATACGCCAAAAAGCAAACAAAATGATTACCCATACAAGACCAAGAGAACCAGGGGAAAAGGATACCATGGAAGTGAGATATCTTTGAATAAAATTTGTTCTATAATTTTGACCTTGAAATCATTCAACTGTTTTACATACTGAAAACTAAACCAAAAAGAAGAAAACCAGCGAGCTCATATGTTGTCATGCTTTGTGTGCTAATGGAATACTGGTATATATCCCTATATCCCATTTCATTAAAATGGACCCAGGCTGTAAATTTGACACAGCCGAGTGATTCTTCTTCAGTAATGAAGTATCCCTGCTATATTTATTTATGTTTTGCTGCAACATATCTGAAAGCTACCATCTGTAGCTAATAAGAACAAAACACTATCACAGATTGTTTTAATTTCCTGCCTGTTATCAGCAGCAAGGAGGTAACCCTGGAAACAAGGATTTATAGCATTCTACTTCCGACTGCTGGTCATAACCAACAAAAGAAACCGAGCTGCCTCCAAAAGTTAAAGGCTCATCTATAACATATAAATGAGTATATAACATATAACCTCTTATATACGTAAGGACTTATAACCTTTTATAACATATAAAAGGTATAAAAATATACCTTTCTCGTGTCATTAACGACTAAGCAATGACAACGAAAAACCCTGCTGGGCAGCCATCCCTCAAGTGCTTAGTCCTTTCCTGAAAGTACAGTAAGACAGGCCCACGATATGACCCAAAGCACGTATGTTCGCACTCTCTGAACCAGGAGTTCTGACTCCTCCAGTGAGCTTGCTAAAACTCAAAATCACTGAACCCTGCCCCCGGAGCTTCTGATTTAGAAGGTCTGGGTGAGCCTGAGAATTTACATTTTTAACAAGTTCCCAGAAGATGCTAATGCATCTGGAACCACACTCTGAAAGCAGCTGTTTTGAAGTATTCCGTGTTCTGTGCTGCTACAGAATCTTTATACTTTCAAGTTACACAACATATATTGCAAGGAACACAGACCTGTTTTTGCAGGGGTAGAAGGAAACTCCTAGGGGAAATTCCACACAAAAGGAAAATTATATCTAATGAAATTTCTTTTGCATGAATAGTAGTAGTAGTTAGCGCTATCCTGGATGTTTTGTGATCAGCACCAAAAATTAGAGATCTCTGAGGAAGTAAGAATTGCACAGCCAATGCACTGTCTGGAGCACAGCATTTAAAAATGATGGAAGAAGACCTGGAACCTGAACATGTGCCTGACTTAAGCAACAGGAGAGAGAGAATGGGGTCTGCCTACTGCTTTCAAAATTAAGACAGAAAAAGACACAGAGAGTGAGACCTAATAAGGCATCAGACCTCTGTGCTCTCGGCTGGAATTAAATCAACTCAAGGGGCCAACAAAGATAAGCCCAACTGATTTAGTATAGAAACAGCTGAATCACTGGCCTGAACCCTCTAACATGAGAGCTGCCTCAACTGGCCTACAGGACTTACTGCATTGTACTTCCTGTACCACTGTCATGCGTGCTCATTTCTCCCAAACTTGGAAGTAAGTACTGCAGCTTAAGGCTTTGGAGTTTCCACACAGTACCCTACATGCCATGAGCAGAGGCAGAACTAAACAGAGATCTTCCATTTTATCTAATTAACATGTCAGTCTTTACCCTGTGATTTACTTCCTTAAAATAGAAGAGACTTTAAAGAAACTCATGTGGCCAAGGGAACATAAGAATTCTTACTGCGGTATTATTGGTAATAACATATATTCGGTATTTAGGTGTGCATCAGAAGAACAATTATACATCTTACTTAGAAAAGTACTGAAACAGACTTCCTGGTCATCCAGTGGCCGGGACTCCATGCTCCCAATGCAGGGGGCCTAGGTCAATCTCTGGTCAGGGAACTAGCTCTCATATGCTACAACTGAGAGTCCATATGCCACAACTAAGACCCAGTGCAGCCAAATAAAAATAAATTTTAAAAATATCCAGCAATCCCACTGCTGGATATACACACCGAGGAAACCAGAATTGAAAGAGACACGTGTACCCCAATGTTCATCGCCGTGTTGTTTACAATAGCCAGCACATAGAAGCAACCTAGATGCCCATCAACTGATGAATGGATAAGAAAGCTGTGGTACATATACACAATGGAATATTACTCAGCATTAAAAAAAAATTCATTTGAATCAGTTCTACTCAGGTGGACGGAACTGGAGCCTATTATCCAGAGTGAAGTAAGCCAGAAGGAAAAACAACAATACAGCATACTAACACATATATATGGAATTTAGAAAGATGGTAACGAGAACCCTGCATGGGAGACAGCAAAAGGAACGCAGATGTATAGAACAGACTCGTGGACTCTGTGGAAGAGGGCAAGGGTGGGATGATATGGGAGAATGGCATTAAAACATGTTAATCATCATATGTGAAATCAATCGCCAGCCCAGGGTTGATGCTCGGGGCTGGTGCACCGAGATGACCCAGGGGGAGGGAATCGGGAGGGAGGAGGGAGGGGGGTTCTGGAGGGGGAGCATATTGTAAACCCATGGCGGTTTCATGTCATTGTATGGCAAAACCAACACAATAAAGTAAAGAAAATTAAAAATATATATATTTCATTAAAACCATCAACTAAAATATCTCCTCTTCATGAACAACAGTAACCTTCTACCAAGATGTGTGCCTGATTGCATGCACCCCTTTGTCAAAATCACATATGTACTGACCACCCCGCTTACCTCTTCTGAACAGTTTTCAAAGTTGTCTGAGACATTGTCTCTTGGGTTATAATCCTCAGGTTGACTGGAATAAAATTTTCCATTTCTTACTTAGATTGACTATTGATTAATTATTCCACTAACCAGAATATGACCATTTAAAAGAAAAATAAAAACAATACTACCGGCTGTTTGTGGACATACACATAAAATGAAAATATAAATATAGGTATGAGAGTAAGAGAACAAATTCACGACAGTGGTTAACTTTGTGAAGGGAGGGCAACAGGATCAGAAAGAGATAACAATGAGCTTTACATGCATTTTTAAAAGCAATTATAGCAAAATATTAAGGTTTGCTAAAATCAGATGAATGCTGGTTAAACAAGTTCTTCATACTTTTCCTTATATATTTTAGATAGTTCATTAATAATGAAAAAAAATTCTTTAAACTGAGCTCATACACATGCTGGTGAGGTTTTTTTCCCCCTGAAAAAAGGCAAGCAACTAGAGTAGGATTTCACAAGAAAGACTGTTTGTAATGCTACAAACTGCTTCAGAAACACTAAATCACACTCTGCAACTAAAAAAAGGCTTCTGCCCTGAGTGTGGCATTGAAACGTTTGCTTTCTACCTCTTGTCTGAAAAGTTTATCCTAAGAGCAACATTAAAACAAATTAAAAGAGGAAAGAAAATCACTATTGCCACTTTCATTTCCATCATGTTATTACACATCTTGTTAGTACTTACAACACACACAGCTCTTAGCGCTTAACAAGACAGAGCTAACATTTGTGAAAACTGGCCAAAATAAGCATGAAGCCGAACATTCCACAGACTGACATAATGACAAAAACTAAGATGACTTTAGACAACCATTCACACCATCTGCTGGAGTAAGCAGAGCTGCTGCATGCTTTAATATGCTCCATGAACTTATTTCACAAACTGCAAGTTTGTCAGCAGGAAAGATCCAGTGCACTGCAGAGAAAGTAAAAGTCTGGTTATTTTGGCAGTTTTCCTTCCTGCCATCCTTCAGTTCAGTCCAGTCGCTCAGTCATGTCCGACTCTTTGCAACCCCATGGACTGCAGCAAGCCAGGCTTCCCTGTCCATCACCAACTCCTGGAGATTGCTCAAACTCATGTCCATCAAGTCAGTGATGCCATCCAACCATCTCATCCTCTGCATCCCCTTTTCCTCCTGCCTTCAATCTCTCCCAGCATTAGGGTATTTTCCAGTGAGTCAGTTCTTCACATCCAGTGGCCAAAGTATTGGAGTTTCAGTTTCAGCATCAGTCCTTCTAATGAATATTCAGGATTGATTTCCTTTAGGATGGACTGGTTGGATCTCCTTGCACTCCAAGGGACTCTTAAGAGTCTTCTCCAACATCACAGTTCAAAAGCATCAATTCTTTGGCACTCAGCTTTCTTTATGGTCCAACTCTCACATCCATATATGTGACTACTAGGAAAAAACCACAGCTTTAACTATATGGACATTTGTTGGTGAAGTAATGTCTCTGCTTTTTAAAATGCTGTCTAGGTTTGTCATCCTTGGCAGAGGTAAATTCTCATATTGCTTTTAAGCAATTAAAATATAGTTAAGACAACATGAATAGACCTTGAGGGCATCATGCTAAGTGAAATAAATCAGACAGAGAAAGACACACAGCATATGATCTCACTTATAAGTGGAATCTAAAAAGGCTGAACTTGGAGAAACAGAGAGTCTAATGGTGGTTACAAGGGGGTGAGAGGGTGAAGGAGACTGGGAGAGGTTAGTCCTAGAATACAAACTTCCAGTTAAAGATGAATAAATTCTAAAGATTTAATGCACAGCTTTTTTTATTATAATCAACACACAGGATCGGACAAGGTCAGTTTTCATTCCAGTCCCAAAGAAGGGCAATGCCAAAGAAAGTTCAAACTACCATACAGTTATACTCATTTCAAATGCTAGTAAGATTATGCTCAAATTCCTTCAAGCTAGGCTTCAACATTACATGAACTGAGAACTTCCATATATTTAAGCTGGGTTTAGAAAACCCAGAGGAACCAGAGATCAAATTGCCAACATTTGTTGGATCATAGATAAAGCAAAAGAATTTCAGGAAAACATCTATACAAAAGATTTTGACCATGTGGATCACAATAAACTGTGGAAAATTCTTAAAGAGATGGGAATACGAGACCACCTCACCTGTCTCCTAAGAAACCTGTATGCAGATCAAGAAGTAACGGTTAGAACCTTGCATGAAACAAATGTCAGGTTCAAAATTGGGAAAGGAATAAGACAAAGCTGTATATTGTCACCCTGTTTAACTTTTATGCAGAGTACATCATGCAAAATGCCAGGCTAGATGAATCACAAGCTAGAGTCAAGATAGCCAGGGAAAATACCAACAACCTCAGATACGCAGCTGATACCACCCTTAGGACAGAAAGTGAAGAGGAACTAGAGAGCTTCTTGATGAGGAAGAAAGAGGAAAGTGAAAAAGCTGTCTTAAAACTCAGCATTCAAAAATGAACATCATGGCATCTGGTCCACCACTTTCATGGCAAATAGATGGGAAAAAAGTGGAAACAATGACAGATTATCTTTTCTTGGGCTCCAAAATCACTTCGGATGATGAGTGCATCCATGAAATTAAAAGATGCTTGCTCCTTGGAAGGAAAGCTATGACAATCCTAGACATCATAGTAAAAAGAAGAGTCATCACTTTGGCAACAAAGCTCTGTATAGTCAAAGTTAATGGTTTTTCCAGTAGTCATGTATGGATGTGAGAGTTGGACCATAAAGGAGGCTGAGCGCCAAAGAATTGATGCTTTTGAACTGTGGTGTTGGAGAAGACTCTTAAGAGTCCCTTGGACTGAAGGCAAAAGGAGAAGAGGCAGCAGAGGAAGAGATGGTTAGATAGAATTACTGACAGAATAAACATGAATTTGAGCAAACTCTGAGAGATGGCAAAGGATAAGGAAGCCTGGTATGCTGCAGTTATAGGGTCGCAAAGAGTCGGACAAAAAATCACATATTTGTAAGTTGCTAAAATAGATCTTAAAAGGGTGGTAATTCTACTGCAACATATAAATGTATCAAATCAAAACCCGTATGCCTTAAATTTATACAATGTTATGAGAACTGACACTTTTGAAATATGGTGTTGGAGAAAACTCGGTTCCTTGGACTGCAAATCAAACCAGTCAATCCTATAGGAAATCAGTCCTGAATATTCATTGGAAGGACTGATGTTGAAGCTGAAGCTCCAATATTTTGGCCACCTGATGCAAAGAACTGACTCATTGGAAAAGACCCTGAAGTTGGGAAAGACTGAAGGCAGTTGCAGAAGGGGACAACAGAGGATGAGATGGTTAGATGGCATCACCGACTCGATGGATATGAGTTTGAGCAAGCTCTGGGAGTTGGTCAGGGACGGGGAAGCCTGGTGTGCTGCAGTCCATTGGGTTGCAAAGAGTTGGACACGACTGAGTGACTGAACTGACTGATATGTCAATTATATCTTAATAAACCTGGGGGGAGGGGGAGATAGCCATGGCTATGGAAATAAATGTTGGATGCCCTCAAAAGAGTACTGATAAATGTGTTTCATTCAGCAAATACAGTGGCAGTGCACTATTCCCATCCTTTCAGCTGGCCTTATGACCACAACATTGGTGAGAGACATGCTTCATACAGAAGTTAAAGACCTTTTTCTTGATTACAACAGTAATGTTCATAATAGTTTATTCATAAGACAATAAAATACTGAAATGAGAAAACGGAAGCACATAAAACCTCTCTACCCACAATTACTTCACTGGCTCCTAGGGAACCACACGCATAGTGGTTTAAGAAGCAGTATGGTAAAGTAGACAGAATGAGCTCTCTCTCGGGCTCTGCGCAGACTGTGACCTGGCTGGCAGGGCCCTTACAGGTAAGATGATGGTTTTGAAAAAAGAATTCAACATGACTCCTAGGTTCTGGGTTGCACAGTTCGGGGGTGTTGGAAATCAATGCCAAATTACAACAGAATTACCCTCCCACCCCACTGGTCAGCTTTTGGGATGTGGACAGCAATGGCTAGTGGCTTTCTGTACGGAGGCAGAGAAAAGCATCTGTTTCATTCAGATTGACTCATGGATAAAACTGAAGGTTGCCAATCATATACACTAGTAACTCTCAAAGTTACCTAAGTCAAAAAGCTCTCATTCTGGTCACAGTTTACTACTCTGAAAATTTGTATTAGACGAAAATAAGATCCTTAAAAGGCTGTTTAAAGAAAGAAACATGGTAATATTCAAGGAGTCATTAAAAACACACACACACTTGTCAAATACAATTCTTTAATTGGATAATTCTGTATATCTTCCACAATCCAGCTGTGTAAGTGAAAATGGAACTTATAAAATAGATGGTGGTAACAAGGTCTGGTTCGTGGCAGTTCTAAAGAAAGAACACACCAATCTGATAAACTATCCATTTGCTTCAAAGTCTTTAATACATTCATCCTTAGCATTCTGCTTCACTTATGTCATGAGATTTCATACTGATGGATTTTATGGAACCATTTGTAATGCTATCCGACAAATAAGTACCAGCAAGGTGTACAAGCCTCTATCATTCGTGACAAATGATTAAAGGACAAGAGATCATCTTTTAAAACAGTAGCTCCCAATTGCTTCACAGCCTTTTGGCTAAGATCAAGTGCAGAACAGTGGCTCCCAAATATAGCCAATCATAGAAAACCCTGGAAAATATAGTTTCCCAAGCCACCCTGACAAAGTCTGATTCGCTGGCTATGGGGTGATCCCAGGATTATGTCTTTTAAAAACCCAAGCAATTCCAGTAATCAGTCAAACTGGGAAGCACATGCTTTTAGGGGTGAGTGAGGATGAGGATTGAAAATGGACCTACTACTGGCTCTAATTTGCTGTTCAGCAAGGCCTGAATGACGAGAAATACAATTTCTCTCCATAAACCGTTACTGCTGTCACCACAGCAGAGGGTGACAACTCAGGCAGAACACTGTGAGCTCTGGGCAAGAAGCCTGGCAGAGGGACTGAGGTTGGGGCAGTGGGGTGGGTGACAAGAGGAGAGAGGAAGGGAAGAAGGTGGAGCTACCTTCAGAGCAGGTGGCAGAAAGAACCAGATGGTCCAGCAAAAAGGAGAGGAAGGGGAACCTCACACGAGAAAGTTGCTCCCATCTCCCTGAAAAATATCAGCCATTTAAGAAACCAGTTGGCTCCTATAGCTCGCTAGAAATCAGTTTTGAGAATAACATGATCAGTTTTCCTAGGAGTCTTGTACTACTACTTTCCAAACTGGACACAAACATATCAAACTGTGATATCAAAAACCTTAAGATCTGAGAAATAAGCCTATATGTAAAAATATTCAGAGAAAGACCATAGCTAAAACTACAGAAGTAGTAGTTTCCATTAGGGGAAAAGTATGGACCAGGAGAGGAAATACAGATAAACTGAAGATACAGATTTGAGCCAGGCCTTAAAGATGGATAGGAGGAAAGGAAGAGAGGGTTTTCTAGAGGGGATGAAGAAAGGAGGTACTACATGAAATGAAATAGGGAAGTGGGCAATAATAAGAAAGGTACACTGCCTGAACGAGTCATGCACTGGGCAGAAACTAGATTTTCTTCTGTTTAGAGCATTTTTCTTTCAACTGAAAATTTATATTTAGTTCAAGGCCTCTTTCAAGTCCTGTCACACTCTGCATTGGTCAAAAGTTATCATCCCCATTTGACAGATGAGGAAACTGATGCTCTATTTGGAAACACTAAGTGCCTGCTGAAGAAGAGCCAACTGTTAGTTCAAGAGCTGGAGTTTGACCCCTGTCCTCTGACTTCCAGATAAGAGCCTCATTACCAGCCACCTGAACCTGGAGAGGTCAGGCCAAATCGGGGGTTGCTGCAGCTATGAGGTGATGAAATCCAAAGTCAATGACAGAAAAGTAAATGTTGTCATTGTTAGTCAGCCTCTCAACTATGTCCGACTCTTTGAGATCCCATGGATTGCAGCATTCCATGCTTCCCTCTCCTTCACTATCTCCCGGAATTTGCTCAAACTCATTCAACCATCTAATCCTCTATTACCCTCTTCTCCTTTTGCCCTCAATCCTCCCCAGCATTAGGGTCTTTTCCAATGAGTTGGCTTTTCATATCAGGTGGCCGAAGAACTGGAGCTTCAGCTTCCACATCAGCCCTTCCAATAAATATTCAGGGTTAATTTCCTTTAGGATTGACTGATTTGATCTCCTTGCTGACAGAGGCACTCTCAAGAGTCTTCTCCAGCAACATAATTAGAAAGCATCAATTCTTTGGTGTTCAGCCTTTTTTATGGTTCAATTCTCACATCCATACATGGAAAAGCTAGGACATGAAGAGAGCAAACCTGATTTTTTAAAAGAAAGATAATAGTTATAAATACAGAGACTGAAGGAGAGAAGAGGATCAAGCTAACTGCCAGCCCAGGAGAGCAGCTACAAAGAGTGGCCCGATACCAACTGGCCGCTGTCTCCCAGAGCTGCTGTACCTCAATGGCAAATTTCTGTTTTACCAACTATTTATTTGGTTTATATGCAGGAAAATTCAGTAATTTAATGCTATTTTGACCTTTACTTTTTGAAATCAAACTGGAACAGTTTCAGGGGAAAGGAGAATCCCATTAAATCTTCAAACTAATAAAGAGGCTTTTTTAAAAAAGGAAATTCTCTATGGCAGTTTATCCTAGGAAACCAGTTTTAAAAGACTATTTTTCAAACCAACTAGAGTTTTACAATCTTTAAGATCCAAATATTGTATCTCTCCTAATTGTGATATTACATGAAGAAAAGAGTGCTCCTGCTGAAAATGTTTTCCCTGAATTTAATCAAGTCTTTAGACCTAAATTCCAGTTTCCAGGAATATGAGGGCTAGAGAAACAAGTTGAATGAAAACAAGAAAAGATTCACACAAATTTCAAAGGTATACTATCTTACAGGAGAGCTGACAATCTCTGATAAATTAGGGGGAGGAGGGTAGTAGGAACTTTAGATTAAATCCTAGTGATCAAATGCAAATGTATGGATAGTGAGTGGGTCACAGTTTGAAACAAATCATGAGTGAAAGACATTTGTGATAACTGGAGTATCTGAATGTAGATTAGGTACTAAATGATATGAAGGAATTAATAGTTATACTAATTGTTGTTTAGTCACTAAGTCATGTCTGACTCTTTGAGACTCCATGAACTGTAGATTGCCAGGCTTCTCTGTCTGTAGGATTTTTCAGGCAAGAATAGTGGAGTGGATTGCCATTTCCTCCTCCAGGGGATCTTCCCAACCCAGGGATCAAACCCAGGGATCAAACCCAGGTCTCCTGCATTTGCAGGCACATTCTTTATGGTGAGCCACCTGGAAAGTCCTAGGTTTACTAAGGATGGTATAAATGGTTAAGAAGAAAAACACCTCTGAGGGTGACACCTCACCTCAAAACACACACGACTGATTTGCTCTCAGAAAGGAAGAGGCCATAACAATATGACAAAATGTTAAGTATGAATCTAGAGGTTCATGACATTGTACAGGAGACAAGAATCAAGACCATCCCCAAGAAAAAGAAATGCAAAAGAGCAAAATGGCTGTCTGAGGAGGCCTTCCAAATAGCTGGGAAAAGACAGGAAGCGAAAAGCAAAGGAGAAAAGGAAAGATACACCCATTTGAATGCAGAGTTCCAAAGAATAGCAAGGAGAGATAAGAAAGCCTTCCTCAGCGATCAATGCAAAGAAATAGAGGAAAACAATAGAATAGGAAAGACTGGAGATCTCTTCAAGAAAATTAGAGCTACCATGGGAACATTTCATGCAAAGCTGGGCTCAATAAAGGACAGAAATGGTAGGGACCTAACAGAAGCAGAATTGTACAAAAAAGATCTTCATGACCGAGATAATCATGATGGTGTGATTACTCACTTAGAGCCAGACATCCTGGAATGTAAAATCAAGTGGGCCTTAGGAAGCATCACTACCAACAAAGCTAGTGGAGGTGATGGAATTCCAGTTGAGCTATTTCAAATCCTAAAAGATGATGCTGTGAAAGTGCTGCACTCAATATGCCAGCAAATATGGAAAACTCAGCAGTGGCCACAGAACTAGAAAAGGTAAGTTTTCATTCCTATCCCAAAGAAAGGCAATGCCAAAGAATGCTGGAACTACTGCACAATTGCACTCATCTCACACGCTAGTAAAGTAATGCTCAAAATTCTCCAAGCCAGGCTTTAGCAGTAGGTGAACTGTGAACTTCCAGATGTTCAAGCTGGTGTTAGAAAAGGCAGAGGAACCAGAGGTCAAATTGCCAACATATGACGGATCATCGAAAAAGCAAGAGAGTTCCAGAAAAACACCTATTTCTGCTTTATTGACTATGCCAAAGGCTTTGACTGTGTAGATCACAAAAAACTGGAAAATTCTGAAAGAGATAAGAATACCAGACCACCTGACCTGCCTCTTGAGAAACCTGCATGCAGGTCAGGAAGCAACAGTTAGAACTGGACATGGAACAACAGACTGGTTCCAAATAGGAAAGGGAGTACGTCAAGGCTGTATATTATAACCCTGCTTATTTAACTTATATGCAGAGTACATCATGAGAAATGCTGGGCTGGAAGAAGCACAAGCTGGAATCAAGATTGCCAGGAGAAATATTAACCACCTCAGATATGCAGACAACACCACCCTTATGGCAGAAAGTGAAGAAGAACTAAAGAACCTCTTGATGAAAGTGAAAGAGAGTGAAAAAATTGGCTTAAAGCTCAACATTCAGAAAACTAAGATCATGGCATCTGGTCTCATCACTTCATGGCAGATAAATGGAGAAACAGTGGAAACAGTGTGGCTGACTTTATTTTTCTGAGTTCCAAAATCACTGCAGATGGTGACTGAAGCCATGAAATTAAAAGACGCTTACTCCTTAGAAGGAGAGTTATGACCAACCTAGACAGCATATTAAAAAGCAGAGACATTACTTTGCTGACAAAGGTCCATCTGGTCAAGGCTATGGTTTTTCCAGTAGTCATGTCTAGATGTAAGAGTTGTACTATAAAGAAAGCAGAGCACTGAAGAACTGATGCTTTTGAACTGTGGTGTTGGAGAAGACTCCTGAGAGTCCCTTGGACTGCAGGGAGATTCAACCAGTCCATCCTAAAGGAGATCAGTCCTGGGTGCTCATTGGATGGACTGATGTTCAAGCTGAAACTACAATACTTTGGCCACCTGATGTGAAGAGCATACTCATTGGAAAAGACCTTGATGCTGGGAAAGATTGAGGGCAGGAGGAGAAGGGGACGACAAAGGATGAGATGGCTGGATGGCATCATCGACTCGATGGCCATGGGTTGGGTGGACTCCGGGAGTTGATGATGGACAGAGAGGCCTGGCGTGCTGCGATTCATGGGGTTGCAAATAGTCGGACGCGACTGAGCAACTGAACTGTATCATCCCTTATACAATTTTATCTACTTTTATGTTTTGAAGTTTTACATAATAAAAATTAAATGTAAAATAAAACATCATGGAGGGAGGTGGGAGGAGGGTTCTGGAAGGGGAACACATGTATACCCATGGCAGATTCATGTCAATGTATGGCAAAACCAACACGATGATGTAAAGAAAATTAAAATAAATAAATTAAAAACAAATAAATAAATAAATAAAACATCATGATTCTAACAGAATATCAGTTTTCTTGGTATTATAGTTTAACCCACAATTCCTTTTCTGAAAGATATGAAGACTTACAATAGACTAAAACCTCAAGTGCTAGTATGACTAGCAACTGTTTATTCTTCTTGAAGAAGTGTCTACCAGACTCCTGAGGGAAAAGTCTTTAAATAAAGGCTTTGTACAATCAGAGGGGCTAAGGTAAGAAGACCACCAACCCTCAAGAACGCACCAGTGAAGAACCTTTAAAAAAAATCTGTGTCATAAGAAAAATAAGAGAGTCCTGTTACCATAGAAACTATCTGTGTGGCTTGAATGTTCCAAAGGAACATTCGAGCAACAAAAAAGCCTATGGTCCTTGCTAGGATCTCACCTGTCAACTGCTGGAAGTCAACAGAGCGTGCAAGAGACCATGCTGACAAGTGTGCCCATAGTCCAGAGACCTCGGCAAAACAGTTCAACTCTAGTCTATCTGACACTTCCTGCAGACCAGATCCACAACAGTCCTGAAAGTGACTTGAGTAGGGTCACAAAGCAGTCACTGTGGATGCCATGACTAGTCCAGACTAGTTGTTCTTCCCATTGTGCCAGGATGAGTCTTTGTTAACACACTAAAATGGCTTGAGAAGCACCAAATGGACCCTTAATATTATATCAGTGAGCATTTATAACATGTAATATGCAGTTAAAATACTTGTCTCTCTTATAAACTACTTCACTTGTAAAGAGCCACCCTCAAAAAGGTTCAGTTTATTGTGCAGGGGGTATAAAAAGAAAGAGATGGATAGTAAAATGAAACAAACAAACAAAAAAACCCAGCATGGCCCAAGTTTGGCCTCCACTGAGGCAAAAGCCTGAAGGTGCTCCCCGTACCTTACCCTCACGGCTGAAAGGCAAATTGTTTTTGATGGGCAACCAGAGTGGCACATCTCCATAGTTGCCTGGGGGTTAACTGAAGCACTTCTGCACTGAAGGGGTGGTGAATTAGAGAGGTATGATTCACAGCAGCTCTACCTTAGGCGGTCTGCAGTTCCACCACATCCTTGCCAGTTCACAGCCTCTCAGTTGTACTCCAGCACCCAGCACCTTCATCACTTCTCATGAATATCTTACCACAGTTGCATAAAGTATACAGCCAGTATAATTGTATTTTAAGCTATTTTAGTGACAAATCCCTTGTTTGGGATGTTTGTCAACGGCCTCTTGAACTGGGCCCTGATTCCTACTTGGAATAAAAGCTAAGGTACATGAAACAAATCACGCCTCACAGTGATAGCCATGAATTTCACTGAAACAGCATCTGGACAAATGATCTCAAAAAAATCCAGCACAGAACTCAGCAACTGCCAATTTCCTCCTCTAAACCTGGATGATTTTTCTCAGAACTCCAGAGAAGAGAATGATGTTGATTGGGCTGGGGAGATGGGGGAGGGGGGAGAGACTTTCATGTTTAGCAACTGAACCCCTCCCTGCAAAAAAAGAGGAAAAATTAGAGGAAGAGGGCAGACATAATGACCAAATACTGCAGGGCAAGCCTCATGTAGGATGTGTGCCTGAGTCTCCAGCTCCAGTGTGAGAAGGAGAAAGAGTGGTTTTTCAAACTAGGCTATGCACTAAACTAAAACACTCAATTGCCCTCCTGAGGAGATGGTGATGGAAGATAATCTTTAAACGCAGGCAAGAGGCTGGAACACAATAAAAACTCACAGTTGTGGTAAGGAAAGACAAGAGGAAATCAGTCAAGTGTTTTCAGAAAGCAGAGACCTGTGCCATGTCTGAGAGATCATGCTGGCATTACTGGATGGGAGCAGGACAAGCTAGAAAGCAAGACAGCCAGTAAAGTCGTCACTGTACTTCAGGTGAGAGATGACTAAGAGTCAGACCAAGACAACGTAACAGAGTCTACAGACATTCACGAAGTACAAAAGCCAGAACATGGGGCACAAGTAACAAAGGCAATTAATGAGAAGGAAGAATTGCAAGATGAAATGAACAACCTTTACAACATTTATAATGTGTAAAGTTGTCCATTAGAAGGGCTAACTCGCCAGAATGGACTTTAAAAACACCAGAGAAAGGAGCTAGCCCTTCCAATGCTGATCTTTAAAAAGTTTAAAATAAACCTAACTGCTTTGAAAGCTTCATTTAATTCTATGATACAGACAACTACAAATTAAGTTGTGAAAAAAATATTCTTCTTATTCCAGAATACCTAAGAGCATAATCTTGACAATCATGGACTATTTCTGATTAACCAAAGAAAAGAAAAAAAAAAAAAAAAGACTAAAAGAATTTCCTTCTAGGTTCAGCTCAAAATCCACCTCCTCTATAGTCATCTGTGGTTTCAAGTTTCTCTGCCATAAAAGTCACCTTCCTTGTGAACACACAGAATCCTACTTGCTCCTCAGCAGGAACTCCCTGTCTGGTCCCTGCTAAGACAGATCACAGACTCCTTGAAGGCCAAGCCAAAGCCAACCAGTTTTCCTTCCCCTTTAAGAGTTAGCACAGGGTCATTCACAGACCTAGTGTTTGACAAATAAATACGAACACAGTCAAAGTATCTTCAATTCTAAAGATTTCATTAAATAAGTAAATAAAAAGGTAATACAAATTTAAGAACATACAACATTCTACAAAATGAGTTACTGGCTAAAACAAGGACCAAATGGGATCTTTTCTAACTTTAAAATGATGTTCTTAACACAGATGAACCTTGAAGACATTATGCTAAGTTAAATAAGCCAGACACAAAGGACAAAATGATGTGACTCCACTCATAGGAGGTCCGGAGAGTACTCAGAGGCACACAGAAAGTAAAACAGAGGTTACCAAGGGCTGGGAGGAAAGGGGATGAGGGAGTTATGGGCTAACAAGTAAGATTTCAGTTTGGGACAAAGAAAATTTTCTGGAAAGAGACTGTGGTGATGGCTGCACAACAGATGACTGTACTTAATGCCACTGACCTATACACATAAAATGGTTAAAACGGTAAACTTTATGTTGTGTTTTACCACACACAAAAAAGCAAACAAATTTAAAAATAGAACATACAACATTCAACTGTATGCAACATCAACACAGTTGCAGATATGCGGTAGGGGACACAATTGGGTGAGCTGGTACAGATGCAACATAATTATGCTATACTGTTTTGCCTAATCATCCAAACAGAAGATAAGATAAATTTGTATCTCTGCAATTTGCACACCATTGTAGTTATAGAAAAAATTCCTTTAAATAACAGGAAAGATTAAGCATTTATAACTTCATTTAACAAAAAGTACAAGCCCTAAAAACAGATATTTAAAACAGAACTGTAAAGTTTCTAAACAGTAAAACCATAAAAGCAGACTCACGTGATACTTGTATAACTGAATCTTCGCTGTATTCTTGAAACTAACACAACACTGTTAACCAACTATACTCCAATATAAAAGAAAAAGCTAAAAAAAAAAAAAGACTCACATTGGTTAAGTAAAATGATCACAACATAATTAAATGAGCTTTAGACAAAATATAAAAAATTTTGGTTTTCAAATGTCTCCCACAAAAGATTAAGTGGAGAAGTTTGTTAGTAATTAATCCTCATTAGAACTGAGTGTGATTTAGCTAAATTTTTGCAATTATTCACAAATTCCCCTGACTAAAAATTGCATGAACTATCTTAAAGTCAGGATGTTAAAAGATGCCTCAAAATGAAAACTATCTGGCTTTCTCTTTGCTAGAATTCAGTACGAAAAGCAGAGTTCCTATGGATTATGCTTCTCACATCTTAAACGGACCTTCATATTAAAGCGTAACACAGTTACTTAAAACCTGAGTAGGCATGATGTTGACTGAACATGAGCACTGTCCTCACCCACACCTGGATGCTGTTGCACGGTGCCCTCTGGCAAGCGACCTGAACCAGACATCCCTCAGTGTCCACCTTTTTATGATGCGTACAGTCTCCAAGTTGACAGGAGGATCATATAAGCTCACATGCACACAACCTAGCTCACTTCCCAGGGTTTGGGTACCCACACTGTTTTCTTCAACACCTAAGGTGTTCATTTACCAGCATCCAGCATGCTGATGCCTCAAAACACATCAAGGGGAAGCTCATAAGATCCTACCAGTCAGGGAAAAATACCTCAAACAATGTCTTGTTTTCTGTAATTTGTCACATTACTCTCTTAAGTCCTATAATCTGACTTCTAAGCACATTAAGCTATTTAAACTACTAACACTGAAATAAAATCTCAGTACTCATTGACAACACAGACAGAATGTCTACAGCACTTCATAGACGCTGGGCATTTCTCTTAGCACTCTATGTGTACTAACTTACTTAATCCCCTAGTAACCTTATAAGAGTACTATCAAATACCCTGTTTCACAGATAAGGCAATCAGGCACAGCTGCTCAGTAACAGGGTTTGAAGCCAGGCAATCTGGCTCAAGTCCTGTGTCTAGGGACCTTTCCCTTCTGTTCTGGGTTCCTTCGTAAACCATTTCCTGCCCACTGCCATACTCCTGGATCTCCTACCCCTCACACTTCCCTTTAAGACTGTCCCTGCTGGTTCTTCTCTCACTCTTGTAAGTGTCAGCATGCTGACATCTCCTCTTCTCATTCCTTTGAGTAGCTCAGGCACTCTCCTAGCTGCAACTGTCAGCCTTATACTGATAATTCACAAATTTGAATTTCTAGCCTTAAACCATCATGTTATCTCTTGGCCTGTTTAAGTCACTTTCTTTTCCTCTGCCAAATACAAATTCTAACCATCCTCATTTCAACATCTATTCCCATTGCTTTTAGTGCGTAACGAGATACCCCAGGCTTTACTGGTGAACAACTATTTTATTATGTCCTGGGATTCTGTGGGTCAGGAGTTCAGACAAGGGACAGAGGAGATGACTGACCTCTCTCTGCTCCACAACATCTGGGGCTTGGCGGGAACGACTATTTGGCTGGGGACTAGAATCACCTAGAGGAGTCTTTACTCAACGTCTAGGGTTTGGTGCTAGCTGGTGGGTGGGACCTCAGCTAAAGCCATCAGCTGGAACACCCAGACGTGGCCTCTGCTCGAGGCAGAGATCCTCACAGCATGGCAGCCTCAGAGTAACTGGACTTTTACATGGTGGCTCAGGGCTCCAGTTTCCCATATTCTTAAAACACTTTGCAACTAATCCAAGCCTACAGTTCTTCCTCACCATTAAAGAAGGAATATATTAAGCATCAAGTGTTTTTCACATACCTTCTTAATTCTTATAAGATTCCAGGCAAAGCAAGTATTACCATCCTTCACAAAAACAGAAAGATGAAATTTAAGTTTAGAGACATGACAATAATTATACAGATAGTTAACGGACAAAGTCACATTCAAACTCAGAATCACAATGAAGATCAAGCTTGCAAATACATACATCTAAATATTTTTTCTCTAATTCCAGGGTAAAGGTTTTCAGTAACCAGACTTTTCTTATCAGCTAACCATTAAAAAGTTGTATTTCTTTTGTTCCTAGACTTGAAACAAATTTGTCACAATGTTTTTAATTTATCTATTTGGAAATACATGCACATACTTCAAAAACTGAAAATATACTGAAAAGTCAAACATGTCATCTGCCACCTGCCCAGTTCGTATCCCTGATTAAATGTAACCACTTGTGCATCATCCAATTCTTAATGCAATATAAATATTTTATTGTCACCTACACACCCACACACACACCTTTCCCCTACAAAGCATAACTCATCTGTATCATTTAGCCATTCTAAGGGATCAGTAGGGTGCTTCCTTCTTCATGGCTGCAGTGACTAACCTTGAGCATAAGGCATTTTGTGTATGCAATTCCCAGAAACAGGATTTTCAAATAAGATATATGCATTTGTGTTTAACAGCTGTTGCCAAATTATCATAAGGATAGTTACACTCTCAATGGTAGTATTTGTTTCTCTGTAACTTCAATCATGTAATGAGTATCAAGTTTCTAGGCTCTGGCCAATCAAATGAGGAAAAAATATATCTTTGAGTGGTCTTCGTGTATATCTTTTACTGAAAATGAGGTCAAGCAACTTTCCATGTATTTAAAAGTTATTTGTACAAAGATGCCACAAAAAAAGAAAACTACAGGCCAATATCACTGATGAACTTAGATGCAAAAATCCTCAACAAAATTCTAGCAAATAGAATCCAACAACATATCAAAAAGATCATACATCATGACCAAGTAGGCTTTATCCCAGGGATGCAAGGATTCTTCAATATTCGCAAATCAATCAATGAAATACACCACATTAACAAATTGAAAAATAAAAATCACATGATTATCTCAATAGATGCAGAGAAAGCCTTTGACAAAATTCAACATCCATTTATGATAAAAACCCTCCAAAAAGTAGGAATAGAAGGAACATACCTCAACATAATAAAAGCTATATATGACAAACCCACAGCAAACATTATCCTCAATGGTGAAAAGCTGGAAGCATTCCCCCTGAAATCAGGAACAAGACAAGGGTGCCCACTCTCACCACTACTTTTCAACATAGTCTTGGAAGTCTTGGCCACAGCAATCAGAGCAGATAAAGAAATCAAAGGAATCCAGATTGGAAAAGAAGAAGTAAAACTCTCTCTGTTTGCAGATGACATGATCCTCTATATTGAAAACCCTAAAGACTCTACGAGAAAATTACTAGAGCTAATCAGTGAATATAGCAAAGTTTCAGGATACAAAATCAACACACAGAAATCCCTGGCATTCCTATACACTAACAGTGAGAAATCAGAAAGAGAAATTAAGGAAACAATCCCATTCACCATCGAAACAAAAAGAATAAAATACTTAGGAGTATTTCTACCTAAAGAATCAAAAGACTTGTATATAGAAAACTATAAAACACTGATGAAAGAAATCAAGGAGGACACAAACAGATGGAGAAATGTGCCGTGTTCGTGGATTGGAAGAATCAACATAGTGAAAATGAGTATACTACCCAAAGCAATCTATAGATTCAGTGCAATTCCTATCAAGCTACCAGAGATCTTTTTCAAAGAATTAGAACAAATAATTTCTCAATTTGTATGGAAATACAAAAAACCTCGTATAGCCAAAGCAATCTTGAGAAAGAAGAATGGAACGGGCGGAATCAACCTACCTGACTTTAGGCTATACTACAAATCCACAGTCATTAAGACAGTATGGTACTGGCACAAAGACAGAAACATAGATCAATGGAACAGAATAGAAAGCCCAGAGATAAATCCACGCATCTATGGACACCTTATCTTTGACAAAGGAGGCAAGAATATACAATGGAGAAAAGACAACCTCTTTAACAAGTGGTGCTGGGAAAACTGGACAGCCACTTGTAAAAGAATGAAACTAGAACACTTTCTAACACCATCCACCTTATTTTAATGCGGTGACCAAAGCATTAGGTCAGAACTCAGTCTGAAATGCTTAGCAGAGAAGACAACACTGACATATCTTACTAAGTAGCAACATAAGGAAGCAGATAAGAGTTCTGTCTTTAGTCTGCCAGGATTCAAACACCAGCTCAACCACTTGAAGTTGTCAACCTCTCTGCCTCTGCTTCCTTATCATGGGGTAAAAGAACGTTGCTTACCTCATAAATGAAGGTTAACCAAGACCACACATATAAAGCACTTGGAGCATGAAAAGTATTCAATTAATGGCTATTAATAATTCTTAAATGGTCTGTGAGTTTTTATTGTGGTAAAATATATACATAACACTCGTCATCTTAACCTTTTAACATGTGCAATTCAGAGGCATTTAGCACATTCACAATGTGTGCAACCATCAAAAGTCTAATCCCTGAACACTTTCACTATCCCCAAAGGAAACCTAGAACCCCTTAAGCCCTAAGCAGTCTCTCCCCATTTCACACAGGGTGATGATTAGATTCTCCCTAATCTGATTTCTCTTCCTAGGTCCACAGACTTTTTAAATAAATTAACACTTGACTAGAATCATTTTCTTGGGTAGAATGAAGCGTTCTTTACAGTCATTAGTTCTATGGCTTGTGAAACAAACCTCTACAAATCATTTCTTAAGTAAACCTTTTTGAGACACTTCCGGTAATTCTGAGACCTGCCTGGGATCAGAAATCGCTCTCTCTGTGAATTCTATTAGGGCAAGATTTCCAAAGCTTGACCAAGTGCGAGGGACACTTTCAGTGTTCACAAGAGGCAGACCGAGCAAGGCCCTGAGAAAATGTTTCTACATTACATCGTGGAATATCACCAAATCATAGAATATTTACAAAAGGAAGAATGTTTATTCTTCAGTCTTTGCATTCTGAAATTCTGTATTCTCCAAACGTTTACCAACATGGGCTAAAAAAAAAGCACACATGGACACAGAAGTGGATATCCATGTATTGTCTTTAGGATGTACTGTCATTTCCTTTTTGGACCTCACCCTTCTCACATGGATTTCCCACCCTTCCTTTGGGGTGGGGGAAGACCAGTGCAAAAATAACTGCTTTTCCCAGAATCAATTAAGGGAGTCTCCAGAAACTTGCTGGGGGAAATAACCTGACCCGGGAGGTAACCTTGCAAAGCAGTTCTGTTATTCTTTGAGAAATGGTGATGGTAGAAGGTTTCTTGGGTCAAAGAAATAAATGTCACCAAGAGGTACAGGAGATGTGAACTAGAAAACAACGTCCTTAGTCCCACCTGTGTAAGTCAGAGCTTTTTTTCTTAGTCTCCCTCTTTTTTTTTTAATTTGACCAACACCCCTCACCCAGAAAACAGGCAGCGAAGTCCTCTGTTATTTTCCACCCCGACCCTGCGCCCTTGCTTCTCAGCGTCCTGGGCAAAAGCCTGACCCTCCTCTGGCGCGGAAAGCACTGGGTCAATCCTGTTCCTTTGGGATGGGGCCTGGGGGGTGGGTGATAAGGGACTCCGGGTCTCACTGCCCAGAGAACCTCGCCGACTCACAGGGAGACGCTTTCCTGCTTTGGGGTTTGGGGAAGGAAAGTGGGAGAAGGCTTTAAGCAGCAAACTAACCCAAGAAACTTCACACCTCAAACTCCGGGAAAGCCTGTACCCAGAATTATATCCAATTCTGGGAAAGCCCTGAGCTGGAGTGACCTAGATGTGAACAAAAGATAACTATGACTTTCGCAAGAGCCGGGTGCCCTGGCAAGTCAACAGGGATGAGGGTCCCCGAGGCTCCCCCGCCCCCAAACACACGAAGCCAAGACTTCATCCCAGACCTACCAAAAAAAATAGACCTCAAGAGCAAGGATGACTTAAGAAGCCATCACTTCCAGGAGTCCAGATGCACGTTCCTCAGGTACCCAGCCCTGGACGTCCAGGCTCTCGCCCGGGGGCGTGAGAAAGCTCGGTGACCGCGGTCCCGCCAGCCGAGGCTGCAGGAGAGGGCTGCGTGCAGCCAGTGGGGGGTACCCCCACGAGGACGGCTGCAGACAGGCGCGGGGGGAGAGGCCGCTGACCCTCCAGTTGCCCGAAACGAGTCCCACCCAGGCCACTGTCCTTGGCCCGACGGCTGGGCCAGGGCCGAGGGCGGGGTTCGGAAAGTGCCAGCCTTCGGCTTCCTCCGCCAAGAGTGAGCAACTCCGGAAACTTCCCGCGGCCACCTCCCCGGTGCCCTGCACGCCGGGCGGCCGGCGAGCACACTGACCTGAGATGGTTTCCTGGTAGCCCTTGGTGAAGAACTGCATGGCCGTGGCCGCCCTCCAGGGCGTCTTGATGAGCCCCTGCCGCTCGGGGTCCTCTCCCAGCGAGCGCAGGATGGACGAGTAGGCGGCCGCCAGGTTGGGGAGGTTCAGCTCGTTGTCCTCCTCGCTGCGGGGCCGCTCGCCCTTCCAGCCGTCCGCGGGCTGGGCGCTCTTGCTCTCCGGTCGCGGCGGCTTCTCGGCCGGCGGGCTTGGCCCGGGCCGCGGCGGCTCCCCCTCTAGGAACCCATTGCTGCACCTGGCGCCCCGCGACTTCAGCGTCGCCCGCCCCGGACCCTTCTCCATGGACCCGCCGCTGCCGCTCCGGAAGGACCCTCAGATGCGTGCGGGACTTCAGGTGAACTTCCCGGGCGGGGAGCGGGCTGTGACCCGAGTCACCCGAGTCACCCGAGGCAGGCGGGCCTGGAGCCGGGCACACGTCCCGAGTCCGGAACAGGCGAGCCCCGAGAGTGCAGCGGCGCCTGCTTTTTGTGGGCTGGCGGCACGGTCGGCGCCGCGGGGCGTTTCTATTGGTCGAGCCTCCTGGCGTCACGCCGCGCGCTCCGCCCCGCCCCGCCCTCCGCCGGGTGCCCCGGGGGCCGGCAGATGCCTGGAGAGCCCTGTCCTAGCCCCTCCGGCGGCAGCCGGGAGGATTGGGTTGGACCCTTTGGCTGTGGCCAGATAAACCAAACCCTGAAGGGGGCTGGTGGCCGGAGCGTGGGGAGGCAAGGTCTGAGTGCCCAGTCAACCCTTCCCTCTTAGGGCAAAGAGGAGGCTGCATCAGAAGTGCTCTGGTCCTGTCAAAGATGAGCAAACAGGTAGCCTTGTCCGGGAAAAAGTGGGTATGGAAACCAACTCCTACATTCAGGTCAAGAGAATAATATGAATTGAAACGCTCAAGTTCGTTAGCTAAAAATGTGTCCAACGCACCTGCTTCCTGGCGCTGTCAGGAGGAATGTTGCTCCAAGGGGCTCTTAAGTGAGTCCCTATATCTAGGAGGAGGGTATTATGTGGTGGCCGGAACTTTGACCCTGCAGAAATTGATTAGCAAGCGAAGAAAAACTAGGGCTTTCGTCAAAAAACCATTTGCGGTTTGTGGAAACCCAATTGTAGGAATTTGGTGCTGACTGTTTTAACAGTGACGTGCTAAGCACCTTTCCCCTGATGTTGCTAGAGATTGTGAAACGTTATCGATCAGCTGGACTCTTAACCAGTGACATCTGCTTTGACTGTGTAACATTTTTTTAATGGACCTTTTTTTTCTCAATAGGGCGATTATTTCACAATGCCAAAGGTGAGTTTTAAAACATGTATCAAATTAATATTTTATGATTTGCTCCAGAGAGTTACTTATGCTGAATTACTGACATATAGACAGATATTTAAAGGCTTAGGATCAGACACACTAGCAGGGAAGTCCCTGGAATTGATCTATATAATAAATTGGCTCAGGCATTATTGCTAATTTCTATTTATTGGATGTCTGCTTCAGGCATGGCCCTGTTCTAAATTTTAAGGAAAGAAATATGGGAAATACCTAGCCTCCCAGGAACTTTTAGTCTGAAATATGCATGTAAGTGGGGTTTTTAAAAATAGTTATTAGAATTCTATATACATTTAATATCAAATTATACTGATCAAGAAATATGAACCTCCCTTGGAAAGCCTCTTTGTCACTCCCCTAATATTTATTGTAAGTGCCCCCCACACCCCTGCAAGATCCTATAATATTTTTTCCTCTAACTGCTCTGCCCACTGTCCAATGATACTTCCTGGTCAGAATTATCCAGTGGGTCTCAAACTATTTCAAGCTGGAGATATTAAAAATGACCTGTATTTAACAAATGAAAACAAAGACACCAAGTGAAGTATTTTTAAAATGGAGGAATTCAAAGGAGATGCTCTCCATAAGATTTTTTTTTCAGTAGCCCTTGTAAAGATTAATATATTTCCCAAAGCAATTTCTAATGAAATTTTAATCCTAAAAATGAACACTTTCTTATAAACGCTGCCACTAGGCATTAGCACTTTTGTTACCAATTACCAGTACAAGGTCTTTGGATTTGTTATATATTTACTTGTAAAATGGAGGCCATGCATTTCAGCCAAATGCCCAAAGGTAATACAAGGAAGCTTTTAAATCACGAACACTATACAAACAGTTTGACAGTGAAATGTAGGTAGTTGGCAGAGATGGTTATCAATAGAAATGGGAGAAGAGGGAATAAATTTAAAAAGGAGGGCTATATTCCACAGAATTAATTAATATAAAATGGTTCAGCAGTGAAACTATAGGCATTCACAGCCAGGAATTACAACAGCATTTGGTTTAAACCCAACAAGGGACTCGTTTTCACCTTGGACTCAACCTGGGGGTTGTTGTTGTTCAGTCACTCAGTCATGTCTGACTCTTTGCTACTCTTTGCGACCCCATGGACTGTAGCACGCCAGGTTTCTGTGTCCTTCACTGTCTCCCAGAGTTTACTCAAACTCATGTCCATTGAGTCAGGGATGCCATCCAACCACCTCATCCTCTGTCGCCCCTTTCTCCACCTGCCTTCAATCTTTCCCAGCATCAGGGTCTTCTCTAATGAGTCAACTCTTCACATGAAGTGGCCAAAGTACTGGAGTGTCAGTTTCAACATCAGTCCTTCCAATGAATATTCAGGATTGATTTTCTTTAGAATTGACTGGTCTGATCTTCTTATTGTCCAAGGGACTCTCAAGAGTCTTCTCCAGCACCACAGTTCAAAAGCATCAGTTCTTTGGTGCTCAGCCCTTTTTATGGTCCAACTCTCATATCTGTACATGACTACTAGAAAAACCATAGTTTTGACTAGACAGACCTTTGTCAACAAAGTGATGTCTGGGAGTTGCTTTCTATCAAAAAGCCAAGGAATTTTTTCTTAGTTTAAGTTCTCCCATTTCTAGGGCAGTAGAAAAACAGAGAAGCAGATGAGTGAAATACACAGCACCAAAGATTGAAATACTGCAGGGCTATAGACAGTCACTTGCCAAGGGTAACAGGTAAACTAACATTAGGCATTTGACAATGGTAATTGGAAAAAAGTGAATTTCTCTAAGTGTACTTGATGGAAATTTTTTATTTGAAATCCAGACTTTGGAGGAGATTCTGGATCAGGAGGGACATAGATAATAGTAAGGTAAAAATAATAATAATAAGATGGACACAAGAAAAGTGTCCTTGTTCTGCTCCTAATTTCTAGAAGTTAGCCTATGGAGTCAGTGCAATCCTGAGATGTCTCATTAAATCCCCAAAATGTAGGGAGAAGCAAAGTGAATGGAGGCCCTTACATTTCTTCTGTTCTGAATGAGGAGGAATGGAACAAGAGAGAAAACAGGAGAATGTGAACCCCGAGCTGACTTTCTGAGATGGAAGGGAAGGCTTGAGGGCAACCTCAGTGAGTTGAGAAAACTATTCCCAGCCCAAAAGTACCTTATAATGGAAGAACAGACATACCCCAGATAATCACCTGTGCTTGGTTGTTGTTGTTATTTAGTTGCTCAGTTGTGTCCAACTCTTTTACAACCCCATGGACTGTAGCCCACCCAGGTTCCACTGTCCATAGGCGTCTCCAGGCAAGAATACTGCAGTGGGTTGCCATTTTCTCCTCCAGGGGATCTTCCCAACCCAGGGATCAAACTCAGGACTCCCACATTGGGGACAGATGCTTTACCATCTGAGCCACCAGGAAATCTTTTGGCTAAGATCAAGTGCAAAAACCTATACATGAATGGTTATAGCACCAGCATTCATAATATCCAAAAAGTGGAAACATCCCAAATGTTTATCA
Organism: Antilocapra americana; assembly: GCA_007570785.1. NCBI lineage: Eukaryota > Metazoa > Chordata > Mammalia > Artiodactyla > Antilocapridae > Antilocapra > Antilocapra americana. Next base: position 18,236,752 of record ML664174.1, on the reverse strand, counting down.
ACTGCTGAATGTGTGATGTGATATATACATAATCAGCTGTAAAAATGAACTACAATACTAACATAGCCTATAACATGGATGAAACTTGAAGACATTATCCCAAGTGAAGAAAGTCAGGTGAAAAAGGTCACATACTCTGTGATACTATTTTATGAAATGTTCAGAATAAGCAAATACATAAAGAAAGAAAGTAAATTAGTTGTTACCATGGCCTAGGGGGGTGGCTAGGGAATAGGGAGTGACCACTAACAGGTATGGCGTTTCTTTGGGGGAATGATGAACAATTTTTGGAATTAAATAATGGTGATGGTTGCATAACTTTGTAAATAAACTACAAATTACTGAACTTCACACTTGAAAATGATGAACTTTATGGTATGTGAATAATATCTCAATAAGAAAAGAATGTTCTCTTAAAAAATAAAAATATAGTTGGCAAAAAATATATACAGTTTTCTAAAACATATTGCCCAAGAAAAAAAATTGAAACAGAGGCTTAACACCAAGCTGGATAGAAATCAAGGATAAAGATGGCTTCCAGGATAGGGTATTTTAAGCATCCAGGCAAAATCCAAACCAAACCAAAACAACTGTATAATCATAAGGGATTTGATTTAGGTCATACCTGAATGGTCTAGTGGTTTTCTCCACTTTCTTCAATTTAAGTCTGAATTTGGCAATAAGGAGTTCATGATCTGAGCCAGTCAGCTCCCAGTCTTGTTTTTGCTGACTGTATAGAGCTTCTCCATCTTTGGCTACAAAGAATATAATCAATCTGATTTCAGTGTCGACCATCTGGTGATGTCCATGTGTAGAGTCTTCTCTTGTGTTTTTGGAAGATAGTGTTAAGAAGAGATGGCAAGAATACACAGAACTGTACAAAAAAGATCTTCATGACCCAGTTAATCACGATAGTATAATCATTTACCTATAGCCAGACATCCTGGAATGCGAAGTCACATGGGCCTTAGGAAGCATCACTATGAACAAAGCTAGTGGAGGTAATGGAATTACAGTTGAGCTATTTCAAATCTTGAAAAATGATGCTGTGAAAGTGCAGCACTCAATATGCCAGCGAATTTGGAAAACTCAGCAGTGGCCACAGGACTGGAAAAGGTCAGTTTTCATTCCAATCCCAAAGAAAGGCAATGCCAAAGAATGCTCAAACTAGTACACAATTGCACTCATCTCACATGCTAGTAAAGTAATACTCAAAATTCTCCAAGCCAGGCTTCAGCAATACATAAACCATGAACTTCCAGATGTTCAAGCTGGTTTTAGAAGAGGCAGAGGAACCAGAGATGAAATTGCCAAGATCCGATGGATCATCGAAAAAGCAAGAGAGTTCCAGAAAAACATCTACTTCTGCTTTATTGACTATGCCAAAGCCTTTGACTGTGTGGATCACAATAAACTGGAAAATTCTGAAAGAGATGGGAATACCAGACCACCTGACCTGCCTCTTAAGAAACCTGTATGCAGGTCAGGAAGCAACAGTTAGAACTGGACATGGAACAACAGAGTGGTCCCAAATAGGAAAAGGAGTACATCAGGCGTATATTGTCACCCTGCTTATTCAACTTATATGCAGAGTACATCATGAGAAACGCTGGGCTGGAGGAAGCACAAGCTGGAATCAAGATTGCCAGGAAAAATATCAATAACCTCAGATATGCAGATGACACCACCCTTATGGCAGAAAGTGAAAAAGAACTAAAGAGCCTCTTGATGAAAGTGAAAGAGGAGAGTGAAAAAATTGGCTTAAAGCTCAACATTCAGAAAACTAAGATCATGGCATCGGGTCCCATCCCTTGATGGCAAATAGATGGGGAAACAGTGGAAACAGTGTGTCTGACTTTATTTTTCTGGGCTCCAAAATCACTGCAGATGGTGATTGCAGCCATAATTAAAAGACTCTTACTCCTTGGAAGGAAAGTTATGACCAACCTAGACAGCATATTGAAAAGCAGAGACATTACTTTGCCAACAAACGTCCGTCTAGTCAAGGCTATTGTTTTCCCAGTGGTCATGTATGGATGTGAGAGTTGGAGTATAAAAGAAGCAGAGTGCCAATGAATTGATGCTTCTGAACTGCGGTGTTGAAGAAGACTCTTGAGAGTCCCTCAGACTGCAAGGAGATCCAACTAGTCCATCCTAAAGGAAATCAGTCCTGAATATTCATTGGAAGGACTGATGCTGAAGCTGAAACTTCAATATTTTGGCCACCTGATGCAAAGAGCTGGTTAATTTGAAAAGACTCTGATGCTGAGAAATATTGAGGGCAGGAGGAGAAGGGCACGACAAAAGATGAGATGGTTGGATGGTATTACTAACTCGATGGACATGGGTTTGGGTGGACTCTGGGAGTTGGTGATGGACAGGGAGGCCTGGCGTGCTGCGGGGTTGCAAAGAGTCGGACACAACTGAGCAACTGAACTGAACTGAACTGTAGTGGTTCAGCCATCTCATGTAGTGGTTAAGAAACAACCTGTCACCCTCTGGGTTCATGCTCTTAGCTCCATTGATTATCAGCATGGTGACAACGGGCATATTTCCTAACTTATTCAAGCCTCAATTTCCTCATCTGTAAAATGAGTATGATGATAATAGGAGATTCTGCTTAGACTGGTGAGAGTTTGAGATAATCTGTGTAGAGAATTTTGCAATAGTGCTAGAGACATAGCAACTGAGTGATAAATGTTAGCCATTGTTAATGGCAAAAGTGTTTAAAATACAAAAATACTACTCTAATTATAGAATTGCAATTGGAAATGAGTATTTAAGTGCTAATTTACTTAGGAGAGCCTAAGTACAGAACAGAAAAAATTCAGTGTTTTCTCTTATCAACTGAAAATCAGAAGTTAAAATAAAGTATTTCTGAAATTATAATGTAAATCCCTAAGAATATGGTTTGCTTCAAGCTTTTCATCAATAGATTGTGCTAAGCAAGGTAAAGTGCATTGTAAACATTGTGAGTTTGGCATCTTTTTTAGCACACTTTGCGCAACCCCTGATCATGGAGGCACAGAATTATACTTCAGACAATGCATTTTGTTGAGTATCGTTTCCTATTAAATGCCTATTTGTTGAGCTCCCAACCGGGCCTTGTGAAATGGCACAGTTCAATAAGGAAGACTGTCAAATTCATGTGTGATGAGAACACTGGAGTGGCGCTCTGTCACCTGAGACAAAGATGATCTGGACACTGACCACTGTTTATCTGCAAAGAGCGCCATCTCTAACCCAGCCGTGTCTGATTGTAAGGTTGTACACCCAGTCACGCATTTCCACTGTTCATGCCTTCCCTCTGTTCCCCTCTATCAATTAGTGTGGGAGCTATTTCTGGAGGTCGCCTAGTTTATCCAAAGTAGAGGATTTGTTTTCTAGTCAGCAAATGCTTTCAAGTGGTAATTTAACTGTCAATGAAAAATAAATAAAAGGTGTTGCGAATTCTGTATGCTCTTAGCAATTCTTGGAAGCTCTGTTGTTACTGAATGTATCTCCCTCCAGTTGCCTGAGGAACTGCATTTTAATGTCACACATCATGCAGTTCTTTCCTGAATGTAATTGTAGTTTTTCTGATGCCATGCTTAGAGCTGTTCAAATGTTTGGCTTCTGGCGAATATTTCCTAGTATATTTCCAAATATTTCCACTGTCCTTATTCATGACAGTGATGGATTTGAAGCAATTTTTAATACATTTTAAAATCCCACTAACTTGTTAAATAACCAGAGAAAGAATTCTATATAAATTGAAAATATCTTTATCACCAGAAGAGGTGTCTGGGAAGATATATATGAAATTGTAAGGATCTGATGTTTTCAAGACCATGGTTGATCCTTTGCAGGACCACATCTTAGAAGACAGTCATGCATCAGAGAGGTGCCATATAGTGAGATGAAGCCTGGGACTGGGTGGACCATTGGTTGGTTTCTGCCAGCCACTGCTAAATGCCTACCAAATATTCTTTTTTTAAAAAAAGGTTTTGTTTTGTATTGAAGTATAGCTGATTTACAATGTTGTGACAGTTTCAAGTAGATATATGCATGTATCCATTTCCCCCCAAGCTCCCCATCCTCCAGGCTGCCACATAACACCAAGCAGTTCCCTGTGCTCTTCAGTAGGACCTTGTTGCTTATCCATTTTAAATATAGCAGTGTGTACGTGTCAATTCCAAACTATCCCTTCTCTGCATCCTTTCCCCTTCCCACCACAACGATAATTTCATTCTCTAATCTCTGAGTCTATTTCTATTTTTTAGATAAGTGCGTTTGTATCATTTCTTTCTAGATTTCGCATAGAAGGGATGTCATACAAGATTTCTCCTTCTCTGTCTGACTTGCTTTACTCAGTATGACAACCTTGGCAACCTACTCCAGTATTCTTGCCTGAAGAATTCCATGGACAGAGGAGTCTGGTGGGCCACAGTCCATGGAATCACAAAGAGTCAGACACAACTAAAGTGAATGAGCATGCAGGTCCATCCATGTTGTTTCAAATGGCATTGCTTCATTCTTTTTAATATCTGAGTAATATTCCATATGTACCACATCTTCTTTATCCATTCCTCTGTCAATGGACCCAACCCAATATTCTTTCTCCCCTTCTTATTTTCACTGACGTTAACTCCAATTTAATTCAGAGAGGCAGTATGCCTCGACTTGGCTAAAAACACATCTTACCAGTTTCCTGCAGCTTCAGTGCTCATGTAACATACTTGTGTTTAATAAGTCTATCAGTTACTAGATGGAACTTCTGGGAAAGGCCTTTGAAAGGGTGCAGATAGGGGCTCAGCCAACACATGCCTCCTTCCTTTCATCTTCTTCCTCTTGCTAGGAATGCAGAGGCCATGCTAGAAGTGGATTAGCCATCAAGTGCCCAGCAGACCACAAGCACATGCTCAGGACAGCTGGGCAGAAAGAGAGGAAGAAGATCCCAAGTCCTCAGTTACAGAGCAAAACCTCTGTTCCAGCCTTGGACCACCTCACCCCAGCTTGTCATTCCTTGAGAAAAGTGAAGCAGTTTATTGAGCAACTGGTGTTTTGAGTCCCTGTCCTTAGAATCCAAACACAATTCCCAACTTGTAGTGGAATGCTGCAAGCAAAATGGGAAACTACACAGAGGGCTTTAAAGATCCACCTGCTGGAGGCTGTTTCAGCAAGGCACAGCATTTGGTCGAACTGTGAATAGGAAGAGACATGGAACCTGGTTGGTTGATAGTATTGCTGAGTCATTCTAGACCAGCTCTGCCACTCCCAGAGCGCTTATTGGGTAAGAATGATCCTTTATATTTTCTTTGCATTCTACATTATAGAGTGCATTCTACTTATGGCATATAAATGAGAGGAATAATTCCAAATACTTTGCATGGTATCCAGCATATGAAAACTATTTAATAGAAATTTGTTGAATAACTAAATGGGAAAATCTTATCATTCATCTTTGTCTCACTTCAGAATGTACATAAATGAGGATCCTGCTTTTGTTGGTTTTACTGTTACTTATCTGCCAATTTATTATGCCTTGCTCCAGGAAAGTAAACAGTGTACAGATTGATTAAATAATTAAGTTGAACTTTGTGATAGATAGTCCTAGACAAACTGTGATAATGACGATGGCCCAGTCACTGGTATTTTGGACCTCTCTTATGGGCAGCAGAGCCTATTAATTAATTCTAATTAATTATGAATTAAAATTAAGACAAGCAGAGCCAGACCTAAAGAAATATAAATGTAAGTCATATCATGTTATGATTTTCCTGACTCCCCAATCTTTAATTGACATCCATCGCTACTGTGTAACTCTGGGTTGAAGAGGGGAAATCCCACATTTGAATAAAAACAACTCTGAATCTTTCCTGTAATCGGACCCTTTCCTGATGACTTCTAGCCTCACAAAGCCTCCAATTCCCTTCTGTAGCCATCAAGGGCTCCATTTACCACAATTAGAGAAATGATCTTGCTGTTCTCCTTGACTTTCTGGGTTTTTTCTTGTGTGATTCAGGGTTTGAATCTCTAGAGCTGATAACCAGATTCTAATATAAGGCAACAACCATCCTTGTTTCCTTGGGACCTTTCCAGTTTTAGCCCTGAAAGCCTGGAATCGCAGAAAACCCCTCATTTCTGATCAAATTGGGATAGTTGGTTACACTGGTTATGCTTAAAATATGTTATCCTGTTACTTTTCTCAGAGCTTCTGAGTTTTTATCTACAACTACCTTTCTGCTTTCTTACTTTCATTCTCAAGTGACATTTGTTGTCTAGTCTGTGCCAAGTATAATGTTAGATGTTGGAGAAGTACAAACAGTAATAGTATTAGGACCTTCTCACCTGCTAAAGGAGATAGATGTATATTCCCATTACAATGTATAATTCCCATTACAAAATAATGTAATAAATACAACTAAAGAAGTAAGTGAGAAATATTTTTGAATACAGAGGAAGAGGTAATTTAAGGTACTGGGTGAGTTAGGGCTTCAAAGAGAAGAGGACATTTGATCTGCATCTTAAAAATGATTAAGTATTCATCAAGCAGGGAAGTTGTTGAGTAGTTTCTTCTTACAACTTAATCCTTTTTTTAAAATTTTTCTTTTTAAGGATCCAACTCAAGAATTTTATTTTTTTGGCCATGCCATGCAATACACAGGATCTTGGCTCCACACTTGGTTACTTACTCAGTTGCTCAGTCATGTTGGACTCTTTTGCGACCCCATGGATTGTAGCCCAACAGAGGGCCAGGCAAGAACACTGGAGTGGGTTGCCATTTCCTACTCCAAGGGATCTTCCTGACCTAAGAATCGAACCCACGTCTCCTGCATTGCCAGGCAGATTCTTTACCACTAGTACCATCTGGGAAGCCACTTGGGTCCCTGACCAGAGATCAAACCCATTCCCCCCTCCCCCAAACTAGAAGCTCAGTGCCTTAGCCACTGGACCACCAGGGAAGTCCCAATCCTTCCTTTTTAATGGAGCTTAAATGTGAACAGAAGATCAGTATAAAGACCAGGAAATGGATTCTCATTATTCATGATTTCTTATTTTTAATGAAATTTTTATCTGTATCTTTCTCCAACCAAGAAATATGGTTTAGTAGTTCTGGCTAAAGAATGCAAACAGAAGTTGTTGGATGGATGGTAAGACTAATTAAAAGGGACAGGCAGCTGGGGCAAGCCCTTCTGCCATTTCCTCTTCCCTTTCCTGGAATTCAGAGGTGATGACTGGCACTCCTACAGACATCTTGGACTAAGAGGCAACTTTCAAAATGTGTACACTAATGATGACAGATCAGAAAGTGAAAGGAATCTGATCCCTGATACCTGTAGAGCAACCATAGGAGTTCTGGGCTATCCACCTCAGGACTTTTACAAGAGAGGAGACTCATCTTTTGTGTATTTACAACCATTGCTATTTAGGGGTTTGGATTATATGAAGTTACACCTAACACAGTGGATAATAGCAGACAACCTTTGACCATATTCCTCTTCACTCCAACTCGAGCTCCCATCTCCCTCCAAACACTGTCACTCTCCTGCAACTTCTACTCTTTTCAAGGTTAGCTCTGTTTGCCCACCACCTCAGCCATCTCATTCCTGTCTGTTTATTCTGTGAATTAGTTAATCTACCCACTCCAGACCTCAGCCTCGCTCAGTCCTAATGATCATGTATTTTCTACTCCCCCAAACTATTTTTCTTATTGTAGATAATTTCCCCCCTAAAAAGAGTTCTGTATTAACTCTAACATTTTCCCTCTACTACATGTTATCTCAAAAATCCCAAAGCTTTCTCAACCAATTTTTAGCTATTTATTGAAGTTCTGTATTATTTACTATCCATGGAAAAGCTTGGTCCACAAAGGAAACTCTCAACCAAAAACGTACAGATTGAATTTATCATATTAAAAGACTTTCTGCTGCTATTTAGTTGCTAAGTTGTGTCCAGCTATTTTGCGACTCCATGAACTGTGGCCCACCAGGCTCCTTTGTCCATGAGGTTTCCCAGGCAAGAATACTGGAGTGGGTTGCCATTTTCCTCCTCCAGGGAATCTTCACCCTCAGGGACTGAACCTGTGTCTCCACATCTCCTGCATTCTTTACCACTGAGCCACCTATGAAGCCCATGTTAGAAGATAATCTGAGGCACATTAAAATTTCAAGTTTATTTGAGCAAATCAATTCCAATTGGGCAGCACTAGACTAGAAGTGGTTTGGGTGTGCCACAGAAAGGAGTCAGTGTAAAGACTTTTATAGAGAAGCCACGTAAACAAAGCAAGAAAGTTATGTAATTGGTTATAGCTTAAGCCACTGCCTTATTGGGAAAGACTAGCTTCTTCTGTGGGCTTCTCTGGTAGCTCTGCTGGTAAAGAATCCACCTGCAATGCAGGAGACCCTGGTTCAATTCCTGGGTCAGGAAGTTCCCCTAGAGAAGGGACAGGCTACTCACTCCAGTATTCATGGGCTTCCCTGGTGGCTCAGCTGGTAAAAAATCCACCTGCAATGTAGGAGACCTGGGTTCGATCCCTGGGTTGGGAAGATCTCCTGGAGGAGGGCGTGGCAACCCACTCCAGTATTCTTGCCTGGAGAGTCCCCATGAACAGAGGAGCCTGGTGGGCTCCATTCCATGGGGTCGCAAAGGGTCAGACATGACACAGCACAGCACATCACAGAGCTGGCTGTGTGTGAATAGCTGTCCCTAGGTTTTGATTTCTTAACCTTGAGGCATTTTCAGGTTAGAATTTGGTTTGCTTACTTAGGCTACTAAAGCATTACAGCCACCTCAGTCTAAAAATCTTTCTGTTTAATTAATTTAACAATCCAAAGCCCTAATAATTTCTCCATATTTCATTTGCATAATATGAATTGCCTAACAATAATGTAGAGAAATAATGCAGTTTGGCATTATTGAGGAGGAAGAAATTTTCCTCTATCCTTCTAGGTTCTTCTGGCTAGTCTAAGAATTAAATTAACATAAAATAAGTAAATAGGAGAAAATTAAACAAAATTTTAATAACATGCATATGTGGGAGAGACCCAGAAAATCTGAGTAAGTTATCAAAATGGCTGAAACCCTCATCTTAAATACAGGATGTTGGGAGTGGTGGTTTGAGATTACAAAGGCAATTCACATGGAGGTAGAAAAGCAATTATTTGGTAAACAAATGTTTGCTGGGCCTGCAGAGACAGCAGGACACAAAGTGGACTCTAATCTCTAAGGATTTCCCCAGCACTCTTAGCTCAGATTCATTGCAGATACCTCTGATGAGAGCTCTATTCCTGTGACAGGCCTTCCACCTAAATTCTTCACATAGTTAGGGGGAAGGTCACAGTTTCTTCAGTCTTATGGGCCTTGATGGTTTTCAGCTCAAAATAACCCACATGCCAAAGAGACATTTTCGGGAGGGAAAAGTTCTTTTAGGAAGTTTCAAGATCCAAAAGCTAAATTGATAGATTGTTGCATCTCTTAAACTGGTCTCTTAGTCCGGTAGCTAGGGGAGTCTAGTTAAATTCACTGCAGGAGGCAGTGACATAGGTGGGCTCTCAAAGTTAGGCCAATAAAGTACAAATGGTCAGATATTTAATAAGAGGCATTTCCTTGGAGACAAAAGAAAAAAACAGGTCAATGATTAGAGCAAATTATAAACCAGTCTCTGAACCTGGGACTATCAGTTGAGAAAATTTCTGGATGTCAAAGCTGAAGCATCTTCTGCAGGTTAAAATGTCTCTGATGATGTCATCGGGTGTTTAGGTAAACCTTCTGAGTGGCTTACATAGCATCAAGCATGAGATTGCATAAGCATGTCCTGTTGTGATCTCTATCAAGTTTATATCAAGTTGTGCAGCTTCAAAGGACTTCGGAAAAGGGCAGCTGTAGTTCTTAATGATTCTGAGTCAAAAGTGGGAGAAAAATTGGAAATGTTACTTTACAGTGTTGTAGTCAAATTTTTAAGGAATCCAGAAGAATTTAAGATGCAGTACAGTTTATAGAAAAAGAAAACTTTAAAGTCGATTGGTAACTAGAATCTAATATCCACAAGTGTCTAGTATAGTTCCTGCTGAAACACAATTTTTTCTCCTTCTGATCACCCTGACTTCTACCAAAGATAGCCAAATTAAGACTTATTTGTTTGCAAAATAAGTTTAGTCTCATTAAACTTGGCCTGCTTATTTATATAAGTTTAGCATGAATAGCAATTGACCATAGAGGTTCTTTTGAATCTGCTTTGCCAGTACATTTCATAAGGAATCTCTAGATTGAACTTTTAAATGGTTCTTGAGACCAGGAGACCATGCCAAGAACATGCAGTAAGACTTGTCTGTAATACTCATAGACTTGGTTGAATTCCTCTGTTCTTGAGGTCCTCCAGATATCCCGAAGTACCTGCATCTGCCAGGAACTCCCCTCCTTTACTCTTCTGTCTGGTAAGGCTGCTGGGATTCCTGTAAGCAAGGTACCAGGCTCTTTTTTCAAGGGGATTTATGGCTCCACAAAGTCAATCTTCATTCCTTATAACTCTCTTGTCATATTTGATTGACATTTCAGTCGAAACCATGGTAATGTTTATAACCAATGTTTTCAATTGTGTCTTCTTATAATAAAGAAGACAGATTTTTAGTGAACTTATATTAATAACTATATTGCCCTGAGGATAAGAATATTTACTAAGAGTTTCCAAATTTTGGAGGGGTCAGTTAGGGAAAAAAAGGATAAATGTTTCAATTTTGCTTACAAATATAATTTAATAAATTGGTATAAATCATAGTGTAAGAGGAAATGTCTCCTTGTACCTGGAAAACAAAAAAAATTTTAAACTAATATTTCAGACAAAAAGTCATACACATTATAATCATATTTATTAGTTTAGTTAGTCCCATGTGATTAATTCTTATTGATCAATCTTGATCTTCTTTTAGTAGTTTTACGGAACCATCAAGTTTTTCATTAGAGTTCTGTAATTCCTTGCCTAACTCAGTGGTATGATCTGAAAGTTATCAGAAAACTATATATGTCAGAAAGTCCCTTCTATGAATCTTCTTGAAGATGAAGCATTTTTGCAAAAGCATCAGAGTGAAACAGTAACTGTTTATAAATGACAAAAGACTTAAAATGGCATGGTTAAAGATCTGATCACAATGCAGTTGACAAAGAAATTTTGTTATTTCTGTGACATTTTGAGTTAATAACGAGAATTGTGACTAACAGTATTATATCAGGACGTATCTAAATTTTGGGCTTCCGTGGTGGCTCAGCTGGTAAAGAATCAGCCTACAATGAGGGAGACCTGGGTTTGATCCCTGGGTTGGGAAGATCTAATGGAGAAAGGAAAGGCTACCCACTCCAGTATTCTGGCCTGGAGAATTCCATGGACTACAGGTCATGGGGTCACAAAGAGTTGGACACAACTGAGCAACTTCCACTTCACTTATCCAAATTTTACAAATTTCATATAATTTCTAGAACATTATCCACATGATATACTCTAAGAAGTTTTATGACCATCCTTTGACAACTCTTCCCATGTAATTTAACATACTATTAATAAACAAGACTAAACAAGACTATTAGTTTAATATTGCTCTTTGAGATATTTCAGGGCCCTCTGAAACATCCCAAAGTTAGCTAGAGGTCAAAAAGACTTCAATATAGAGTTTAGTTGCAGAAAGTTTGTCAAAGATATAAAAATTTTTAAACACTCGGTCAAGTAGGATCACAGGTCACTGTGAAACAATATTTATTCATCTAATTGAAGTGACAATTAAAATCTTCAAAGGCAAATACAGAAAGCAGATTATTTAAAAGGTAAAAAAATTTTACAATCTGTTATCAAAAGCAGATCAATATTCTAAGAAAACTCTGTTCCTCTTAACAGAAAGAAAATAAATTCTAGCTTTGCACCAGTTTACCTTTAATATTAAAATATATTTACTCACCAAAGCTATCTTGAGAAAGAGGAACAGAGCTGGACGTTTCATACTCCCTGAAGTTAAGGAATATAACGAAGATCAATAATCGAAACAGTATTGTACTGACACAGAAATAGACATAGATCAATGGAACAGAATTAAACTCACACATGCTGGCCAATAAATCTATGAAAAAAGAGTCAAGAATATACAATGGAGAAAAGATAATCTTTAATAAGCAGTGGTGGGAAAACTGGACAGCTATAGTAAAAGAATGAAATTAGAACATTCTCTAATACCATATACAAAAAATAAACTCAAAATGGATTAAATGGAAGACCAGAAACCATAAAACTCCTGGAAGAAAACACAGAATACAATCTTTGACATAAATCACAGTAATATTTGGGGGGGATCCATCTCCTAAAGTAAAGGAAACAAAAGTAAAAATAAACAAATGGGAACTAATCAAACCTAAAAGCTTTTGCACAGTAAAGGTAACCATCAACAAAATGAAAAGACAGCCTCCCAAATAGGAGAAAATATTTGCAAATGCTATGATCAGTAAGGGGTTAATATCCAAAATACATAAACAACTCATACAACTCAATATTAAAAAAAAACCCAAACAACCTAATTAAAAAATGGTCAGAAGGCCTAAATAGACATTTTTCCCATAAATATGGCTAACAGGCATATGAAAAGATGCTCAACATCACTAATCATCAAGAAAATGAAAATCAAAACCAAATGAGATATTATTTTACACATGTCAGAACAGCTATCATCAAAAGAACACAAATAACAAGTATTGGCAAAAATGTAGAGAAAAGGGAGGCCTTGTACACTGTTGGTGAGTATGTAAATTGGAAGCAGCCACTATGAAAAACAATATGGAGGTTCCTTAAAAAACTAAAAATAGAATTAGCATACGGCCCAACCATTCCATACCTGGGTAAATATATCCAAAGAAAATGGAAAAACTAATTCATAAAGATTATGCACCCCAATGCTCATAGCAGGGTGATAGTGATAGTTTTTATTTGCTTAATTTTCTTTCACTGTCCCAACTTTCCTATCTCTTTAGGTTCAGGATTTTATTGATTTGAGTCTGCATTTATTTGCATATCAGCAATTGGAGAAGTCAAGAAAATGGGGTATGGAATAATAACCTGAAATATACTTACTCTTGACTCCTAACTGCTCTCCGTCCATTCAAGTTTCCCAGATTATGCATTTTGATGTGCCAAAATTAAATTAAAACATTTCAGTTCAGTCACTCAGTCGTGTCCGACTCTTTGCGATCCGGTGAACCACAGCACGCCAGGCCTCCCTGTCCATCACCAACTCCCAGAGTCTACCCAAACCCATGTCCATTGAGTCAGTGATGCCATCCAACCATCTCATCCTCTGTCATCCCCTTCTTCTCCTGCCCTCAATCTTTCCCAGCATCAGGGTCTTTTCCAATGAGTCAGTTCTTCGCATCAGGTAGCCAAAGTATTGGAGTTTCAGCTTCAAAATCAGTCCTTCCAGTGAACATACAAGACTGATCTCCTTTAGGATGGATTGGTTGGATCTCCTGGCAGTCCAAGGGATTCTCAAGAGTCTTCTCCAACACCACAGTTCAAAAACATCAATTCTTTGGCACTCTGCTTTCTTTATAGTCCATACATGACCACTGGAAAAACCATAGCCTTGACTAGACCGACCTTTGTCGGCAAAGTAATGTCTCTGCTTTTCAATATGCTGTCTAGGTTGGTCATAACTTTCCTTCCAAGGAGTAAGCATCTTTTAATTTCATGGCTGCGTTCACCATCTGCAGTGATTTTGGAGCCCAGAAAAATAAAGTCTGCCACTGTTTCCCCATCTATTTGCCATGAAGTGATGGGACTAGATGCCATGATCTTAGTTTGCTGAATGTTGAGCTTTAAGCCAACTTTTTCACTCTCCTCTTTCACTTTCATCAAGAGGCTCTTTAGTTCTTTTTCACTTTCTGCCGTAAGGGTGGTGTCATCTGCACATCTGAGCTTATTGATATTTCTCCTGGCAATCTTGATTCCAGCTTGTGCTTCCTCCAGCCCAGCGTTTCTCATGATGTATTCTGCATATAAGTTAAATAAGTAGGGTGACAATATACAGCCTGACATACTCCTTTTCCTATATGGAACCAGTCTATTGTTCCATGTACATTTCTAACTGTTGTTTCCTGACCTGCATACAGATTTCTCAAGAGGCAGGTCAGGTGGTCTGGTATGCTCATCTCTTTAAGAATTTTCCATAGTTTATTGTGGTCCACATAGTCAAAGGCTTTGGCATAGTCAATAAAGCAGAAATAGGTGTTTTTCTGGAACTCTCTTGCTTTTTCGATGATCCATCGGATCTTGGCAATTTGATCTCTGGTTCCTCTGCCTTTTCTAAAACCAGGTTGAACATCTGGAAGTTCCCGGTTCACATATTGCTGAAGCCTGGCTTGGGAATTTTGAGCATTACTTAACTAGCGTGGGAGATGAGTGCAATTGTGTGGTAGTTTGAGCATTCTTTGGCATTTCCTTTCTTTGGGATTGGAATGAAAACTGACCTTTTCCAGTCCTGTGGCCACTATTGAGTTGTTGGCAATAAAAAAAAGAGATAGTTATGGAGTAGCAGAACTTATCTTTATTTTTTCTTTAATATTTAAATTACAAAACGTTTCAGCAGCATCAAACAGAAAAGCTGAAAGAATTTTACAGCAAACATCTGTATACATACCAGTTAGATTCTACCATTAATATTTTCCTATACTTGCTTCGTACATAGTTATCCATCTATTCAGCATGCCCTCATCAATCCATTAATCCAGCTTACTGTGGGTTCTTTTGAAAGCAAGGTGCAGACAGTATATATCCCTTCTAAGTACTTCAGCATGCATATTATTATATTTTTTCTTTTATTATAAAATTTATCTACAATGAAATGCACAAGTCTTATATGTACTTTCACTGAGTTTTGACAAGGGCATGCACCCATGTAACCAAAAACCCTATCAAGATATAGAACATTACCACTACCTCAGAAAGTTCCCTGCCATGAACCTGCCTGTCTGCCCCTCTAAACACACAATGAAGGAAAACACTGTTTTAATTTTTTCAACCATAAATGTCTTGCCTCCTGCAGAATTTCATGTAAGTGCTGGGGTACCATTCTCCCCCTACGTTGCTCAGATTTCTGCCCATTTCACTACCAGAAGCACTAATGGCCTTTGTCCTAGACTCTTTCAAATCATGTTTGTAATAGCAAATGATTCTGGAATGCAGAGATGGTGTCTTCTTCGAAAGCAAAGAGCAGGTATGCTCACAGGAAAATACATGTTTAAATAATGTCTGAAAATTAGCCTCTTTGGGTTTAGCCCACATCCCAAAGAAAAAGCAGGATGTGATCTCTGTTATCAGCTGACATCTGCTGTCAAGTTTAAATAAATAAAAAGGGAGTGGTCATTGGGGAAAGGAACCAGAGAAATTTAGTGGGGAACAGCACTTTATGTACACAGTGTCATGGAAGCTTCCCTGAACCTTTGAGAGATAAGAGTTGTTATTCTCATTTTAGAGAGGAAGAAGCTGGTTTTTGTCCTGACATTTGTCAGGTGAGTGCCAGAAGCCCCAACCAGACCAAACCATCGTTCTAGCCACCATGGAAAAGTAGAGGAACAAGTTAGCAACTTCCCTTTTCTGACTTCAGTTACCTCTGTAAGACCGAGGACTGACAACCATGAGCCTAGATGCTCACCTTGACTTTCACACTTTCATTCACACACCGTTTGTTTACTACCTTCCACCTTGCCCCAAATTCTCACCAAACCAATGGGCATGGAGCGCACATCTATGTCCCTATCAGCAATGACTGTCAGTACTTTTGTCAATAGTGATCTAATGGCAGGTCTCCTTGCCCACCTCTCCTTCTGCAACTGTCCTGCCCTGATACATGGCCCCAAGTACTGTGTAAAAGGGCAGTCCAGAATGTTGACATCTGTGTGGAGACAATGAATAACTAATAATTTTTGCAAGTAAAGAGCTTTCAATTATTTGTTTTCATCCAAAATGAAAAGTAATGTCAGTTCATACATCACTTAATTTGTGATAGCTCATTATGTGAATTTTCATATATAACTTGGAGGCAAGGTAAATAATCTAGTGTTCTTAAAACAACTCTTGCTACTCCCCTCTTCGGTGTTTATATCTAAAAGATAAAAATTGGAATGGAATGGATTCTGAATCTTGTCTCATTTAGCAATAAATAATACTCATCTATGGCTACATGAATTATGAGAAGGTGGGGGACCAATTCTGTCATTAAGAAATAGATTTCCAAAAAATTATACTATTAACAGCTAACACATTTTGTATTTTGTTGTGATACATTACTTCATGGAGAGATAACTCAATCCAGAATAACTTGAAAAACATTTGGAGGCTTATGGTCATAGGAAATATTTCATCAATTTAAATTTATACTCAAATTCTTTTTGTACAGAGGCTTGGCAAGGGCAAACAAGAAGAGACTTTCAAATATGAATGCTGAATAAAGTTCAGTAGAGGGAAGAGAAATGGAAATACAAGTTTAAGAAAAAGATGAAGAAAAGGAAGAGCTTATTCAATATTTGTATTACTGAATGTTGGTGTCAGTGTGCTTTATTATTTATACTCCATTGATAACTATCAGAATGCTGCTGTGGTTATATTTTAAAGTCCATGTTTATGTTAAGTATCATATGTGAAATCAATCACCAGCCCAGGATTGTTGCTCGGGGCTGCTGCACCGAGATTTCCCGGGGGGAGGGAGGCGGGAGGGAGGAGGGAGGGGGGTTCTGGAGGGGGAGCATATGTACACCCATGGCGATATCATGTCATTGTATGGCAAAATCAATAAATAAATAAAAAAAATTCAAATATAAAAAAAAATCTCAATGGATTTAAAACATTAAAAGACAGTAGACATTAAAACCTGCTAATTAATGCAAATAAATTTAACTTATGCTAAGATTAAAAAAAAATAAAGTCCATGTTTAAAATGCACTGCAAATATATCCTTTACAACTATTTATGCTTGTAAAACTTTCAGTAACCCATCTAACAATGTGTGTATGAGGCAGGGAAAAGGTGAGTCAGTTCAAACATTCAGTCGTGTCCAACTCTTTGCAACTCCATGGACTGCAGCATGCCAGGCTTCCCTATCCTTTACTGTCTCCCAGAGCTTGCTCATACTCATGTCCACTGAGGTGGTGATGCCATCCAACCATCTTATCCTCTGCCATACCCTTCTCCTACTGCCTTCAGTCTTTCCCAGCATCACGGTCTTTTCCAAGGAGTCAGTTCTTCTCATCAGGTGGCCAAAGTATTGGAGTTTTAGCTTCAGCATCAATCCTTCCAGTGAATATTCAGGACTGATTTCCCTTAGGACTGACAGGTTTGATCTCCTTGGAGTCCAAGAGACTCTCAAGAGTCTTCTCCAACACCACAGTTCAAAAGCATCAATTCTTCGGTGCTCAGCTTTCTTCACTGTCCAACTCTCATATCCATACATGGCTACTGGAAAAACCATAGCCTTGACTAGACGGACCTTTGTTGGCAAAGTAATGTCTCTGTTTTTCAATAAACATTAAGTAAATATATAACTCTTGAAATACAAAATGTGTCTCAGTGTACCTCTGAAATCATGTGATGTGGTAGTAACAGACCAAACTGCATTGGGGAACTCTGCCTGGACTGGGTAAGAGGAGTTTGGGGAGGGATTTCTCTGGATGGGAGGTGCATCCTCAACAGTGCTATTTCCGGCCACCTAAAGTCTGGCCACCAAGAGCTGCAGTCCTGGAGGGAGCAGAGTCAGATTATCACTCTGACCAGTGGAGGAGGCGTGGAGCGGCCTCCCTCAGGGTGATCCAGACAGCTTAGACAACAAGCATCTCAGTGGCAATCAGATGGACTGAGCAACAAAGACCTAGTTCTATTTTCCACATCCCTTTAAACACTACCCCTCAACTGTCTATTCTGGTGTGGTCCTCCAAGAGAAGAGGGCCCCACCTTGACAAGCAGGAGTTGAAGTCAGATTGAATCTGATTTAGAAAGCAATGTGATTTCCGCCTTCAGTCTTGTGAAGGAAAATTCAAATCCCTTACATACTTCTGCAACGTAGGTACTGTTGCAGAACCTTATATGTAGATGAAACTCAGATGGCCTAAGGGACCTCCAAGGTCATACAGCTAGCAAGTGACACCTAGCTGACTTCAACTTTGGAAGCTGGGTGATTTCCATCTGCTCCCATTTTGCGATGGCCATCAGGGACACAAGAGATATGTGATCCTACCCTCTACATACATGAAATCTAATTGGGACCCAAAATATTTTCCCTTCATATTATCAGGAAAACATCAGGAAAAACCCTTCACTGGCAAACATACATCCAATTCAATTTCCATAAGTAAAATTTAAAACTATGTTCAACATTCTTTTGGGTCCACAAAGTAGTTTATTGATGTTTAATTTAATATTTCCCTCTGACCACAAAGAAATAATCACTTGGCAGTTATGGTCAAAATAGTCCAGGATGAAGTCTGACAGACCTGGATTCCAAATCTGAATTCTACCCTTTCCTCAGGGACATAACCTTTCTGGGCTGCAATCTCCTCATTTGCAAAAAGGGGAAAGTCGTTTTGAGAATTAGAAGTAATGTATACAAAGGACCTTGCAAAAGTACCCTAAGTAATCATTATTATTAATATGGTAATTATAGTAAATATTCTTTACTCCTCTTTGTCCTCAAAATCTTCCATCAGCTTTAACACAAAATAAAATCAAACCTTTTATCTTTCTAAGAAAAAAAGAAAAAGAGCCTAAGTGGTGTTTGTGTGCCTGCACCTGTCTATTAATTCACTTAGTGTCATCATTTCCTGGGAATCAATATGATTATTTGCCCCTGGACATAGTTTCCCAGCAACACACATCTTGAACCAATTCAGGTGAATTTCCTCTGTCATTATGATCACCTGGCTCTTGCATCAAGTGGCTCCTTGAACCCTTCTATAAATATTAGAATTATGTTGGCTGGAGGGAAATGAGCAAAGGTTATGTTTATACACCATCTTTCTCTTGGGATTTTACATTGAGCAAAGAGCCATCAGCTGAGGCCACTACAGTCTCTTTGAAAGCACTTGGGTGGGTATTTTTGTGCCCAGCAAACAGAGCAGAACAGATTTATTCCTAGGGTTTTCTGTCCAGAAGGAAAGGAGTAATCCCTCAGTGAATCTTCAACAATTATTGTTGAGGATCAGGAGCGACCCAAAAAAATAATCTGATTTTCCTGTACAAGGTCTACCCTGACATTTTCTCTTTTTCCACTGGGAGTAGGCTGGTAAGTACATTTAAAGCAAAACAAAAGTCAAGTTATTGCTAAACCATTTAGCAAACAGTATATGAAGTTTCCATGTCTTAAGTGTAAATATTATTCACTTTAAATTCCCTTTATCTTTCCAAGTCTGTTTTTTTAAAAAAAAAAATTATGTTGCTTGAATCTCTGCAGGCAAGACATTTACTTTGATTTTCACTAAGTAGATTTTTATGATTGTTGAGCCAACATAGTTTTAATAATGATGTATAGGTTTTTTATTTGAAAAATAATGACAATTATTTTTGATAGGATTAAAATATTCCCTAATTTCACTACAATGTTATTAATTTTCTATATTTCTTTTTAATAGTTTTCCTTTGTACAAATGGTTGTTTTATTTTACACTGTTATATTCCATTGGCAACCTGCTTTTTTCTTTTGCATGTTACAACAACATTTTCATAGCTATTTTAAAAAACTGGCTTACTACCCAGTTAATTTGATAAAATCTCCTCTTTCTCCTACTTTGTCACTGACTATCACTCACAAACAATAATTTAAAAATAACCTTTGCCAGGCAATTTGTACCATGTATAGATAAGTAAATTACTATTTGCTAGTAAAGTAGTTTTGCATATTCTGTGCTTATACATAAAAATCTTAAGTATTCCATTATATGTTATGGAAAAATATGAACGAACTTTTTTGTCAACCCAATACAAGCAATGTGATCTTGTGTAAATTATTTAACTTCTAAACTTAGCCTCTTTATCCATAAAATGGGGATCATAAGAGGAGCCAGTTCAAGAAGCTATGAGATCAGGGCTCTCGTATGCTAAGCAATCAAATGCTGTTGATAAATATACACTTTAAACAAGATTCATTTCCAGTCAAAATAAGTGGAAAAGGAGCAGTTGGACTTCTACTAACAGAGGTCAAATTAGGTTATGATCTTGCCCTGTGTGTAGGGGGAAGCTGAAGAAATGTACAGTACAATCAATGGATAATGTTATCTCCTGATCCAGCAGTGTTGAGCTGGCGGCTCTGTCTCCAGCAGAGTCACAGACCACAGCGCAGCGTCACCGCCGGTCCCTACTTGGTCAGCTGGGGCCTCCAGCTAAGCCTACCCACCCTGCTCCTCTCAGCTGCCAAGCAAATCTTGAAGCTCCACCAGACAGCACAGGCTTCTTTCCTGTAAAGTGCAGAACCTGTTGTTTTACTTTAGCCTTAAACTGTCTGGGTGTTATGCCAAACAAAATTTTTTAATTTGGAAACTACATTTGGAATTTCCTGTAAGCGATTCTTCAAAGATTCTGAAATGCCTTGTATGAGAAAGAGGAAGAAAAACTACCTGATTTTCAGTGTTTCTTAAAACATTTAAATATCATTTTAGATTTAAAGAAAATTCAAAAAATAGCATAAAATTTCCCATGTGCATTCTGCAAGATCCCCTAATCGCGAACATTTTACCATGCTTTGCTCCTTCCTTCTCTTTTAGCTTTGAGTCACTCAGTGCCGTGTATGAGTTCAACAGGTTGTCTTTACAGACACTTCCTTCATGTGAACTGAGATGTTCTCTGTGATATTTGTCCTATAATTTACTACTCAGTGTATGTTTTCAAAATATCTCTCTATAATATATAGAGAGACATTTATATAATTAATAGAAGTGGTACACACTTATAGTCCGAAAACCAAATAGAAAAGGATGACCTTATGATGTGGAAAGCCACAGGTCCACCCCCAGCTCTGCTCATCAGACGCGGTATCTTTTAAGCAATCCTTTTTGCTTTGTGTTTTTCCAAACCTACACATCTCAAAACAATATACTTCTACTGCTATTTCTTACTAAACAACTTGGACATTTAATTTTAACTTCGTATCACAAAAGAAAAGAATTTAACTCATTTACTCCTTCTATCTCTTAGTAATATTATTCTTAATTCTTACACTAGTCACCTCTGTATCTTCAATCAACATTAAGTCTCAACTTTGGCTCCAGCCACCAAAGAATGCCAGCTGACCCCCAGCTTGGTAAACAGAGGATATTAAGTGAACTAATTCCTTTCCCTCTTCCCTTTACCTAAAAGCTTTACCTTTACTTTTACATTGGTGATTTCCAACGTTTTCATTCTGTTTTAGAAGCATCATTCAAATGTCCATAATTTGTCTATGAGTTCATCTTACAAGGTGGAAAACTGACAAGAATTTGCTTCCATGATGATGTGACCAGGAAGCACGCTCAAGAGTCCTTCTCCACAAGGCCAGATCATGACCACCTGTCTCAGTGGAGAAGATTCTCATGTCAAACCAAGGGCGAGTCCACCTTTTACCTCCACCAAATCCCTGAATTGTCTCTTTGTGATTTCCCAACTCCTGGCTGCTACCTGATCAGTCATTGTCCTGGCATCTATGTTTTGTCTCTGGCTTACTCTTTCCTTCTCAGCCTCTCTGAACATGTAGAAGCACCATCCCCTTCCCTCCCACTCCCCTCAACCCGCTTCACCCCTACCACCAGTACCAAAACTCGCTGCTTTGGTTTGCCCTAGGAAATCTGCTCAGCTTTCTTTAGAACAACCTTCCAATTTAATTACTTGCCAAGGATGAAACAAATTCAGATTTCACACATATTCTAGATTTCTGTCTTCTATTGAAAAATGTAAGATTGGGTAACTCTGGGCTTGAATTCTGCAGCCATGAGCTAGGGTGTCACCGTACTAGCTTTCTTCCCTTTACCTGTCTGAACCCAGCAGTAATGGGTTTTCAATGCATACTTACACTTGGTCTCCTTGGCTCCAGCCCCACATCTCACTCCTGCCCCAATCCAAAGTCTCGCTCAGCTCCCCCAGGCAGACTTTGCCTCTTCTGGGCTATGTTTTCTTATATCTTATTCTATATTGTCCCCTGTTACTTACTCAACAGGTGTTCCACAGACCAGAACAGCCTCAGTGACATCACCTCGGAGTTTTTCAGGGACACAAAACCTCATACCCCACCCTAGATCTGAGCCCTAATCTGCAGTTTGATGTTTAATGAGATCTCCTATAGTGTGCCAATGAAGAAAAGAACAGGCCTGGATTATAGTTTCCCTGCCTTGTTCATTGGATGGCCTTCTCTTTTTCCTATCCTCCTAAATGTACTGAATCCTCTCATGCATGGGTGTCCCTCATTCCTTTCACTAAATCCTCAATTTTGTGGATCTGTTTATTTTTTATTTTCACTTCTTTTCCATTATTTAATGGGATCTCTAGAGGCAAAGGAAAAAAAATTGGGTGGTCAGTAATTCAGAAAGCGATTTGATAGTTTTCAGACACAGGTCTTAAAACACTAGAGTATTAGAAAATGTTACCATGTCTTCCTTTTGTTTTGTTTGCTTTGTTGTATTTTACAGCTGTTCTCTGTAAGTACATAGATGTGAGAGGGGATGATGGATGGTTATGGCCTTGATGGGGCAGCTCCTTACATGGGAGTCTCCTGATGCTCTTTGGTTGCATAAATGAGCAAGGGATTGTTTGCCTGCAGCACAGAAAACCAAACAGATAGCAGGTGTTTGCAACGGGTAAGGGTTTATTGCAGGGCCCCAAACAAGTGAGTGGAGACAAGCCTCAGATCCACTGTCACTTGGTCTTTGAGTTAGAGGAGTGGTTTAATGGGAAGAACAAAGAAACTGGGGCTAAGTGCCATCTTGTGACATTTCTCTCTTCTCATTTTTTTAAAAAATTGAAATATAGTTAACTTATAATGTTGTGTCAGTTTCAAGTGTACAGCAAAGTGATTCAGTTATACATATATATTATTTTTCAGATTCTTTTCCATTGTAGGTTATTATAATTTAGCCATTATAGTTTCCTGTGCTATACAGTAGGTCCTGTTTGTTTATTCATTTTATATACAGTAATGTGTATATGTTAATCCTAAACTCCCAATTTATCCATCATCCTTCCATCCCCTTCGGTAACCAGAGGTTATTGTTTTATGTCTGCAAGTCTATATTTTGTTTTGTAAATAAGTTCATTTGTATTTTTTAGGACTCTACATATAAATGATATCATACAATATTTGTCTTGCTCTCTTTTGTGATATTTCTTAATCACAGTTTTGTAGAGTCAGTCTACAGTTCTGAGTCTCCAGTCTGGTGGTCCATGACTGGCAGGGGGGCGGGTTTTGCTAGCTCCTCCTGCCCTAGAGAAAATCTGAGCTTGTATGTCAGGGGTAGATTGACAATAGCCGTTTTAGCATATTAACAATGTTATCAACAGCAGCAATTTTAGTCCCTTGACTCTGGTTTGATTATAAACTTCAGTCAGAATGGGATTGAGGTCAGAAGGAACAAGACAGGGAATAAAGTTTAGGATAGAGAGGTTAACTATAAACTCCTCAGAGGAATTCGGTTTTAGGGGGACTTGGTTTCAGTTGATGACTTTACACCTGAGAAACTCAGAGACATTGCTACCTGTAAGAGATACCAGTCTTCCAGGCAGACTTACTACCCCATCATTCTGCCAGAAAATACCAGCATTAAAAAAGCAAATTGGAAATTACAATAAAGACAAAGAGAACAGCTTAACAGAGTTGTGTAAAGCCATGGTTTTTTTTGTTGTTCTGAGAGTATTTTTATTTTTAGCATCATGACTGCTACTGTACATTTGTCCCAGCTATTCATCCAAGTATTTGTGGAAATTAACTGCAATGTTATGAATGTTTCACAGATGGATGAACCAAAACTGATGAGAAAACAAACTGGTTCTGATCTTTTCACCATTTGGAGAATCTGACTGAAATAAATGTTTTCAATGAGAAACTGCATCATGTAGGATTTCTTTTCCTGCCAGAAATGGAATACCCAACTAAAAGTGGCCTGAACCGGTGGTTCTCAAAATGGCTGCATATTAGAATCACCTAGGAAACCTGACTCCTACCTGGTGAAATCTGATATCATTGGTCTGGGGTAGGACTTGGGCATTGAGAGGAATCGTTCTCAAATGCAGCCAAGGATGAGAACCACCTGCTTAAACAATGCAGATGCTTACTGTTTCACTTAACCAGAATCCAGGAGATGAAATTATAGGGATGGCTCAGGGACTCTGTAATGTCACAAGGGCTCAGGCTCTTCCTGACTCTCTCGTTAGCCATGCTCAGCGTGTTGTCAGTGTCTGCCCTCCCAGACACAGGTGGCGGCTGTCGCTCTGAGCATAAAGTGTTCAAACACAGCAGGCAAAATGAAGCCCAAACCACCTCCTCCTCTTTGTCAGCGAGGAAGACTTTCTAAGAAGCTCACCTACCTCCACCCCAGGAGATCTTTCCTTATTTCATTGGCTAAAACACAGCCACCCAAAGACCAACTGCTGGCAAAGAAGAATGGCTTACATTCTTTGTTGCTGTTACAAAGCAAAATGAGGGTTCCGTTAAACTAAGTAAAAAGAGGGGAAGGCACTTTGGTGGGGAACCAAGTGTCTGCCCCTGTAACTTCATTATCCAAAGTGAGTTAGCAATAACTCATCATTAACCCATGGAATAACATCAGGCTCTGCTGGACCTGAAACAAGTTTTTAAATTTTCTTTTGGGGCAGTTCTAACTCTCTGTATGGAGTGCTATTTTATGACTTTTTCCTTCTTAGAGGTCTTCCCCAAAAATGAAGGGAATATAGAATTTTTTAAAATAAATTTATTACCATATGGGCCACTGACACTTTTATAAATCTAAGATACATTATTGGATTTTACTGATCTTATTTTCCTTACTTCATGCTTTGCCACTTCATCATTTAGAGAACTCTTATCATACGCCAATTTATCCCAGCTATATTTAAAAAAGAATTAAGTTATACAAAATATGGAAAATGATGGAATCACCTATAGGATGATGCACTGTCTTTAAAAAATATATTATCCTGCACTATCATAGTGCCCAAAGTATTGCCTTCATTTTCAAGAAGAAATAAAAGAAGACTTGGAGGGACTCTCTTTATGGTTTGCTTCAAGATTTCATAGGACAAGTTGAGAATTCAGAATTTTTCATTTTCCATTCATAGTGGCAAATAAAAGGAAATTGATAAAGGAAGATATTTCAAAGTTATTAGATGAATCAGAAGATAAGTGCAAAGAGGCGGGTAGCAGCACTCTTAGACTCTGTTAGTGATGGCAAAATTGGTCAGCTTATGAGCTTTCAGATGAAGAGACTGTAGATGAATCTTCTCAAAACTCAAGAATCGATAAATGACCTACATATTCCTAAGGACACAAAAGAAATGTGGTATTTTCATCCAGTTAGTCATTTGACAGGAAACATGTCACTATGCAATATTTTGTGAAAGAACTTGGACCATCTTGTTTTGCCAAAATGATGCATGATGATACTCTTTAATCTTTTTTATTGTTTGTGTGTCAATGTTTGAGTTGAAGAGGTTTACTATGTTCAAATTCTTGTGAACATTTCAAATAAAGTTTTTTTTCTTATTACCACTTTATTCTGCAAATTAATCATAAAATGACTTCAAAATGCTAATGAGCACTTTTCTTGGTATATTGATAACTATACAAATAAACATTTGGGTTTCTCAGTTGTGAGCTCAGAATTCTTTATTGTGTTGACAAGAAAAACATATTATCTTGTTTAGGAGAGGCACTGTGCCAGGCTTTGACAATACACAAAAACCCATGTCTGCTCTTGAACAGCTTATATCCCTGTTGGCGATCAGGGATATGAGTTCTCTTCCATTAGGTATAGATGCCTCATTAAAGTTTTTCATTTCTAGTTGTAGGACATCCTCAGATATCCCCTCCCAGTGTTACTGTCTTACAAAGTGATATTAATAGGATATCAAAACCAAGAAATTGACACTGAAATAATCTATAACACTTATTCAAATTTCACCAGCACAGACTTATTTGTGTGTGTGTGTACCTCTATACAATCTTATCACAAGTAAATCCTTGTGAAACCACCACCCTAATCAAGATACTTAATTGTACCATCACCTTAAAACTTGCTCTTGTCACTCCTATATAGCCACATTCCCCGTCTCCCCATCTTTAACCCTGGCAACCACTAATACATTTTATGTCTCTGTATTATTACATGAATGTTGTATAAATGGAATCATGCAGTGGAATGGCATAAAAATATCCTTTTGAGATTGGCTTTCTTTCAGTCAGCTCAAGTTTCTTGAAGTTAATCCTAATTGTTGCTTGTATCAGTAACTTGTTCCTTTTTATTGCTGGGTAGTATGCCATGCATGGTATGAAAGTAGTAGAGATTATTTAGTCATTGAGGGACATGTGGGTAGTTGCCAGTTTGGTGCTATTAAAAATAAAGCTACTATGACAGTCATGTACAACTTATTTCCTATGCTAAAATAAGTCTTCATTTCTCTGGAATAAGTGAGTGCTTAAAAGGGCAATTCGGGTTATGTAGTTAAGTTCCTTTTAGTTTTGAAAGGAACTATCAAACTATTTTCTTGAATGGGTGTACAATTTTCTATTCCCACCAGCAATACGAGTGATCCCAGTTTCTCTGCATCCTTACTTGCATCTGGTGTTATCATTATATTTCACTTTACTGTTCTGATAGGTATGCAGAGAAATCTCACTATAGTTTCAATTTGTACTTCTCTAACAGCTAATGCTCTTGAACATCCTTTCATGCGTTTGCCTTCTGTATATCCTCTTAGGAAAAACCTTTCTTAGGGAAATGTGTGTTTGTGTCTTCTGTTCATTTCTAATTGGATTATGTTTTTCTTTAATGCTGAGTTTGCGAGTTCTTTATATATTCTAGATATGCCAAGCTACTATTTTTAATCATCAGCTGCTATAACATTTGAGGGTGAAATGATGTCATGAAGAGTCTCTATCTCACTGAACCACATTAATACTCCTCCCTCTTTATAAAAACCATCTGTATCAATTCCAAACCAGCTGTCTTCAAAGAGGAACAACACTCTGTGGGAGCCAGGTTCCAACTTTCATTGAATACTTTATTTGCCATTAATCTGCTCTATAGCATTCTTTAAGAATTAGAGTGCCACTCTTCATTCTTCTTTCTCTAGGGTTTCTATTACCAGGGCCACAAAATCATCTGAAATAATGATGGCCTGACAATGTCTGTTTGTTTTTAATTTTTTCCCCACTTGACTGTTTTCACTGGAGAAGCAAAAGGGTTTTCCTCTGCTCATTTGTTTCTCTGCTTCCCCACAACTTTAGCTTTCCCCTGCTATGGCTACAGCACGTGCTTTTACATACCTGTGAAGCTCGGTTCCTCAGATTAACTGATTCTGCTTTGGTGTCCACATTCCAAATTTCAGGGAGAGAGATTGGATCACTGAATATTGGGGTCTGTTGTGCACTTCTGGTGTGGTGTGGCCTGGAGAAGTGATAGCAAATGATAAGTTCCTTCTGGGGATGTGGCCTATGAGGTTCTCTGAGGAGGTCTGAGCAGAAAATCGCTGTCATTTCTATTACAAGGCCCACAGGGAACAGACTCAGAGAAGTTAAGTGGTTACCAGAGTCACATAGCTCCAGTGGTAGAGGCAATATATAAATCCTAAGCCTACCAAGTTCCAAAGATTATATGGTATCGACTATGCCAGTCACCCCACCAACATGGTTCCTTCCCTTGAAGATCTGGGTCTCTTAGCGAGAACAGCAAGTATCTACAATACAATACACATACAATCAGACAGAAAAATATATCTGGAGAAAACTGGAGAGTTCTAGTAAATGCAATACTATTTACAATTAAAAGAATAACAGCATTCTTCTCTTTATAAAAAGTTTGGCATTAGTTTAAATTTATGCTTATATTATTACCCTCATTATAAGAATACATTAATGTGTTTAGAAGCTCTTGAGTGAAACGGTTCAGTAACATACAAAGTTAATTCCAAAAGTGTCAGAAAAAAAGAGAATGGCACAAACACCTTGAAACAAGATACATTCTTTCATGCAGGACACTTTAATTTTGCCCTTTAATCAACATTAACTGACTTTCTAATGCTAGACCAATGTTGTATTCTTGCAATCAAGTCAATGGGATAACTAAATCGTATCTTTATAAACACAAAGTTGGATCTGGCCAATTAAAATTTTTACTTAGGATTTTTCTTCTATGTTCATGAATGAGATTTGTTTACAATTTTCCTTTTTAAAACTAATCTTGTCAGCTTTTGATATCAAGGTTAATGACAGCTGCTATCTCAATACTACATGGTTGTAACTTTTACTTGACTGTGATAGAGCTTGACTCTTAAATTCACCCAGGCTGGTGCTTTCTTTCAGAGAGGTATTTAAAATATAGACTAACTTTTTAAATTGGTTATAAACTATTTATATTTTCTATTTCTTTGAGTTGGTTTTTTTTTCTTCCAGTTTTATTGAGATATAACTGATGAACAGTACTATGTGAATTTAAGGTGTAAAATATAATGATTTGACTCACATACAGCATGGAGTAATTATCACAATAAGTTCAGTGAATATCCATCATCTTATATAGATAAAAAATAAAAGAAATTAAATATTTTTCCTGAGATGAGAACTCAGGATTTACTGTCTTAACTTTCATATATCACATACAACAGTGTTAATTATATCATGTTGTGC
This sequence comes from Antilocapra americana, assembly GCA_007570785.1. Classification (NCBI taxonomy): domain Eukaryota; kingdom Metazoa; phylum Chordata; class Mammalia; order Artiodactyla; family Antilocapridae; genus Antilocapra; species Antilocapra americana. Next base: position 18,207,902 of record ML664174.1, on the reverse strand, counting down.
ACTGTTGTTGTTTGGTCGCTAGTCATGGCTGACTCTTTGAGATATGTCCCTAGCACTTATCCTAGGGCTGGAAATTTGTATTAATACCTTTTGACTATCTTCATCCAATTCCCCTCCCCTCTACCTGTGCCTCTGGAAACCACAAATCTGATCTCTTTTTCTATAAGTTTGTTTTGAAGTACAACTGAGTTGTAATACTGTTAGCTCCTGTTAACACAATGTACTGATTTGATATTTCTATACATTTCCAAATGATCACGTCTAGTTACAATCTGTCACCAAAGATGTTACATAGTTATTGACTATATTCTTCACACTGAACATTTCATACCCACAACTCATTTATTTTGCAATTGAAAGTTTGTAACTTGATTCCGTTTTTTTAATAACAACTTTACAGACATATTCACACATGTTAAATTTATGCCTAAGCATTTTAGTCTTTTTTTATAGAAACTTGTTCCTCAGAATTTTCCACTTTATAGTCATAAAGCTATTTAAAAGTCTTGAATTAGTCAGTAGTCAACCAGGGAAACAGAACCATAGGAGACATATATTGAAATTTATTGCAAGAACTGATTTAGATGATTGTGAAGACCAGAAGGCAGGACTGAAACCCTAACTCATAGGATAGACCTTAAGAAAAAGCAGCTTGAAAAACTCAGGCATGAGCAGAAGCTGCTTTCTCCAGGTGTGGCTTCTTCTCCCTCAGGGAAGCCTCAGTTCTGCTCTTCAGGTCTTTCACCTTATTGAATCAAGCCTACACAGACTATCTGGGATGATCTATTAAAGTCAACTGGTCATGAACATTAAAACTCTCTATAAAAATACCTTCATGGCAACACATAGGTTAGTATTTGATTAAATAACAGTAGTAGCCTAGTCAGTTGACACATAAAACTGGCCATCGTAAGCCTCTTACTTGTACGTGCTTATTTTTGGCTGCGATGTGTCTTCTTCGCCTTGCATGGGCTTTCTCTAGTTGCAGTGAGCAGGGGCCACTTTCCGTTGTGGTGCACGGGCTTCCCATGGCAGTGGCCTCTCTTGTGGCGCACAGGCTCTAGGAGTGACTGCAGAATGCAGGCTCAGCAGTCGTGGTGCTCAGGCCCCAGAGCGTGGGCTCAGCGGGCTACGGGCTTGGTTGCTCTGCGGCTGGCCTATGGAATCTTCCCAGACCAGGGATTGAACTGGTGTCCCCTGTGTTGGCACGTGGATTCTTTTTTTCTTTAATTAATTAATTTATTTTAATTGGAGACTAATGGCTTTACAATATTGTAGTGGTTTCTGCCATACATTGATGTGAATCAGCCATGGGTGTACATGTGTTCCGCATCCTGAACCCCCCTCCCCATCCCATCCCTCAGGGTCGTCCCAGTGCACCAGCCCTGAGCACCCTGTCTCATGTAACAAACCTGGACTGGCCATCTGTTTCACACATGCTAATATACATGTTTCAATGCCATTCTCTCAAATCATCCCCCCTCGCCTTCTCCCACAGGTTCTAAAAGACTGTTCTTTACATCTGTATCTCTTTTGCTGTCTCACGTATAGGGTCATCGTTATCATCTTTCTAAATTCCATATATATGCGTTAATTTACTGTATTGGCATTTTGCTTTCTGACTTACTTACTGGAGCTCTGTATAGTAGGCTCCAGTTTCACCCACCTCATTAGAACTGATTCAAATGCATTCTTTTAATGGCTGAGTAATATTCCATTGTGTATATGTACCACAGCTTTCTTATTCATTCATCTGCCAATGGACATCTAGGTTGCTTCCACATCCTGGCTACCATAAACGGTGCTGTGATGAATATTAGGGTACACGTGTCTCTTTCAGTTCTGGTTTCCTCGGTGTGTATACCCAGCAGTGGGATTGCTGGGTTGTATGGCAGTTCTATTTCCAGTTTTTTAAGGAATCTCCACACTGTTCTCCATAGTGGCTGTACTAGTTTGCATTCTCACCAACAGTGTAGGAGGGTTCCCTTTTATCCACACCCTCTCCAGCATTTATTGTTTCTAGACTTTTGGATGGCAGCCATTCTGACAGGCATGAGATGGTACCTCACTGTGGTTTTGATTTGCATTTCTCTGATAAGTGAAAAGGCAAAAAGATAGGACACTAAACGATGAATTCCCCAGGTCAGTAGGTGCCCAATATGCTACTGGAGATCAGTGGAGAAATAACTCCAAGAAGAAAGAAGGGATGGAGCCAAAGCAAAAACAACACCCAGTTGTGGATGTGACTGGTGATAGAACCAAGGTCTGATGCTGTAAAGAGCAATATTGCATAGGAACCTGGAATGTTAGGTCCAAAATCAAGGCAAATTAGAAGTGGTCAAACAGGAGATGGAAAGAGTGAACATCGACATTCTAGGAATCAGCGAACTGAGATGGACTGGAATGGGGGAATTTAACTCAGATGAGCATTGTATCTGCTACTGGGCAGGAATTCAGTAGAAGAAATGGAGATGCCATCATGGTCAACAAAAGAGTCCGAAATGCAGTACTTGGATGCAATCTCAAAAATGACAGAACGATCTCTGTTCATTTGCAAGGCAAACCATTTAATATCATGGTAATCCAAGCCTATGCCCAAACCATTAATGCTGAAGAAGCTGAAGTTGAACGGTTCTATGAAGACCTACAAGATCTTTTGGAACTAACACCCAAAAAAGATGTCCTTTTCATTATAAGGAACTGGAATGCAAAAGTAGGAAGTCAAGAAACACCTGGAGTAACAGGCAAATTTGGCTTTCGAGTACAGAATGAAGCAGGGCAAAGGCTAATAGAGGTTTGCCAGGAGAACGCACTAGTCATAGCAAACACCCTCTTCCAACAACACAAGAGAAGACTCTACACGTGGACATCAGCAGATGGTCAACACCAAAATCAGATTGATTATATTCTTTGCAGCCAAAGATGGAGAAGCTCTATACAGTCAGCAAAAACAAGACCGGGAGCGACTGTGGCTCGGACCATGAATTCCATATTGCCAAAATTCAGACTGAAATTGAAGAAAGTAGGGAAAACCACTAGGCCATTCAGGTATGACCTAAATCAAATCCCTTATGATTACACAGTGTAAGTGAGAAATAGAATTAAGGGACCAGGTCTGATAGACAGAGTGCCTGATGAACTATGAATGGAGGTTCGTGACATTGTACTGGAGGCAGGGATTAAGACCATGCCCATGGAAAAGAAATGCAAAAAAGCAAAATGGCTGTCTGAAGAGGCCTTACAAATAGCTGTGAAAAGAAGGGAAGTGAAAAGCAAAGGAGAAAAGGAAAGATATACCCATTTGAATGCAGAGTTCCAAAGAATAGCAAGGAGAGATAAGAAAGCCTTCCTCAGCAATCAATGCAAAGGAATAGAGAGAAAGCAATAGAAAGGGAAAGACTAGAGATCTCTTCAAGAAAATCAGAGATACCAAGGGAACATTTCATGCAAAGATGGGCTCGATAAAGGACAGAAGTGAGATAGACCTAACAGAAGCAGAAGATATTAGGAAGAGGTGGCAAGAATACATAGAAGAACTGTACAAAAAAGATCTTCATGATCAAGATAATCACGATGGTGTGATCACTCACCTGGAGCCAGACATCCTGGAATGTGAAGTCAAGTGGGCCTTAGAAAGCATCATTACAAACAAAGCTAGTGAAGGTGATGGAATTCCAGTTGAACTATTTCAAATCCTGAAAGATGATGCTGTGAAAGTGCTGCACTCAATATGCCAGAGAATTTGGAAAACTCAGCAATGGCCGCAGGACTGGAAAAGGTCAGTTTTCATTCCTATTCCAAAGAAAGGTAATGCCAAAGAATGCTCAAATTACCACACAATTGCACTCATGTCATATGTTAGTAAATTAATACTCAAAATTTTCCAAGCCAGGCTTCAGCAATACGTGAAGTGTGAACTTCCAGATGTTCAAGCTGGTTTTAGAAAAGGCAGAGGAACCAGAGATCAAATTGCCAACATCCAATGGATCACTGAAAAAGCAAGAGAGTTCCAGAAACACATCTATTTCTGCCTTATGGATTATGCCAAAGCCTTTGACTGTGTGGATCACAATAAACTGTGGAAAATTCTGAAAGAAATGAGAATACCAGACCATCTGACCTGTCTCTTGAGAAACCTGTATGCAGGTCAGGAAGCAACAGTTAGAACTGGACATGGAACAACAGAGTGGTTCCAAATAGGAAAACGAGTACTTCAAGGCTGTATATTGTCACCTTGTTTATTTAACTTGTATGCAGAGTACATCATGAGAAATGCTGGGCTGGAGGAAGCACAAGCTGGAATCAAGATTGCTGGGAGAATATCAATAACCTCAGACGACACAACCCTTATGGAAGAGGAACTAAAGAGCCTCTTGATGAAAGTGGAAGAGGAGAGTGAAAAAGCTGGCTTAAAGCTCAACATTTAGAAAACTAAGATCATGGCATCCAGTCCCATCACTTCATGGCAAATAGATGGGGAAACAGTGGAAACAGTGTCAGACTATATTTTGGGGGCTCCAAAATCACTGCAGATGGTGATTGCAGCCATAAAATTAAAAGACACTTACTCCTTGGAAGGAAAGTTATGACCAACCTAGACAGCATATTGAAAAGCAGAGACATTACTTTGCCAACAAACGTCCGTCTAGTCAAGGCTATGGTTTTCCCAGTGGTCATGTATGGATATGAGAGTTGGACTGTGAAGAAAGCTGAGTGCCAAAGAACTGATGCTTTTGAACTGTGGTGATGGAGAAGACTCTTGAGGGTCCCTTGGACTGCAAGGAGATCCAACCAGTCCATCCTAAAGGAGATCAGTCCTGGGTGTTCATTGGAAGGACTGATGTTCAAGCTGAAATTCCAGTACTTTGGCCACTTCATGTGAAGAGTTGACTCATTGGAAAAGACCCTGATGCTGGGAAGGATTGGGGGCAGGAGAAGGGGATGTCAGAGGAATGAGATGGCTGAATGGCATCACTGACTCGATGGACATGGGTTTGGGTGGACTCTGGGAGTTGATGATGGACAGGGAAGCCTGGCCTGCTGCAATTCATGGAGTTGCAAAGAGTCGGACACGACTGAGAGACTGAACTGAACTGAATAGATATGAGTGATGTTGAGCATCTTTTCATGTGTTTGTTAGCCATCTGTATGTCTTCTTTGGAGAAATGTCTTTAGTTCTTTGGCCCATTTTTTTGATTGGGTCTATTATTTTTCTGGAATTGAGCTGCAGGAGCTGCGTATATATTTTTGAGATTAATTCTTTGTCAGTTGCTTCATTTGCTATTATTTTCTCTCATTCTGAAGGCTGTCTTTTCACCTTGCTTATAGTTTCCTTCATTATGCAAAAACTTTTCACTTTAATTAGGTCCCATTTGTTTATTTTTGCTCTTATTTCCATCACTCTTGGAGGTGGGTCATAGAGGATCCTGCTGTGATTTATGCCAGAGTGTTTTGCCTATATTTTCCTCTAGGAGTTTTATAGTTTCTGGTCTTACGTTTAGATCTTTAGTCCATTTTGAGTTTATTTTTGTGTATGGTGTTAGAAAGTGTTATTTTCATTCTTTACAAGTGGTTGACCAGTTTTCCCAGCACCGTTTGTTAAAGATGTCTTTTCTCCATTGTATAGTCTTGCCTCCTTTGTCAAAGATAAGGTGTCCATAAGTGCGTGGATTTATCTCTGGGCTATTTTGTTCCATTGATCTATATTTCTGTCTTTGTGCCAGTACCATACTATCTTGATGACTGTAGCTTTGTATTATAGTCTGAAGTCAGGCATATTGATTCCTCCATTTCCATTCTTTTCTCAAGATTGCTTTGGCTATTGAGGTTTTTGTATTTCCATACAAATTGTGAAATTATTTGTTCTAGTTCTCTGAAAAATACTGTTGGTAGCTTGATAGGGATTGCATTGAATCTATAGATTGCTTTGGGTAGTATACTCATTTTCACTATATTGATTCTTCCAATACATGATCATGGTATATTTCTCCATCTATTTGTGTCATCTTTGATTTCTTTCATCAGTGTTTTATAGTTTTCTATATATAGGTCTTGTTTCTTTAGGTAGATTTATTCCTAAGTATTTTATTCTTTTTGTTGCAATGGTGAATGGAATTGTTTCCCTAATTTCTCTGTTTTCTCATTGATAGTGTATAGGAATGCAAGGGATTTCTGTATGCTAATTTTATATCCTGGCAGGTAGATTCTTAATCCACTGCACTACCAGTAAGTCCCCAAGCTTCTCATCTTTAAAAAAATTTGTAGTTTTTGTAGTTAATAATTTCCTTTTCACTTCTAATATTAGTTATTTATGCTTTTCTCTTTGTATAGTGATTTATCTTGTCTGATTTTTTCCTAATGTAATAGTCTTTCAAAGAACCAATTTTTGGCTTTCTGACTCCACTATGTTTACTTTCTACTCTATCAGTATTTTCTCTTTATGACAAAGTTCCTGAGTAGGTAGAAACTGGTTTCAATTACAGGAACACTACCAGCAAAAGGCTGCACTTTAAACTGTAGGCTTGGGCTGTTGTATTTTTCCTTACTTTCTGTCGAGCATGAATTTGGACTGCACACCTATGTGAAAACAATAAAAAAAAGAATATATATACAGGAAAAAAGCTTAATGACATACACATTCTAACAGTAGTCATCTGTGGGTATTAGGATTGGGAATGATGTTCTTCCTCATTCTTTTTTCTTTCCTTTACATTATCGTGTTGGTTTTGCCATACATTGACATGAATCCGCCATGGGTATACATGTGTTCCCCTACCAGAACCCCCCTCCCACCTCCCTCCCGATTCCATCTCTGTGGGTCATCCCAGTTCACCAGTTCTGAGCACCCTGTATCATGCATCAAACCTGGGCTGGCAATTCATTTCACATATGGTAATTTACATGTTTCAATGCGGTTCTCCTATATCATCCCACCCTTGCCCTCTCCCAGAGGCCAAAGACTGTTCTATACATCTGCGTCTCTTTTGCTGTCTCACATACAGGGTTATTGTTACCACCTTTATTAGAAAGTATGTACTACTAATAATTAAATACAATGCAATAGTTTTGATTGATCCTAGATCTGAGGGGGAAAAGCCTAATGGGCACTTTGGGTGAAATTTTAGTATGAAATACATGTTAGGCAATAATATTCTTCTGTTAAATTTCTTTGTTATAATAATGATATTGTGGTTATGTAGAATGTCTTTATTCTTAGGGGATATACATTGAAGTACCAAGGGGTGAAGTGTCATGGTGCATATTTCAAATGGTTCAGGAAAAACCCTGTTTTACAAAGCATTTATGGCAAAATGTCAACAATAAGTCAATCTAGACAAAGGGTATATGTATGTTTGCTGTATTCTTTGAAATTTTCTGTAGGTTTAAAAAATTTAAAAATAAACACCTGGGGAAAAATTACATACTTCCATTATAAAATAGCTGGAAAATCAGCAAGGCCCATAAGACAACCAGTCACTGGTCTGTAGAAACCAGACACTTTCTACATAGATCGGTCTGATCCTTTTGTCTAGAGGGATCTGTTCCATGATAGTGACAGTGGCTTACTTCAGGCTGCTGCATTTATAGTGGTTGTAGATTACCACTGTCCCCACAGTTGGCAGGCATAACCCAGCATTCACCTGCTCTCTGGGATAATAAGAAGATGGCTTTTTGAATATAAAGTCATAAAATATAAAATAAGCTCTTTGAGAAGCTTTTTTCTACTGAAGAATGAAATTAAGCATAAGACCACTTTCTACAGCACATAAGCTCAAAACAGGCAACAGTACTGATATCATGATGATGGCTAGTATATTTATTTCCATTTGCATTTTCCTACCATTAAGTTCCAATTCTCTGAAAAGATTTTTTCCTTAAAAGAAGTTTAATATTATATAGAAAAGAAATAGGGATGATATTTCTTTACGAGTTCTGATTTTTAAGTTCAGTTTAGTTCAGTCACTCAGTCATGTCTGACTCTTTGCGACCCCATGGACTACAGCAAGCCAGGCTTCCCTGTCCATCACTAACTCCCGGAGATTGCTCAAACTCATGTACATGGAGTTGGTGATGCCATCCAACCATCTCATCCTCTGTCATCCCCTTCTCCTCCTGCCCTCAATCTTTCCCAACATCTGGGTCTTTTCCAGTGAGTCAGTTCTTCGTATCAGGTGGCCAAAGTATTGGAGCTTCAGCTTCAGTATCAGTCCTTCCAATGAATATCCAGGATTTGTAAGTTAAACTAGGTCAACACAAAAACTTTCCTTCAACCAAATGTAGGTCAACCTTTTACAAGGACTTCCCTGGATGTCCAGTGGTTAAGTCTCAACACTTTCACTGCAGGGGGCACAGGTTCAAACCCTGGTTGGGGAACTGATATCCTGCATACAGTGTGGCATCACCCAAAAAACAATAAAAAAAGAAAAAACTTTTTGCAAATTCTCGGTATCATGAAGTTCCTATGGATTTGAAATATAACACTCAAGGATTATATTCTTAAGTATTATAAACTATGATAATAAGCAAGTTGGAGAAGTAAAAGCAAAATACCTATCTATAAGCATGCTTTCCAAAGTAATATAAAAAATTTTTACTTCAAGATCTTGAAACCAACATTAATTCATACATAATTAATTGAGAATCAAACTTGATGGCAAAGCAAGATTAACTAGCCAACAACATAGAAACAATAGCTGATAAGTATATAAAACACTAAAATGTGCCAGGTAAGTGCTTTTACCTCATTTAATTCTGTTAACAACCTTTAAATTATGTATTATTAATATACCCATTTTACAGGTGAATGGACAAAGGCTACGACTTGCTCAAGGTTTTTTAGCTGGTAGATATTACAGTGAGCCTTTGAACTCAGGTAGTCTGTATGGCTTTGAAATCTGTGCTCCTAACCTTTGTGTTAAAATGCCTCTCAATACCAGCTCCTAAATAATCAGAAATGCTCTTTCCCAATCTTAACCATGACACAAGGAATATCCTTTGGCTAGTACACATCTAAAATTTCAACATATTTTGTCCCTTACAACCTATAAAACTACCCTCAATTTTGAATCACTTGATTTTATTACTATCCTCCTACCCCAGAGTACCTCTGTATTGTTCCTCATAAAGTGGCTCATTTGTATTAAGCTCTGCTTAGAATACTAACCAAAAAAATGTATGAACCAGTTAATTAAATCTTGTTTGTTCAAAACAAAAGAGGCAGTTAAACATTTCCTCACTCTTCAATTACTCTCTTATCAAGGCTTCAGAGATTTGCTCAATAAAGCACTGCTGATGCTGATAACCAGAATAGCTTACCAGAAGCATATGCTGGGCTTCAATATTATCAAAATAGTATCTTCAATACCTCTGTGTGTTTAATGTGTAACAGGATGAGGGTGAAGGGGCTTACATAATTCAATGAAGCTATGAGCCATGCTGTACAGGGCTACCCAAGACAGACAGGTCACAGTGAAAAGTTCTGACTAAACATGGTCCACTGGAGGAGGAAATGGCAACCCACTCCAGTATTCTTGCCACAAGAACCTCATGGACAGTATGAAAAGGCAAAAAGATGTGACACCAGAAGATAAGCCCCCCAGGTCAGAAGGTATCCAGAGAAGCTGAAGTTGACCAGTTGCATGAAAACCTACAAGACCTTCTAGAACTAATACCAAAAAAACAATGTCCTTTTCATCATAGGGGATACGAATGCAAAAGTAGGAAATCAAGAGACCCGGAATAACAGGCAAGTTATTGGAATACAAAATGAAGCACAGCAAAGGCTAACAGGGTTTTGTCAAGAGAACACACTGGTCATAGCAAACACTCTTTTCCAACAACCCAAGAGACAACTCTACACAGGTATCTCCAGATGGTCAATACTGAAATTAGGTGGCTCAGACAGTAAAGAATCTGCCTGCAATGTGGGAGACCTGTGCTTGATTCCCTGGGTCGGGAAGATACCCTGGAGAAGGAAATTGCAACCCACTGTAGGATTCTGGCCTGGAGAACTCCATGGAGAAGAAGCTTGGTGGGCTATGCAGTCCAAAGTGTCGCAAAAAGTCAGACACGACTGAGCGAATAACACTTTCGCTCTCTTTCATATTCTTTGCAGCCAAATGGAGAAGCTCTACACAATCAGCAAAAACAAGATCTGGAGCTGACTATGGCTCAGATCCTGATTGCCTCACTGCAAAATTCAGGCTCAAATTGAAGAAAGTAGGGAAACCCACTAGGCCATTCAGGTATGATCTAAATCAAATCCCTTGATTTATAGTGGTGATGAACAGATTCAAGGGATTCGATTTGGTAAACAGAGTGCCTTAAGAACTGTGGATGGAGGTTTGTAACGCTGTATAGGAAGCAGTGACCAAAACCATCCCAAAGAAAGAGAAAGGCAAGAAGGCAAAGTGGTTGTCAGAGGAGGCTTTACAAATAACTGAGGAAAGAGAAGCCAAAGGCAAGAAAGAAAGGGAAAAATATACCTAACTGAATGCAGAGTTCTTCCAGAGAATAGCAAGGAGAGATAAGAAGGCCTTCTTAAATGAACAATGCAAATACAGGAAAACAATAGAATGGGAAAGACTAGAGATCTCTTCAAGAAAATTGGAGAAAACAAGGGAACATTTCATGCAAGGATGGACACAATAAAGGACAGAAACGGGAAGAATCTTACAGAAGCAGAAGAGATCAAGAGGTGGCAAGAATACACAGAAGAACTGTACCAAAAAGATAACCACAATGGTGTGGTCACTCACCTACAGCGGGATATCCTAGAGTGTGAAGTCAAGTGGGCCTTAAGAAACATTACAATGGACAAAGCTAGTGTGGAGGTGATGGAATTCCAGCTGAGCTATTTAAAATCCTAAAAGGGCTGCACTCAATGTCCACAAATATGGAAAACCCAGCAGTGGCCACAGAACTGGAAAGGTCAGTTTTCATTCCAATCCCAAAGAAAGGCAATACCGACCAAATTGCACTCATGTCACATGCTGGCACAGATATGCTCAAAATCCTTCAAGATGGGTTTCAGCAGTATGTTAACTGAGTACTTCCAGATGTATAAGCTAGGTTCAGAAGAGGCAGAGAAACCAAAGATCAAATTGCCAATATTTGTTTTATCACAGAGAAAGCTGGGGAGTTCCATAAAAACATCTACTTCTGCCTCACTGACTATACTAAAGCCTTGAATCTGTGGATCACAACCAACAGTGGAAAAATTCTTAAAGAGAGAGAATACCAGACCACCTTACCTGTCTCCTGAGAAGCCAGTATGTGGGTCAAAATGCAACAGTTAGAACCTTATGTGGAACAACTGACTGGTTCAAAATTGGGAAATAAGTACAAAAAAGCTGTATATTGTCACTTTGCTTATTTAACTTCTGTGCAGAGTACATCATGCAAAATGCTAGGCTGAATGAATCACCAACTGAAATCAAGCTTTCCAGGAGAAATATCAACAACCTCAGATTTGCCAATAATACTACTCTAATGACAGAAAGTGAAGAGGAACTAAAGAGTCTCTAGATGAGGGTGAAAGAGGAGAGTGAAAAAGCTGGCTTAAAACTCAACACTCAAAACACTAAGACCATAGCATCTGGTCCCATTACTTCATGGCAAATAGAAAGGGGAAAAGTGGAAGCAGTGACAGATTTTTTTTCCTTGGGCTTAAAAATCACTCCAAACCATGGGTGCAACCAAGAAATTAAAAGATGCTTGCTCCTTAAAAAAAAAGCTATGACAAATCTAGACAACATATTAAAAAGAAGAGACAAAGGTTGGTATAGTCAAAGCTATGGTTTTTCCAGTAGTCATGTATGGAAGTGAAAGCTGCACCATATGGAAGGTTGAGCACCAAAGAATTGATGCTTTCAAACTATGGTGTTGGACAAGACTCTTGGGAGTCCCTTGGACTGCAATGAGATCAAACCAGTCAATCCTAAAAGAAATCAACCCTAAATATTCATTGGAAGAACTGATGCTGAAGCTCCAATACTTTGGCCACCTGATGCGGACAGCCAACTCATTGGAAAACATGCTGATGCTGGGAAAGACTGAAAGCAGGAGGAGAAGAGGACGACAGATGATGAGATGGCTAGACAGGGTCTCATCATCTGGACATGGATTTGAGCAGACTTTGGGAGACAGTGGAGGACACAGGAGACTGACGTGCTGCAGTCCATGGGGTCGCAGAGTCAGACGTGACTTGGCCACTGAACAACAAAAACAAGGTGGGGGTAGTGAAAATCATGGTGATAAACATAAAACAGTCTCTAGGAACACTTCCATTTCATAGAAATACAATGTGAAGACCATATTAAGCTAAATATGAAAATGTAAAAGTTTTATTTTTAAAAAAACAGGCAATACAAACAGATAAAAAGTAATATATGAAGAAATTTCCAAAACAAAGGTCTCATCTACAAAATTATTTACAGGTTTAGGGCCCATATGAAAAAAAAAAGTGGTCCCCTGGGTCCAGTATAGACCTAAGAGTAGTCTACAGTAACACACTTTGGAAGAGGACTTCTGTAGTACTTGCCAATACGTGATATTTACCAAACAAGGAATACTCTAGAAGGTGCTTCAATGCTCAGAGGTTTTAAGACCTTGGCTTTGAGGATTTTGAAGGTAAGAAACAAAACCAAACTAGCCTGCAATGGGACACGACAGTGGCCTCCAGGCAGTGGTCATGCTTCCGAACGGCCCTCCATTTGGGGGCAGAACAATCTGCAGAGATTATGGTTTTTACAGATGCCCCGCTACCTACACCAATATAATTACTGCATTATCTTATAAAGACAAACAGCAATCTTTAAACTCTTTCAAAAATATTTAAAGAGTTTCCTACAGATTTTTTTAAAGGTCTAGATTCATCAAAAATCCATTACTTTCCTAAGTTCAAAATTTACCTCCTTACTCTATTCCTGCTTAAATGCAAAAGCTGACAGCTTCTGATTAGTAGAAAGATCTAAAGGTTTTTGCTTTTTAGGTAAATTCAAATTCTTCATTTTTCCTTCCTGCTTTTCAATTTCCTGACTTTCATCGACCACTCGTTTTCGCTTCTTTTCTTCAGCTCCATCAGTTGCAGTTCCTCCTTTGGCCTTGGCAGCCCATGCCTTTGTAAAAGTATTCAAAGAGAAAAGATTTTTAGGAAATAACAAATAAATAGGAAGGAAATGATTTCTTTACTTTTACAGGAAACATTTCTTTAAGTAACGCAGCATAATTAGCACTTGAATTGTGAAGCTAATCATTAAGGATTCTTTTTTTTTTTTAAATAAATTGTTCATTATTTAATTTCAGGGCATGTTAAAAAATTTACATTCTAACTCTATAACATTTTAATCTAAACTCTGCTTGTATTTAACCATATTAAGAGCAAAACACTATAACTGCAGGTACTGTTTAAAAAAGAAACCTTTTATTTTGAGATTATTAGCAATTCAGTTGTATTAGAGATTCCATGTAGTTGTAGGAAATAACCCATGTCCCCTTTACTCAGTTTCCCTCAATGGTTGCATCTTGCAAAACTAAAGTGTACTATTAGAGCTAGGATATTGACATCGATAAAACTCCCTTTTTATTTCAACTCATTTGTGTGTGTATGTGTGTAATTCTTCTGTAGGCTGTGGATTTACCACCACATTCAGGATACAGAACAGTTCCATAAGCACAAGTATTCCCCATGTTGCCCTGCCCCATTCCTCTCCCAGGCCCCAACCCCCGGCAATCAGTACTCTGATCTTCACCCCCATCATTTTGTCATATCAGAAATATTATAGATGGTATATGTTCTTTTGGGATTGGTTTCTATTCACTAAGTGAGAACCTAACAGGGTTCCCTCATTCCATTTATTTCTTAAACCTCTTTTAATCTCTAACAGTTCCTCCTCCTCCTACTTTATTTTCCTTCCCAGTCATTATTGTTGAAAAGCATACATGTGACCTATAGAATTTTTCACATTAACAGACTGGATTTAAGAAATGTTTAAAGTTTACACTAAAACTACTGATTACATTTTAAGTATTCAAAAACACAATCACAAGTTTTGCCATGTCTCTTTCTCTTTTCCTGCATAAGCTGACAGTTTCAGCTTATGGTCTTATTCATTCAGATGCCATTTTATCTAATTCTTTAGAATTCTTATCTTTTTATAAATGCTCACAAAAAATGAGAAACACAAAGATGCTAATGAGACTCTAAAGAAGATTAGAGGTGGTCAGACTAGTTTCTAGTTTCCTCATTTTGCAATACCTTTATTTGTAAAACCAGTTTATCAAGGTAAGTATCTATGTCACAAGGTACCCACTGCTGCACCCTTGTCCTCCCTGGGGAAAGTCAGTCTGAGATTTGATACGACATACACATCTTCCCCTTGTAAAAGAAGGCTGCGCCTAGCCTTTTTCTGCATGGCAGAGAATGACCTAAGAAGCAATAGGTACAAGTCACCTTCTCCTAATTTCCACGTGAAAGGCTAGAACAGAACACTGACTGTTTCCTCCCAAAGCAGTATTCTCATTTAGTATTCAATGTGTAAGTAGATAGTATTCTAAGAAATTCTGCTTACAAGGACTCTAAAGCAGTTGTCCAAAAATGTGAATTAATTTCATTTTTATTTACTAATTTTATTTGATTCTGATTTAAAAGTAATGTACTTTTTCTTGGGGTATTCCCCTAACTTATAATATGCAGAAACTTTTTATAGATGTAGGTAGTATATCTGCCAAAAAATTAACCATCAACACTAAATAGTTATTATATAGATCTAGATGTCAAAACTGACATTTCATTTGTTGCATCTCCTCTCCATCAAGAGTTTGAGTGTATTCAATTTTAAAACACAGAAAAAAAGCATTTTCTATAAGAATTTTTAAAAGCCAGGAATTCACTCAAGCCTCAATTTCCGTACAATTATTCTTACCTTCCTTTCTTCAGTAGATAATACTTTAAATCGAACCATTCCTTCTTTTATTATGTCTGCCTCATCTGAAAAGTCAGGATTGTCAGACAAAATATTACTTCTGTTTTCTTCCAGCCACATCTGGAACCCGGTCTTAGGCCTAAAACAGCAATTACGCAAAAAAAAAATTTTATACTTAAGACAGTTTTGGAGTGCTTTATGATTTTTCAGGCTAGTAATTAACCATTAGTCTTTGCATACCTATATATAATGTAAGACAGACACAATTAATTACACTTGTTAATATTCATAATCACATATTACTTAAAACTGCCTAGAGACTGCAGGAATAATAAGTTGAAAGAAATTCTTTGTAAGATCAATTCAAAGGGATTATTCACATTTGTATTTTCCAAGCATAGCACCTGTGAACTCTTTAATGAATACTGACAGGCTCAAGGTCCCCAACCTTCCTTGGCCCCTCTAGTCCAGTGAAACCCTTCCATGAATTCTTGGTAGCCTTTCTCCCTTTCCTAAACCAGCTATTTGAAATCTTCATGACTTCTCTCAAGCTCCTTTCTCCTGCTAGCACAGTTGACCTGGGAGCCTGAGTCAGTTCTTGTACCATTATTATGTAAAACATGGACACAGCATACATGTCAATGTTATTAGACTTCAGTTCTAATGCAAACTGTTTTTAGGTCACACCTCAAGATTTAATGCAAATATTTAACATTTACTGATCACTTTTCTTCTGTATAGGCTGTTGAAAGTATAAAAATTGAATCTTCTTAAATAAAAATTTCACTGTTTAATAGCTAAATTAAATTCAGGACAAAATAAAAAACAAAAAACTACAAGTACTCCCCTAAAATTAAATTGATTAACATGAGATATGAGTTGGACTATAAAGAAAGCTGAGCGCCGAAGAATTGATGCTTTTGAACTGTGGTGTTGAGTCCCTTGGACTGCGAGGAGATCCAACTAGTCAATTCTAAAGGAAATCAGCCCTGAATAATCACTGGAAGGACTGATGCTGAAGCTGAAGCTCCAATAACTTGGCCACCTGATGCGAAGAACTGACTTATTGGAAAAGACCCTGATGCTAAGAAAGATTGAAGGCAGGAGAAGGGGATGACAGAGGAGGTGATGGTTGGATGGCATCACCAACTCAGTGGACATGAGTTTGAGTAAACTCCGGGAGTTGGCGATGGAGAGGGAGGCCTGGCTTCCTGCAGTCCATGGGGTTGCAAAGAGTTGGACATGACTGAGCGACTGAAATGAACATGAGATACCGGTTACATGAGATACATAATGATAAAAATGAAATGGTCCTCCTATCAATACAAGGGATTCAGATTCAATCCCTGCTCAGGAAAGATTCCACATGGTGTGGACAACTGCAATTACTGAACCCACCCATGCGCTGCAACCGCTAAAGCCCACGCGCTCTAGAGCCCACTGCAACAAGAGAAGCCACTGCAATGAGAAGTCCGCGCACCATAACAAAGACCCAGTGCAGCCAAAAATAAGTAAATGAAATGGTGACTTTTGCAACATAGCTGATGTATTTCAAATAAATCTAGCATACAAGAGATCAAGAAATTTGGTAACATAATGAGTTGGTGGACAAACAGGGACTCTTGTATTGCTGGGGGTGTATAAAATGATACAAACATCCATGCAGAGCAATTTTGCAGTATCTTTCAAAATTGTAAGTGTATATTAGCTTGAACCATACAGGAATCCATCTTATAGCTATATGTATATAATATTCATATAAAGTTATTAACTGGACTACTATTTGTACCAGCAAAAGACCAGCAACGACTTTCTGTCCCCTTTCAGAAAACTAAATAAATTATGTTACAGCCATTCAATGGATGTAAAAAGAATAAAGAAACTCTTCATGTAGTAATAAGAAATTATTTGCAAAACTTGCTCTTAAGTGAAAGAAATAAGGCACGGAACAATGTGCATACTATCATTTCTGTAAACTAAAAAAAAATGCATAGAATAATTCCAGAAGGCTATAGAAGAAATTTGTGCAGGGGGAACTGAGTGGATAGGAAAAAGATTTACTGTTCATCACACATCTTTTTGTATCTTTTGATTGTTTTTCTCCCATGTAACTATATTATCTAAAAAGAAACAAATGAAAAAATGAATAAATTAAAAAATATAGTATCCCAGTAAAATGTGTCCACAATTTAAAACACATAGTTTATCAAAGCATACTTTAATAAGTAATGCAAATAGATACTCATCAATATTTATGGCTTCCCTAAAATTACACAATTTCAGAATGCCCACTACCTGTGCCAATGTATTGTTTATATTAATGAATAACAGGGTCACATAATTTTGTATTGCTACTTCTATGTACCTTTTATTGGAATACTGCATCTTGAGAATACTAAATTTCTCTATGTACTGACCTTTGGTTTTCAGTGTTTTGAGGACACACAGCTGGGGTTTCAGATGGTGAATTTTTAGGATTTTCTTCTTTTACTTCCTCAGTCCTGTCAACTTGGGAAGCTCTTTTCTGGAAAAAGGATGCTGCAGATGCCTGTAAAAACAAACATGTGAATACTGCAACAAAATATAGCATGACTCTATATGTTACAAGCAAATTTGGGAAAATATCTGTTATTATTTAGAATTCTTACACTAACTAACATGTAAGTCCTAAGGTTTTCTGTTGAAAGTAAGTATTTACACACATGCATACAAAACTTCCAAAAAACTATACCTCAAATTAATTTACCTATTTTACTGGGATAAATAGGTAATATTTATCCCAGATAAATCTGGGGTAAAATACCAAAACTAGGACAAAATCTGGGAGGAAAACTCAGAATACAGAATAGGAAAGATTAGGGCCAGCTACTAAGCTACCTGTCGTTAAACAGGGACAGGCATCAGAACCATCTGGGAAATGAAAAGAATACAGACAGATGCCTGAGTCCCTGTCCTGGGTCTATATATTAATAGTAATACAATCATGGAACTGACGTCTCATCACACTGTCATAATTACTGGGTAATCCCACCACACTTGAGGGGAGGGGCTGCACAAGGTCATGAGGACCAGGAGACAGGAATGATTGGGGTTCCCTGAGTCTCTTCTAAACAAATGCTAATACACATCTCTTTCAAAAATCACTGGCTTGGTTTAACTGGGAGCATTTTTAATACTTTCTTAAATATCTAGCAGCTGTATAATATGATTTCAAGTACTAATATTTTTAAAAAGTGATTCCAAAGCGAAACTAGAATTGAGAACCACTGCTCTCACTACACTATCAGTTACAAGCAACCGGAGCCTCATGTCTCATACCTGAAAGAGTGAACAAAACTAAAGTAAGACAAACAGACCACGAGCTGTTTACTGTGTAGATGGGGGCAGTTGACATCATACCTGCTTAGACTTTGGCTTTGGAATCAAGGGCTTTATAACTGGAGACTTCTCATTATCTGTAGCTCGATTAAGTGCAGTAGATTTCTTGGATGATTTGTTCATACTGTCTAAAATATTAGTTGAACGTCCTGAATTCACTGAAAAGGCCGGCTCTTTGATACTGCCTGATACCTAAAGAGCAAACTAGTATAAGCATTTCATAAAGCTTAAAGAAGAAAAAAAATCCCAAGAGATTTGTTTTTCCTTTAAATTTCTATTAAGTCTGTATTGTAGTCTAACCTTTGGAAATGAATACATTTGGTATAATCCAAATTAAGACTGATGCACATATTCACAAATACCACATCCCCAAGAAAAATAGGAAGTACTTTTCAAAACTGTAGGTTCTTAGAAGATAAGGAGAAAATAAAATTCTTGGCCCAAGTATGAACTAGTGCTGCTTTCATTTTTACTTTAAAATACTTACTTAGTTAAATATTTTAAAATTTAACCTGCTGCAGTCTTTAATGCCTCTAAGTCTGGGGAGGGTCATCTGGTAGTTTGGAAATATCTCTCTGTATGGAGATGTATTTAAGTAATAGAAAACAATCACTGGAAATTTACCTTGAAGGGGTTTATTCGTCCTTGGCTGCTAGAAGTAACTGCACCTTTCATAAGAAAGAAACCCTCACTTAATAGTCGTAAAACTCAGAAGACTTTTGACTTCTACAATAATAATGAATATTTTAATCTGTATTATATGAAAATACAGTAGTTTGCAACTTTAAAACTATTAGTAACTATATGCAACCTCCTTCCTACTGTTAAGACGAAATAAAAGCTATTAGATGATGAGAGCTATCCCAAGCTGCCACTATGCAATATATTAATACAAACACAGTATGTAGAGATCTCCTCTTTTCTCACATTATCAGGGAAGAATGGTGCCTTATTTTAGCTAGTCAATAATTCCTCTACAAGTGCTCTAGATTCCACCCCTCCTGCTTTTCAAGAAACTGAATCAATGGCTACATGCATCATCTTTGACTTTTCCTTCTTTATTGGCTCCTTAAGTTTCCTAACTTACAGAAACAAACAGAAAACAAACACACTCTCTGCTACACACACCCCTTTACCCCTCATATAATTTTCTCTCACATCCCCTAAGCAGCCAAATTTCTCAAGAGCTGTCTACACAGCTATTCCTATTCCCTCACTATTCGTATGCTCCTCTGACCAAAACATGGCTTCCGGCCCTATCACCCTGCAGGATCTATTCTTGCTAAGAACTCAATAAACTCAATGTAGCCCAAACTGGTGGATCTTTTTCAGCCAACACCTTATCTGACCTCTCAACAACATTCCACACAGCTGAGGATTCCTTTCTTTCTGAGAGTATCTCCCCATTGACTTCTGAGATAACGCATTCCCTAACTTACCTCCTTCCTCTCTCTTCTCATTTTCTTTTGATGGTTCCTCCTCCTCCTCTTCCTCTACCTGATGTTTAAGTGTTGGGGATTTCCTAAGCCTAAGCTCATTTTTCTCCTCATTTTGATCCTTCCCAGTGCTCACTTACACATACCTGTGGTTTAAATTGCTATACTCATGTCAACAATCTTAACTTCTATATCTGCATCCCAGAGACACTACTTTCCTGAACTCTTGACCCAAACAGCCCACAGTAATTTCATCATCCTCCCATCTAAAGATACCTTTCCCTACTCACCATCACTCACTCAAGTACTCAAGCCAGAAACTGACAGTCATTCTCCACACCCTGAACTTCCATACCTTCTACATTATCTTCAGAAATGCCTCTTCAATTCCTCCTTTTCTTCATCAATCACCACCACCCCAGTCTAGGTCACTATTCAATCTCACATGGGACTACATCAGTAGTCTCCTTATATACAACCCTCCTCTCCAGTGTGCCATACTATGCTCCTGACGAAAACCTACAACAGCCTCCCAGCAACCTCAAAATAAAGATCAAAATCCTTACCATGCTGAGTAATATTCCATTGTGTATATGTACTCAGCATTAAAAAAAAAATTCATTTGAAGCAATTCTACTCAGATGGACGAAACTGGAGCCCATTATCCAGAGTGAAGTAAGCCAGAAGCAAAAACAACAATACAGTATATTAACGCATATATATGGAATTTAGAAAGACGGTAACGAGAACCCAACATGCGAGACAGCAAAAGGAACGCAGATGTATAGAATAGACTCGTGGACTTTGTGGATGAGGGTAAGGGTGGGATGATATGGGAGAAGGGCATTGAAGCATGTTAATTGTCATGTGTCTAATCAATCGCCAGCCCAGGATTGATGCTCGGGGCTGGTGCAGCGAGATTTCCCGGGGGGGAGGGAGGAGGGAGGGGGGTTCCGGAGGGGAAGCATATGTAAACCCATGGTGATATCATGACAATGTATGGCAAAAAAATAAAAAAATCCTTACCATGGCCTACATCGATCTGCATGGTTTGGTTCCTGTTCACTGCTCCAAAACCATCCAGCACCAATTTCTCTTTGCTCGCTGTCTTATACGAACCACTCTTAAAGCTTCATACATGCTGTTCCTTAAGCCCACATGATTCTCTTCTGCTCCCATCCACCTCTGCCTGGCTACCTCATTCATCCTTTAGATCTCTGCTTTAAAAATTCCATGAGGCGTTCCTTGGGATCCCAACTATCTCCCACCACTGACTAGATTACAGTTACCTGTTATATGCTCTTTTAATAATCTGTACATGTGTAAAGTATATTTTCAAAATCAGAATAATGTATGTATATACTTTTTTTTTTTTAAGCCAACTGGTATAGGTTTATACAGGGATCAAATATGCAAATCCACTTGACTTCTGTATCTTCCCTCTGGTCAAATACCTGACACACAATAGGCATTTAGTAAGTATCTGTTAAATGAACACAGTTTCATTAACATTTCTGATTGAAAATAACAACTACAACAAAACAGGCCCTGAAGAGTAAGGGGTATTTGAGTAGATGTATCACTTTAAGGACTACTTCAAAATTTCCTTGATATTTACAAAATCAAAAATGTCTTACCTGACTTAATAGCTGGCATATCAGAGGAATCTGCACTTTTGAAAAATGGATTCTCTCCTATAGGATAATTAAAACAATATAGTGTAAATGGGAATATAAAGGAACCTTCTGTAATTAACAATCAGGCAAAAAGACCTTGAAAACATATGGGTATTCAATTTCCCTCAGCCAAGCAAAATGAGGGAAGTCACACACATGACACTTTTCATCTTTAAACTGCCTTAAAATGTAGTTTACCAGGTTTGTGTATTTCTGGTCTTTCTTCTGTATCATCAGCTTCTCCATTATCCTCCATATCTTCTTCAACTTGATTTCTGAGCCTTGGCTGACTCCACTCTGCAGAAGTATTACTATAACTAAAAAGCAGTAATATTATTCAATAAAGAGCAATGAAAAGACCAAGTCAATATTTCAGGATGGTAACACTCAAACAACTAAATATTTCTTACCTAGCATTCAACTTTTTTCTGAAATCCTCTTCTTCCTCTTCCTCAGCTTGAGTGGCTGCCAATTCTGCTGCCTTCTCTACAGCCAGTTCACTAAGTCTTTGGGCCAATATTAATCTCCGAGAACGAGAAGCATACTTAATGGCTAAATTCATAGCATTTTGAGTCATTAGACCAGCAAGTTCCACACAACGAAATTCCCGCTCCAGTTTACAGGAAAGCTAAAGGAAAAAAGGTGGGGAAAATCAAATTATGTTAAGTAAAACTTTTTGAAAAATAAAAGAAAGATACTACTGGCAGAACAGAGAAAACAGTTTTCTTGAGACTGTATCTCTGATTTTAAGATGCACATTTTTACACATTTTAATATCTCTTGAAGTTGGAGGCATCTTACAACTGATGGTGAGTCAGTTTAATTGGCAGCATTTTTTCCTAAGTGACTTTTACAATCAATAATGAAATATGACATAACATTTCAAATTATAAATTGCAAGAAGAGGAAGAGATTTATTTAAAATTTAAAAATGGTTTTCCTAAATTTGTTTTCCTGCCCATTCTACCACCTGCAGTCACCAAACAGGATAGCAAATTGAAAGAAAGAATAGATTGTAAATGATTTATTTGTTATTACTTTGTCCAGAAGTGGCACACAAACGCTACTAAGTGAATTTGGATGGGCAAGTAAGATTTACCCATTAGCTTTCTAAGTATGATTGTCTATGAACTCTAACTACTACAAACAGTTATACAATTTCTAAATTAGTAAACAACCTTCTTTCTCTTGCTACATTTTTTATACTTGTAACATAAAATGAAGAACATTTATTTATCATCTCTCACAAAACATGGACTTTCTTCTGGTATAAATTTTGACAACTTAAAGTGAGGCAACTGAAATATTGACAACATGAGGAAAATGAATACTTTGAAGACAACTAAAAGTCTCACAACTCATGGAAGTATTATTTTGTTACTTAGACATGTCAAAACTGATTCATCAGCACAGACGCTTTAGATATTTACTTGTACATCCTTCTCAAGTTTTCTAGAATCACTTATCTATAAGTAGTACCTCTCAGTCTGGGTAGTACCCTGCCTCAGGAGGCATTTGGAGATGAAAGTAGTATAGTTTCCTAGTAACTAGGTGGAACTATGGGCATTAGCCAGGGAACAGGAATACTAAAGAACTAACAGACAGCTATGACCACCCTGCTGAGGAACACTGTACTCCAGGGTAAAAGCTCCTCTAGGACTAAAGCGTGAATGTGAGTAACTCAAACAGGTTTCCTTACCTGTGTTATAGGAAATAAAAAGGTTACTGGTTCATGTTGGTATACAAATGGGACTTTGTAAATGGAACAAAACTTTCTCTAGAGTAAACTAATTAAATTTCTTTAATACTAAACTGAAGGCAGTGTTGCCCAGAGGTGACAGTAGTGAATGCCACCTTTTGGAGACTGAAGTTATAATTAGTTCTATGGACTCAGATATCACTTTTCCCTCAGAACTCTTCTTTTCTCAACTTTTAAATGAAATGAAAAGTCTGGGCCATTTATTCTCTGAGGAAATACTGAGGTCTACTGTGTATTAGACACTGTCAGGGCCTGGTAAATGGCAGAGAACGAAGCATGGTCACGGCCCTCAAGGGGCTTACAGTCTAGTGCAAGAAGAGCAGAGAAGAAATTACATTATATTTCTCCTCATAAACCAACCTGGAACGAGAACACAAACTTAAGAACCTTATCTTTCAAAAAGTTCTTTTATCTTTAAAGATAAATGTACTTAAATATCCAGGGCACCAAACCTGGTCACTGGCTACAAACTTTTACCACACACAGTTGCCTAAGAGGATAACAAAAGGCAGGCATTCTAAACGCCTAATCAAAGTTCTTAAGACTGCTCATTCAGCCTTGGAGATTTAAAAGTCTACACTCAAACTTTATCTGTTGCATCTAAGAGCAGGAGCTGGAGTCAGTTCTCAAACTTTATGAATAAGCATCCAAATTACCTACAGGGCCTGTTACAGTACACACCAGTGGGGAAAAACAAAAGGGGAGGCAGCATCAAAACAGTTTATTTCTTCCTGTGTTCTGAGATACAAGGTAATATCTTAAATATTTTAACTACAACATCAACTGGGAAACTGGTATTTTTAAGGGAGAAAAATACCAATACCACCAGATACAGCTTAAGAATTCTAGATTGTGGAACTTGCTAATTCACACACCATTAAGAAATTCAACCTAGACAAAAATTTTTTCCCACTGTATTTATTTTACTCACCGCAAGCATTTTCATTAAAAGTTCCTGCTGTTCTTTTGTGGCTTGATTTTTAGTGCTCTCTTCATATTCATAACCATTTTTTGCTAAATAATCAAGGTGGTTGTGAAATATAACTGAACGCCAATACTGTTCCTGCAAAAGTGGAACAACTGCTTAGAGTCAACTATCAGCTGACTATCAGGCAAGAGTTAAAATATTTATCGTATGATAGCAGTTTCTGAATAAAATATCTTCTGAAACATTCCTTTCTACAGCTTATTTTGCAATTCAAATTGTAATGTAATACTATGGTTTGACTTTATCTTCTATACTTGAAAAAAAAAACAAAACCTGGGGGTGGAATATAGTGATTCTTGAACAATGAAGCAGGCAGAAGCTCCTACCCTCTGTGTAGTTGAAAATCTGCATGTAATTTTTAATCAACCCTCCTTATATGCTGTTGCTCCATAATCAGAGGTTCAGTATCCTCAGATTCAGCCAACCTTGGATCATGTAGTACTACAGTATTTACTATTGAAAAAACCCATGTACAAATGGACCCCCACAGTTCAAGCCCATGTTCTTCAAGGATCAACTGCAGAGCATTTTAAAGATTCTAAGTTATCACAGTTAATGCTCAGAGAACTTAGTAAACTAGATTTGTGTAAGTTGATTTGTTTCCTATTTAGAATAACTAATTGCAAGATATCAATGACACAGGGCTAGGACTAAAACGAGGCAAGCCTGGTGCCTAGGGTACAAAATTCAAGGAGGCACATCCTCTCAACAACTTGTCCAAGCCTGAGAGTGAGTGCCTTCCCTGGTGAGGCCTAATGGTCATACCCATTTACCTCTTAAACAAAGTCCCTGGAAGAAGGGATGGTAACTGGGTACCCTGGGGTTCACAAGGCCTCCTCCCTCCCAGCTACTGCTATTATTTAACTATAAAGCAAGGAATACAGAACAAAAGTCATCAGAATAATTTTAAATGCCTGTGTTATAGGCAGGTATTATCAAATTGAGTGTCAAGGTAAGATTTGTGCATACCTCCATCTGTCCTTTTTCTGTGGCAGTCTGACAGTAAGGAAGCTTAAAGGACAAAACAGCTACAGCAGGGCGTGGAAGGGTGGGAGGAAATCGAGAACCTTTGCAAGGAATACACCTGTTGGAAAAGAAAGAGTCTCACCATAAAAACTTTTTAAAAATATCATTAAAAACTGCTACTTTATAAATTTTCCAAAGTTAGTAACTTGAAATAACATTATTCCAAATTTCTCTTTTAAAAAAGTACTTTAGGGAACTTCACTGGAAGAGACCCTGATGCTGGGAAAGACTGAAGGCAGAAGGGGACAAGAGGATGAAATGGTTGGATGGCATCACTGACTCCAACTGACATGAGTCTGAACAAGCTCCAGGAGATGGAGGACAGGAAAGGCTGATGTGCTGCAGTTCATGGGGTTGCAGAGTCCGACACAACTGAGTGACTGAACAACAACTGGTGGTCCAGGGGCTAAGATTCTGCGCTCCCAATGCATGGGTTCAATCTCCGGCTAGGGAACTAGACCCCACATGCTGCAACTAATCCTGCATAATACAAAGAAGTCTGAAGATCACATGTGCCATAGTTAAGAGTTTACATCATGAAATAAATATTATAATAAACAAAAAAATAATTCAGGCTTGATTAACTATAAAAACTATCCCTCTATATATTTCAATTACTGCAAAAATCCCTCCCCACAACAGCTTTACTAAATGAACTAAGTGAAATCAGCAAAGTGAAATCACTAAGTGAAATCAGTTCCTTTCAGATTTTCCTTTGGCAAAATGCCCACTTTCAAAATATAGAAACTGTGGCATAAATACTTGTCACAGGATCCATATTATAAAACAGATTACCCTAAGATAAAAAAGTGATAAAGTATATTCACTTTCATTCTTCGGTTTGGAAATATTTGGTACTATTGGTAGAAAGTGTCATATAAGAGAAAAAGATGATGAAATGTCCAATACAGGTTAAGTGTTTATTATTAGATACTAGTGAGAGTGAAGCAGAAGATGCACTATCATTATAAAAAAGTTATAATGTATATCTATATGTTCTGCTATGCCTTATGTGTTAACAGTTCAGTTGACAAGGACTTTTCTGACTAGATATGTAAGGCACTCATATATACCTATCAGGATGAGTCCTTATGTAATTTATGAATTAAAAAATATTCATTCATTATAGTGATTTATATACGCAGAATACTCTTAATGTATGTACTCCAAATTATAAGAAAAACATAACTGCACACTCTACGTACCATACACAAATTTTCTAATGCTCATGAAGCTATTTAAAAAACTAGTACCTTGTCCAATACTTACCAAAAGCCATTCCATTTATTTATAATACAGCCTTTTAATCAGGGCTTTAAGTCACGACTTTCTTGAAGGAAAATGCTAAGTAAAAATTAGGGCTTTGGGTTTAAATTTTTTCCATAAATATCTTCTAATATTATTAAATATTTAATATTTAATTTAATATTATTAAATATCCATTACAGTAGTTAAAAAATCAATAAGTAGCAATACCCAGGAATATTTTTCAAAGTATATAGTCCCCCCTTTCCTATAAGATTTAAATACTCCTTTTTCTTTTTTTTGTGACTATACAATAAAAACACACGTTTTTAGAGTTCCAATTTTTATCATAAGTCTCATTTTCTTTATTCTACCTCCTCTTTCATAATTTCATATAAATCAGTGGTTTTCACCACAGTATCAGGTGGCAATGTGAATACTTAGTGTCTGAAAATCTCTTGTAGCAATTCTATTATGCACTCATACACAAAACCATTTTAGTGATGCAAAATCGAAGACACAATATTTGCATTCAGAAAGAACAACTCCAACTACATAAATATATAATGTACATTAACAAAATTAGGAGGAACATTGGGAATCTTAATTGCCTTAACACTCTTTTCTCTACAAAGTGACAGACTCTCTTGTTTAAAAACATTTTACAACTTTAATATTTTATTGATTTTGTCATAGTAAGCAATTATCATAAAGAAAAACTGATTAGGATTTTACTAATAGTTTCTTTAAAACTACATTTACATTAAAGTAGAGCACCAATTCACATTTCTCATCTTTTTCTTAACTTTAAAGACTTCAAGTAAAAAGATCTTTTCTCTGTTAGATATCTCTTGTGGAAGAAGAGGAACAAACTCAACTAACTGCTGCCTTGATGGGTTCTGCCTACAATGAATGAGTTTCCCAGAAACTGGCTAACTCAATTAAAGAATAAAATATGAAAAAATAAACCACAATTTACCAAGAAACAAAATTATTTCAACTCCTTTTCAAATAAGTCAAAAATTTGTTCTCTTATATTAAACAGTTGAAAAATATCAACCTGGAGAAAACTGGGGCCAATGTCCAGACTAAGTTTCCAAAACTCAGTGAGTTCGCTTGTCTTCTGTGTTGTGGGGACTCTTTTTGGCACTGGGAGGCGATTTAATTAACTCTTTTAGAACAAAGACTCAGGAGAAGATAATGATTTTACCAGCCAACCCTTCCAGGGAGCTGGCCTATTAATCTTCATGGGGCACAGAACATACAGTCAGTACTTTTAACATATAGTTTGTTAAATGAACACACCTTGCAGAAAAAAGTTTTATGTCCAAGTGCATTAAAGAGGCAAATACTCAACACAATACTGAATAGAGATAATATGTACTGAGAATTCTATACTTGCAGTCAACGACTAAATTTCTACTAGCCTACTCCCTATAACAATGTTGTTGTTTAGTACTAAGTTGTATCTGACTCTTTTTCAATCCCACAGACTGTAGCTCACCAGGCCCCTCTGTCCATGGGATTTCCCAGGCAAGAATACTGGAATAGGTTGCCATTTCCTTCTCTAGGGGATCTTACCAACCCAGGGATCAAACCTGAGTTTCCTGCATTACTTGCAGATTCTTTACCACTGAGCCACCTGGGAATCCCTTATAACAATATTTAAGTCAAAAATCTCAAAAAGTAACTAAATTACATACTCAATTCTACATCAAAGTTTAAAATAAAAGGCTGTAAGAAAATAGGAAATACCATATTTACCCAGAAATCCCCTCTCTCTCGGGGAAATGACACTAGTCACGCTAATAAACTTAGTTTCTCTCTTTTTTTTTTTTTGGCTGAGTGGTATGGCTTGGCTTGCAGGATTTTAGCTCCCTGACCTAAGGTTGAACCTGTGCCCCCTGCACTGGGAGCTCAGAGTCTTAACCACTGACCACCAGGGAATTCCCTTGGTTTCTATTTTGTTCAGTAAGCTTTAAGTCAAGCAACTGGTTGAAAACTTCATAGTGAATATAAAGAAATTCTTAATTTAGTGACTAGGGAAAACAAATAAATGAACTAAGTTGACAGGATAGGCACAATACAAAGAATTTCAAAGTACTTTTAAAAAGAGTCAACTAAGCATTTTCCAATAGCCCACCTCAGTTGCTGGGGATTTTCATGGATACCAACCACCCAGTAGTGATCAGATTTTCCTTTACAGTGTTCTCTTGTGTTACATACTGGAGTCCATGTATGACCA
Source organism: Antilocapra americana (assembly GCA_007570785.1). NCBI lineage: Eukaryota > Metazoa > Chordata > Mammalia > Artiodactyla > Antilocapridae > Antilocapra > Antilocapra americana. The sequence continues at coordinate 18,179,225 of ML664174.1, read as the reverse complement.
AGTCCTCTGTTAAGCATTCGAACAATGCCTTCTGAATCCACATAACATGGGGTACCTATATACCAACAGAAAAACAAATCACCTGGAATCATAGCTATGTATTTGTTAAATAAATCTTTTTTAAAAACACACACAGATCACTTAACCTTCAATTCAAAACAAAAACAAACACCCCCTCCAAAAAAACCAAAAGGGCAAATAATCCAAGATTATTTCCCATAACATTTCATTAACCGCACAGAGTAAGACTTAACTGAAAAAAAAGGAAAAAAAATCTGCAAGTGATATGACTAAAATTTAAAGAGGGGAAAAAAAAAACTCTGATGAATTCAGTGAAAACTATGCCACCTGCTGGAATACAGCAGTTTTTTAAAAAGCCAATTTCAGGAAAGAAGTTAAAACTTGAATCTGATGGTTCCTTAGTCAAGAGAGACTTGGAAAAATGAGCAGAACCTGATGCAAGGTGATGATATAGAGAAATGTGTCTTTAGTATTCTTTCTCCCCCTCTCTCCTGGTCTCGTCACTGTTCTGTTCCCAACAGTTCCCCACTGCTCTGTTCCTAAACTGATCTAGGGAACAAGTAAGCATCCCTGTTTCCCCATCTACTCTGCCCCCCTTTCAGGAAATGCGCGGTAAATTTCCCAACTATCCTGTTTTTTTTATCTGAGACTTCACACCTCTCTTACTAGCAGTTTCCTCAGGGTCTAGATCCTATAGGTAACTGGGAGAAAAAAAACAAACCGCTAAGAATGGAAGTTATTATTGGTCACATTATTAAAGCATAAGTGACTAATATCTCAATAGAAAACACATTCAGAAATGGTTGGATTTTTTAAAACAAACTGGAGTTTCCAATGATGAATCACCAAGAATAGAAATATTTAGGCCAGAAGACAGGGTTAACAGGTGACTTAAAATAAGGCACTCCTTAGTGTCCTTCAAATATCTGTCATAAACCACTACTGGGTCTGCAACAGGACATTGTTCAGGAGAAATTTGCACTGTTCAGAGCTACAAATATAATTTTTAATTTCTTAGTGCCACATGAGAAAAGGGGGGGAAATGTGAAGGCAATTTTAATAATAAATTTTATAAAATGTAATATCCAATACTATCATTTTAACATGTAATCAACGTAAAAGAATTACTGAAATTTTTTACATCCTTTTTTTTCATACTAAGCCTTCCAAATTTGTAAAGTATTTTATAGTTATAGCACATCTCAACTCAGATTAGCCACTTTTCAAGTGCTCAGCAGCCACATTTGGCTGATGGTTACTGTAGTGAACAATGTAGCAATAGAAAATTCCTGATTTTCATGTAGAATCTGCTAGAAAAGCCAAAACTTGAACAGGTACTTGTATCTCCTCTTTGCTAGCTAATAAACTTTCAGAAAAATTTATTCCCTCTTAGTAAGTTTTCCAAACAGAAGAAGACATCTTGTACATAAAACAGTGGCTACCTTGCCTGGAAATCCTAGTTTTCAGTTCTGTTAACATACTAAAATAAAGAAATTTAAACATAAAATACAGACAAGTTATCTTTAAATCAATTAGGAATAAAATAATGAAACAATTTTCTTCTTAAAAAGTATCTTTAACATAAATAAATTTATCTTGCCTTCAGCTGAAAATCCAACCCATACAAGGTAGGATTTCCTTGTAAGAGGAAGAGGATCACCATGCAAAATTTGTTTTTTCTTTTTCCCTAGCTCTAGCAGTTGAACTCCAAGGCACTGATCCCCATCAAATCCTGTACCTAGTGGGAAAATGTAAATATAAGTCAGATATCAAAGGTTATTAGCTATAATGCTAAATTATAGTTAAAATAATTAGTCTTAATTATTTTCTGTGAATTTAGATTATTTTGTGATAAATTCCTAGATTAATTAGCAGTACTTTCTGTAGAAAATCTATTTATCTGAGGCACCAATCACGGATTAGAACAGTATGTTACATAAACTAGAACTATTTACATAAAGTGGTAATGTATGTGGTAATTCTCAAGAAGTGAGATTTATAAGTGGTAATTCTCAAGAATATAACTGTAAATACTCAAAAAGTATTTACAGAGAGCTTACTTTGTACCAGGTACTGAGGGCTACAATGTAAAAAAGACAAAGTCAGTGTTCTCATGAAATTCATATTCAGGTAAGAGAGGAAAAACTAATTTAAAGAAAGAAAATACTAAGTGTCATCAATGAGGATTAAAATACTAATGTGATACAGAGGGTCAGACTGAGTGGCTACTTTACAATGGACAAAGGTGGCCCTGGAAAAAGTGAAATTTAAACTGAGATATGATTTGCAAGTTGGAGCTTGCCATCCAAATGGTAAGAGGAGGAGCACTATAGTAGATAGGGGACAGTTAATGAACAGGGCCTAAGGGAACAAACAGTGATTCTGAAGAACACAAAGAAGTCAGTAGAGCCAGAATCACTGACAAGAGAAAACGTAGTAAGAGATGAGGCTGAAGAGGCAGCAAAGGTCAGATCATGTAGGACTTTGCCACCTGAGACAACAAGTTTGAGTTTTATTCTAAAGCAACAGCAAATCATCAGAGTAATCTGTGCAGAAGAGGGAAGTGACAGGATTTGCATTTTTAAAAAATTACCAATAAGAACTGAGGATGAAAAGCTAGTTAGGAGGTTATTATAACACCTAAGAGACAATGTCTCATTTGGACTGAGGTTTTACTGGAGATGTGGAATGTGTTGTGTGTACTGACAGATATGACTTTGCTGACACAAGTGACGCTAGAGGTGTGAGGGAAGAGAAGAATCAAAGATAACTCTTACATTTCTGCCTTGAGTAGCTAGACTGGTAGTACACCATTTATCAAGATCAAAAAACGAAGAAGCAAGTTCGGAGGGGAAAAAAAGCCCAGAGCCTTTACTGTGACCAAGTTAAGTTTGAGGTGTATATCAAAATTCTACATAGAGATCTCAAGTCGGCAATTGGATATGTAAGTCTGGCGATATAAGAAGACAGTAGGGTTGATGATACTAACTTACAAGTCATGAACACACAGATGTACTAAAGCCATGGGTCTTAATGAGATAACCTAGGGTAGTTTCTCAATCTGTATTTTTTGACTTGTGAGTCATAAAATCAATCCAGATCAGTAACCTACTAAAACCAGTCTTAGCACAAGGATGGGTACTGAAGACAGAGTTATTAAGAATACAAAAGAATATAAAATACTAGAAAAAAATCCACCTCTGTGATAAACAATGACAAGCTGTTCTCCATGTCCAGCCATGGACACAATAGGCCCAGGGAGACTGAAGATTTCTTTCTGAACACCTCCAATGGTAAACAAGCGAAGAAGCAAGGAGCTAGTGGCAGCAGCAGCCCATCCCTGACCAAGACATATGGCTTCAATATCTTCATTTGAAGGCATGTCTACTATCCACTCTTTGCTTGAATCCCAAGAACTAAAGTGCAGGCAGTGAAGCTTGCTAAAAATTAAAACAAGACAAAAACAATCAAACTTTCACATTTGATATTATATATACATAAAACTAATCATTGTACTCAAACAAAATCAAGTAACAAAACAAAGTCAAATAGTTTATTTTTCTATTATAACAGAACAAAATCAAATAGTTTATTTTTGATAAACTAACAGTAACAAAATAAGTTTATTTTTCTATTATACACAAATAATTCAAAACGGCTTTAAGAAAGTAATTATGAAATATCCTTAAACCATACTATGTTAAAACTATTAACAGTTATGTTATTAAAGAATATTTAAAGGTACAGGAAATTACTCACAACATGTTAAATGGGAAAAAAACCAGGATAAAATCAGCAGAATATGATTCAAGTTTACACATACACACAAAAATCATGCCTATATTTTTAAAAAGAAAGGAAGCATCAAAATAATCAGCAAGAGTCCTCTCATTGCCAAAGACAAAAACAAAACCTTTAATATGGGGGAATAAAGAGAAAAAGAAAAAAAAATAAATATAATTGCACCAGTGAGATTACCAACCACTGCTAACAATTTGACTTGTGCTTCCAGTCTTTTTACTTTTGCATCTGTATATACATGTAAGTTGTTATGAAACTTAAGCTTCAGAATGTAGATGCCACAGTATTTAGAATCAGAGGCAACACTGATTTCCTGAAGAGTAGTTTTAAATTCAAATTTAAAATAAAGGGGGATGGGAATTATTCCCTGGCAGACCAGTGGTTAGGACCCCTTGCTTTCACTGCCAAGGGTATGGGTTCAATTCCAGATCAATAAATTAAGATGCCACAAGACACATGGGCATAGCCAAAAATAATTAATCTAAGTAAATCAGAAAAAGACAAAATACCATATGATATCACTTATATGTGGAATCTAAAATATGACAGAAATGAGATGAGGGGTAAGTCACTCAGTCGTGTCTGACTCTATGATTCCAACAGTAGCCCAACAGGCTCCTCTATCCATAGAATTCTCTAGGCAAGAATACTGGAGTGGGAAGCCCCAACAAAATGAACATATCTACAAAACAGAAACAGACTCAAAGACATAGAGAACAAACTTGTGGTTGCCAAGTGGGGAGGGGGGAAAGGATTGGGAGTTCGGAATTAGCATATGCAAACTAATGTATATATAGGATGGGTAAACAAGTTCCTACTGTATAGCAGAGGGAACTATATTCAATATCCAATGATAAACTAAAACGGAAAAGAATATTTGTACAACTGAATCACTGCTATTTACAGCAGAAATTAATGCAGCATTGTAATAAAGTATACCTCAATAAAATATTAAAAAATTAAAAACAAAATTAAGGGATATGATGAATGGATAAGAAAGCTGTGGTACATATACACAATGGAATATTACTCAGCATTAAAAAAAAAAATTCATTTGAATCAGTTCTACTCAGATGGACCGAACTGGAGCCCATTATCCAGAGTGAAGTAAGCCAGAAGGAAAAGCAACAATACAGTATATTAACACATATATATGGAATTTAGAAAGACAGTAACGAGAACCCAACATGCGAGACAGCAAAAGGAACGCAGATGTATAGAATAGACTTGTGGACTCTGTGGATGAGGGAAAGGGTGGGATGATATGGGAGAATGGCATCGAAACATGTTAATTATCATATGTCTAATCAATCGCCAGCCCAGGATTGATTCTCGGGGCTGGTGCATCGAGATTTCCCAGGGGGGAGGGAGGAGGAAGAAGGGAGGGAAGGGTTTCTGGAGGGGGAGCATATGTAAACCCATAGTGATATCATGGTATTGTATAGCAAAAACAATAAAAGGGAGAAAAAAAAAATAAAGGAATAATATTGTCTAACACTGTGAAATAATATGTCTAGGAAAACGAAAAGAACAATCATCAATCAGGAAATCATAACAATCCTAACAACCTGAAATCAAAATTGCACATGGAGCCAAGGGGGAAGGAAGAACTGTAGGGGGCAGGGCGGGGGATGGATTGCAAGTCTGGGGTTAGCAGATGCAAACTAGTATATATATAAGACTGGATGAACAATGACGCCCAAATGAACAGCACGGGGAACTATATTCAATATTCTGTGATAAACCAAAATGGAAAAGAACATAAAAAAGAATGCATATATAACTGAGCCACTTTGCTATACAGCAGAAGCTACCATAATATTGTAAAACAACTATATTTCAATTAAAAAAACTGCACATGGAAATAAATGTTCTAATTATGTAACATATTCTGAGTTAGACACTGAGTCAACAGTGATTTATTTTAGTAAACTGATTTAATTCAAAAATACTGAGTTGATTTTACATTGCGTAAATTCGGAAAACAATTAAAATATTAAAATGACCCAATCTGGTATTTCTCAGGCTTTAATGCATACTCTTCAACCTGAGGATCTTGTTAAAATGCAGATTTTGACTCAGAAGGTATGAAGTTGGGTCTGTGATTCTGTGTTTCAACATGCTCCCAGGTGACCATGTCCATAGTTTGTGGGCCATACATTGAGAAGCTAGGAGCTAATGTATCCGGTCAGAAGGGTTTTAATTTCAAATCACCTGGGAGTTACTACAATCTATGATCAAATGTATAAGCACCATGATCAACTAAAAAAATTAACAGGAGAGGGCAAACTGGCTGAAATAATAAAGCTGACTAAAATGCTTTCTTCTTTTAAAAAAATAGATTCTGCATCCATTGCTTTTCCAACTTAATTTTCTTGTCTCCATATCTACCTACCTATGCTACCTACCTACCTACTAACATATCTAAGAAGGCTGAAGTACATTAGGTCAAAAAGTCAAAATGACAAATAGTACTTATAGAAATTTTCAGTGTGTTCTCTCCTCCCTTTTTTAAAAGAGAAGTCGCAAATCTAATCTACAGTGACAAAACCAAGATCAACAGCTGTCCAAAGCTGGAATTAGATTAACTGTTAACTGTTAAAAGTAGTTATATTTGAGAGAAGAATTCTTCAGGCAATTTTCATTTTCTAAAAATTCTGTACTACTTAAACTTGATAGTTTACAATTAATATGTATATACTCTTATGAAAGAAGGGGACAATCAGGAAAAATCAGATATATGTTCTGAGTATTATAGGTGTACTGTATTTGTACTAAACTCTTCTTTCTGAAATTCCATACTACAAAAGATTCATAGTTTTGTTTTTTATCTTACAACCTTATGTACTGAATCTAACAGTTCAACAGTAATGAAGTTCTCCTAAAAATCTTGAATTTACCTTGCTAGTTCATCAGTGCTTTCACATGCCAACAAAACAGCTTCATGGGAAAGATCTGCTACTGTGTAATTCAACGTGTTTGATAAGTGTGTTGCATGGTGTATAGAGGTATCATGGAATTCCACATCTATGGCATTGTCTTGCTCATCATTATAGCAGCGAATAATTCCAATAGAGTTCCACACCTACAAACATGTTAAGGTTAAACACAAGGAGAAAGATTAAAGTTCTTAGAATCAGCAGGCTAAATAAAATACTACATATTAACAAATAATGTGGTCTGTATGAGGGATTAAGTTACGCAAGCAACCACTTTCAGGTAACAGTAGTTACTTGAGCATCAGAGCAACAATTGCTAATTATTCTTTTCCTCATGAGAAGGTACATACATACTTACTTATTAGCAAATGTAGTATTTTACTTAATATTTTTTAAAGTATATTACTTTCATAAAAAACATTTTACAACTGGCTTTTGAACAGTTGAATGATTAAATTCCTCAAAAGAAACGTTTCAAAAGTTTATTTATTTACAAATATGGATATAAATGACTGCATACATTTTTGGCCCAACCAACTGGTTTATAGTCATGGCATAAATAGACACATTATAAGGCAGCATAAATTGATACCATTTGAAAACCTACATTCCACTCATGTACACTACTGGCTCCCACTAAGCTCTAGTGTTTCCTTTGTTCTACCACAAATACAACTATTAATATAAAGTACTTGACGATATTAGAAAAATTAAGATCTATCACTTGATGATGATTATTGATGAGACAATAAAAAGGTTTTCTTTTTAAATAAAACATCATCTTTAATATTTACCTATAAATTTATGCCAGAACCATACCATTCAAAAAGGACAACTGTCAAAATCCTCAGTGGAAAACTCAAGCAGTCAACAAATAAAAATATTAAACTTTTTTAGCTCTTAGACTTGAGACAAAGTTAACATAGTTGTTTATCCATAAATATATGTTGAATGCCTACTGTGCCATGCCTTGTTCTAAGTGCTAACAATAAACAAAAGAGAAAAATCTCTATACTTGTGGAGCAAAAATTCTGGTAGCATAGGTAAAAGGGGAAGACAGGTTTTTTTATAGTACTTATCATCTTCTGATACTATATTATACTTTCTAAAAAACACCTTCTAACTAGTCTTTTAGAATCAGTACAATCTTCTACATAAAACTAGCATGAGAAATAAAAGTTGGAAGCATAGTCAAGAGACACTGCAAGATATACAGAAACATTTACTTATGTTTATTTTATATCATTTTGTGAAGCAGAATTTTATTTAACCCAATTTTCAAAAATTAGGTTGAAATAGGATGAAAACTGTTAACCATAAAATAAATCAACCACAAAATTACAAGCAACCAAAGTGCTCCAGGTCAGTTAATGAAGGTTTTTAAAAAATATTTTTTACCAAACAAAATTAACTATAATGAGATAAAATGTTAAAGTGAGATAAAACTGCTATAATGAGATAAAATGTTAAAGTGAGATAAAACTGCTTTAAAGTTACATGTAGGCCCACGGCTTACCATGAATCTGTGAGTGAGATGCAAGGGTGTAGAACCTGACTGGAATGGCTTTTGCCGGGGAGTTGGCATGGGACCATCATAAATTGGCCTCTGGGATGTTATACCTGGTAGATTGTGAATGCTGCCTCCCTGATCATCTTCCTCTTCTTTGAAAAGACTAGAACCAATTTTTAGCATTGTAACATCTAGAAAACAAAGGATTATAGTTAGAGAATCATAAATACCAGCTATCTCAGAAAAATATTATGAAATCTACTAACCTTGTCCAATCATATTTAATAATACTAACATGCTATTTGCCTCTTTCACTATGTTAATATCTGTGGTAATAGTTCAAACATCAGAGGGTTAAACTGTTGGTACCTTAGCATGAAGTAAGTCAGTGGCACTCATCTGTATTAGCAGTCAATGTATTGTTAACCAACTGAAGTAAAAATATTAATTTTATTAAATTTTGAGTTTTGCATAGACTTTTAAAAAACGTTCTTTGTGTTAAAATGGGAAATGTGTATACAGAATTGGGATGACTGTCTCAAAAAAAAAAATTTGTTGAGCTGTAAGCTGAACTAATTATTTCATGTAACAGCATTTTTACCTGAAAGAATGCCAGATAAACTACAGTTATACCAACTCAGGAATGTGGTAAACGTCTTCTTAAAAATGAAGTGAGCTGGTCATTTAAGAAAAATAACTGCCAGAATTTGTGGTTAATGATAAAATTTGAGCTTTCAAGTGAAAATCAGAATAATGAAAAAGCTGTATCTGCCATCATGAACTTGACTGCTCTGTAATATTTTAAAACTTCTGATGAGACTGGTGATAATACTAACAAATATTCTGGATAACGTGCCAGTATCAAGAAGGTCTGCAAAGCTCAATAAACCAGCATTTTTCAAATTACCAATGCATATGTGACAGAATCAAACATGGTAAAAAAGCCATTCAAAGCTCAAGTTAGACCAATGGATTTTAAGAGTTGAAAAGTTCACCAGAAAGTTTTCAGATTCCACATTGCAAGTAATCTTTAAGAAACTATTATTTGCTGTGTTTTGGTAAAGCATCAAAGACTATTAAAAATACATCTTCCTTTTCAAACAATATATTGTATGAGGCTAAATTTTTTTTACATACTTCAAACAAAACTAATGTATGGCAGTATTCTGAGTCTTGAGGCACGTGAGGGAATTCAGCTGTCTTCTACGCTAAGATTTGCAAAAGGATGAAGTAACACCACTTTTCTAACTAGCTGTTTTATTTTCATAAAAAGTATTATTTATGTTTACATATAATGAGTTTGTTGTTAAACTGAATATTTTAAAAATTTCTCAGTTTTAATTTCTAACATAGTAAATAACAATAAACATAACTCAGCAAACAATTTTCCTTGGGATCCTCAAAAAGTTTAAGACTGTAATGAGTTCCTGAAACCAAACATCTGAGGAGTGCTATACTATAAATCCTACATGCTTTAAATGTAGCACAATTTACCATGAACACTGGCATTTTACTTGGTAATGTTCAAATGTGTTAAGTTTAGCATGTAAGTTGTAATAATCATTTATTTAAAGGTTTTTAATTATAATCTCAATATCTTAAACAGATACCAAACTATTCAGGTCACCTATTTCTTGAGTTAGCTTGGTAGTTTGTGCCTGTCAAAGAATTTGTCCATTTCCGGCTTCCCTGGTGGCTCAATGGTAAAGAATTTGCTTGCCGATGCAGGAGAAACAGGTTCAATCCTTGACCTGGCAAGATCCCAAATGCTGCAGGGCAACTAAGCCTATGCACCACAACTATTGAGCCTGTGCTCCAGAGCCCAGGAACTGCAGCTACTGAGCCCACTGGCCTCAACTACTGAACCCTGCGTGCCCTAGAGCCCATGCTCCGCAACAAGAGAAGCAACTACAAGGAGAAGCCCTCACTGCAACTAGAGAATAGCCCCTACTCAACACAACTAGAGAAAAGACCACTCAGCAACAAAGACTCAGCCTACCCAAAAACAGGTAAATTAAAAAAAAAAAAAAAGAACCTGTCCATTTCATCGAAGATGTTGAATTTATAAGCACAAAGTTGTTCATAATATTCAGTAAACATTTGTTATTAATAGCAGTGCTATCTTGAAGAAATATAATGTGAGGTACAAATGTAACTTAAGATTTTCTAGCAGCCATATTTTAATATCATACTGTATTTAAAATATAATTTCAACAAGTACTCAATGTAAAAAATGGCCAGATATTTTACATTCTCTTTTTTGTATTGTCTTCAAAATCTTGTCACATTTAATAATCACAACATACCTCAATTTGAACCAGCCACATTTTCAGTGCTCAATAGCCACAAGGGGCTAGTGGCCACCATACTGAATAGTGAAGGTCTATGGGATACATGATGATGATGCCCCTTCATTACTTACATCAATCACTTGCATCTTTCTTTCTTGATCAATCAGGATAGAGATTTACCAGTTTTATCGACTTTTTCAAAGAATTAGCTTTTGATATAATGCTAGCAAAGTAATGCTCAAAATCCTTCAAGCTAGCCTTCAACAGTACATGAACAGAGAACTTGCAGATGTACAAACTGGATTTAGAAAAGTCAGAAGAACCAGAGATCAAATTGCCAACATCTGCTGAATCATACAAAAAGCAAGAGAAGTCCGAAAAATCTACCTCTGCTTCATTGAGTATGCTAAAGCCTTTGACTGTGCGGATCACAACTAACTGTGGAAAATTCTTAAGAGATGGGAGTACCAGACCATCTTAACTCTCTCCTGAGAAACCTAACGTGGGTCAAGAAGCAACAGTGAGAATCAGACAAGGAACAATGGACTAGTTCCAAACTGGAAAAGGAGTATGTCAAGGCTGTATTTTGTTACTCTGCTTATTTAACTTATATGCAGAGTACATCATACAAAACACTGGACTGGAAGAAGCACAAGTTGGAATCAAGATGGCTGGGAGAAATATCAATAACATCAGATATACAGATGACACCACCCTTAAGGCAGCAAGTGAAGTGGAACTTAAGAGCCTCCTGAGGAGAATGAAAACACTGGCTTAACATTCAATATTCAAAAAACTAAGACCATGGCATCTGGTCCCATCACTTCATGGCTTCTAGAAGGGCAAAAAGTAGAGGAACAGTGATAGATTTTATTTTCTTGGGCCCCAAAATCACTGTGGACAGTGACTATAGCCACAAAATGAAAAGAGGCTCGCTTACTGGAAGAAAAGCTATGACAAATCTAGACAGTGTATTTAAAAGCAGAGACATTACTTTGCTGACAAAGGTGCGTATAGTCAAAATTATGGTTTTTCCAGTAATCCTGTATAGATGTGTGAGTTGGACCATAAAGAAAGCTGGTGCCGAAGAATTGATGCTTTCGAATTTCTGGTGCTGAAGAAGACTCATGACAGTCCCTTGGATAGCAAGGAAATCAAACCAGATAATCCTAAAGGAAGTCAACAATGAATATTTATTTGAAGGACTATTGCTGAAGTTGAAGCTCCAATAACTTGGCCACCTGATGTGATCAGCCAACTCACTGGAAAAGATCATGATGCTGGCAAAGACTGAGGGCAAGAGGAGAAGAAGGCGACAGAGGATGAGATGGCTGGATGGCATCATTGACTCAATGGACATGAGTTTGAGCAAACTCCAGGAGACAGTGAAGGACAAGGAAGCCTGGCATGTTGCAGTCCATGAGGTTGCGAAGAGTTAGGCACAACAACAAATACCCTTGGGTTGTCAATGTCATTGACTTTTACTCTTTAAAAAAAAAATTAACAGCTTTACTGAGATATAACTGACCCATTTAAAGCATACAATTTCATGGTTTTTGGTATATTCATAGAAATGTGCAACCATCAGCACAATTTTAAAATGTTTTCATCAACTCAAAATGAAACCCTGTACCTCTTAGCTATCATTCTCTATTTCTCTATTCATCCTTACGCAACCACTAATTTACTTTCTGTCTCCATAGATTTCTCTGTTCTGAACACTTTACATGAACGGAATGATGCAATTTATAGCTTTGTGACTGGCTTCTTTCACTTAGTATAATGTTTTCAACGTTTATCCAGGCTGCCTGCTCTTTATTATTTCCTTTCTTTGGGCTTGCTTGGGATTTAATTTCCTTTTTCTAGATTGCTAAAGCAGAAGCTTTAGATCATTATTTTGATTGTTTTTTTAAGATGAAATCTTTTTCAACACATGTATTTAATAGTATAGCAACATTTTACCAACTTAATCATCAGTTCAATTCAGTTTCTCAGTCATATCTGACTCTTTGCGACCCCATGTACTGCAGCATGCCAGGCCCCGTGTCCATCACCAACTCCCAGAATTTATTCAAACTCATGTCCATTGAGTCAGTGATGTCATCCAACCATCTCATCCTCTATTGTCCCCTTCTCCTCCTGCCTTCAATCATTTCCAGCATCAGGGCCTTTTCAAATGAGTCAGTTCTTCGCATCAGGTGGCCAAAGTATTGGAGTTTCAGCTTCAGCATCAGTCCTTCCAATGAATATTCAGGACTGATTTCCTTTAGGATGGACTGGTTGGATATCCCTGCAGTCCAAGGGACTCTCAAGAGTCTTTTCCAACACCACATTTCAAAAGCATCAATTATTCAGCACTCAGGTTTCTTTATAGTTCAACTCTCCACATCCATACATGACTACTGGAAAAACCATAGCCTTGAGTAGACGGACCTTTGTTTGCAAAATAATGTCTCTGCTTTTTAATATGCTGTCTAGGTTGGTCATATTCATGGCTGCAGTCACCATATACAGTGATTTTGGAGTCCTCCCAAAAAAGTCTCTCATTGTTTCCACTGTTTCCCCGTTTATTTGCCATGAAGTGATGGGACCAGATGCCATGATCTTAGTTTTCTGAATGTTGAGCTTTAAGCCAACTTTTTCACTCTCCTCTTTCACTTTCATCAACAGGCTCTTTAGTTCTTCACTTTCTGCCATAAGGGTGGTCTCATCTGCATATATGCATTGCTGATATTTCTCATGGCAATCTTGATTCCAGTTTGTGCTTCATCCAGTCCAGCATTTCTCATGATGCACTCTGCATATAAGTTGAATAAACAGGGTAACAATATAGCCTTTGATGTACTCCTTATTTACCAACTCAATACTGACTTTGAATAATAGTTTTAATAAAAAATGGAAAATATTGATCAAGATTGCTCAATAGATTGATCAAGATATTGATCAACAGATCATCACATTCACAAAGTCAACTCATACCAACTGAGTTTTCATCGTCTTCGAGGATGTGACTTCTCTGTTTAGGACGACTTGAAACCAGCGTAAGGTCATCATCATCTTCCTCATCATTTACAATCCCTTTTGAAAAAGAGTGGGCTTTGACTGCATTATCATTTAGATAGTCACCGACATTACTTGTATCATCTCCATCAAAAAGATCATTATAATCCTTTTCTACTCTGCTAGACACCTTGAACAAATTAATACAAATAATAAAGTATTAGTGAGCTATTTAAATAAACACAATTACTCAAAGGCAACCTTTTAACATGTACCTATAAACTCTACTAAGTAAGCAAATGCTTTGGTAAAAATAATTAGCAAATATATTTATGAGGATTGTTATCTACATTATGAAAGACCTAGTCCTTACTTTAAATGCCTTATAGTTTATAGATAAGGTGGAAGTATAAGACAGACACATAAAGAAATACATGTGTATATCCAAATATAAAGCAAGATTTTATTCCTCACAGTCATTATCCAGAAAAGAAGTCACCTATGAGTCCTTACAAAGTCTCTCACTATAAGATATTCTCTCACTTATTTTCTTTTTGAACAAGATATTGCTTAGGTAAGATGTTTAAATGATCTCAGTTAAAGCTTGTTCTGGGGATATTTTTGGAAATTTTTTAATACTTATAGAAGTAAACAGAGCCAATAGAAAAACAAAAGTGGCAATTAAATTCAACATTAATCATTGATTCCTAGGGATACAAATATATTGCAAGTACTGAATGTCACTGTAAAAAATTTTTTAAATCACTTTAAAAAGTGAGCAGTAAGCAGTTATGTTGTAAAGATCACAATTATTAATATAGAATGAATAAAAACCATACAATGTTAAGTGAAAGGAAAAACTTATAGCTGGGAATAAAAGTCTAATAAGAACACCATTAATGGATTTAAAAGGGACTATATCACAAATCTGTTAGATGGAAATGCATATAAATGTGTCCTGTCAAGTTGACATTTAAAAAATGAGAGAACAGGAAAAATATTTCTAAGTTCAGATGACTGAATAATTAAATAACTAAATGTTAAAAGAAGATATTTAACTATTTTATCCATAGTCCTAAATGTTTACATACTCAAGTTGGTAAAAAATTTGCTTTTAACTTTGTTATCAAAAATGAGGATTTTAATCCTTTCCTTACGGAAAGAGCCATTCAGTGCTAGAGGTGTTGTAACAGAAATATGTACTGTGAGGAACAGAAGCAAAAAGGAGAGAGAAGACAACTCTAAATAGAAGGGCTAAGGTTTTGTAAGAGGTGACAAACTAAATTTTTTTTTATTTTTTAAAAATTCTTTAAAATGTTACTGAAATACAATTGCTTTAGTGTTAATTTCAGCTGATTCAGTTATACATACATGTATTCTTTTTCATTTTCTTTTCCATTATGTTTTATCACAGGTTTCCTGTGCTACACAATAGGACCTTGTTGAACTAAAAATTATTTCTCAATTTACTTTTTGTTTTTTATCGATGTTATATATGCATATAGTCAGTGTTACAGGTTTAATATAAAAACAGATGATGGATTTGTTCACTATCTTGATTATAGTTATGGTTTCAAAATTTACCTAATCATACATTTCGGGAAGTATAAGTACAGTTTACTCTGTATCAACTGTACTTCAATAAAGCTATTTAGGAAAAAATAAGCTACAAGGATATGTTGTACAACACAGGGAACATAGCCAATATTTTATAACTATACTAAAAAGTGGGAATCACTATATCATATACCTGTAACTTATATAATACTGTATGTCAACTATACTTCAGAAAAAAACGTTCTTCTCTCTGTTTTGGTTTTTTTCCCTACACAGAGTCCCCCAAAGATCTTCTAATCTTCTGCTTGAAAAGTCTAAGACTGGCTGACAATGCTCTGGGATCCAAGTATGAAAAGTGAGCTGGAAATGTGAATGTTCAAGTATACACACTTTCATTTCTTCTTTTTCAGTATAGTATTTCCCCTTCACCCAACACCACTCAGTTGTACCCAGTGTAACCTTACTTAGAGAACAAATCTCCAGCTGTCTGCCAGACTGTACACAGGGGTGAGGGAGGACAGTTACCTAGCTGTGCTCACTGCTGCTGAGACTGGAGGGATCTATTTGCTTACTCAATCAACCCTCCTGTTTTCAGCTCCACTTTTACGTACCTAGGGCTACCAAATTCTGAATCTGGGGGACTAAGCCAAGCAAGCTAAATGGCACCTCAGCTGGCCCCCATTGTAGTCTTAGGACTCAGCTTTTTGAGAAGTTCAGTCCAGTTTCTAATTGTCCTTCTATTTTCCAACTTATAGATTTTTATTTTTTTTACTATCATCATTTCAACTATCTCCTTTATGAGATCATGAACTTGAAAAAACTGTCAGGATTTCCTTGGTGGTCCAGTGGTTAAGAATTGGATTGGGTTTGATTGGGTTCAACTGGGTTGGGTTGGGTTCAACTGCAGGTTGGATTCGATTCCTCTTCTGGGAAGATCCCACCTGCCATGGGGCAACTACGCCAGAAATCTGTAACCACTGAGCCTGTGCACTGACAGCCTGTGCTCCGCAGCAGGAGCCGCCACCACGAGAAGCCCGTGTACCACAGCTGCAAAGGAGCCCCCACCTGCTGCAACTAGAGAAAGCAGAAATGACCCAGCACAGCAAAAGATAAATAAATACAAAAAAATAAAATTCAGCAGTTTTAGTAGGGCTTTCAGGTATCAGGTACTTGAGCGTACATAAAACAAACAAGTGTATTAAATCTGTGATCTTCAACTAAAAGTCTAAACCAAGACTTGAAATATGAATATATTTGCCACGTGGGAAATAAACAAAACAAGGAGATATACAACAAGGCAGAATGTTTACAGCAGTTCAGACAGGCTAGGGAGATAAGCGTAAGAGGTACATGGCTAGCTCTGAGAGTTAAGGCTAATTCAGGGCAGAAAAACTTTAGGTTAAACTAAATTACAGCTACTAACTCTGATACTCATCTATAAAACATTTAAGTAAAAATTCCTAGAACACAAGAATACTAAAGCAGTCTTTCACAGAGGCATTTCTTGGAGAGCCATGGAATATCAATGGACATTGTATTGAGGGAAAAAAGTTCCTTACGAAAATGTATTTGTGAAACATTAGGATAAAACAAGTTTAAACAGTTCTGTGATAGAACATTACTGAACATCTAATAACATAAATTATAATTTTCAAAGAAAGTAACCTAGTTTGCAGTGTTTCCCAAATTCATACGACCACAGAAAGACGGAAGAAACTGTTCGACCCTATTACTTATTACCTTACTGTTTGACATCTTTCCATTGGGGTCACAAACATTCTCTAGGAGTCCCAGATTTCCTTCTGCATCAGTATAAGCTATTTGACCACAAGTAGGATGCCACGACAGGCCACAAATTGCATAACCTTTCTCATGTTTCACCCTAAAAATTAAAATGTAAGCTCTTAAAACCTTGTCAAGAAAAATATAAGCTATCCATTTCTGTAGGCAAATTTTATTTAGCAAAGTTTTGATAAACGTATCTATTAGTGTGCATTTTAACAATCTAATGATCACAAATTTGAAGTATCTAATAATAAAACAAACAAAAACCTACAGAAATAAGCAAAAGAGAGACAAAAGATTTACTGAATCATACCTTTCGATGCAATTTTTGGTTTCCACATTCCAAACTATAATTAAACCATTAATACTCCCTGCAGCTAAATACTGTCCACAAGGAGACCAGGTTACTATATTCAGGGTCTAGTAAAGAAAAACAATTAATAACTATTTTATATAATTTGAAACTGAAAAATTCTTATTACCAAATTCAAAATTTTATAATCCTTATTATATCCAATTTTTATTTAAATCTGATACACAAATGGCAAGACAAAGTTTGCTTGTTTTTTAATGTTCTTTTTCAGTAATATTTGACAAAGTAATATCAGCTACTAGTTTGTTTATCATCAGAAAATTACACTAGCGCAATTTTAAAAATAGTCTAAGAAATGCTTTTCTCCTGGAGAGACAACACAAGTTATCCTCTTAGCAGTCATCAAGATGAAGAACCAGGGAGTGAGGTGATTTATACTAAGAAGCATAACTGCTGACCTACTGGGCCTCTCTCTGTTTCCTAACTGCAAAATGGGTAGAATGAGAGAAAAAGGTGAGGGTGAGGGTGAGAGGATGAGAGAGAGAGAGAGAGAGACATAGACTAACAACCTTTCCAGTTTTAAACTTCCAGGGTCTAATAAACAAGTCTCAATGAAATTCACTTTACAATAAATGCTTACTACTAATAATGTGAGAGTTACTTATTCTAATACTACGCTAGGCATTTGACTTCTTACAAATTAAAAGATTTTATCAAATTTCACAAAGGAGAATGGTCAAATAGGACCTAACAAAGATTTATCTACTGTCCAATTATTGGCTAAATGAAGTAAGGCTGAGGGGTGGAAGATGGAATTATTCTCCATGTCTAACAATATTTAACTGTAATTATATTAAAGCAAAGTACGCAGTAAATATTCCCATTAGCCTCTTGAAAGTATCACTTACAAAACCTACCTGAGAGATGAAATTATCTGAAAGATCAAACTGGTTACTCCAAGTTTCTCTTCTATATAGCTTAACAGATTTTTCCACAGGAACTGCCAGTAACTATTAGTAAAGATAAATGATTTTACATTAGGTTTAAAGTGGGAAAAAAGCAGAAAATTCATCCAAATAAGAGCAAAACTATATTTTACTTGGCAAGTAACCAAACTCAGAAGGTTACTTAAAATTCTAATAAGCAAAGAATGGGTAATGATCACTCAACTGCTTGTACTGAAAAACAAAGCACTTATAATTACTCATATTTTTAATACCATTTCTTAAGGCATAAAAGCACTTTGGATCTAGAAATTCATCTTGGACTTTCCTGGTGGTCCAGTGATTAAGACTCTGTGCTCCCACTGCAGGGGGCTCAAGTTTAACCCTTGGTCCTAGTTTCACATGCCACAACATGTGGCGAAACAAAAAATTTTTTAGAAATTCATCTCATTTGCTGGAAGGAGAGAAGAGAGCCACAATACGTTGAGTATCTTAGAAAAAGGAAACTTATCTTCCTACGTATTCTTCCAAGGAAACAGATTAGTAGAAAATGACATATTCTTTTCACACTTAACAAAAAAATGTATTGTTTTTAAAATTTTAATGTTTCATAAGCAAAGAAAAATACATACCACATTTCTCAACTATCAGTTTAATGCTAAATGTACTAATAAAAGTTTACATGACACAAAAGGGTATACATCGAAAAGCAAGTCTCTCTAATCCCTAAATCCTATTTCTACTTTCCAAAAGCAAAGAACTTAAGCACAGACTATACAAGAATGCATTATGTACATATACGCAAATAGAAACAATAAACAGTAGGATTCTATCTACTATCTATATCTACAGCTCTATAGCCTGATGTTTTTAGTATTTCTAAAGATGGACTATTCCCTGTGAAGACACAGATATACCTCATTCTAACAGTTGCAGGGTATTCCACTCCCAGGAATAAACACCACAATTTAACTAGTTCTCTATTAAAGAACATTTAGGATATTTATAATCTTCTACTACTACAAATAATGATAAAACATTTTTGCTATACATGATACGTAAGTGCATATGTGCAAATATATCTATACAACATATGCCCAGAACTAGCTCTATTTAGGGTCATGTATTCCAATAAAAACGGCCACACAGTTTATATCAACCCCTTGAAGTTTGAGCATCAGACAAATGAAAAACAGATGATCATGTTTCAATCTGTATTTCTTTCAGTATGAAAGCAAGTGTTAGTTGCTCAGTCCTGTTCAACTCTGCAACCCCATGGACTGTAACCCACCAGGTTCCTCTGTTTATAGAATTTTCCAGGCAAGAATACTGGAGTGGGTGGCCATTCCCTTCTCCAGATCTTCCAACCTAGGGATCAAACCCAGGTCTCCTGTGTTGCAGACAGATTCTTTACTGTCTGAGCTACTAGGGAAGTCCTTAGTATGAAAGCTGCATGTATTTTCATATGTAAAAGCCATTTGTGTATCTTTTTCTATACACTGTCTGCTAATGTCCTTGTTCATCTTTTTATTGGGATCTTACTGATTTATAAGAACTCTCTGACTATCAAAGAAATTAACTCTATCATATTATTTCAAGCTCTCAGTTTACATTTGTTCTTTGTCACTGAAAATTTTTTTTTATATTATTGAACTTATAAATTTTTTCTCAAAATTTTCACATCCACGGAGAATCTGAAAAACAATACAGCAAATATCTATATAATGAGATTCACCATGTGATAGGAAGGCCTCAAGATGATTCTAGTACTTCTCACCTCCTGGTATTAATGCTTTTTGCCAGTACCTTTATTAAATCTCCTTTTCTTTACCTTTATAATATACTAAATTTCCACATGTGCTTGATCTACCTCTCTGTTTAATAGATATCTGTCTATTCTTGAGTAAGCAGCAAACTTTTAATTTCCATAGCACATTACATGTTATATTTGATTTAACTACATTTCACCACTTTTCTTTTTCAAAACTTTTAGTTTTTCATATGGCTTTAGAATAAGTTCTTTGGTCCCCCAAACATCTTACTGATATTTTATATTGAATGTTTTCAAGACTATAAATAACTTAGGGAATAACTGATATATTAATATCAAAAATTCATTTCAAATAATGGGATATATTTTTTAATGTACTTTTCTAAATATTTCATTTGCAACACCATGGATAAACCTGGAGGTACTATGCTTAGTGAAATAAGTCAGAGAAAGGCAAATACTGTATGTTACTACTTACATTTGGAATCTAAAAAATAAAATAAATAAATAAAACAGAAACAGACTCAGATGAAAAGAACAAATTAGTGGTTACCACTGAGAAGAGAGGAGAAGCTAAGTGCAAAAGAGGGGCTAGAGATCAAGAAGTACAAACTATATTGTATAAAATAAATAAGCTAAAAGGATATATTGCACAGGGGATGCAGCCAATATTTTATATAACTTTAAATGGAATACAATCTACAAAAATTCTGAATCACTATGTTGTACATCTGACACTAACCTAAGATTGTAAATCACCTATTCCTCAATAAATAAGTAACTTAGAAAAAAGAATGGCATAAATTTTTTTCTAAAGTTTTCTTTTACTCTTCTGGGTAGCATGTTTCTCTTTATTTGGCTCTTACACTTTTTTTGGCGTTTACTCCAAGTTATTTTATCTTTTCCCACCATATTTTCTAAACGGCTGCTGTTTACATACAGGACTGTTACTGGTTTCATATATTAATTTTGTTTCCAACTACCTGGTTGAATTTTCATATCCAGTAATATTTTTCCCCCAGTTGATTTTCTTGGGGTACAAACATTTTCCTGTATACAAGCATTTTCCTTCTCTTCTTTCAAATGTCTCATATCCTTCTGTTGTCTAACTGTATCAGCAAGCACCCCCAAAATGTCAAACACTAGTAGTAAAAGTGGACATAACAAGACTTTCTCCACACTGTTTCACTTAGAAAAATAAAGGGAAAAAAATAGAAAAAAAGACAAAAGTTGAAATGTTTCTTGAAACTTTTCAGTATTAGTTGGCTTTGAGCTCTAAAATTTATAGAACAAAATAGCTACAATTAAAAAAACGATTCTGGGGAGGGAGGAGGGAGGGGGGTTCTGGAGGGGAAGCATATGTAAACCCATGGTGATATCATGACATTGTATGGCAAAAACAATAAAAAAAAAAAAAAACGATTCTTACACTCAAAGACAACAAGGACTGAAACATATAAATAAAACAAAGGTTGAAAAATAAGAGTCACTCACCTTCCCACTTTTCGGCTGCCAAGCAAGCCTGCAGATTGATTTTGCATTT
The DNA here is from genome assembly GCA_007570785.1 of Antilocapra americana. Taxonomy (NCBI): domain Eukaryota; kingdom Metazoa; phylum Chordata; class Mammalia; order Artiodactyla; family Antilocapridae; genus Antilocapra; species Antilocapra americana. Next base: position 18,157,750 of record ML664174.1, on the reverse strand, counting down.
ACCACATCATTGCATTTTTGTAGCAGTGGCCAACTAATAGGACATGTCTGATTTAAAAAAAAAAAACAAAAAACAAGAAAATCCAAGTCTTCTGACTGAAAAATAATCATTTTAAACAAATAAACATGAAAAATAAAATGCAAAATAAAAATTTATTTCCCTTTATGAAAACTCTCCCCAAAAGATAATCAGCACTAAATACATTTAATAAGTGGTTTCTTCAAACTGATATATCGCTCAGAAAAAAGCAACTTAATTCACTTTAACCTAATTATAATACAGTATTCAATTTACCTAAGTTCCTTCAAGTTTTTCAGAATTATAAAGAGCACAAGTCTTAAATAATTAACTCAGTAAGAGTATTTCCTATGTAGAATAAGCAAACAATATACTCACTGAATAAACAGAAACAATAAACCCCCAGTTCATTAAAATCTTAAAGTAACTATGAAAAGAAACTTGAGAGACATACTGTAAAATGTCAAGCTCTCAAAGTCAATTCTTTTAAACAGTTCAAACATGAGGGAAGGGACTGTGGCTATGAGCTGAAGCGTATCTATGGGGGATGTTTTTCTCAACAGCCACATCATCCCCACAAATGCCAAGCCTTCTCTGATTGCCTCAGGAAGAATTAATTGTTACTTCTGCTAATCCAGAAAGCACTTTCTTCATACCTCTTTTAAAACTACTATCAGGCTGGGTTAGAATAAATTGTGTGACTCTCCAAATCTAGTGTGGCCTATGCCTTATTTTCCAATCCCCAACATCTAGGGACCAAAATATGGTAATTAGTTTGTAAATATATAACGATCAATTTTCCCTTACTGACTTACCAAACCTAAAAATGAAATATAAATCTATAATTTCCTTTGTGAATGGGTACAAAATCAATTGCTCTTCAACATATTTACTTTTGAATAGATTACCATGGAATTCAATCACAAAACCAGTATTTTATGCTACTGAAAAGAAACGAACTATGAAGGAAAAGAATTACTAATTTGGCCCAATAATACATTATGTAACACGCAATATATGACCAAATAGGCAAAGTTTTAAATTCAGATTGATGAGTTTACCTGATCTGAAATTTGCCACACTTTGACAGATCCGTCACAACTAGCTGATGCCTGCAGAAATAAAACAATAGACTTCTCTATAGTAAGAGCCATAATACTATATGGAAACTGGTTCAACTGATAAACAGGCTTTTATCAATTGCATGAAATTTTATGCTAATTTTCTTACAGCTTTAAACATAGTCACCAAAAAATGCAAAAAGAGGGGAAAAAATGATTACCAGAAAGATGTCCTTAGGGTCAAAGGCAAGACTTAAAACAGGGGCATCATGTCCTCGAAATGTTTTCTGTTGGCTGCAATCCATCACATCCACAATTTTGACTAGGAAGTCACTAAGAGCAAAAAGAGTAATGTATATCAATAAATGTCAATGCAAAAGGCTCTCAAAAGCTATACCCAAATATTTCAAAAACATAAGAGTAAATGTCGTCATTTCTTTGTAGCAACATGTGAAATCAGGCACCCATATCTAATAACTTACCTTTTAGTTTTGCTCTATAAAGATGCTATAAAAACGTAACTCAACGTTTCCTATATGTTACATACAAATACTTTTAAGAAGTGGCTTCCTTAGTTAAATTTTAAGCTTCTACTATTTGCTAATATAATTACGGTGATAATCATTTTTAAAAGCATTATGCCAGTACCTCCCTGGTGGTCCAGTGGTTAAGAATCTGCCTTGCAATGCAAAGGACACTGGTCTGACCCCTGGTCTGGAAAGATTCTAAATGCTATGCAGCAACTAAGACCTCGAGCCGCAACTACCCACACCGAAACCACTAAAGCCCACTCGCCCTAGAGCCCATGCTCTGGGACAAGAGAAGCCACCACAATGAAAAGTACACACATCCCAACAGTCACCCCTGCTTGCCACAAACAAAGTAAACCGGTGTTCGGCAATAAGACCCACCATAGCCAAAAAATAAATAAGCATATCTTCAAAGGAAAAAAAAAAAAAGGCACTAGGTCTTTTACTCCAACCCAGCAATTCACCAATTGTACTTTCTTCCTATGACAAATAAGCAAAAATTTTCAAGGGAAAAAACAAATATTTTCAAGGGAAACAAAAATCCTAACTGTACAGCCTAAGTTCTATCTAAAATAATCTTTAAAATTTTCTATCCAACTATCATCTTTCTTCAGTTTTTCCCAATATTTACTTAGCAGGTTGTCAACAAAGCAATACCTCAATTCACAAAGAAGCACAAGTTTATCATCAAAAACCTTTACCAGAAAAAAAGACTAAACTATAATAATTAAATAACAACAACAAAGAAGGACTAGAGTCCTGAAAATGTTACCCTGAATCCAATGAATGAGGCCATTTTGTTCTAATACTCTTTCATTTTCTAATACCAAAGAGCCTTACCTAGATCCAGCAGCAATTTTTGTACCATCCCCATTAAAGATCACGTGGTTTGCATTTGTGGTGAAGCGAGTCAATATTCCATCCGGAACTCCTTCAGGAAACGTGTGCACTTGAATAGTATTGTTAGATACTGCAGTGATCAATTTTCCATTCTAGAAGAAAAATAAAAGAAACACTGGTAAAAATGAATTAATTGGGTAGTTAAAAATCCTGTAAACAACAACAAAAAATTTACAAACGTAATCCATGTTAAGAGAAAAATAATCACTCAATATAGAACTTTTCTGAAACAGCTATTAGCGAGAAAAACTTATTTGCTATCTTTAGAAAATTTAATTCCCCTTTCATCAGCCCAACTTTTAGCCTGATTTTTCTTGTACTTCTGCCAAGAAAAACAATTAAATAGTGCTCTAGGGATTCCCAAATGTCACAAAAAGAGACTGACAAGAAAACATAGCTAGTCTCAATGAGGGAACCGCATAATGGACACACTATCAGTGTTGCCCTATGTTTCCAGAAAACAAACATCAGATGTCTTTTTGGAACAGGGTAAAGTCTAAACGTAGAATTCACTGCTCCACTTTTTTTAAGCACGCCACACAGTAGGCGGGATCTTAGTTCCCTAACCAGGCATTGAATCCAGGTCCCATGTAATGGAACTGCAGTGTTTATTTAGTATTATAAAAACACTTGAATAAGTAGAAAATTTTAGGATCTGAATATGATCACAAACACTGTTGTTCTGCAGAGCTTTTAGCTAAGAATCATAAAAGGTTAAGGATCTGTCCTATCACCTGAATTTTTATTACTTATCCAGGAAGAATTAAGTCCTGATGGGTGAGACATAGTCTACCAACCCCACACACAATTTAAAATATCACATGGTCAACTTATTAATTTATATTAAATAATAACTGCCAAAAGACATAAATTACTCAAGTTTGTTAATGAACATACTTTACCCTACAGCAATAGGTCTTAGCCATATTTGTATACTTAGGACCTCTCAGCTTATCTGCAGCATCTGTTTCCATTCTAACAGGAAAAGAACCTGGTAATACAATGGCAAGTTACCATATAGCAGTATTTGGGGAGATGTATCCATCTGTTCAAACAACAATACAGACAATTCAAATTTGAACTGTGATAAACACTTCTGAGTTCAGTTACTGGAACACTGGTGAAAAATACAGTTTATGCCTGTTTGCAACTACTGTATATAATTAAAAACCCACAAAAACTAAACTGATAATGTTGAAGATAAGCTAATAATAATTTAAATGTGAAAAGAGAATTAACAAAAAACTATAACCAACTCAACATAACACTGATGGTGCTAAGTGTTCTTTGGCCAAACTGTTAAAACCCCAACTGTTTGTTTATGTGCATGGACAGAAATTTTGCAACCTGGATAGCCTTCACTTTGCAGACAGATTTCTTAGTAGAATACCAAGCATCCTCAGTTATCTCCAGTAAAGAATCTTGGTAGTTCTTTAACACAAAGTTAACCAGCCATCTACTCATGTGAAAATGTTAAAATACATAACTACACTAACTTCCTTGTAAGCCCGGAATAAAGGCTTTGCTTTGAAGTCATTTTCAAACAAATCTACTAGAAAATCAACTCACTACCAGTATATAATGTCAACTAGTAAAAATAAAAGAAAAAAAAGAAACCATGCAAAGGATCAGAGCTGTGTTCAGGATCAGTTCAGTTCAGTTCAGTTGCTCAGTCGTTTTCGACACTGCGACCCCATGAATCGCAGCACGCCAGGCTTCCCTATCCATCACCAGCTTCCGGAGTCTACCCAAAGCCATGTCCATCGAGTCGGTGATGCCATCCAACCATCTCATCCTCTGTTGTCCCCTTCTTCTCATGCCTGCAATCCTTCCCAGCATTAGGGTCTTTTCCAATGAGTCAATGCTTCGCGTAAGGTGGCCAAAGTATTGAAGTTTCAGCTCCAACATCAGTCCTTCCAGTGAACACCCAGGACTGATCTCCTTTAGGATGGACTGGTTGGATCTTTTTGCAGTTCAAGGGACTCTCAAGAGTCTTCTTCAACACCAGAGTTCAAAAGCATCAATTCTACAGCGCTCAGCTTTCTTTATAGTCCAGCTCTCACAACCACATATGACTACTGGAAAAAACATAGCCTTGACTAGACGGACCTTTGTCAGCAAAGTAATGTCTCTGCTTTTCAATATGCTACCTAGGTTGGTCATAACTTTCCTTCCAAAGAGTAAGCGTCTTTTAATTTCATGGCTGCAATCACCATCTGCAGTGATTTTGGAGCTAAGAAAAAATAAGTCAGCCACTGTTTCCCCATCTATTTCGCATGAAGTGATGGGACTGGGTGCCATGATCTTAGATTTCTGAATTTTGAGCTTTAAGCCAGCTTTTTCACTCTCTTCTTTCACTTTCATCAACAGGCTCTTTAGTTCTTCACTTTCTGCCATAAGGGTGGTGTCATCTGCATGTCTGAGGTTATTGGTATTTCTCCCGGGAATCTTGATTCCAGCTTGTGCTTCTTCCAGCCCAGCGTTCCTCATGATGTACTCTGCATATAAGTTAAATAAGCAGGGTGACAATATACAGCCTTGACCTACTCCTTTTCCTATTTGGAACTGCTGTTCCATGTCCAGCTCTAAATGTTGCTTCCTGACCTGCATACAGATTTCTCAAGAGACAGGTCAGATGCTTTGGTATTCCCATCTCTTTCAGAATTTTCCAGTTTATTGTGATCCACACAGTCAAAGGCTTTGGCATAGTCAATAAGGCAGAAATAGACATTTTTCTGGAACTGTCTTGCTCTTTCAATGATCCAGCAGATGTTGGCAATTTGATCTCTGGTTCCTCTGCCTCTTCTAAAACCACCTTGAACATCTCCAAGTTCCCGGTTCACGTATTGCTAAAGCCTGGCTTGGAGAATTTTGAGCATTACTTTACTAGCGTAAGATGAGTGCAATTATGTGGTAGTTTGAGCATTCTTTGGCATCGCCTTTCTTTGGGACTGCAATGAAAACTGACCTTTTCCAGTCTTGAGTTTTCCAAATTTGCTGGTATATTGAGTGCAGGACTTTCACAGCATCATCTTTCAGGATTTGAAATAGTTCAACTGGAATTCCATCACCTCCACTAGCTTTGTTTGTAGTGATGCTTTCTAAGGCCCACTTGATTTCACATTCCAGGATGTCTGGCTCCAGGTGAGTGATTACACCATCGTGATTATATTGGTCATGAAGATCTTTTTTGTACAGTTCTTCTGTGTATTCTTGCCATCTCTTAATATCTTCTGCTTCTGTTAGATCCCTACCATTTCTGTCCTTTATAGAGCCCATCTTTGCATGAAATGTTCCCTTGGTATCTCTAATTTTCTTGAAGAGATCTCTAGTCTTTCCCATTCTGTTGTTTTCCTCTATTTCTTTGCACTGATTGCTGAGGAAGGCTTTCTTATCTCTCTTTGCTATTCTTTGGAACTCTGCATTCAAATGGGAATATCTTTCCTTTTCTCCTTTGCTTTTTGCTTCTTCTCTTTTCACAGCTATTTGTAAGGCCTCTTCAGACAGCCATTTTGCTTTTTTGCATTTCTTTTCCACGGAGATGGTCTTAATCCCTGTCTCCTGAATAATGTCTCGAACCTCCATTCATAGTTCATCAGGCACTCTATCAGATCTAGTCCCTTAAATCTATTTCTCACTTCCTCTGTGTAATCATAAGGGATTTGATTTAAGTCATACCTGAATGGTCTAGTGGTTTTCCCTACTTTCTTCAATTTAAGTCTGAGTTTGGCAATAATGAATTCATGATCCGAGCCACCGTCAGCTCCCGGCCTTGTTTTTGCTGACTGTATAGAGCTTCTCCGTCTTTGGCTGCAAAGAATATAATCAATCTGATTTTGGTGTTGACCATCTGCTGATGTCCACGTGTAGAGTCTTCTCTTGTGTTGTTGGAAGAGGGTGTTTGCTATGACTAGTGCGTTCTCCTGGCAAAACTCTATTAGCCTTTGCCCTGCTTCATTCTGTACTCCAAGGCCAAATTTGCCTGTTACTCCAGGTGTTTCCTGACTCCCTACTTTTGCATTCCAGTCCCCTATAATGAAAAGGATATCCTTTTTGGGTGTTAGTTCTAAAAGGTCTTGTAGGTCTTCATAGAACCGTTCAACTTCATCTTCTTCAACGTTACTGGTTGGGGTATAGGCTTGGATTACCGTGATACAGAATGGTTTGCCTTGAAAACGAACATAGATCATTCTGTCATTTTTGAGATTGCATCCAAGTACTGCATTTCGGACTCTTTTGTTGACCATGATGGCAACTCCATTTCTTCTACTACCCACAGTAGTAGATATAATGGTCATCTGAGTTAAATTCACCCATTCCAGTCCGTCTGATTCCTAGAATGTCAATGTTCACTCTTTCCATCTCCTGTTTGACCACTTCCAATTTGCCTTGATTCATGGACCTAACAATCCAGGTTCCTATGCAATATTGGAACCTTTACAGCATCGGACCTTGCTTCTATCACCAGTCACATCCACAACTGGGTGTTGTTTTTGGTTTGGCTCCATCCCTTCATTCTTCCTGGAGTTATTTCTCATTGATCTCCAGTAGCATATTGGGCATTTACCGACCTGGGGAGTGCATCTTTCAGTGTCCTATCTTTTTGCCTTTTCATATTGTTCATGGGGTTCTCAAGGCAAGAATACTGAAGTGGTTTGCTATTTCCTTCCCCAGTGGACATTCTGTCAGACCTCTCCACCATGACCTGTCCATCTTGGGTGGCCCCATATGGCATGGCTTAGTTTCACTGAGTGTTCTGGATCAAGTCAAGACTATTCTTTTCCTTGGTACATAGTGAGGAATGAATCCCAGTAAAGGATGATTTGGGCCCACTGTGTTCCTTACAAGCCATCTGACTTTCCTCTGAGCTTTGATTTTCCCAGAAAAAAAAAAAGACAATGTAAAATACTAGGCAAGTATTAATTATAGTTAACTACTTACAGATACATTGATATATCCCACTTTTACTATTTTAGACAGTGATACTTTTTCTCTGCTTTGTTCTCAATTAAAGCACCTAATTATATTTTCCTTATAACCAATTACGCTTTAAATGAAATACATTACAAAATTGTCAACTTTTGGGGAAAAAAAAAAGTTGCTATTTGGAAACATCTTTTCATTGAAGTACTAGGTTGCCAAAAAGTTCATTCAGGCTTTTATTTATGTTGTTATGAGACAGCTAAAGCTTATGCGGGTTGATAGGGAGTCCACCGACCCTCAAGGAGGAGGAGACCAACATTCTTTATATATTCTTTTGCCTTAAAGCATCTAGTCACGTAGACTCCACAAACAATACATCTTGCTCATGTGTATGTTTTTTCCTTCTTAATAATGGTAACCACATATCTTGTCTGAGAACCTGTTTTTCCCTCAAGACTTATACCATGACAATGTATCTCGCTGAAGGACATGTTGTAGGAATTCCCCCTAACTAATCCTGTGCTGATATTATCTCAAGATGTATGTTATGGGGGAGAAAAGGTCAACAGAGCTTTTACAACCTTGAAACAGTCTTTTGATCTATTGTTAGTGACTAATTAAGAGGATGTAACGCTCTGCTCAAACTGATGACAGGGGTATTTTCTCTACCCCCTTCTGATGTCTATGTCAGAAACTTTCTCTGCTCCTTTTCGATAAACTCTCTTTGCCACAAGCCTTGAGTGATTTCTGTTATTTCCATGAGGGAATTCTTCTTCCCACAAGAGCCATGAGCTGGGTAGAACACGGCCTGCATTCTGTGACTTCACCACATCGGGACTGGTTTCTTCTAATTATGGAAAACCAGAATGAACTTTAAGTCCAACCCTATACTATAAATTCCATTCCTAAAGCCAAACATTTTAGCACTTAACATGGGACTTCTAGTCGGCTGAATGATGTTGATTCTCAGTACCTAAGTTGTGTCTGACTCTGTGACCCCATGGATTGCAGCACAACGGGCTTCTCTGTCCTCCACTATCTCCCAGAGTTTGCAATGCTCAAATTCATGTCTACTGACTTCGTGACGCTATCTAACCATCTCATCCTCTGCCATCCCCTTCTCCTTTTGCCGTCAATCTTGCCCAGCATCAGGGTCTTCTCCAATGAGTCCACTCTTTGCATCAGGTGGCCAAAGTATAGGAGTTTTAGCTTCAGCATCAGTTCTTCCATTGATTACTCAGGATTGATTTCCTTTAGGATTGACTGATTATATCTCTTTGCAGTCCAAGTATTCTCCCGACCATAATTTTAAAGCATCAGTTCTTTGGTGTTCAGTCTTCTTTATGGGCCAACTCTCACATCAGTACATGGCTACTGGAAAAATCATAGCTTTGACTCTACGGACCTTTGACTATATGCCTCTGCTTTTGAATATGCTGTTTAGATTTATCATAGTTTTCCTTCCACAAGCAAAAGCATCTTTTAATTTCATGGCTGCAGTCATCATTGCAGTGATTTTGGAGATCAAGAAAAGGAAATTCGTCACTGCTTCCACTTTTTCCACTTCCATTTGTCATGAAGTGATGGGGCCAGATGCCATGATCTTAAGCGTCTTTAGTGTTGAGTTTCAAGCTAGTTTTTTCAATCTCCTGTATTATGCTCATCAAGGGTCTCTTTAGTTTCTCTTCACTTTCTGCCATTAGAGTTGTATGATCTGCATATCTGAAGCTGTTGATATTTCTTCCAGCAATCTTGATTCCAGCTTGGAATTCATCCAGCCCAGCGTTTCGCATGATATACTCTTCATGGAACTTTAAGCAGGGTGACAATATAAGCCTTGTTGTACTTCTTTCCTAAGTTTGAACCAGTCAGTTGTTCTATGTCTGGCTCTAACTGTCACTTCTTGACTTGCGTACAGGTTTCTGAATAGACAGGTAAGGCGGTCTGGTATTCCCATCTCTTTAAGAATTTTCCAGATTGCTGTTATCCACACAGCCAAAGGCTTTAGTGTAGTCAATGAAGCAGAAGCAGATGCTTTTCTGAACTCCCTTATTTTCTCCATGATCCAACAAGTGTTGGCAATTTGATCTCTGGCTCCTCTGGCTCTTCGAAACCCAGCTTATATACATCTGGGAAGTTCTCAGTTCATATACTGTTGTAGCCTAGCTTGAAGGATTTTGAGCATAACCTTGCTATGATTCAGCTCATATTTAATGTACAATAGTCATTTATATTTTTCTCCTGGGAAAACATTTTCTATCCTATATGACTATGTAAAAAAGAATATCTAAAGTATTTAAGACCATCTCATCTACCTTAATGAGTCTAGGTTTGAAAAATATATGAATTCTATGAAAAGATTTTTTTTCTATCCAAATACAATACACTTAACTCAAAATTCATCAAAAATAAAAACTCAGATACTTAGTTTGCAAAATTCTTCTGAAAACATAGCTCCATTCTCCAAGGAACCTATATCTCATTCCCATATTTACTTTAAATAAAACATTAGAAATATGAAATGTCTGTATCTTGAAAAAGTTAATGAAACAGTCCTTTTTTCTAGTACAATTCCTCAAGTTATGTGAATTAGTAAGCTAAAATTTTTTAAATATATTGTTAATTTTCAAAGGAAAAAAGGAACATTTAAAACTCTAAAGATAAGGTATAGTTTCTTGCATATATTTTAACTGGCTCACTGTCACTATCCATTAATCACCTTTTATAAACCACTCAGATTTTACCCATAAAAATTTTAGGCAAATTATGGCATTGTTACACATTTTAAAATGTTATTTCATAAGAGAAATAAAAAAATATATCTGCATTCAGAACTTCTATAAAAATATTTTTCATCCAAACATCACATGGCAGTGTCATTTCATATTAATTGCTGTAATTGTTTTTAATACCTTTAAAGCACATGAATATGCTTTTTCTCCAACATTAATGGACTTAGGGTCATCATCATCCAAGTCTTCCCAAATCCTCACATCACCATCACTTCCACAAGTTATAATACAGCTGTGAAGGAAACACACTCATTAAAAAGTCACCCAGTTTTAGCTTTATTGATTTTTTTGGAATGCTACTTTATCTCTTTTTTAATAAAATCAATGTGTTAGCCAATATGTTTCCTTATTTTACATATATTAACCTCGATAACAAAGACTGTTAACCTCTCATTCTATAAAATAAAATGTAAGTTTATGTTCTCTACAGTTTCTCCCAGGCATAAAATTCTTTAGATATTTGCAATAATGTAAGAAAAGTGAAATGTGTAATCTCTGTAACAATAGGGACCAGGTCTACTTTGCTTACCATTGTGCCTACAGCACAAAGCAGTCTCTGACAGAAGCTTTGATAAGTGCTGAATGAATAAATGGATGAATGCAAGAGCTCAATTATCCAAAGCTGATTATTCAAGTGGCTATCTGTCATCTTTCAAATCTTATTTTCTGAGTGCTGTTATTCATTTGTTATGTCCTCTCTAGACACAACAGTAAATAACATACAAAAATAAAGTGGTAAATGACAAAGAGTAGCCATATTAAAAACTATGGATGGGGGCTTCCCTGGTGGCTCAGTGGTAAAGAAGCCACCTGCCAATGCAGGAGACACAAGTTTGATCCCTGATCTAGGAAGAACTCACATGCAGCAGAGAAACTAAGCCCACGCAATACAACTACTGAGCCTGTGCCCCAGAGCCCAGGTGCAGCAACTACTGAGTTCATATGCTACAACTACTGAAGCCCATGCTCCTAAACAAGACTAGAGGGTTCCACAATGAGAAGCCTGTGCACAACTAGAAAGTAGCCCCTACTTGTAACAACCAGAGAAAAGCCCACACAGCAATGAAGACCCAGCACAGCCAAAAATAAAAACAAAACTATGGATGTTCAAAAGAAAAAATTAATTTCCACTTGGAATATCAGAAGGGTTCATAAGAAAAGGACAGGTAGGCCTGCATATGCTGAGATTGGTAAAAAGGACAGTTTCAAACAGACAATACTACACAAATCAAAATAAGAAGTTAGTAAAGCATAGGGGAGTTTACATGGAGCAAGCATGCCAGGAAATTGAGGGGGAAAAAAAATAGATTGACTTTAAGGACAGAGTAAGGAGTTTGGATTTGGTTCTATAAGAAATAAATAAGAGGACTGTAAGTCCCAGTTTGCCCTGGACATTCTTGATTTATGCACCCAGCTGATTTGGCATTTATCCTAATTTTTTGCTTTAAAATATATTAGTATTAGTTACATTAAAATTTGTCCTAATTTTTCACTTTAAAACATATTAGTACTGGCTGTGTCAAAATTGGTAAATCTGACAGACTTCTTTTCCCCTTCAGTTTTTGCCATGATCTTGTTTGTGATGTAACAAGTGCCATGAATAGAGCTCTCACCTCAACATGTAGGTAAATCTGCAAGACAACCACTGATAATCCATCTCTCCCTTTCCAACCCTTTCTTGATGTAACATAACACCTCTTTTCAAAGACAACAGGTGTTAACTGATAAAAAAATTTTTAATGTTCTGTCACAAATTTTTTCACAAAAAAATTGTCTTGAAATTTTTTAAGCAAAGGACTATTCTATCATGCCTTTATCCTCTTTATGACATCATCCCAAGATGCCAATGATTACCAATGCATTTCTCACTGTCTGGATCCTCCATTCTCCCACAGCAATGCTCTTTCCCTAATCTAACCACCCCTCCCTAACCCTTCTGGTGAGCCTCATGAGATTCATGGTCAGGCACCAGCAAAATCAGCTTTTTTCTGAACATTCCTCTGAGAACACTGCTTCCTCTTCAGCCCTCTTAAGTGGTGGCTGACTTCTTTTCTACATCCCTCTGGGACCCTACGTTATTACCCTGTCCATTCTATGGCCACACCCTACTCTCTCAGGGAAAAAAAAAAAGCCTTAAACTGTCATCAGACCACCTACAAATTCTTCAAGAGAAATCCCTTGTTCCCTGACGATTTTTAGCAGAAGGCTCCTTGTTATTCTCTAACACCATTCCTACTGCAATTCTGTATTTTCAATATAAATGTAGACGAAACCTTCTGATACTTGATCTTGTCCTCCATCCCATCTCAGACTCAAACGGTCACAGTCTAGATTTGCCTTTATCAACACGGCAGTTGACTCATAATCTGTTTCAAGAATCTCAATCACTTATTGTTTCACCTTATACCCTTAATATCCTAACTCCAGCAATTTTTAAATTCTATTACAATTCTATCTATGATCTACTGAAAGTACCTTTTCACTGTTTCTCATTCCCTCAGATTCTCACATACGTCCTAATCTGGTTTAGATCCATACTATCACTAAAATGAATTCTTTGCGTCACACTCAAATAAATCCTTTGGGTTTCACTTTGTCTATGTACCCAAAAAAACCCAACCCTGGTTAAATCCAACTCACTGCCTATTAATAAATTTGCACTTACAGAGCTAAATAGAACTGGAGAAAACACAGAACCAGATTATTTCATCCCAATCTAAATTTGTAACTATTAATTTGAATTAGGCCTTTAGTGCTGCCCTGTAATTACATTTCCCTAGTTCATTCAACTTACCCTCTCTACTAACCATCTGTCTCATGTCTACTCCTCTTTCTTCAAACCTCTACCCTCCTGTCCATTCTCAACTAATGACTTTATTTCCTATTTCATGCAGAAAACAGAAACAGTCTAAAGAAATTATCCACATGTTCTTCACATTCATTCTAGGTGCTGCTTTCCTTTATTTATAAAACTGACTATGCTCCTATCTTTGGCCAATCTCTCCTGCTTTTTACTATTAGCTCCTCTCATCCACTCAAAAACATCCCTCCAGCAATTCTCTCTCTTTTTATTCTAATATTGGCTTAACCCTCTTTTGGTTCCTCTCCACTGAAACATATGCTGTAATCTCTCTCACCTTAAAGATAACCTTTCCTGACTTCACATTCCTATTCCACTACTCTCATTCTTTGAGTGTCATCCTTGTAAACTCCATTGCTTTTCTATTCTCCTAAATCCACTGCAACAAAGCTTTTATTCTTACCACTCCATTAAAAAACAAAACAAACAAATAAAAATACCCTCAACTTGACCCACCAGCAGAATTTGCCAGAGTGTATTACCTCCTCCTTAAAATATTTATTTGGCTTACTGATACCATTCTTGTCTCTTGAGTTTCTACTTTTCTTGCAATCCTTTCTTATTCTCTTTAGCTACACCTCCTTCTCCTACTTGATATCCTAACATTCTGGAGTGCCCAGGGCTTAGACCTACAACCTCTTAAAAAAAAAAAAATACATTCACTCCCTCCCTACGTGATTTCACCCAAGTTCACAGCATTAAATATCATTTACATATTGTCAACTCCCACTTTGAGATATCCAGCCAGGACCTCAATCCTTCACTTTTTCTAATTCATATTCAGTACTCTCATTTCATTTAATACATGATTCTAATTTCTTTTTTTTGTTGTTCTTTCTCAATATCAAATGTAGTATTTATATACCTATATATAAATGCATATATATAGTATGTATAATATATATTAGAAAACTTATGAGTTTTAACCTAACTAAAAAATTTGGTATTTTGATTCCACTTGTTTGACTACGTATGTATAGAATGCTAGATTTCTAATTTATATTCACTCAAAACTTTAATACAGCTCCATTTACTCTAGCATCTAGTATTAGTGCTAAAAGTCTAGAAAGCTTATTATCTCAGTGATTTTAAAAAAAAAGTTGAATGAGGCTTGAAATTTCTAATCCAATTCTGAGAATATAAAGACATACTATGTTGTAAAAAAAATTATAAAATAACATGTGACACAGTATTATAAAGTACAAATTTTGCTCAAATTTCACAAAATTTTATGCTAGTGTCCATTATTTGTTTTCATGCCTTATTCAAGATTCTACATTGTATTTAGTTGCATTGAGAAGCTTTAGCTACATGCAACAAATTCTGATAAATTCTCTTTTCATTGTATTGTTACAAATATTTTCTAATTTTCCTTGTTATGGCTTCTTAGATACACCCATCAGTTAAAAATGGACAATTTCCAAATACATAGGTTTAAGTATCTTTGATATTAATTTCTCATTTGAATGCTTTCTTCTCTGCAATCACCCTCTTGTGTTTTTTTCATTCTTTTAACTTTCTTGAGGCTTTCAATGGCTTAAGTCAAAAGTCTCTCTTGCTAAATGCCACACTGCACTTAATAATATGCGGGTTATTTTCAAATATCTTTTGATATTGACTTCTAACATAATCCCACAGTGATAACAGAACAGACTCGATACGATTTCAAAACTTTCAGACCATGTAATTTTTGTACCTTATTTTATGTCCCTGGATATGTTCCAGTTTACAGTCCATGTGAACTTGAATAGATTTGTATCCTGCTGTTGTGTGAAAATTGTATAAATCTTAATTATGTCAAATTGGTTCAAAGTGCTTTTTGGGTCTACTATATACTTCTACTTTTCTGTCTATCCATCCTATTAATTTTTGAGAGTTTGATATTGAAAATCCAACTAAAAATCTTAATTTATCTACTTAAAAAAGTAACTGTACTACATAGAGGAACTATATGTTATTTTGTTCTGTATTTTCCAACTCTGCTGTAAATGTATTATTATCATAGTTTCATAATTTTAAAAAAAAGAAAAAAAAAAAAAACACCGACTCCCTTCCACGGTGATCTCATCCAAGTTCATAGCATTAAATATCATTCACATACTCACAACCCTCACATTGAGATTTCCAGCCAGGACCTCAATTCTGAATTCCAAGAGGTGTCACCTAAAGACGCAGATGTCTATCTCAACCTCAAGTTTCTTCTCTGACCTTTAGACCCGTTTATCTAACTGCCAGGTGGCAATGGGGTTAAGAATCCACTTGTCAATGCAGGAGATGCAGGAGACACAGACTTGATCCCTGGGTTGGAAAGATCAACTGAAAAAGGAAACTGCAACCCACTCCAGTATTCTTGCCTGGAAAATTCCATGGATAGAAGAGCCTGGCAGGTTACAGTCCATGGGGTTGCAAAGAGGTGGACACAAGTAAGGGACTGAGCACAAAAGTACTAAATCTCCAGATGGATTTCTCAAAGAAATCTTACACTAATTAGGTTCAAGTGCAAACTCATACTCCCCACTTCACAACCTCCATTTCAAATATGTTTTATTTCTGAATAGCTGATTACTTCCCCAAATATCCAGAAACGCAGTTTATCCCAAACATTTCCCTCTCCTTCATCCTTAGTATCTGATCCATTCTGATGATTTTACCTTTTAAATATATCCTGAAGGCATTCTCTTTTCTCCATACCCATGTCTACTCTAGTCCAAGCTTCCATCACACTCAATGGAACTAATAGAGATATCTCCTAATAGTCTCTATGCATCCACTTCACCTCCTTTTCCATTTCATCCTGTATCTTTTCAAAAATGAGACAGATCACATTTCTTTGCTTCAAATATTTAATACCTTCCTACTGCTTTTAGGATAAAAATTAGGTTCCTTAATAAAGCCCAGAAGGCCTTGAACAGGATGCCTACTCAATACCCTCACAAATTCAACTCTCATCAATCTCTGCAACACTCTCTACACTTTAGCATGGCTAGCTTTCTTTCACTCCTTTAAGAAAAATGTGGTGGGCTTCCCTGATAGCTCAGTTGAATCTGCCTACAATGCAGGAGACCCCAGTTCAATTCCTGGGTTGGGAAGATCTGCTGGAGAAGGGAAAGGCGACCCACTTCAGTATTCCTGGCTTTCCCTTGTGGCTCAGCTGATAAAGAAGATGCCTGCAATGCGGAAGACCTGGGTTCAATCCCTGGATTAGGAAGATCCCCTGGAGAAGGGAAAAGCTACCTATTCCAATATTCTGGCCTGGAGAATTCCATGGACTGTATAGTCCATGGGGTCGCAAAGAGTCAGACAGAACTGAGCAACTTTCACTTTGACTTTCAAAAAAGCTGTGGAATTAACCCCTTTGGAACTTTTCAGTGTTCTCTTTAATTGGAATGCCAGTATTACCACCCCACTGCCACCATCATCCATCTCTATATCCTTCTTAATGCCTACTCAGTCTTCAGATCTCATCTCAAGAAACACTTCCATAGAGATCTGTACCTTCTGAAACGAGGCCAACTTCCCCCTCCTATATGCTTATCACTGCACACATCACTTAATAACTCTAACTGTAATTCTAAATGTATTTTTTGCTATTAATTTGTATTCTGTTTCTGTCAATCTACAAAGTCTTTAAGGTCAATGAGGGAAAAGACTGTGCTTTGTTTGCACCATTTTATCTCTAGCCCCCAGTGGAGACATGCAATATTTTCTGAGTGAATCAGTTAATACAGGAGTGACAGCAGAAGCCACACAACTGGATAGTACTGCATAGGAATTCAGAAAGCTAAAAGGGAAGATGGAAGAGCTACTCACACAGTGAGGTATGGGGAAATCACTGTGGCTTATACATGATTTAACTTAAACTCTATGCTACTTATATCAACCTGTCTTATGGCTTCTCAAACATACACTGTACATCTGCTTTCACCAATTAAGAAAATAATATGTTGAAAAGTTAAAATGGACTAATTGTAACTCAGGCATTCAAATTAGAGCTGGGTGGCCATCGTGGATATGGTTTCAAATACATTCCTGAATTGCTGAGAATTTGAATTTTCTGAACTGTATCAGATTCAAGGATACCACCAGCTGTTCTCAACACAGTATCTGGTAGCAACTGCCAACTGCAACCTTATAACTATACTTATATAGTTATAAGTATATCATACTGGACTCCAGTATGATATAAGTCCAGTATGACTTATGCTGGACTCCAACTAATCCTTACTTAACAAGCACCCTTACTTCTTGCCCACACCAATCATAACTGACAAACTATTCATGCAATTTTGCAATTTGTGCTGTTGTAAGTCTCCCTCATTTTGTAGTTCAACAGAACACAATTCAAGTGCTTCTTTAATCTGTGTCTCCTGGGCTACAGTCTTTAGTTTGGCTCAAGTAAAACTCTTTTACGGAGTGTAGAGTGTTAATATAAATTAATAGTGTTAATATAAATTATACCCCTCCAAGGGACTAGAATAATTCTGAGAAATTATCACAATTTAGGAATCAAGCAGAGAAAATAAGTTAGGAAGAAAAAAAAAAACTATCAAAAAGTTTCCAACAATTTTAAAAAGCAAAGAGCATCACAAAAGGCCCTCCAAAAGTTTGAATTAACCAAAACATTTGACAATCAGGCAGCTAGCATTCTGGCAAAATAACTAATAATGTGAGGTGCATAAAAGGGGATGGGGGGGAAAGCTTGTATCTTTCCAACTCCTCTGGAAGTAAGATTTCACACTCCTACTGCGCTGGGCCGAAAGAAATAGTCCATCTATGGACAACACATGTGCCGTTTTGCATTTCAACCTTATTTCTATCTGGATGAGCCATTTTACGCAGCACCAGTTACATGACAGAAGAATAACAAATATTCACACCTGAAACCTTCTTTTTGGTTCTCAAAGTACCTTACCTCCCAGAATCATCAAAACAGATATCTGTGTGTCCCTCTGTGTGTCCATATCTCATGGGCTTCTGTGTGGCAGGCATTTTTCCCTTTACTTATCTGAAAATGTTGTATAAAAGTTAGTATTATTTTAAAGGACAGGAAAGCCGGAGGCTGATCGTCAAGAAGGGAGGTCAGTTTTCGCGGGACACGCCCTCGGCAGCCCCTTTTCCCCCACCCGAGGGGCGCAAAAGGATATAGCGAAGGGTCCGTCCGACATAGGCAGGAAGAGAACACGCGCGTCTTCGATGGGCCGCACGGACAAGGCCAGCGAGAGGGGCGACTCGGCCAGCGAGAGGGGCAACTCACCCAGCGGACCGAACCTCCGCAGCTGAGGAAAGGCAAGGAGGAGCGGGCGCCGGCGCCGGACGCTTCCCGCGCTCGGCGTGGCCCACACTGCGCCTGCGCCGGCCCGCCCACTCCCCGCGCGGTCCCGACCCGGGACGCCGGGCGGTGGCGTCAGCGGCGCGCCCGCCGCTCGGGAAAAAGCCGGGTGCTGGGGGGGAGTGAGGGAGAAAGGGAGGGAGCCGAACACGGAAGTGCTGGCAACGCCGGCGGAGCAGGTGGAGGCGGAGAGTGCGACGTCTGCGATGAGAACCCGGCACCGCAGGATGGGGGCTTGCAGACCGGCAGTCGCCTCGTAGGACTTACATGAGGTGCTGGAGTGGCTGGGCCTCCCTTCTCCACCTCAGCGAATACCCAGAGTGATGGCGGTGGTGATGGCGGCAGTTACAAGGATAGCCCCTGTTAAACTGCGTTCCAAGAGGTGAGTGGGGGAAGGGTGGTTTCTGCTTGGCCTTGCCCTCGCGGGGTCTGCTTCTACTTTCCTGGCGCTCCTCACTGGCAGCCATATCCGGGTCCCTGAACGGGTCCAGCCCCTCCTTGAGACCGGGCTGGAGAATGAAATGTCTGGGCTTGTTCTTTAGAGAAAAGGAAGACGAGACCCTTCTCAAGCCTTTAATCTTGGCATCCTTGACGCCTTCATCTTGTCATTTGTATAGCGGTAAAGGAGGGAAGACCTAATCTCAGTTCACGATTCCTGGAGGTGCGGCTTGTACATTAATGCTTGTTCTATAGGACATTCTACGTATATCCCTTGAAGTAATTCGTGTTTCCCTATTTAGACTCCACCTAAAGTTCAATGAAATGCACATTATATCTTACTTTATATCTATAAAAGAAGAGCTAAACTAAAGTGTATCTTTGAATACTTCATTGGATCCTTGCAATCTTTGCTAAGGTCTTGCCCATTAAGTTTATCCTTTGGTTGGATCTTCACGTTCTCCATGTTGGGAGACCGGTCTATGATGAAAACCTTCACAACTGATATTTTTTTGTGGTACCTACATTCTAGTCTCAGTCGGAAATTGTTTATGACATAAGTGAAACGTTTTTCCGTTGTAGAGTTTTCCCCATTGTTTTTTCAGTCTAGTTTCATTGGGGAAAGTTGCAAACACATTTAGACAAACCGTGGTATTGTTCTTACCGTGTTGGTATTGTGTAAGGTGTTGCGTTAAGTACTAAGGCTCCAAACAGGCTTGCTAGACACTGAGGTTTCGTTCATGAATGAAGAGTGATTGGCTGAAAAGAACTTGGGATTTGTGGGAAAATAACCAACCTATTGTTTTTACATAAGAGCAAAAGATTCCTGAGATGATTCTTTCCGAGTGACTTAATTTTGTCCCGAGATGTTTCATTGTTTAGATAGACCAATTTCAAGTTGTTGGTTTTTTTTAGTCCAAGTAAATATCGTTGCATAGATTATGGGGTTCGAGACGAAGTCCGATAATATATCGAATATATCATCATGAGATTTCAGTGTAGTACTTTTCAGAGCTCAGCATAAGAAGAATCTGCAAATTTGGAACAAGATTTGTAGCTGTAAAATGCCCTAACTATAAAATCTGTAACACCATGTGACTTTAAAACTATGAATGGTGTTCGCCCTTCTCTCCTTTAACTCTGCCTTAGCATTCAAGCCCTTTGATTCATAAGTTAAAGAAAAATGTGTATATGTTTTGGTTTTTTTTTTTTTAAAGATTTAACATGTATGGAATAAGCTTGGGCCTTAAAGCTGAACAAACCTAGATTTTAATTTTGACTTTCACAGTTACTCGTCGTGTGACCTTGAATATGCTTCTTTACTTTTTCTGAATGTCAGATTCCTCATCTCTAAAATGAAGATGACACCTATTTCCATAGAATCGTTATAGTACATAGAAGATACTCATGAATGTATAAAAGTAATTGTCTTGTGTTATTAATGGGGTACTTTGGGTGGGCATTTAATGGTTCATTCAAAATGGAGCTTTTTGAATCATTATCCAGTAAATTTTTTTGAACATTAAAAAGTGTATTCTTGCTTTTGCCAGTGTGTTTTCACATTTCCATTTTTCAGTCAAATTTTAAAAACAAAAATTGTAATGTCTTCAGTTAATTCATGATCTTGTTGAGGGAAACAAGCATTCAGATAATACATACTAGACAATAGTGTGTTAATGAAATGTGTATAACTTGAATCTTGGTAAAAATTGCCTAGTTATTTAAGATAATAAAGATTTTTAAAAAGAAACCAATGTGTCTGCCACTGATGTGGCTGTCACAGTTTTCCAAATGAATTTATCATAGCAGTGCATGTCTCATAGGAGTGGATAGCTAAATGAACTCACTGAAAATGATGCCAAGGTCACAGCTTCAACTGCAGTGAAGGTTAGCTTTGCTCTGTGGTGACCATTCATACTACCCTTAGGCTCACAAATATTGTTGTTCTCAAGGACAATAGGGTAAGAAAACATGAGTATGTTATTACCATTCTACTGTGGCAGTATATCTATATAAATAATAATGTCACATAATCTTAGTTTATCCTGGAGGCATATCAATATTGCCTTATGGGAGAAATGTTTAAAATTCCTTTTTAATAAAATATGTATTAGATATAAACATTATTAATCTTATGAAAGATGAGCTTAGAAGAGAGTAATAACAAAACTGAGAACAGAGTAAAAAAAAGGTATTGAAGGCAGTTTAGCAATCTGAAGATTTTTTATCTCTGAAAGTGTCAAACTTACCAGCCTATTTAATTTATTTTGGGGGTGAATAATACTTGCATATGTGTAAACTTTCTAAGGTATTAAAGGGAATACAATGAAAGACCTACTCTCAACCTACCCAATTCAACTGGCTCAGGGCAGCTAGTATTTGACTCCTGTGTTGTAGCGATGACAGTTGATCCTTACCGGAGCAAAATCATTGTTTTATCAATGAAAAAATATAGAGGCTCAGTAAGGTGATGAGTTCTTAAAAGTCACACACCCAACCATGTGTCAGAACTAGAAATAGATCCCAGGTCTTTTACTTCTGATCCAAGTAGTCTGCCAGTCTCCAAGTTATAACTGTTGCCATAAAACTTAGAATTTCGTTTTATCAGAATATGAAGGCAATTTTAAGTCTCGAATAACATTATACTAGTTTGTATATAAAACTTTTTACCTAGGCTTAAATGTAAGCATGTGTAATTATCATAAAGCCATGAAAAGAAGAATCTATGATCAGTTTAAAAAAAAACTTTGCCTACTATTTCTGTTGAAATTGATTGATTTACTAAGCTTGTAAGAAACTACAGATTTTTTATAATTAAGTTTCATTATTTACACCCATAATATTTTTCAAGAATTTGAAACTTAAAAACTTTTTTAAAAAGAGCATGTTTAATATCATGAGTAATAGAGCTTTATGATATTTCAGAAATGCTGAAGAATCCTCAGCATCAGATTTTTGAGATATGTTTTTGTGTGGATTTTCTAGCCTTTTATGTAGCCTGTGTTTCCTTTCATTCATTTTCCTTGTTGCCACTTTCCTACCTCTTATTTTTTGAAATTAGCTTATTCTATATGGAAGGTTCTGAGAAAACAGAACATATTGCAGAATGTAATACATATTCTCATTAAGCTCAGTGTGTGCTATCTTCATACATTTTAACCCTGGCAGTAAAAACATGGGGCAGCTGGCATTATCCAGATTTAATAATGTGAACACTGAAGCTGAACGAGATTTTAAAAATCAGGACAGACAGCTAGTAAGTGACAAAGTCTGAATTTTAGATCATGTTTGATGATTTAGCAACTCATGCTGTTTCATCTGCACCATGCTTCATTTTTAAATATGATATAGTCAAAAACTAGATTGTTAATTTTTTAGGGATCTTTAAAACTTAAAAACTTGCTCTTTAGAATATGTTACACTCATAGGAAGAAAGACTGCAAGAAAATTGGCCAAAATGTCTAAATTGATTGCTTCTAGGTAATAGAATTACAGTCTTTTCCCCTCCTTTTTGAACTTTCCTGAATGTTTCATATATTTTATAATATGCATATATTACTTTTATAATTAAAAATTATAAATTGAAAGGAAAAATACATCTGTACAATCCAATTTATTCTCTGAGAGTCAACAATCAAATATCTTAAACATTCTGATTTCTAAGATTCTGTTAAGGTTCTTGTGCTTTTGTAGTGCCAGCCGTTAGTTTTCTGTTCCCTCTTCACCCTAGATTAACCCTCTTCAGTGACAGGTCCTAGACATTCTGTTTAGCTTGCATACCTAGAATGTACATTCATTTTAATGTTAGCCCAAGTTAATGTTTCTCCCACAGTTTGTTCCACAAAAAGGTTTACTTTGAGTTAAATATAGGAAACTGTGGCCTAATAAAGTTTCTTAACTGAAGGACCTCTTGGAACCTTTTGCTAAGTGTGTTTGGTAATCTTTCAGTGGGGAAGTGATTTCCAAACTTGTTTGATAATGAAACTTCCAATTCTATAGAACATGAATTAATACCTTTTAGCACTAGTGTACACAGAAGTTCAGATTGGGGAACACTGGTATAAGCAAAATGTAGGAAATTAAGTGAAGAACATTTGGAGAAGGGAAGACAGGGTATAGTGGTGCCAATCAGCGTGTCTGTTTATTTGTGTTGTTTTTTTTTTTCCAAATCAGTTAAGTCCCCTGAGCCATGGCTTGTTAGCATTGAAAAGGAGATACTTTAAAATATTTACTGGAAAATGAACCTATATTGCTTTTGTAATGAGAAAAAAAAACACTTTATAGTTCAGAGATGTTTCTCACTTAAACAAACATTTGAAAAAAACATATTTCATGTGTTTTGGTAAACATTCTGAGGAATATATCTGTCATGTACTATCCAGTATGTTCCATTTGTGTACTCCTAAGTGTTTCCTTAGAATCCAACTCAAATATTAGCCTATGATCAAATATCAAGGACTCTGGCCCACGGAATCCAATGTAAATATCATGGGCTATGATCAGAATGCATTCAGGGAGTTTTGGGACACATAATAGGTAAACTTTGGAATAATATATTTAATAAGGAAATTACTACCAGAATAATTATTTATCTGTGAATTCTTTATAGAGTATAGTAGATTATTCTTCATAAGGTCAAATTTAATATTTAAATGAATTCTGGTCTTAAGTAGACATCAGCATTGTGGACATAGTAGTTCAATGAATAATAAATATATCCAATAATGCTCTGTATCTAACATCATAGAGAATACAAATGAAGTTTCTAGATAAATGAGGTTTAACCCTTTATTTACTGACTTTTAAAACAGTTTTAAAAGGCTATGGTTTTTCCAGTAGTCATGTATGGATGTGAGAGTTGGACAGTGAAAAAGGCTGAGCACTGAAGAATTGATGCTTTTGAACTGTGGTGTTGGAGAAGACTCTTGAGAGTCCCTTGGAGATCCAAGGAGATCCAACCAGTCCATCCTAAAGGAGATCAGTCCTGGGTCTTCATTGGAAGGACTAATATCGAAGCTGAAACTCCAGTACTTTGGTCACCTCATGTGAAGAGTTGACTCATTGGAAAAGACCCTGATGCTGGGAAGGATTGGGGGCAGGAGGAGAAGGGAACAACAGGATGAGATGGCTGGATGGCATCACCGACTCAATGGACATGGGTTTGGGTGGATTCTGGGAGTTGGTGATGGACAGGGAGGCCTGGCTGTGGTTCATGGGGTCATGAAGAGTCAGACACTGAGCGACTGAACTGATACTGAAAACAGTCTTCAATGGAAATTTGAATTAAAATCATCTTTCCAGCCTTATTCAAGAGAATTAACTAAATGTCATTTAAATCTGTTGCTAATCTAGGGTGGTCACTTTGGGTATTCAGACTTTTATCGCTATCTGTGCAGTAGATTGTAGAACCTGGGATCAAATGGCTAGTGAATCTGGGAACTTGATTTCTTGCAAAAGGCTTTAATGTAAACTTACTTTAGACACTTGCCACTTCCTCCTTAAGAAATAATTTTTAAAATGTCACTATGTAATCCCCAAGGTATTGTAACTTAGATGCCTTCATAAAAAATTAATTATTGAATAAAGAGTCAAAGCAATCTTCTCCCAAGTGATTCTTTCACTTTCTTAAAACAAGAAAAGCTTCTTTGCAGTTACTAACAAAGATTGTTGATTTGCCAACATTTTTCAAGATATCATCTTTGATTTCTATACTACATAAAAATGGTAATAAAGCCACTTTTTTCATTTTGTATTTCATCTCTTACTTCATTTTTACAAAATTTATGTAAAATTCCAACTATTAATGATAGGGTTGAGGAGACTCATTCAGATTCAGAACCTTAAACTTTTTTTTAACATTCAAACTTTAGGTGTATAGGGAAGACACGAAAACATTTTTTTAAAACTCATTTTTAGTCTTTAAATTTTTTCACTAAAAATTAATAATGTTATTTTTATTGAGAGAAATGTAATTGAATTTTTTAATTTTGTGAATTTTGGTTTAATACAACTTTCAGAAGACATTAGATCTTTTGCCATGTGTTTAAGTGTAAAGATGCAAGAGTTTATATACGATAGATACATTTTTATCATTATTGTAACACAATCATGCAGTAGTGAAGGAAATTCTGAATATCTTCTTTTTCTAAAAAGATCTCTCCATAGGCTGTTTTTTTTTTCAAGCAGTTACTTTCTCAGTAGTAATTCTGATGTTACCTAAACCATGAATAGCCAGTTAAATATTTTGTTTTGCATTTTTTTTTAAATGTAACTGCTAGGTAACTTCTCAAAGCTGCTTATTATCCCAATAAAGTTCATCAAACTAAGAACACTTGTCATTTTGTAAAAGAAAAATATATAACTTGTCTTATAATATTAGCAACTAAACTGTGGGAAATTCTTAAAGAGATGGGAATACCAGACCACTTACCCTGCCTCCTGAGAAATCTGTATGCAGGTCAAGAAGCAGGTTAGAACCGGACATGGAACAAAAGACTGATTTAAAATTGGGAAAGGAGTATGTCAAGGCTATGTATTGTCACCCTGCTTATTTAACTTACATGCAGAGTACATCATACAAAATGCCGGGCTGAATGAAGCACAAGCCAGAATCAAGACTGCCAGGAGATATATCAGTAACCTCAGATACGCAGATGATACCACCCTTATGGCAGAAAGCAAAAAAGAACTAAAGAGCCTTTTGATGAAGGTGAAAGAGGAGAGTGAAAAAGCTGGCTTAAAACTCAATATTCAAAAAAATAAGATCATGGCATCCGGTCTCATCACTTCATGGCAAATAGATGGGGGAACAGTGTAAACAGAGACAGACTTTATTTTCTTGGGCTCTAGAACCACTGCAGATGGTGACTGCAGCCATGAAATTAAAAGATGCTTGCTCCTTGGAAGAAAAGCTATGACAAACCTAGACAGAGTATTAAAAAGAAGAGCCATCACTCTGCCAACAAAGGTGCATATAGTCAAAGCTGTGGTTTTTCCAGTAGTCACGTATGGATGTGAGAGTTGGACCACAAAGAAGGCTGAATACCGATGAATTGATGCTTTTGAACTGTGGTGTTGGAGAAGACTCCAGAGTCTCTTGTACTGCAAGGAGATCAAACCAGTTATTCCTAAAGGAAATCAGTCCTGAATATTCATTGGAAAAACTGATGCTGAAACTGAGGCTCCACAACTTGGCCACCTGATGCGACAAAAAGCCGACTCATTAGAAAAAACCCCCATGGTGAGAAAGATTGAAGGCAGGAGGAGAAGGGGATGACAGAGGACAAGATGGTTGGATGGCATCACTGACTTAGTGGACATGAGTTTGAGCAAGCTCTGGGAGATGGTGAGGGACAGGGAAGCCTGGCATGCTGAAGTCCATGGAATCACAAAGAGTTGGAAATGCCTGAGCAATGGAACTTTGCCCTGAGATAACTACCAAACATTGTGTTATAGAATTTCCACGGTTGCAGCCATGAAATTAAAAGACACTTACTCCTTGGAAGGAAAGTTATGACCAACCTAGACAGCATATTTAAAAAGCAGAGACATTACTTTGCCAACAAAGGTCTGTCTAGTCAACGCTATGGTTTTTGCAGTGGTCATGTATGGATGTGAGAGTTGGACTGTGAAGAAAGCTGAACGCTGAGGAACTGATGCTTTTGAACTGTTGGAGAAAATTCTTGAGAGTCCCTTGGACTGCAAGGAGATCCAACCAGTCCATCCTAAAGGAGCTCAGTCCTGGGTGTTCATTGGAAGGACTGATGATGAAGCTGAAACTCCAATACTTTGGCCACCTCATGCGAAGAGTTGACTCATTGGAAAAGACCCTGATGCTGGGAAAGATTGAGGGCAGGAGGAAAAGGGAACGACAGAGGATGAGATGGCTGGATGGCATCACCAACTCGATGGACAGGGCTTTGAGTAGACTCCGGGAGTTGGTGATGGACAGGGAGGCCTGTCCTGCTGCGGTTCATGGGGTCGCAAAGACTTGGACACAGCTGAGCAACTGAACTGAACTGTCTATTCACAAAGTATTGTAAAGATTCTCTTATGTAAGATAATGTAATCTACAAATGTATTCCAACAACGTGGAAGCAGTTGTGATCCACTAAAAGTGCATGAAGAAATGGAGAGGGTTACCATCAAGTACTTAGCTTTTTGGAGCTCCCACTCCTCCTCCCAGAACAGCACCTCATCAGACATGTAACCATCTCACAATGAGTAATGGAAACATTGCCAATCATATATTCAATATTAACAGAGTTTTCTAATTTTTAGACAAGTATAAACAGAAGTTAAATTTTCTTCCTACTTTGAAGACTACAACATTAAGTGACATTCTGGCCAGTATATCGTTATGGTAAGTAAATTGCTCAGTTGTGCCCAACTCTTTGTGACCCCGTGGACTGCAGCCCACCAGGCTCCTGTGTCCGTGACATTTTCTAGGCAAGGATACTGGAGTGGGTTTCCATTTCCTTCTGCAGGGGATCTTCCCGATCCAAGGACCAAACCCGAGTCTCCTGCACTGCAGGCAGATTGTTTACCCACTGAGCTACAAGGGAAACCCATTGATATGGTATATTTTACCAAATATATCTTTTTCCATAATAGTTTATAAAAAGTGGAACTTCTGAAGCATGAACTGAGTCTTCTGTCAAAAGAACAGCTATGTAAAAATTATATAAGGCTATAATGCTTAGATACCATAAGATAACCAGTCAGAAGATTTTCTGTGCATTAACTCTTTAAGTACAGATAAATGTATGGAAAATTCATCTAGGACTATGGTATTTTTCACTTTATATTTTGGGTACCTGTAGCATTAGTATATGTAAGAACATTAACCTAAAATCCAAAGATACTTGATTGATTACTCCTATTCTGTACAGGTTGGTAAGCCTTGCCAAAGTAAATCTGTTACGTTAGCATTTAAACTTGTTTTGAGTGAGGCTAGAAGTCAGTTCTCTGGTGGAAAATGTCAAATTGGTCTTAGCTTCATAGTCTATTGAGTTTTAGCTATGTCTAGCTTATTAATCCTTTTTTATTTTGAAAGCTTAGCTATCATCCTGAAAGTTATATGTGCTCATAAACTTTATAGTTAGCATTGGGGAAGAGACAGGTATTTCAGTGTTTTCTTACGAACTATTTCTATAAAACTATCTTGGGTGCTATAATAAAACAACATATGTAATATATTTCTTTTTTAAAAAAGAAATCTGTTAGCCTTTATTGTATACTTGCTCCATTTAGAATCTGAGCTACATATGTATTTTACATACCTTATTTCTTTTAATTCCTACCAGCCTAATGAAATAAATAGCATCAATGTCTCCATTTTACAGATGAAGAAACTGAGGTTTTAAGGTCATATGGCTAAAATCTATTTTATTTCTTACTTCTTTCATGGTTACTTTTTTCCTCCTAGTTCTTTGTATTTTAGTAACTTCTTTATTTTAAAGGCTTTCCTCAAAAGTCTAGTGACCTGTCATAATCTAGAGTAAATGAAGCACAACAATGCTGTCTGAAAGTATAAGAAAGTAGTCATGGCTTATGGATGGATGAGCCTCACAGAATGCCTGGTGGCCCTCCAGCTTTTTATTGGAGGATTTCCAGTTACCAGAATCTGTAGATCTTTTCTCTTTGGTTATTCTGTTTCTCCAGTTTAGTATTGTCCAATCTGCTGTTAGGGAGGTGTAAGTTTGACCACTGGAATTCTGGAAGCTGGATGGAAGAAGGAAGCAGAGAACTTGCTGATTTTAGTCTCAGGCTTCCCATCTATCCTTACTATGCCTGGTATCCAAAGTCTTAAGCCTTTCTAGTTCAATTTCTCCAAATAATAAAATCCTATCTCCTCTAGGTATGAGAGTAAGAACCAGAGAGATCTAACTGCCCTAACATATTTTTTCAACCTGCTTCCGCATTTTTCTGACCTGTTCTCCATACATACTTTCTGTAGAATCTGGTGCCTCTGGGTGTCCTGGACTCTGCCTGCTCTTGACTTTGCCTGCTCTCTTGTCTTCTCATCAACATTGCCTCTGTGCCTGGTGTCACCAGCCTCTCCACTGCTGAGTCAGTCATTGCTCCTCTGTTCATTTTCTGTACTTGTATTTTGTCACTCAGGTTATAGATACATGCTAGTTTCATTGAAGATGAGATTTGTGTTTTTATTGCTCATTTTCCCTTGTTTTGGGCTGACTTCTGAGAGAAAGCTAGAGCAAAAAGATTTTCACTTAGCCACTTTTAAACTGCATCATTATTTCTTTTAAAATTAGAAAAAAGCCAAAGCTATTTTCTTTTTGAGGGGAAATCAGCTACTCATTAAGAAATTTAATATGGATAGCAGCAATTATAACTAAAGGAAGTGTTGGAATCACTAGAAGAGTTTATAGGAGACTTGATTGTTTTTGAAGTGAGTGATGGAAGCAGAGCAGACCCTGGTAAAGGTGGGAATGTTATTAAGAGCAGAGGTGTGGAATTAGCTCAGATAACAAATAAAGGAAGATGACCATGCTTATATCCAGTGGAATAAAGTTGACCTTAAAATTAATAATCTGCTGTTTTGAAATTTTTAAAGTAAATAAAAACACTAGATATTTTAGATCTTACATAATATACTTTTCACATTATCACACTGAATAAAAAAGTTGAAAGTATGTAGTATTAACAAAAAAATAACTGCTTGGGGCTCCTATTTAATTTTTTTAATCTTGAAAAGTATAAGTGTAAGCTCTTAGTAATAAGAGACTCTTCTGATCAATGACTTCATATTTGTCAGTGTACTCTATAGCTTCTGCCTATTTATTTTTGTTCAGTGGAATTTAATCAATGAACAACCAAAGCATACTGTTAAATATGGTATACTAAGTGATGATGTTTCTTTCAAATTTAGATTTTAAAATATTTTTTCTCTGTGAATTTTAAATGATTATGTACCAGTGAGCTCACTAAATCAAAATAATAAGTATAATCACCTGATGCTATTCTGTGTTTCATAATCAGGTACTTTATATGGCAAGGCTTCCCTGGTGACTCAGTGGTAAAGAATCTGCCTGCCAGTGCAGGAGGTGTGGGTTCTATCCCTGGGTCAGGAAAATCCCTTGACAAAGGAAATGGCAACCCACTCCAGTATTCTTGCCTGGAAAATACCATGGCGGGCTACCGTCCATGGGGTTGCAAAGAGTAACACACAACTTAGCCACTAAACACCAACAACATTGTATGGCAAGCCTGTATCATTAGTTCATACCTTTAAGCACTTCCCAATCATATTTGCCACTACAGATGCTTATTTCAAACTCTACTGCTATGAAAATGGACTCTGGTAGCTCTCAGCATTTACTTGACTGTTGGGATTGTTGAGAATATTGGGTACAACTGATTTTCTTAATCACAAAATTCAATTTCCATTTATAAAATATTTGAGATTATAGGATCCCTCCCCCCAAACTTGGACTTAAATCTTATTCAATCTAAGAATAGCTAAGTAGTTTTTATCTATGACCAATCATTACTATTAATCTTAAGAAAAATTTGTTTACATTATAAATTTTAGTGTATCTAGCCAATTTCATAGGCAAGGCATTGCCCTATAGAACTTTGTATCTGCTTTTTTTTTTTTTTGAAATTATCAGGAAGAATATAAGTGTGTGTGTGAAATAACAAATTTTTATCCAATTCCAAATTTTCCACACACTACATAGACTAATAGTGAAATTGACCAGATATTTAAATGAGTTGACAAAAATTATGTTGGGAATTCTTGCATGATGTTTCTACTGTTCAGTGCTGGTCATTTATTTAATAAATTCTTAACAGCTTTTATAACTTAAAACTGTTCATATTTTCAATCAGTAGAAAAGAAAATGAGAGAGAAGGAAGGTTGTTATTGTTTAGTCACAAAGTCAGTCATGTCTGACTCTTGTGATTCTGTGGGCTACAGCCCGCCAGCTTTCTCTGTCTTGGGATTTCCCAGCAAGAACACGGAAGCAGGTTGCCATTTCCTTCTCCAGGGGATCTTCCTGACCCAGAGATCAAACGCATGTCTCCTGCATTGCAGACAGATTTTTTTTTTTACCACTGAGCCACTGAGGAAGCCTGCAAGAAGGAGGGTGAAAGTGAAAGTCGCTTGGTCATGTCTGACTGTTTGCAATCCCATGGACTGTAGAGTCCATGGAATTCTCCAGGCAAGAATACTGGGGTATTCTGTGGGTAGCCTTTTCTTCCCCAAGGGATCTTCCCAACCCAGGGATCAAACCCAGAAGGAGGGTAATGTGCGTTAAATACCAGCTCATAGTTTTCGCATCTCTGACAAAGAATTCCCTGGTCTGCTGTTAAATTAAAAAATAAACCAGAAATTGTTCACATTTCAGACATGTATTTTGGCTGACAAGATGCTTAGCTTTTTTTGATTCACATTGACAACTAGCTGTGGGAAAGAAACTCAGATTCTTGACTCAGTGATACTATGGAATTATTAGTATATGGTAAAGTAGTTTATTTAAATGAGAACAAAATATCTTGGAACTGCCTTCCAATATTTCCAGTACTTTTTTTAAAAGTATATTAATTATCTATGGCAAAAACCACTATAATATTGTAAAGTTATTAGCCTCCAATTAAATAAATTAATTTTTGAAAAGTTTATTAATTATCCCTTTTCATCTTTTCATCTTGTATATAATTGGGACTTGATATATAAACTATGCAATGTTAATGACAGACAATTAATGATCTTTTTTTTTCTCCTTAGATACATCCAGAAAGTACCCAGAAGAAACATTCTACTGGAAAAACTGAAAAAGCATTATTTATAACACTGGAATTTGTGGACAATTGGTTAAAATGGCAGAAAATGCTGAAAGTAATAGTAAAAATGTAGATGTAAGGCCCAAAACTAGCCGGAGTCGAAGTGCTGACAGAAAGGATGGTTATGTGTGGAGTGGAAAGAAGTTATCTTGGTCAAAAAAGAGTGAAAGTTGTTCAGATGCTGAAACAGTGAGTGCTGTAGAGAAAACTGAAGTTCCTTTAAGGAGCCAAGAAAGGAAGCACAGCTGTTCATCTATCGAGTTGGATTTAGATCATTCCTGTGGGCATAGATTTTTAGGCCGATCTCTTAAACAGAAACTGCAAGATGCTGTGGGGCAGTGTTTTCCAATAAAGAATTGTAGTAGTCGGCACTCTTCAGGGCTTCCATCTAAAAGAAAAATTCATATCAGTGAACTCATGTTAGATAAGTGTCCTTTCCCACCTCGATCAGATTTAGCCTTTAGGTGGCATTTTATTAAACGACACACGGCCCCTCTAGGTCCCAAGTCCGATGAATGGGTAAGCACAGACTTGTCGCAGAGCGAATTGAGGGATGGTCAGCTAAAACAACGAAGAGACACGGAAGAGGTCAGCTGCTTCTCACAGACCAGTGTTCAGCCCTGTGTCCTAACCAGTAACAATTCTTCGGCTAGAGGTGGTCCTGGGACTGACTCTATAGTGAACCTGGCTTCAAATAACAGCATAGAAGATAGTGATATGGATTCAGATGATGAAATTATAACACTTTGCACAAGTTCCCGGAAAAGAAACAAACCCAAATGGGAAACTGATGAAGAAATCCTGCAACTAGAAACACCTCCCAAGTACCATACTCAGATTGATTATGTCCACTGTCTTGTACCAGACCTCCTTCAGATCAATAATAATCCATGTTATTGGGGCGTTATGGATAAATATGCAGCTGAAGCTCTACTAGAAGGAAAACCAGAGGGCACCTTTTTACTGCGAGATTCAGCACAGGAAGACTATTTATTCTCCGTTAGTTTTAGACGCTATAGTCGTTCTCTTCACGCTAGAATTGAACAATGGAATCACAACTTTAGCTTTGATGCACATGATCCTTGTGTCTTCCATTCACCTGACATTACCGGGCTCCTAGAGCATTACAAGGACCCGAGTGCCTGTATGTTCTTCGAACCACTTTTATCCACTCCTTTAATTCGGACTTTCCCCTTTTCACTGCAGCATATATGCAGAACAGTTATTTGTAACTGTACAACTTATGATGGCATTGATGCCCTTCCAATTCCTTCTTCCATGAAATTATATCTGAAGGAATATCACTATAAATCAAAAGTTAGAGTACTCAGGATTGATGCACCAGAACAACAATGCTAGAAAGAAGGCAAGAACAAGGGAGTGGTTATATACGTATTTTCATTTAATATTTTATTTTTCTTATTATACCACTTTGAATTTTTCTACAAGGGCCGTTGAAGTCCAAAATAAACTTCTGCCCTAAATTTTACTTCTAGATCAGTTTATTTTTCTTAGGATACAGTAATTGTTGAACAATAATAATTGTTATACACTAGGGGTTAATGGATATTTTTGACCAGGTTTGGTTTTTGTTTTTACCATGTAGATTGTATACTTGATTTTTTTCTTTTCTTAATTGTAACTTAAATATGATCCAGGGATATTTGAAGTTTGTAGGCATTGCAAACACATTTAAATAATCTGTATTTCATACTTTTCTTTAAAAATAATTGTTTCTTTTCCTACATATAACGTATAAAATGCTTTGTTAACCTATGTCATTGGTATTCCTATACATAAGATGTAGTTTCCACATCATCCTTTTGTTTGTTTTAAAAGCCTTCAGTAAAGCTGTGTGTGTGGTAATTTACTAATAGGGATGTTAAAAGTTAACAAAATGGCTTAAAATCAAACTTGATGTGTTTTCATTTTAAATATTAATTGTAAAGCTGAATTACTAAATTTGATTAATCAGGTCAGTAAGAATCAAATGAGGACATGATATCTTAGAGGTGAATTTATTCTGTAATGTGGCATGGTCATTTATTATTCCTTGAATAGATCTTTCTCTCAAACTTGGAAGAGTTTTCCATCTTCAGAACACAAGTATTGTTCCCTTCTCACTGGAAGCTTTAAAAATAATGATAATATTATTAGTAACTAGTAATTACTAAATAATAAAGCAACGGGGTTTTTCCTGTATTTACTTGTGAACTGTTGCTTCTGCTTAGCTCTTTTTTAGAAACTGAGCCTGTTACTTTGGAAAGATGCCACAGTTTATAAACAGCCACAAATTTCCATTGGTAACCAAAGAGACCTAAGTAGTTTTCCATTATTTTGAATTGAGCTTGAATAAAGATTCAAGAAGTAAACACGGAGCTTAGTATTCAGGGAACATAATACTGGTTTTGATCTTCAGATTTCAGGTAACTATTCTTATTTTCAGAACTAACATATCTTTAGTATGGCTTCAGAAAAAGGAAAACATTTTGAGAGCTATATCACTTATGCCATACTGAACGATACTGGGCACTGGGTATAATATTTTAAGTTTAATAAAATATTCAAGAACAGAGAAGCATTTTTTAGAAAACATCCCAATATAAGGAGTTAAATGGAATGATAGCCTATTCAACTTCTGTTTTTTAAAGAACCAGTGAATAATAAATTTCCTAGACAGTTATTTCTTCTGGTGAGTTGTCTACCCCTTTGTACAAATTAGCATTTTTAATATAGTAAATTGATGTCTTGATGCTAGTTTAGCTCTAGTAGGAAGCTGTTTCTACCTGGATTGAAAGAAATTTGACTCAAATTTCCCAGTTAGAACAGATGTTTCTTAAGTATTGCTTTTATGTCGAAGTAGCATTTCCCTTTGCTACAGTTCTGCTGTTAACATAAAGATGGCATTTAAAATTAGTTGCTCTAAAATAAGTTTTTAGCAGTTATCAAAAAATTGAACAAGAAAATCTCTGTTACCATTATCTTCTAGCATCTTTTTTTCTCAAGTGATCTCAAGATTGTCTTGGTTCCAGTGAGAGTTAGCTACTAAAATAGCACCTCTCTCAGCAGTGATGAGGCTCAGGATAGCAACATCAGTGTCAGGATAAATATCTCTTCTAAAGATGATATTTCCCTTTTACAAAAGTTGGACAGTTTCATACTACCTCATCTTTATTGTGGCGCTTTTGTAGATCACTGAGAAGCTTATCTTACCAATATAACGCTTCCTAAACATCCGTCTTTGGTGAAGAAAATTAATAGTATGGTTAGACTCTACCCATAATTATAGTTTTTTATCAGAATTTGATATTGAGACTTTCTGTTTCTATGAAACAATATTGTTTTAAATATTTTTCTTTTAAAGATAACTTTTTATCAATACAGAAAAACCTAAGGAATGATTAGCTAATGAATATTCTGTTAAAGGTAATTTTATAAAAAGAAAATATGCTGTCTTTTATAATGGTAAAAATTAGTATTTATATGAAAATCAAGATCTAAGTAGCCTTTCATATATTCAGACTGGTTGCTTGTGATATATTTTCTCTGGCTTTCTTATTTTTTCAACTTCAAGGTATTGATAGCTGTTAACATTTTCAAAATACTGCCATTTATATAGCCTTGAAGTAGATGATCTAATAAATGAGAGCAGGAAAGAGACTCATTTACTCTGAAACGGTTTGTATTTTTTCCTTTGGTATTTGTTACAGTGAAAAGAAATTGGGAAAGTAGAAATGTTAAGATTTGAGAAGGGAATTGATTACCGTGAAGGAAAAAGAAGAGTAAGAATTCTTTAGAGCATGAAGGGATTGGAATTTAGAAAGGTTAAGTCTTTCTCAGTGACTTTTGAGAACACATTTGGAAGAACATTCAGAAACTTAACTCATTAAAAATATACTTACTAGAATTATGTGTAAGTAAATGAGTATAAATTTTGAGAGGAACAATGTGAGGAGATATACAAATATAAATTTTGTAGCTGAGTTGAACACTGAGCATTTGAAAAAGTGTGTGTAAATTTCAGAGTCGAGAGAGCATTCAGCATGGTGGAAATGTAGTGCTTACTGGTGAGAGAGGATGGGGCTAAAAGAAACAAGATAAAATATTAAAATTGCGAATTTAGGCATCACCTCAGGGGAAAGCCTTGACAGTGAAAGGGAGCTACTTAATCGCTAATAGCTAGTCTGGACCAGACACTTAAATGCCCTTTGGGAATCATCTTGCGCTAACCAGGAAATAAACTTGATTTTTCTATTTC
The DNA here is from genome assembly GCA_007570785.1 of Antilocapra americana. NCBI lineage: Eukaryota > Metazoa > Chordata > Mammalia > Artiodactyla > Antilocapridae > Antilocapra > Antilocapra americana. Next base: position 18,121,834 of record ML664174.1, on the reverse strand, counting down.
TCTCTGAAGCTTTCAAGAGTACCCCCAAGCCCGCCTCCCCTTTTTTTAAGCTACAGCATCTTGATTCATACTGTACTTCCTGAAGCATGCTGAATGGATTTTTTTAGGTTACCTGAGCATTTTTATATGAAGAATTAAATCTGATCTTTCTATAACTGTGCCATTCACTTAAATAATTCATGGAATGGTTTAATTTAAAGGAAGACCTAATAGGAAGAAGATTAAAGGAAGCTTTTAGTCAGCCGGTGGCTAGATCTATTGATTTGGTGATCAGACTTGTGTTCTTTCCTGAATTTCAGCTAATGGCAAACTGTGGTCAAAAAATGGCTTTCAGTTAAAGTTTTGAGTTTATTGTAAATAATATAAAGAATGTCTAAGTAATTAGAAGTCCTTTTTAAAAAGTAGAGCAAATGTGGCAAATAGGATTCATCATTATACAAATTCCGTTTCTTTTTATAAGAAAAACAAACCATTATCATTTATTCATGAGCCAAAGCCATTAAGAAGATAAATCAAGTTATCAGCTTCCTGTCTCTGAAAGTTGGATCATTTTATAGATCCATGTAATAGAGAGCTTCCTTCCTATGAAACGAAAATCTTGAGACCTAACTCCTAGACTCTTAGTTTTCATTAAAAATCTTTTTTGTCACTTTTAGCTATAATCAGAATCAAGTAGATTATACATTGATTTTGGTAGAGGAAATTTCACAGGAAGTGGACTTAATTATATAACATTCCTTGAGGCAACACAAGGGAACCAATGTTTAAATGTAAAATAGATTGTGTGTTAGGTAATTTAATGCCCAAATGAATAAAAGATTTTAAGTCAAGCAGATTATTGTTTCTACTTTGGGGGAAAAAAATGTTTACAATCTTCATTTTACATAAACAGTTTTACATTCATTTTTACTTCTAAAGAATGGAAAGAAAGCACAAGGGGTTTTTCTCTTTTAATGGTCTAGAAATGAGCAACACTACAAGAGTCTATACTACTAACACATGAAGATACTGGAGACAAAAAGGAGCTAACTATGGCTTCTAAATAAAAATGTAGACTAATGGATATAATCCAATGAAAAGGAATTTAAGGCACATGACTCCCTATTTCAAATAAAGACAGTCTTTTTTACTTTTTAATTTTGAATACTCAATTCTGTAATTTCCTAGAACATAAAATATAAATGATAATATATGTCACTTGACTTCCTGCAGGTTAATTCTTTAGTTAAGAGGTGACCCTTGGAGCATACTTGAAAATATTTCTGTACAGCTGTTAAGTAACTAACATGATGAGAGGTTTTCAAACTATCCCCTTAGAGAGCCCTGCAGATTCACATTTACTTCTTTTAGTCTGTAAAGGTCTTCTTGACTTGATTTGACAATATAGATAATGGTACAATTTGAATTTATGGTTTAGACTGCAATTAGATGAACAGTTGCAATTTCCTCCTAGTCTTAATAAGGTTTATGTAAAATTGATGTTTGCCTAAGTTGTTTTAAAAGTTGATTACATTTGCAGGAAGTAAAGATAATCACTTTTGCCATAGTTATAATCAAATTTAAGCTTTCAGACGAGTATAAAACTCAAGGAGTTTTACTTAAATAATGCTGACTTTGCTAGAATTGGATAAATTCTGTATAAACCAAGTATGAACTAGATATATACTTGAATATACAGAGTTTTAAGTAGTAACTTCACAAAGCTATTAGTACTCATCAATCAGGCTTGTATGATCCATGCCTTACCTAAAAAGAAGTAGAGTGTTTCCCTTTTGATTTCTAATCCTGAAGTTAAATGTTTCTTCTTGGATGTGAGTTCAAATAAATTGATCTGAATACATTTTCATTTCTTATTAATTAAAACCTCATATATACAATCCAAAGGCTTTGTAGTCTGTTTTCAAAACACTACTGTATATCCTTACGTGACACGTTCAACTTAGAGAAGTTTTTAAATCTGTATTACACATTTTCCTAGTGTGTCATTTTAGGTCTTCCAGAAACAGATGTCAAAATGTGATTAAATGTACAAGAGGTGTATTGAAGGGTGATGGACACTTTTGAAGAATAAAGGGGAATGAGACTTCCCTGGTGGTCCAATGGTTATAACTCTGCTTTCACACACACAATAACAAAGAAAGCAGGGAAAAGTGGTGAAGTCTATACCACATTGCACGTTTGACATCTGTAAAAGAAATTAAAGGAATCACTGGAAAGGGTGGGCAGTGCGGTTCTGAAAAGACCAGGCCGTAGATTTAGTTCCCAACAGGTTGCCTGTTTGAGCCCACATGGGACAGAAATGGCCTAATTTGATAATTCCCACTGTGCTCAGTTATTGACTGGGAATATGGGACAAGATGAAGGCTGTTGGTCACTCTTAATATACATGACTAAGACTAGAGTGAGGCACTTAAATGTGGGCACAAATTTCTTTTTGACCATAAACCCAGTAATGAAAATAACTTTGGGTGTGACATTTAAAATTCAGGATTAATGCAAAAATGACCCCTATGATGAGCAAAATTTTGCTGACTTACTGTTGCTTCTGACTTACTATGGTTTCATAGGGCACTGCTGATTCACAGCCTCCTATGACAATAAAGTAGGTCACACTAGTATCCTCCATAGACCACTGCCCCTATCCAAAGACATGTCTTCCCCAGGCTTCAGTTCAGTTGCTCAGTCGTGTCCTACTCTTTGCAACCCCATGGACTACAGCACTCCAGGCCTTCCTGTCCATCACCAACTCCCAGAGTTTACCCAAACTCCAAGTCCATTGAGTCGGTGATGCCATCCAACCATCCCATCCTCTGCCATCCCCTGCTCCTCCCACCCTCTTTCCCAGTATCAGGATCTTTTCAAATGAGTCAGCTCTTCACATCAGGTGGCCAAGGTATTGGAGTTTCCGCTTCAACATCAGTACTTCCAGTGAACACCCAGGACTGACCTCCTTTAGGATGGAGTGGTTGGATCTCCTTGCAGTCCAAGGGATTCTCAAGAGTCTTATCCAACACCACAGTTCAAAAGCATCAATCCTGCATTCAGCTTTCTTTACAGTCCAACTCTCACATCCATATATAACTACTGGAAAAATCATAGCGTTGACTAGACGGACCTTTGTCGGCAAAGTAATGTCTGCTTTTTAATATGCTGTCTAGGTTGGTCATAACTTTCCCTTCTTGGAAGCGTCTTAATTTCATGGCTGCAATCACCATCTGCAGTGATTTTGGAGCCAAAAAAAAAAAAAAAAGCCACTGTTTCCACTGTTTCCCCATCTATTTGCCATGAAATGATGGCACCAGATGCTATGATCTTAGTTTTCTGAAATTTGAGCTTTAGGCCAACTTTTTCATTCTCCTCTTTCACTTTCCCCAGGCCTAGGCATTAATATTTGAAGTTTCTCTATCACTCATTTTTCAGTATGGGAATTACGTGTGCTGTGGAATAAACCCAGATAAGTCTTCATTTAAGAAGCTAACAGTCAAACGTCCACCCAGCAATCCACTAACAGCAAGTGAAAATAAAATCTAAGAATACTGCATATGTTTTAATTTTTACACTAAAACATATGTACGTGTTATATATGCATATTTTGCACAACAGGTAATTATGACATCTTCATTGTTAGCCAGCGCATTCCCTGACCGCTGGGACCATGTGTCAATCACCTCTTGGGTCAGTCACAGAGTAGGTAGGTACGGGGAGAAAACAATACTGATCAGAAAAAACCCTGCAAAGATATCCATTCCTTTTGTTAATATCAATTTGTCAAGCCATTTGCAAACGTCTTCACTTTTCTGCACTGTTGCTTTAGCTCTCCACAATTTTGGCCAACGGATCCGTGTCCCGGGTTAGAAGGCATTCACACCTGGCCAGCTTCGAGGCCTAACTCTAAATACCGCAAGTGTAGGGAATCCAGAGCTTGCTTTCAAGCCTCTACAGGAGACAAGTTAGCAATTTCCGCTAGTTTGCCCAGAACGCAACCCGCCACTGGCGTTTCCTCTAGGCTGCTCCGAACTCCGGGAAACCAGGGAGCTTTCCTCCCGCCCACCGAGAGAAAAACAGCCGAGCAGCCGCGGACGGGCTGGCCGCAGTACCCCCGGGGCCCTGTGGAGGGCGCGCGCGGCCGGGCCCCGCCGACCAGAGCGGGGGCGGAGCCGGGTGGGGGCAGCGCCTTCCGAGCAGGGCGCTTCCTGTTCCGGCGCCAGGAGGAGCCGCGCGCTGCTGGTGCCGCCGCCGCCCCCGTCTCCGTCCCCTCTGCCGTCGGTCGGGCTACGCTCGGTCCGAGAGCGCCCAGTTCTCTCGGACCCATCGCCGCTTCGAGATCTTGCTGCGAGTTCAGATCTTGCCGGGTGAGGCTGCCTCGGCGCTGGCGGGGTCACGGAGGAGAGCGAGGGAGCCCGCCCGAGCGGGACGCGGGGACAGGAACGGGGGTGCCCCAGACGCCCCTTTCGGGGAGGCCCGGGGGCTAAGAGCCTCCCCCCGTGGTTTTCTCGGCCGTGGGCAGTCCGCCCGCTCGCCCCCCGAGGAGCAGGCGTCGGGGGCGGGTGACGTCGTACCGATGGGTCTCGGCGGGTGACGTCAGGCCTGCTCGGGGGGCGGGGCGGGGAGCGGGCCCGGCCCCTCCCCCACCCTTTCCCGGGCGGGCGCGACCCGCTCGGAGGCCGGTTCGCTCCGGTTAATCCCGGACTCCTTTTGTTCGCTGGGCTCCGAAGGGCTGCCCGCCTCGCTCCCCTTGGCCCCGACTCCCTCCCCCACTCATTAATTACTAATGAAAGGGAGACGAAGGCCGAAAGAGATTCTTGCAGGAGTCTTTGGTGCTAGCTTGAGATTATTCGCAATATGAGGTTTTGCTCATCATTTTCTTTTTTTTCTTTGGTCATCATTTTCTAGAGGAGTTCCTAGCAGATTCTCGGATATCCATGACAAACTGAGAAGTGTTGAGTTCTGTAATACTCCTTATTTTAAGATTCAGGAGCGCCTGGTGGCTTTGGACCGTTTTCTTCTGAAAACCAAGAGTAGGGCTTTTAATAAATGGGGATTGTAATGTTGAAGCATTGAAGCATACTCACCTGACAAGAAAAAAAATTTTTTTTTAGGGTTGCTACTAAAGAAATACACAACGCTCGTACACTTTGTGGCTGTGAGTTTCTTTTGAAACGAACCCCCCAGTATAGATGAAGGTACCCTTCAGAAATCTTTCAGAAGTTCTTTGTTCAGGAATAGTGTTCTTTGGGCAGTAGGAATAGAAATTTTTCTCAATACCAGTGTCTCTGAACTTTCTATTCAGAGCTAGTTTGTTTCAGAAACTTGAGTTATGTGTACTGGAATGTCCCTTTTTCCTCTCTCCACGAGGAACGGAGACCCAGAGACAGCCCCTTAACTGAAATCCTTGGGAGCAGTGTGTTTTGGAATTCAGAAATCTTAAAATTTTATCTTTAGATTTTAGAAAGACGGTAAGGTGCAAAGATGAGAGATCACACCAGCGGAGTCGGGGCAGTGTCCCCAGTCCAGCATTAATATTTGTGCAGCGATAGGTAGAAATTACTAGAAACTGTAAATAGCCTCAGGTCAGGTTTGGCCACCTAGTAAGTTTTATATCAAACTTGGGAACACTTCGTTCATTTCTAGAGGTTTCTGAATTGAGAACTGCAGATAAAAGTTTATGAACCTCTCATAGCAATTTATGAAAGCTGACCATCAGTTGAGTTTTTGCTACGTGCCAGTGATCAGATTTACTGTGTAAGTCCCTCAGCAAATCTGTGAGGTGGATACTTCTGTTGACTTTCACCTCTGGGGTTTGCACAGCTTGGCTTGTCCAGAGCCCACCAGTGAACTGCAGCATTACCTAGTTTGAAATACTTTTGGTGTGCACGCCTTTATTTTTTTAATGCTTTTTTAATTGAAGGATAATTGCTTTACAATATTGTGTTGGTTTTTGCTATACATCAGCCTCTACTAGCCATAGGTATACATAGGTCCCCTCCTTCTCGAACTCCCCCCCCCCCGGGGGGGCTTGCACTGTTTTAACCATATGCCCGTACACAGAAAGAGAAGATGATATATTTATTTTCTAGGCACTTTTATTATAGGCACTTGATTTACCAGTCCCATTTAGTCCCGACCTTAAGGGCCCATTATTATAGTTGAAGTAACAGATTCATTGAGGTGTGCTGTCTCTGAGACGGTCAGACTTGGGTCTAGAGACTGGTTGAAGCTTTCATATTCCTCCCCTTTCTACATTGCAGCCAATCTGAACTGCTCGTACTTCCCACAGATCCCTTGCCCGCCTCCGCCCCAGCTTTTCCACAAACTGCTCCTTTCCCTAGGACCTACCCCAGGTCTTTTTGTTTTCCCACACTGCAGAGACAGGACTCTTCAGGATTCCTCCCTTGATAACCTTTTCCTTTATACCTTTAGGAGCTCTTCAAGGTGCTCCCCTAGTGCCCTGCACTTACCCCAGGTGGCCTACTGTTTAAATGGTAGTTCTCCACCAGACTGTGAACTGCCGTTAAGTGTTTATTCCATGTAAGACTATTCATTTCCCCAAGGCCCAACGCAGTACCAGGCACTTTGTTCCAGTAAGTATGAGTGTAGAAAATAGGACTGACAGGAGCTTGTTGAAAGGTTATTTTTTTTAATTACGTATTTTTAAGTAATTTAAAATGTTCCAAAACAGGCAGATCCCCAATGTCTCGAGTTGTCCAAATGTAAAATAGAGTGTATCTAATAAATACCAATACTAGAACTATCACATAAAAATGCTCATTCAAAATTTATATTTTCAGTACAATATATTACCAGTATCCTCTCCCTATACTAAACAAGTCAGTGTGAAGATCCTGATTTCCGTTAGTGACTCTTAATAAATATCTTATTGGTTTATAACTGTAGATTTTTAGATATTTTACTTATCTATGAAGTAGTTGGGAATTGTAACTGTTTTGCTGATGAGAAAAATGGTCTCTGGCTAAAAACTGTCTTTGTCAAAAGATTCAGACAAAAGATTTGGTGTCCAGGTTTCATATTGTAGTCCCATACTGTTTTTGACTCCTACTACAGTTTGATGGCCCTTTGAAATATTCCTTGTCCAGTACTCACCAGTAATTGATGGGGTTCAACTTTTTAAAACTTCCCATGATTGAATTTAACTATTTTTATTCTAAAGGCCATAGGTGTTACAGAAATGCTTTATGTTTCTAATGCTAGTTGAAAGAAATTATGTACTCTTGTTTTAAAATTGCTCTTCAGAAAATAGAATGATTATTTTACACAATGTGTATTGCCATAAAGTGTTACTGGAAACTTTTGGAAGTGATAGCTTTAGATTTTTCCAAAACGAAAAATTAAAGTCTTCCTTGATTATAAACTTTTTTTTTTTTTTTTGTAGCTCAAGATCACATTGGACTCATCTTTTTTTTTTTTTAATATTTATTTATTTTTTCTTTACATTATCGTGTTGGTTCTGCCATACACAGAAGTGGCCTCTATTTCTAATCCCTTTGGTCAAGGCTTTATTATTTCCTCTCTCTTCCAGGATTTGACGAATTTAAACTTTTGAAAGCCAGAGTTAGATTTTAATGTAATGCTATGGTTAATTAACCATAGTTTTTCAAAAAATAAGAAGGAAATGAGTAATTCTAAAAACCTGAACTGTAAGACCAGGTGAAATTGAATGGGCTGCTTAGTTAGGTTTTTTGCTCCGGAATTAATGTGAACTTTGATACAGAACCACTTTCTGTTTTGAAACGGCTCACCCTATGTGAAAAGAATGTTAGTCTTAGGTAGACTTTAAACTTGTGCATCGATCAACTTTCTTTCAAGTGTTAGTCCTAAGAATCTACTATTGTGTGATGTTACTTTTTAGTATAAAACCTTAGCATGGAAACAAATGGATAAATATATTTGCTATACGTTCATGATGTGTTTTTTAATCTTATTAATTTAAGAGCAAGGTTATAGCTATTGTGACAGCAGGCTTCCTATTCGTTTTACCATTCCTCATAATAACCATACCACACGAACTAAAAACTCTGTAAATGGCTCAATATTAAGCAACAGAAATATATAACTATATTGTGTATTGGTGGGGCAGAGAAAAAAACTGAGATGATCTCATTAAATGCCAAAAAAACTCTGAAGAAATTCAGTGTTATGTTTTTTTTTAAGCTAGCAAAAAAAAAGGACCAAATCTAGCAAAAATAGGCATAAATAGAAACTGCCTTACTGTAAATTTTTTAAAATCTCAAAACTAAAAATGAGAATCATATTTAAACATTATAAGCATTACCAGGAGAGCACTATCTTATTTAACATTTCATTGCTGTTTAAATTCTAGCTTATGCAAAAGAGAAAAAAGGTAAAATTGCAAAGAGAAGGTAAAATTATTTTTCGCTAATGGCATAATTCTTTATCTGCAGATTCCAGAGAATCAACTGAGAGGCTTTCAGAAATAATTCAGTATCTTGGGGGAAAAAAAAAAAAAAGAAATAATTCAGTAATGTCACTGCTTACAAAAGTAATACACTAAAATTTAAAAGGCTTTTCTCATATATGAACAACCAACCAATTAGAAAACATAATGGAAGATTCAATTAACAACCACGAAATAAAGTTTACCGTTTAGAAATCTGACTCACAAAAAATGTATAGGAGTCTTGATTTTTAAAAACTATTGAGTGATAGTAAATGACAGTGATATTTTAAATATAACAAATGTCCCCTAAATCTATAAATTTAATTATGTTTTATCCTTGTGCTGTTGGCATTTTTTGTTTCACAAAGTGACTTAGAAAAAATGAGCATGACAATATTCAGGAAAACCTGAAAAAATAGTAATAGTAGGTCATAAAATTTGTTTAAAAGTATAAAGCTGCCCTAATAAGATGGAATATTATACTGTGAATCAGTAGGATAGAGTTCACAGTACCTTTGGGAAATGATGGAGGTTCTGTGGCCTGGTGGTTTTGGAATCAGACTATACCTGGGTTTGAATCTCAGTGTTTGTCACTAGCTCTGTGACTTGTAACAAGTTAGCTTGCTAAGCTTCCTTTTCTCCAGCTGTAAACTGGGAGTGGTAATAGAATCTGCATCTATTTGTGAGATTGTGCACCTAAAGCACTTAGCATGGTAGATAGATTTTCAGTGTTTGTTATCAATAGCAGCTGTAGAATGTGTTAAAGGTAGCTTGTTAGGTCGGTTAAGAAAAGATAGACTACTCAGTTAATTAACTTGTTTAAAATAAACTGTATAAATACTATTAGAAAGTGTAGATGAATTTTTTTGTCTCATCTAATATCCTTAATGTCTTACAAAGCATTAAAAAAATGTACTACGAATTAATGAAAATGATCAAATGCAAAAAAAGTACATACTGTATTCTGTTTATATGAAATCAAAGAACGAAAACTAGAAAAGTGATTGCTGAGTGGCAGAGGAATTGATTGGGAAATAGCGTGAGTAAATTTTATGGACTAAGGGAAATGTTCTATATCCTGGATGGTTACAGGGGCATATACAACTGTCAGAGCTTGTTGACCTGAGCACTAATCTGTGCATTTCACTGAGAGTTAATTATACTTGAGTTATAAAAATTGAGGAAAGTGGTCCAAGCATATTCACAGAAAAAGAAGTCTAAATGGGGTATTAAATTTAAATAATGCTCTACTTTCCACTTAATAATCAGATGTAAGTTAAAACAAGATGCCAGTCTTTAACCTGTTATTGAAAATGATGTATAAATTTAGTAACATCCAGTGGTGAAGAGGAGCTTTAAAAAGGTAGTGTAAATTGGGATGGGCTTTTTGAGATGGATTTTAGATGACCTTACCTGTTGACTGTGTATTTCATTTCTAGTGCTTTTTCCTGGTAATAGACTCAAAATAGGTGTTCAGAGAAGTTCACAGTGTGTTTTTTTTTTTTAAAAAAACTCAAGAATGCAATAGCCTAAACAGCCACCAACTTGAGGGTACAAACTAAATTATGGATCACTTTTATATGCTGCACAGCCAGTAAAAAGGGATGAAGTTTATCAAGGTGTTTTTCCTACATGAAGAAAGTCATTTTATAAATTAGTAAGATTCCATTTAAATAAAATGATATATGCATAATTCCTTAAAGAATATAAAGTATAATAAACTGGTTTTGAAATATTCCTTCTTTTTTTGTTTTGTTTTGGTTTTGTTTTTAGGAAAATGTCTGATGAATTTTCGGTAAGTTGATGCATTTATTCTTCATAAGTTTTTTGGCTCTTAGAAGAAAGACATGGTCCTAACTGTGGGCCCTAAGTCTTCCAATTTAAAAGAAATGCTTTTTGTGATTCTTCATTTTTTTTTTTTTTTAGCATGTGATTTTGATGGATGATTTGTCTTTATTTAGCTATAATATTCAAAAATGCATTTGGTAGTGTTTATTTCTTTATGAATCTTTAAATATAATTTTTTTAAAGGCTTACTTCTGTTTTCTTTTAACCTGATAGTGTTAATTATAGCCAACATTTATTGATAATTATATACCAGGCACAATATTAAGTGCCTTGAGTGAGTTATCTCATTTAGGCCTCAGGTTAACCCTACACTGTTGTTTTGAAAATGAGGAAACCAAAGCTCAGAGAGGGTATGTCACTTGTTTGAGGTAAAACCAGGATTCAGTTCACACTGTGTTGATCAGTTGTATTTAGAAAACTCTAGCTTCTGTGAGGAATTTGCATTGTAAAGCTAATATTCAAGGAAACTCCTAAATTTTGTATTAAACGAGGTGGTTTTTAAATGTGACAGCTTGGCTTTTGAAGAATTCCTAACCTTATAGCTTACCATCCTTCATGGGTTGATAATCGTGTTTGGCATTGCTTGTCCCTGAATAAGATCAATAAGACATGCTTGTTTTGTATTCCAGTTGGCAGATGCGCTACCTGAAAACTCCCCTGCCAAAACCTCTGCTGTGAGCAATACAAAACCCAGCCAACCTCCTCAAGGCTGGCCAGGTTCCAACCCCTGGAATAACCCAAGTGCTCCACCTGCTGTGCCATCTGGACTCCCGCCAAGTGCAACACCCTCCCCTGTGCCTTTTGGACCAACGCCAACAGGGATGTACCCCTCCGTGCCTCCCACTGGACCGCCTCCGGGACCCCCGGCTCCCTTTCCTCCTTCTGGACCCTCGTGCCCCCCACCTGGGGGTCCTTATCCAGGCCCTGGCCCCACTGGGCCATATCCTACACCAAATATGCCCTTTCCTGAGCTTCCAAGACCATATGGTGCACCCACAGATCCAGCTGCAGCTGGTCCTTTAGGTCCATGGGGATCCATGTCTTCTGGACCCTGGGCACCAGGAATGGGAGGGCAGTATCCTACCCCCAATATGCCATATCCGTCTCCAGGGCCATACCCTGCTCCTCCTCCTCCCCAGGCACCAGGGGCAGCCCCACCTGTTCCGTGGGGCACTGTGCCACCAGGAGCCTGGGGACCACCAGCGCCGTATCCTGCCCCTGCAGGATCGTATCCCACACCAGGACTCTATCCCACTCCCAATAATCCTTTTCAAGTGCCTTCAGGACCTTCTGGTGCTCCACCGATGCCTGGTGGCCCCCATGTGAGTGTTTAATTTGTTATTAACATGCAGTAATGGTCCCATAAGCTGAAAAACTGTCTCCATTTTGGATGGACGATTAGAAAGCTTTTAAACTTTTTTTTTTAAGGGGTGTGTATATAAAATAAGAGTAAATTTCAAGCTTCAGATAAATTTAGATAAAGCATTTAAAAGGATGAAAGGACAAGTATTCCTGGTATTAAAAATACAAAAATTCCTCAAATATCCCTCAAAGAATTTGTAATGTAGTAAGCAGTATCCTCAACAGCATCCTTGAAGTAAACTCAGAGATGGGTTTCATTGAATTTTTTTTTAACTGCTCTCAGTAATGTTTTAATAGCATCAAACCAAAGCACAAAGTTCAATGACCGTCATCTCTGCCAGTCTGGCTAGATATAGAGGTAGATTTTTAGAGAATTCAGAGCCATGAGCGTGTAGCGTTGCCCATCTTTCATGCAGCTGCTGTGTTTCTCAGCCAGGGTTTTGTTAGACCCTCCACAGTACCAAGCTCAAGATTATACCACTCTTGCATCGCCAGTTATGTGTAATGCTGTGTGCTCTACTGTCAGTCAAGCTGGAGTAGAGTTGACATCTTAGTTGTGGTCCCTGTCTTGGGCATATGACCAAGTAGGAAAGCACCTTGTTCCCCTATGAATTGAGCCAAGTCAGATTCTCCATAGGGGAAAACAACATCTGTTTATTCTTAAATGACTATAATCAGATCTCCAACCAGATTAATCACAACCAATTAATCTTAATAAAGTGTCCCTGAAACTTCTTTTCATTAGTGTAACTTTTTGCCATATATATATAGTTTGAAATATTTTAGGAAAGGGTATGCCAGAATAATTGATGATTTGCTGTTTGGATTTATTAAGCAATAAGTTTATGTCACAGCAAGGAGTTAGTAAACTCCATTTACAAAATCTAGAAGTTTACTTTTTCTTTTTTCTATTGCAGTCTTACCATTAAGTTAACAGTGGATGAAGAGATGACGCTTTGCTTTTTGAAGTACATAGATATATGCACATGAATGCATATATAAAAATTGCTGTTTCCCTATTCTTAGAGGGCATTCATGAAAGAACAACTCTGGCACCTCTCAGAAGATGTCTGCCTCTTGTGCTTGGATGTATAGTACATCTGATGGATACAATCAGATAAAAATGTAAACGGAAATCATTCAAATGTGATTTTTATTTGGTTTTTATGGAAAGTTAAAGTAATTACGTATATTAAATAGCTCTTTGCTACAATTTGCTTAAAACAGATTTTTCAATTTGTTTAAATTATGAAACTAAACACTTATATAATCACTTTTTCCCCTAAATAAACACACTTTGAAAACAATCACATTGTCATAATTTAAACAAATGATATTTCTCAACATCTTGAGCTGTTCTCTCTACAAGATAAATAAACCTGGTCCTTCTGAGGTTATATTTTGGGTATACATTTTAAAACTGTTGGTGATTACTGTCAGATGTTGAGTTCATTTTTATCCTTGAGCTTTTAGTAAAAACCTTTCCTTTGTTTTTAGTTCCACTGATTTGTTTTATTTTTAGCCAGATGGGTCATACAGTTCTAAAATATGCCCTTTGTGGAAACTTGTTTCTTTTTAATGCAGGCCAACGTGTAAATGTAAATTATATTCTTAGAGAATTGGTGATCTCTTTGTATTGTTTTAGAATAGAATGAACTGTCCATATTGCTTTGGGAAGAGCTCGAGGAGGAAATAATTCTCTCCTTTGTCTGGAACCTCAAATTGAAGGAGACCCTGGGAACTACTTCATAGAAACAAGTAATCTGCATTCCCACAAAACACTCTTCTACAGGGCCCTTCCTGTAGTCCCCTTCCCCTCAATTTTTTAGAAGGGGCACATACCATAATTCCTCCCTGATACTGAAAACTGGCCCACCCTAGGGGTCTATCACAAACACAGAAGTTATGTTTAGAGAACCTCAGTCATACAGACATGACTGTTCTTTGTAGAAGTGTGATCGAAATATGTTAATGTCTTTCAGAGTCTGGTTAAGCTATGTCATTGTGTCCCACATAGTTTTCCTGGATCTGTTTGTAAAGTGCTTATGGTTAACAGTTCAGTTCTGTATTTGTTGACAGTAAGACAGGTAAATAGGTAGAAGAATGAGTGCCACCCAAAAATTATTCTCTAGCTCTAAGACTGAGCATAATCATAAAGTACAGATCTCTGCAATTGAGTTTAAAGTAGTGTGACTGTGTTACTTAAAAATAAGTGTTGTTTGTAACCTTCAAAATAGCTTTTTGGCACCTTATCTTTAAATCATATTTTTAGATTTGGGATAGAACTGACCATGTTACTTGTCAAATAACATTTTGAAATTTTGAATGTATCCATTAGGTTACTAAAATGTATTTGTGACTTTCTTGACCAGTATATGAGAGATTTATGCAGGAGCTCTTACTTTTGCTTAGAAAGAATATTTGGTGGTTTTTATCTCTCTGATAGTTAAAATGTCAAGAATGCCAAATGCTGCCAGTTTAATGGTTTGTTAGCTACCTCCTTTTAAGAAAGCAAGATTGTCAACTTTCTAGAGTAACATTCAGTATTTAGGCCTCCCTTAAGTAAATGATAGATTCAAGCTTTCAGAATTGAAACTAATTTGTTTAGGTATTTTCAGACTGGGGAATGTTAGCTTTTTCATAGTGGCACAATCTTTTTCTTTCACTTCTTTGCAGGGACAAGTGGCAGCTATCTACAGTACTCTTGAAATCTGTTCTAGCCTTCAATTTGTAAGGCAGTAGCCTTAGAAGGTATCAGCTTAAATTAGCAGTTAATATCATAATATTAGCTAATTTTGGAAGGATGATAGGAAAAATGAGATGGCAACAAAGATCTCTCTCCTTTTGGTTATTTTTGTTGTCCTGCCTTGGGATAAGTTGACAGCTCTGGCTTTAGATAAAATATTTAACACTAGAGAGGATAATGTTTGACTGCAAGAAGAGGTAGCAAGTTTGGGAATCTAATTGTGGAATCTGTGTGTTATGAGAGAAAGTCTTACGATAAAAGATTTGAAGGGCCATGAATACAAGATTTGGAACTGCTACCCTTTATATTAACTGCTGCAACCCACACTGCCCAGCATGCCCTAGATGATACTGCTATTTTAAAATTGGCTTTTCAAGGGTTTTCCAACTGACACTTGGGGAAAATGTTTTGATGAATCAAAATCGAAGGAAATATAATTTCATCACTTGGGGAAGGGACATCTCAATTCTTAAGGGTACTCTGGGTCAGCAGGTATTTTTAGGTTCAGGGTGGAGTTAAGAAAAGCAGGAGTTGTTTCAAGGGCAAAATGGAAGAAAGCATCTAAGAAGGTTTTTTGTCTTTACTAGGGAATAATGCTTTTAAAACAAATTATGCTAGGCCAAGATTGGTTTGTGGAAGAGGCTGCTTGTTAGAAAGTATGTTTGGCCTTAAAGGAGTATGCAGTAAATATGCTGGCATTTGGACTTTCAGAGCAGAAATTTTAAGATAAATTTGATGGAGATGGTTAGGATGTATTGAGGAATAGTATGTTGGAGTTAGGATCTTAGGTTTTGAAATTGTTGAGCCTAAAGGTGACAGAAATTCAAATACAGACCTTGGGTCCTCCTCACTCATACACACAGTCCTCAAAAATCAAGGCTCCTCAAAGGAGTGCTTACAATGCCTTGGCTTGTCTTACTAGACTCGGCCTAATGCTTTTGAAGATGGCTGTTTACAGCTCTGACTGCATAGCCCTGTTTTCTGTAAAATAATATATTGATTATTCAGGAATAAGTGCATTTTTTAATTACTAAAGGGCCTCCTTCCTTTGTCAGTTTTACTGCTTACTGTTTTCAGTAGAGAATAAGGGTGGCTCAGACAGTAAAGAACCTGCCTGCAATGCAGGAGACTCAGATTCGATCCCTGGGTCAGGAAGATCCCCTGGAAAAGAGAATGGCTACCCATTCCATTATTCCTGCCTGGAGAATTCCATGGACAGAGGATAATAAAGGGGCAGAGAAGAGAGGGGGTGGTGGTCACACCGTTCCAATGGGATATTGGAATATTTTCTAGGAGACAAGTCGGTTTTGCCCCTGGTATTTTTACCTCACAGTTATTAGTGCTACCTATTGTACTCAGATGTACAACTTTTGGAACTTTGTGTATATCAACATAGCTCTGCTCAAGAGTTTCAGTTAAAATACTGTGCCTAGCTTGCAAATCAGTCAGTTGCCTACACTTGTAAGAGATTCGTGCCAGTGTCTTCCTTTCTCACCCTGAATAATCTAGTGCTAGATTTATAAAATGCCTGGTTTATAAACCTTGGAAATTAAACCTAAGCACAGACCTTCAAGTGTTCAAGTTTTTGAAAAGCATAAGGCTTAATTCAGATGGATCACACTGATCCACTGTACTATGCATAGAAAGTGGTGGGTGGCTTTCAGGGAAGACTATAATTTTATCTTAATAGAGCAATATTTAGTGTTGAGGACAGGCACTGTTCTTTTTAATTTCAGAATTCTGCCAAGTAAAACAAAAATTGCCAATAAAATAATTGGTATTAAAGAAATGGCCATGCAAGCGTCTGGCAATAGAAAGCCTCTGAAGACTGCATTCATTCAGCAGGCACTTAAATGTCCATAATCCAGGTGCTTCTGTCAGATGCCAGAGACACAGATGAAGAGGATCCCCTTCAGAGGCTTACAGTCTAGGTAGAGGGAGGCATTACAGATTTGATGAGTACACCCAGTATTAGTTTCCCTGGACAAACATTTTAGTATTCCTGCTGGTGGAAGTTTTGGACTAGCCTTTGGGCATTTAAAGAACAAAGTATGGAATACTTTTTGTTGTTGTTTTTAAGTAAGAAAATGCGTATCAAGACTGTAGTGTTTGTTGATGCAACTATTCAAGCACAGAAAGTAACAGGATGTTTTGCCTCTTCAGTTTTCCCCTGGATAAAGGCACTTTCACTGCCTGCCACTGATCAGCAGATCCTGATTTGTTGCCATTAAGTAAACTTGACTTCTTATGTGTGCTCTATAAAGGTTTTGTATTTTTTCCTTGATATTGTAATTTTTTCATTGATTTAATAATGACAAATTTAATGTATGTAATTGTCTATGCATTTTAAGTTAAACTGCCTAAAATGTGATTTGCCACATATACATTTGTTTGTATTATAAACTGTAAGCAATCCGTTGGAGATGTTAGGTTTTATCACCTGCTGCTGTATTTGTAAACAAAGACAAATGTTGCTTTAAGACGTAATTATAATTAGGGATAGTCTATGGATGTGATACTTGATATTTTTTAAGATAAACTTGTTTGCTTTTGTGTATTATACCCGAAAACTTTTTTTTAATGTATTTTCATGATTTCACAGTTTTTTCACTTATTTTAATCTTTAGGCCCGGAGCCTAATTAACTACAAATTTGTTGTCATAGAGAAAGAAAAAGAGCCTGAGGACCCCGCCCCCCAAAGTGACCTGCATTCACTAATTCTTAACACCTGGAATTTAAGTTACAACAACAAGCCTGGGAACAATGCCTCCTCCACAAACCCATCTTTAAGCAATGCAGTGTCCCTAGTGAGGATCTCCTCTCCTCCCTTTAAGGCTGGCTTATTCTTTGTAACCAGGTTATCTCTGCACATAAAGTCAGGGAGTCTTCCCTATCTGACCTTGTTGCCACACACCCCTGCTTTCCTCTACAAAAGATACTGCTGGGCCTGCAGTAAGGGTCACATTAAACTTGGCATATAGTTGCTGTTCTCTTCCCACGGGGGTTTTCTAGCATTTCTTGAAACCCAGTATGAGTGGGGCTATAAATGAGTGAAATAATTTGTGGTATATTCTATTTTTTGAAAAGGATTTCTGCTTTTTGCTTTGGACCAAAAAAAAAAGTTTTTTTTTTTTAAATTTGCATATGATGCCTTAACTCATATCTCCTAAAATTACCCACTTAAAGTGGAGCTGTGAAATATAAGACCACTCTGGAGCAGGGCTGGGAGGTTTTCCCATCATGAAGTGACTCCTTTGGCAAACATGTTCTTGCCTGGATATCTGACACAAGCAGTTTCTTTTTTTTATCACCATATTCAAAGTTAGCACTAGTCCCTTTGCAACAGATCTCTAAAGCAAAGTAGAATCCTAACTATTAATATAAGCACACTTTAGACAAGACAGTGCAATAGAATTATAATACCAGAAGAGAATTTGGTCCTCCTTCTAGAGTTTGTTCCTACAGCATCTGAACGTCATTCTCATGGGGGCAGGTTTTTGTGTTAATTCTCTGGGATTCCAGGAATGAAGAAGACACAAAGCAGGCTCAGCTTAGTTCCTCTCTGCTTTCCCTGAGGCAGTTCTACAATTCCATTATAGGTCAGTTTGGGCTGCTGTAACAAAGGATCATAGACTGGATGGCTCCAATGAGAAATTCTTAACGGTTCTGGAGATGGAGAGTATGAAGTCCGTGATCAAGATGCCAGCTAATTTGGTTACTCGATGGGAGCCTCTTTCTGACTAGCAGCTCCTCACTATTTCCTCCCACATAGAAAAGAAAACTCAGTTGTCTTACATGGGCACTAATCCCATTGTAAAGGTCCCATCTCCATATACCATCACATTGCAGCTTGACTTAAGCATGGATTGTGGGGAAGAAGGGGGCACAATTTGGTTCAAAACACAGATAAGGTATTTGAGGGGACAGAAAGTTTGGCTGCTTTAAAATTTTTAAAGCTATTTTAGATGACCACATCTAGTTGAGATTACCTGAGATCAGATTACAGTAGAATCTCCATCCATCTAGATTTCTAAGCTATGCTTGAAGTGTTAAAAGTGTCACACAAGAAAAGTTTTTGCTTTGTAAGATAGGTAGACAAAACCAGAGCCTTTTTTAAGGGTAAGGGTATCTTTAAAAGAGGTTAAGTAAACCCCAAGGTCTAATTACATGAGAATGGCATCAAGACTTCCAGAGTGCCCACTAGATTATACCTTGCTCAGATACCCAGTACCAGATACCTTTATATATGCAGTTCCTTGATTCTCAGTCTAGACCTCTGCCTTCTTCACTGGACATCCTGACCTGTTCTTGTCCCCTTAAGACACCACTGAGTAGATTCCAAAGCTATGGGGAGGTTAGGAAGACACTCAACTGGTTAACTTTTTAGATAAAGAAGCCAAGTTAAACTGAGTTTCACCTCCTACTTTTCCAGTCATTTCCTGGGAGCTGATACCGATAGCTCTAATGTACATTTTACATATTTCAGCCCCCTGAATTCTTAACACCTGGAATTTAAGTTACAACAAACCTAAAGGTCAGTTTTTAGTTCCTATTTTATAGATAATGAAACTACAGCTAAGAGAGATCCATGTCTCATGATTCCCCCAATCCATGTTAGAGATCACTTAACCTGCTGTGTTACGGAACTGAGTACAATCTCAGGTGTGACGACAGCCAAGTTTTACTCTGTTCGCTTGGCTGCAGAATGCTGCTTTCCTAACAGCTCCATCTCACATACGCCTGCCATGGTTGCCTTAGTGCTGTAGCTCTGCATCCCAGGTTGGATACCTGGGAAGTCAAATCCATATATAACATTGACTGTTACAAAGCAAACCTTTCACATAGGCTTCCCTAGCGGCTCAGCTGGTAAAGAATCTGCCTGCAATGCAAGAGACCGGGGTTCGATCCTCAGGTCAGGAACATCCCCTGAAGTAGGAAATGGCAACCCAATCCAGTATTCTTGTCTGGAAAATTCCACGGCTAGGAAGGCTACAGTCCATGGGGTCGCAAAGAGTCAGACACGACTGCAACTAACTCATTCTCATACCTTTCACATAGTTTATGTCACTGAATAAGTTTAATCAGATACTTTAAAAAGCTAACGTTTGAAATGTACATCCTTGCAGTTTGGTAAATAAGCACAGTTCTTAAACTGCTAACTTACTGAGTTGTATTTTCATAAACAATCTTCAGAGGTGTAGCATTTAAAAGTAGGTTAAATATGGATGTGAGAATTACTACAGAAGGTTTTAGATGATCGAATCACTAGTGTCAGCCCTACCGATTATTGAAGACACTGGTTATCCAGCTACCCCCAAGCGGCAAAGGCTTGGACAAGGCTGTCAGAGTGGCTGAGACAAAAGAGGTCTATGTTAGTAATAGATGAGCAGCCAAGATGTACAGGAACTGTACAGAGGGTGGGAGAGTCCGAGGGAGGTTCTGCCAAGTATGGCCTGACAGTTCTTTTTTTAAACTTGCCAATACAGGACATGTTAAGTTAAAACATCTTAACTGTTGCTTAGTTACTGCAACACAGAAAAATCCCAAGTGCTAAACTTAATGAATACCTGGATCCCTTCTTGAATGCCCAAAGAAATCTTTAAAAGACCAAACTACAGGACTAGATCTTGAGCTGTTAATAGAAGGGGGATGAAGACGATTGACCTGAACTAAGAAAAGCCTGTTGACAAACTTCACAAAACTCATCTGAAAGGTGGTAATAAGTCTCTACCTCCAGTGAGTCTGTAATAGAAATCTAATCAAATTCTAGAACGCAGCTGTTCATGATTCAGTGAGCAGCACAATTGCTGGGCATTCATGCACAGAGCTTTTAGCCTTGAGCTCAGCCTGGCAGTGTGATTTGGTGCAACTGACTAGCTTCCTGTGCTGATTTACCTTATCTGTAAAACATGATACTGCTCAAAGTACCAAGAGGAAAAAATGGAACATTCTTCCCTCTAGCCAAATGATTCTATTTAGTGTATTAGCACAACTAAAAGATTACACATCTAATAATATGTAGTATCTGTATAAATGCTTTTTTAAAAAATCAGATTGTCAGGACTTCTCTGGTGGTCCAATGGCTAAGACTCTGCCCCCATGCAGGGGGCCTGGGTTCAGTGTCTGGTCAGGGAATTAGGTCTCACATGCCATAACTAAGAAAAAATAAAATTAGAAGTTGCTCAGTCTTGTCCAACTCTGTGACCCCATGGACTGTAGCCTACTAGGCTCCTCCGTCCATGGGGTTTTTGAGGCAAGAATGCTGGAGTGGGTTGCCATTTCCTTCTCGAGGGGAATCTTTCTGACCCAGGGATTGAACCCAGGTCTCCTGCGTTGTAGGCAGACGCTTTACCATCTGAGCCACCAGGGAAGTCAGGGAAATTAAAAGACCTTGGTAAAATCAGAATCAGTCAAGCTTGAAGGCTAAAATTTACACAGTGTGATGATATGTTTATTAAACACAAAGGATGCATTATAAGTGATCATGCCAGTTCACCTGAGACAACTCTGGTTTATGTTGCCCAGGTGTAATTATTAATAGCACACTCCTTGCATTCTCAAAAGTGTCTGGATTTAAGGATAAATTATCTGGTTATCTTGACTAATGAAGTGCAAATGGAGATTTTCCATATTTGTTTCCTGAGATAAAAAGCATCCTAAAAAAACATGTTTCAGCATAGAATTAACCTTTCCTTCACCTATAGTATCTACAGTGCCACTTATACAGCATCTTATTAAAGTGAAGAACAATATCTCAGTCACTTAATTGCAGCCACAATTGTCTTCAAATAATTCCCAACAAAAAGAGCACATTCTGATCCTAGACCAGGAAGCTGTGCCTTTTTAAAATAGAGATGCTAGATATTGAGAAGGAGAGATGGGAATAGGCTTCCTACTTTTCTGGGCATCTGTCCAAAGGTTTCTGCCTCATAGCCTCAAATGGCTTTTTTCCTCCCCGTTCTGGAAGCAATTTCCCTTAAAGCTCCAAGTTCTTTCCTAACTTAATTCTGTCACAAACTGAGTGACACTGAAAACTATGTCCAGTTTCGGGGGCTCTTTAGCTGCTGCATACAAACATCACCAAATCTCTGGCAGAACTGCATTTCATCTCTAGTCCTGGGCTGATATGAGTGCTTCTAATTCACAATGATGGTGGAGGGGAGGGGACAGTGAAATTATTATTACAGGGTGCATTCAGTTCAGTTCAGTCACTCAGTTGTGTCTGAATCTTTGCGACCCCATGAATCACAGCACGCCAGGCCTCCCTGTCCATCACCAACTCCCGGAGTCTACCTAAACCCAGGTACATCGAGTCGGTGATGCCATCCAGCCATCTCATGCTCTGTCATAGTGGCAGGAAATAAATGGTGAAAACTTGTTAAACCACTTCAGAAATATCTGAAGCAATAGTAACAGTTGGCAGGAGTAGTAGTTTTCCATTTTTTGCTATTTGAGGCACACTGAATACCAAAGCTGGTGGCTCTCCCGTAAGGATTCAGTGCTTCAGATGTTACCACACTAGTCTTCATCAAGCTGTTCTTAGAATGTCTGCTGCCGCAACCAAGTTCTCAAGTCTTCTCACATGGTTACATGGCCAAGTTCTTGGAGGTGAGGAAACCATTTCTCCTTGGTGGTGGTGTACTGGTACACCAGCGGCTTGAATACTGATCTTCACTACCTGCAGCATCTTCCCAACTTAGCATTCTGACAGCACTGTCATAAAAGCACATGTCCCCCGCTGTGGCAAAAATCAGTTCTTCACATTGACCACAATTTAGTTGACACATCTGTGCTTGGTGCATTATTCTGCCACAGTGGTTGTGAAGTTAGAACTGGAAACAGCTCACTGAAAACATCTGTTTGAATAGAAAGTGAAACCTCAAAATACTTCAAGTTTGAATATCCACTTGCTGCTAGTATCTTTCATAACAAAGTACTTGGGAGTCACATCTGACTTATTAGTTAGAAAATTATTGCCCTCAAGCAACTCATACTCTGTATAATGAAAAGCATATTAGCATTTACCAGGGGGAGGGTTGGAAGGAGAGGCAACTGAGATGTGTATTTGAAGGACTTGATAGAGTCTGATACTGTTCTATTGATAGGGGTGAGGGCTATACATGAGTATTCATTCTGTTTTATTTGGCTCCAAAGATATGTAATACTCTTTGGGATGTACAATTTATATGCTAATGCATATGGAGCCTGAGCACCAAATACTGAAAGGAAACCCCAGTTTCATGCAGACTCTTTGAGAAAGGTAGAAAGGCCAGAATTCAGATATGTAACAGTAGCATACAGTTACACCTAGTGTCAATGTTTTATTTTTTCCTAACAAAAAAATCTCAATTGCTTTAGGAAACAGATGGTTGTCATTAAGAACACAAAAGCACAGGAATTCCCTGGTGGTCCAGTGGTTACGTCGCTACTTTTCCACTGCAGAGGGCACAGGTTTGATCCCTGGTCGAGGAACTAAGATCCTGTGTACTGTAGTGTGGCCAAAAAACCCCACAAAAGCATAAAGAGTCTGTCCAGTGGTCCACTCAGTCTAGTGAAAGTATACAGGTATCTAAACCCAGCGTGAGGCAAGTGGAGAAGTGATTGTAAAGCATCCGATTGATTATATAAGGCATTGGGTTAGGTTAGTACAAAGAGAATCCTAGAGTGAAGACAGTCCCCACACACAGGAGGAGATGATTTGGGGAGGATATGTTCCATGGTGGTGGTAGGATAAATGGAGAAAAGTGAGGAAAACATAATTAGAGTGAGGATGAGGTGGTGTTCGTACAGTGTAAAGAGCACAGGTTCTGGAACCTGACATTTATACCACTTACTGGTGGCTCAGTGGTAAAGAATCTGCCTGCCAGTGCAGGAGATGCAGGAGACTTAGGTTCAATTTTTGGGTCAGAAAGATCCCCTGAGGAAGGAAATGGCAACCCACTCCAGTATTCTTACCTGGAAAATCCCATGGACAGAGGAACCTCGGTCAGTTCAGTTCAGTTGCTCAGTCATGTCTGACTCTATGCAACCCCCCGGACTGCAGCACGCCAGGCTTCCCTGTCCATCACCAACTCATGTCCATCAAGTTGGTGATGCCATCTAGGCATCTCATCCCCTGTCATCCCTTCTCCTGCCTTCAATCTTTCCCAGCATCAGGGTCTTTTCCAATGAGTCAGCTCTTCGAATCAGGTGGCCAAAGTATTGGAGTTTCAGCTTCAACATCAGTCCTTCCAATGAACACCCAGGACTGATCTCTTTTAGGATGGACTGATTGGATCTCCTTGCAGTCCAAGGGACTCTCAAGAGTCTTCTCCAACACCACAGTTCAAAAGCATCAATTCTTCAGCACTCAGCTTTCTTTATAGTCCAACTCTCACGTCCATACATGACTATTGGAAAAACCATAGCTTTGACCAGACAGACCTTTGTCAGCAAAGTAATGTTTCTGCTTTTTAATACGCTGTCTAGAGGAGCCTGGTGGGCTATAGTCCACAGGGTTGCAAAACAGTTGGACACAATATAGTGACTAGAACAAGATATATCACACTGGGTGATAATAATAATTCCTACCTCCACAGGGTTTTAAAAATTAAATGAATTAATCCAGGTATTAAAGAACTTACTGCTTGATGTCACAGGCACTCAACAAATACAAATGTATCATGGAACCTGGAAGGCACTTATTCTATGTGTTACAGTCTAGCAGAGGAAAGAGAAAAGTAAACAGGCCATTTTTATCCAGTATGATGTTCCAGATGCAGGAGGTGCAGATGACTCTGAGAAGACCCAGGGAGCACCTAATAGTTAAACAGCTACCGAGTTTTGAGCACTACAGTCTCCTAAGGGCTTGAATTGCATTATCCCATTGAGTCCCGGGGTAAAATTCAGCTCTGCTGAGTGCCCTCGGCTGCATTCTTTCCCCTCTGTGATGCAGATCTCCATTAGTGATTCAAGGCATCTGGCACTTCAGGAAAAGGCCAGGGACATTCCCTGGTAGTGGAGAGAATGTGCCTTCCAAGGCAAGGGGTGCAGGTTCAATCCCTGGAGGGGAACTGCATCCGGGCCAATAAGCCAGCTCAAAGCAACTGGAGAGGCCGACACCCTGCAACCTGACTGAGCCCATGCTCTACAACAAGAGAAAGCCTATAAACCACAGTGAAGACCCAATGCAGGAAAAAAAAAAAAGAATACAAGAGGAAGACAGGCCTTATCTCCAGCTCCTTTGCTCCAGCCACGTTTTCCTAATCACACCCATGTAAATATGTGGTCGTTGCTCAGTTGTGTCCGACTCTTGCAACCCCATGCACTGTAGCCAGTCAGGCCCCACTGTCCATGGGATTTCCCAGGCAAGAATCCTGGAGTGAGTTGCTATTTCATTCTCCAGGGGATCCTCCCCACCCAGGGACTGAACCCCGGTCTCCCGGATTGCAGGCAGATTCTTTACCGTCTTTACTCAGTTTTAAAGCAGCTGACTTTGGGGTGGGCTAAGGAGTGTAGGAGTGAGTTTTCAGTGGGATGAGAGGCAGGCAAGTACTCTGAGAGGAAGTGACTGAAACAGGTTGAGTGTAGCTATTCTCCCACCGAGGAGCCTGTGTTCCCAACATTCCAGAGAACGGCCAGCCCCACCCTGGAACAGCTTTCCCAGCACTGCTCCCAGTGACGGCAACAGCATACCTAGGAACACAACTCACTTCATGGCTGCCCACAACTACACCGTTCCTTCTCGCTGGGCTTTGGGAGTACACAAGACCTATTCATTACAGAGTCTCGGGCCACTTGGAACTCTGAACATTTCATTTTTAAACAGAGAGCCCTGCTTTTCCAAGGCTCCTTTGCTCCAAGTTACACGAGAGACTTTAGCCCATATACAGCGATGCCAACTACTACTTGGATCAGGGAATAGACGAGAGGGTCATTTCTTGGAATGTGTGTGAGAGGATCTGAGCCTTGGATAAAGGGAATTGAAATGACTTTGACCTAAGACGAAGGAAGACAACACAGCCCTAACTTAAATGAGCAAAAATATATCAGCACCAAGAGTTTTTCATTCAACTGGTATTTTTATTAATCACTGACTCTGCCAAATGTTAGTAATTCAATAGTGAACTAGTCAGTTTCTGCTCTTACACAGTTCACAAGTTAGTAGAAGAGACAACTACTAAATAATATTAATTACACTTGTGATAGAGGCTTCCCTTGTGGCTCGGCTGGTAAAGAATCCACCTGCAATGTGGGAGACCTGGGTTCTACCTTGGGTTGGGACTACCCTCAGGAGAAGGGAAAGGCTACCCACTCCAGTATTCTGGCCTGGAGAATTCCATGGACTGTATAGTCCATGGGTTCGCAAAGAGTCAGACACAACTGAGCGACTTTCACTTTCACACTTGTGATAAATGATGGGGAGGAGAATATAACTTAATATGTAGGAATCAAGTAAAGCTTGCCAGAGGAAACAACATTTGAACTGCCATCTGAAGAATGAGGAGGACTTTGGCAGGAGACAAATTGGGAGAAGGGTGACAGGAAGACAATATGAGAGGGCCAAGTAGGCAACCCTTGTGTGCAAGAGGGAGGGCCAGGAGTGGGAGTACTTGCCTCCATGTGGATGGTGAAAGTGAAAGTTGCTCAGTCGTGTCCAACTCTTTGCGACTCTTTCCCACTGACAAATGCAGAGACTCCAATAAACTCAGTTTCAAGTCTTTACTCTCTTGACCATCCAGGGTAACCATATCAGAGAGATCCTTTTCATAGAGATCTGGGTTTTCTGAGGTCCCGTTAAACTAATATTTTCCCAGTCTTGTGTAAGAGGCAGTCTTCTTTTTATAATCTTAATATATTTCAAATTGCCTGACTTTGCCACACTCGATAAGCCATTTAGTGGAAGAATCATTGTCAGCAGTGTGCTGATTGGGGAATGGGCTGTCCATCCCTAGGTTTATTCCAAAGGGGAAATTAGAGAAATCCTTGATTGCATAATTCGGTCAGCTTACTTGGGAGCAACCCCCATTTTCCTATCTTGTCATAAAATTTCTTTCTAACCCGTTTCTCATACTACGCTTTACATTGACTATTTAATAAACTTTGTAATCCAAGCAGTTCAATTTGGTGTGTGATCTTTTATAGTCCATGAATTCTGAGACAGCTTGTCTAGTAGTGTATTTAGAGGCTGTTATTTAGTTCAGTTCAGTTCAGTCGCTGAGTCATGTCCTACTCTTTTCGACCCCATGAACCACAGCATGCCAGCCTCCCTGTCCATCACCAACTCCTGGAGTCCACCCAAATCCATGGCCATTGAGTCAGTGATGCCATCCAGCCATCTCATCCTCTGTTGTCCCCTTCTCCTCCTGCCCTCAATCCTTCCCAGCATTAGGGTCTTTTCCAATGAGTCAACTCTTCACATGAGGTGGCCAAAGTATTGGAGTTTCAGCTTCAATATCAGTCTTTCCAATGAACACCCAGGACTGATCTCCTTTAAGATGGACTGGTTGGATCTCCTTGCAGTCCAAGGGACTCTCAAGAATCTTCTCCAACACCACAGTTCAAAAGCATCAATTCTTCAGTGCTCAGCTTTCTTTATAATCCAACTCTCACATCCATACATGACCACTGGAAAAACCATAGCCTTGACTAGATGGACCTTTGTTGATGAAGTAATGTCTCTGATTTTTAATATGCTATCTAGGTTGGTCATAACTTTCCTTCCAAGGAGTAAGCGTCTTTAATTTCATTGCTGCAATCACCATCTGCAGTGATTTTGGAGTCCAGAAAAATAAAGTCAGCCACTGTTTCTACTGTTTCCCCATCTATTTGCCATCAAGTGATGGGACCGGATGCCATGATCTTAGTTTTCAGAATGTTGAACTTTAAGCCAACTTTTTCACTCTCCTCTTTCACTTCCATCAAGAAGCTCTTTAGTTCTTCTTCACTTTCTGCCATAAGGATGGTGTCATCTGCATATCTGAGGTTATTGATATTTCTCCCGGCAATCTTGATTCCAGCTTGTGCTTTTTCCAGCCCAGCGTTTCTCATGATGTACTCTGCATATAAGTTAAATAAGCAGGGTGACAATATACAGCCTTGACATACTCCTTTTCCTATTTGGAACCAGTCTGTTGTTCCATGCCCAGTTCTAACTATTGCTTCCTGACCTGCATACAGGTTTCTCAAGAGGCAGGTCAGGTGGTCTGATATTCCCATCTCTTTCAGAATTTTCCACAGTTTATTGTGATCCACACAGTCAAAGGCTTTGGCATAGTCAATAAAGCAAAAATAGGTGGTTTTCTGGAACTCTCTTGCTTTTTCGATGATCCAGTGGATGTTGGCAATTTGATCCCTGGTTCCTCTGCCTTTTCTAACACCAGCTTGAACATCTGGAAGTTCCCGGTTCACATATTGCTAAAGCCTGGCTTGGAGAATTTTAAGCATTACTTTACTAGTGTATGAGATGAGTGCAATTGTGCGGTAGTCTGAGCATTCTTTGGCATTGCTTTTCTTTGGGATTGGAATGAAAACAGACCTTTTCCATCCTGTGGCCACTGCTGAGTTTTCCAAATTTGCTGGCATATTGAGTGCAGCACTTTCACAGCATCATCTTTCAGGATTTGAAATAGCTAAACTGGAATTCCATCACCTCCACTAGCTGTTATTAGATGAAGATAATTTTCCACATAACAGAGTGACACACACACACAGATTTTTTTAATTAGCTTATTTAATCAATGACCTTGATAAACCTAGCCTAGATTTGGGCTTCCTTGGTGACTCAGACAGTAAAGAATTTACCTGCAATGCAGAAGACCAAGGTTCAATCCCTGAGTTGGGAAGATCCCCTGGAGACTGGAAAGGCAACCCACTCCAGTATTCTTGCCTAGAGAATCCCGTGAACAAAGGAGCCTGGAGGGCTACAGTCAGTCCATGAAATCACAAAAAGTCAGAGACGACTGAGTGACTAACACTTTCACTTTCAGGCTGGATTGATCAGGGGGGAAAAAAGGAAATACAAATTACCAGTATCAGGAATAAGAGATGACATTTCTACACATTCTGTAGATTCTAAAAGAACAATAAGGAAAGATTAACAACTTTACACCAATAAGGGCTTCCCTCATAGCTCAGCTGGTAAAGAATCCGCCTACAATGCAGGAGACCCTGGTTCGATTCCTGGGTTGGGAAGGTCCACTGGAGAAGGGATAGGCTACCCACTCCGGTATTCTTGGGCTTTCCTCTGGCTTAGCTAGTAAAGAATCTGCTCGCAATGTAGGAGACCTGGGTTCGATCCCTGGTCTGGGAGGATCCCACATGCTGAGGGGCAACCAGGCCATGGTGTTACAACTACTGAAGCCCATACACCTAGAGCCTGTGTCAAACCACAGAGGCTACTGCAGGAGCCTGCGCAGCACAACTCGAGAATAGCCGCCCCCCAACCCACAGCAACTAGAGAAAGCCCGCGCACAGCAAAGACCCAGCCCAGCCAGAAACATCAAAACAACAATAAAAACCTTTCCATTATGGTACAGCCATTTTGGAAAATAGCCTGGCAGTTTCTTCAAAGGTTAAACACGGAGTCACTATATGATCCAGTAATCCTACTCCTCAGGTATATATACTCAAGAAAAAGGAAAACACGTTCACACAAACACTTGTACACAAATGTTCATAGCAGCATTATTCATGATAGCCAAGATGTTGAAACAGTCCAAATTCATCAACTGATAAACAGATACACAAAATGTGGTATATGCATGCCATAAAATATTCAGACCTAAAAAGGAATGAAATATTGACATATGCTATAACATAGATAAACCTTGAAAACATGCTAAATCAAAGAAGCCAGTCACAAAAGACCACACTGAGTATGATTCCATTTATACAAAATGTCCAGAATTAGCAAAACCATAGAAGTAGATAGGTGATTGCCAGGGCCTGGAGTCAGTGGGGAAAATTAGGGTGATTCCCAGTACGTACAGAGTTTCTCTTTGGGGGAATGAAAATGTTATGGAATTTTGATTGTGGTAATGGATCCACAACTCTATAAATATAATAAAATCCACAGAATTGTACCTTCTAAAAGGGTGAGCTTTATGCTCTATTAATTATATGTTAGTAAAGCTATTATTTATGTATATCAATCTATATAATTCACCATATTAATGACTATAAAAGAAAAAGTCTAAATTGTGTCAATAGATGCAGAAAAACACCCGGGAAAATCCAACATCGATTCTTGGTTAAAAGAAAAAAATAACTCCTAGCAGACTAGGAATAGAAGGAAACTTCCTCAATCTGTTTTAGGGCATCTACAGATAACATCATACTAAATGATAAGAGACTGAAGGATTTCCCTCTAAAATCAGGAATAAGGGAAGGATGTCTGCTTTCATCATTTCTATTTAACACTGCTCTGGTTCATACATAGGTAATGGGAATTTGCTGTATGGCTCAGGAAACGCAAACAGGGGCTTTGTATCAAACTAGAGGGGTAGGATGGGGTAGGAGGTGGGACGGAGGTTCAAAAGGGAGGGGATATATGTATACCTATGGCTGATTCATGCTGAGGTTTGACAGACAGCAACAAAATTCTGTAAAGCAACTATCCTTCAATAAAATAATAAGTTGAAAATTTAAAAAAGATTTCAAAAAAAAAACCAGTATAATAAGGCAAGAAAAGAAACAAAACACAATCAGGTTGAAAAGGAGTAGTAAAACTGTCTATTCAGAGAGGACATGGCTGTCAATGAAGAAAATCCTAAGGAGTCTACAAAAATAGCTTCTAAAGTAATCACTGAGTTAGCATAACTGCTGGATACAAGTTCAATATATAAAAAATCAACTGAATTTCATTATATTAGCAAACAATTGAAAATTCAAATAAATCATACCATTTTGGAACTTTTCTGGCAGTCCAATGCTAGGACCCAGCACTTTCATTGCCATACGCCTGAATTCAATCCCTGGTCAGGGAATTAAGATCCTGCAGCATGGCAAAAAAAAAAAAAAAATCATATCATTTACTCTAGTTCCAAAAATGTCAAATATATAGCAATGAAACTGACAGAAGAAGTACAAGTCCTGCACACTGAAAATGATCAATACAAAACATAACTAAGAAAAATTAAAGGAGACTTCAACAAACGAATAGATACTCTATGGTCCAGAAGACAGTATTGTTAAGATGTCAGTTCTTCTTGAATTTACATATAAAGCTATTCTACTCAAAACCCCAGCAGGTTTTTTGTGTAAAAATTGACAAACTTATTCTAAATTTTATTTGAAAATGAAGGAGACCTAGAATAGCTAAATGACTTTGGAAAAGACACAGTAATCAAGACAGTATAGTGTTGGCATGAAGAGAGATCACTGAGGGGAAAATAGAGTGTGGAAATAGACTATACATATATGGTAAATTGATTTTTCAATAAACATGTAAAGTGATTTAGTAGAGAGAGGACTATCTTAAGAGTATTGAAATAGTGGCTACCCAAGGGGGATAAAAACTACTCTGATTTATGTCTCACACCATATACAAAAGTAAGCTTAACAGTTACAGACTTTAATGTAAAACTTAAAATTATAAAACTTCTAGAAGAAAGTATAGGTGAAAATCTTTGTGACCTTGGATTAGAATACCAAAAGCATGACCTCTAAAATAAAAAAACCTAATAAATTATATTCCTTTAAATTAAGATTTTTAAGAATTTTAAAGTCTCAAAACTCAAAAATAAGAAAACAAAAACCCCACTGAAACAGTGCAAATACCAAGTCTCCTGTAAATGTGTTACACTTTCATGATTTAAAAAAGAAAGAGAATTAAAAAATAAAAAATTTTTTACATTGAGCAAATAATTTGAATAGATAATTCATCAAAAAATACATGGATGGCAAAAAAAAGCATATTTTAAAACCCTTAACATCATTAGTCATTAGGGAAATCAAAATTAAAATCACAGAGATACCACTACACACCTATTAGAATATCCAAAATTAAAAAGACTGATCATACCAACTGTTGTCAGTGATACAGAGCAACTGGACCTCTCATACGCTACTGATGAGAATGCAAAATGGTACAAACACTTGGAAAATAATTTGGCGATTTCTTTAAAAAAATTAATCTTTACCTACCTTATGATATATTCATTCTACTCCCAGGAGAAAGGTAAGTATGTGCCCATACAAAGACTTATAAACAAATGTTCACAGAAGCTTTATTTCTAATATTTCAAAACCAGAAACAACCCAAATGTCCATCAGGAGGTGAATACATAAAAAAATTGTGGTATATCCACTAAGCATTTGATAAATTCAACAGAGGAGAATTACTGAGCAGCTGATATGCTCAAGGGCCTGGAAGAAACTCGAAATAATGGTGAGTGAAAGAAGCCAAAAGAACAGTGCACACTATATGATTTCAGTTATATACAATTCTAAGGAATGGAAGCTAATCCACAGAGAGAGAGAGAGAGTAGTGACTGCCTGAGGACAAATAAATGGATTACAAAAAGATATAAGGAAAGACCTTCCACCAACAAGAAGATGACAATTTGTTGAAGGCTCAGATGAAAGTTAGCATTTTTTATCAATAAAGTATTTTAAATTAAACAAAGGTATAAGGAAACATTGGGAGATTATGGATGTATTATTCGTTAACTTGATTATGGTTTCATAGGCGTATACATGTTAAAACTTATAACATTATATACTTTAAATATGTACAGTGTATGTTACCTCTCAATTACTTCAATAAAGCTGTTTAAAAAAAATGACAGAATAGAGTTTGCCAAAATAAATGTAATACCTATTAAAAAATAATAGCCAAAATTTATTGAACATTTTGGACTTCCTTGGTGGCTCAGATGGTAAAGCATCTGCCTACAATGTGGGAGACCCGGGTTCCATCCCTGGGTTGGGAAGATCTCCTGGAGAAGGAAATGGCAACCCACTCTAGTATTCTTGCCTGGAAAATCCCATGGACGGAGGAACCTGGTAGGCTATAGTCCATGGGGTCACAAAGAATCGGACAAGACTGAGTGACTTCACTTTCACATTTCACTGAACATTTTAGAATGGTGAACATTATGCTAATTAAGAGTTACTAGTTCCCCAGTAACTTTATAAGGGAGGCAGTATTATTTCCATTAAGCAACTCACTCAAATTACATAAACCAGTGAGATGCTAAGCCAGAACCCAAACCCTTGACTTCACTACCTACAATCATACCCTCTGGATACCATGATCCCAAGAGGCCTTCAAGGAATTTGCAGCCCAGTGGTGAGGCAGATGGGCTTCCCAGGTGGCTCAGTGGTAAAGAATCCACCTGCCAATGCAGGAGACGCAGGTTCCATCCCTGGGTTGGAAAGATTCCTCTGGAGAGGAAATGGCAACCTACTCCAGTATTCCTACCTGGAGTATTCCATGGATAGCGGAGCCTGGCAGGCTACAGTCCATGAGGTCAGAGTTGGACTGAGTGACTAAGCACGCACTCACAGAGAGACAGATGCCACCACAGATACCATCTCCCAACTACAACAGAGTCAGTGACGGGGAAAGAAAGAGAAATTTTAGTAAAGCTGAAACTAAGCTCTTCCAAGGTTCCAAGCCAGACCACCGGCCCAATAACATGGGCAAGGCTCTAGATAGAGTCCCAGTGCTTCTGTAGGGCCACTGGAGAAGGCAGGGGCTGGTGGGAAGGGATGGGAAGCCTCTCTGTAGACCAAAGGAGATTGGACCATACACACTTAGTTCAGGCAGGGTTTCTTCAGTTCTGCCCAAGTTAAAGTTAATCAGAAGCAACTGATCAAACATTGCCTTTTCCCATTTCAGGAATATTAAAATAGGTTTTTAATTGAAAGACCTAAGATTAGAATGAATCTAATCTTGGGCAAATCCTTTCACTTCTGAGTATTCCCACTGCCCCATCTCTAAGGTGGGAAAGTTGAACTAGGCATTGCTGTGGTTCCTTCTAGGTCTCTCGTGCTCTGTCCAAGCCTGTTATTATGGTTTTTCCTAGAGTATGAAGGCTCTGATGGCCATCTAGGAAGTGTCTAGTAGGGTGACTTTACTTCTCTCAGCAGCTCTGCTGACTACAGGGAAACGTACTGAGATCACAAAGCAGCATCATTAAATGACTAAAAAGGAAAATCATTAACTATGGATGCTTTTATATTAATAGTTACTTTTCTGATTAAATAATAGAGGTTAATCATAGACATTCAAGGAAATACAGATTGTGAGGAAAGAGTTAACTCAGCAGGTCTGGTTGCCTACTCACTACCTGTCTTCAAGGGACCTGTGATTAACCCTTACCCAACCACTGGGAATGTGGCCTTAAAGTATTCTTTCTGTTGGTGATTGATGGGTGTGGTATATACACCTGGAGCAATGGACCATATCATTACCTGCTTGTCAGGTTGCTTTGCACAAACATAAAAATCGATGGTCTGCACCTGGCTTCATTGTTAGGGTCCTGAGTTTGCCTTGTCACAGTTGGTTGCATAACAGGGTATACCTATGTGACCAGCTTCCCATAAAAACTTTGGACTCTGAGACTCACAAGGCTTCTAGGGGCAAAGACAGTTCACGGATGAGTCCATAGTCAACAGTGAGTACTCCTGTGTGACCTCAGACAAGGAAGGACATTGGAAGCCTGGGTTGACTCTCTCTGGATCCCATTAATACATATCTTCCTTCTGCTGCTTTTGCTCTGAACCTTTGCTATCATAAATCTCAGTGAGTATAACCTGCTACTAGGTCTCATGAGTCCTTCTGATGAATCACTGGAGGAAACACAATATACATACATACATATATATATATATATATATATACATATATATATATATCAAAATCTCTCCACCTAAATATAACCACTGGGCTAACTTTAAAAACAGGTCTTACCAATCAGAATGGCCATCATCAAAAAATCTACAAATTCTGGAGAGGGTGTGGAGAAAAGGGAATCCGCTTGCGCTGTTGTGGGATTGTAAATTGATATAGCCACTTAGGAGAACAGTATGGAGATTCCTTAAAAACTAGAATTAAAACTACCATACAACTCAGCAATCCCACTAACTGGGCATAAACCCTGAAAAAACCATAACTGGAAAAGACAATTTTACCTCAATGTTCATAGCAGCACTATTTACAATAGCTAGGACATGGAGGCAACCTAGATGTCCATCGGCAGATGAATGGATAAAGAAGCTGTGTACATATATATACAGTGGAACATTACTCGGCCATAAAAAGGAACACATTTGAGTCAGTTTAAATGAGGTGGATGAACTACAGCCTGTTATACAGAGTGAAGAAAATCAGAAAGAGAAAAATATCATACATTAATGAACACATATGGAATCTATTAAAATGGTACTGATGAACCTCTTTGCAGGGCAGCAATAGAGATGCTGCAGATGGTGACTGCAGCCAGGAAATTAAAAGACGCTTGCTCCTTGGAAGAAAAGCTATGAACAACCTAGACAGCATATTAAAAAGCAGAGACATTACTTTGCCAACAAAGGTCTGTCTAGTCAAGGCTATGGTTTTTCCAGTGGTCATGTATGGATGTGAGAGTTGGACTATAAAAAAAGCTGAGCACTGAAGAATTGGATGCTTTTTAACTGTGGTATTGGTGAAGACTCTTGAGAGTCTTTTGTACTGCAAGGAGATCAAACCAGTCAATCCTAAAGGAAGTCAGTCCTGAATATTCATTGGAAGGACTGATGTTGAAGCTGAAACTCCAATACTTTGGCCACCAGATGTGCAGAACTGACTCATTGGGAAAGATCCTGATGCTGGGAAAGATTGAAGGCAGGAGAAGAATGGGACAACAGAGGATGAGACAGTTGGATGGCACGAGTTTGAGCAAGCTCTGGGAGTTGGTGATGGACAAAGAAGCCTGGCGTGCTGCAGTCCCTGGGGTTGCAAAGAATCAGACACGATTGCGCTACTGAACTGAACTGAGTAGAGATGCAGACATAGAGAACAGACTTGTGGACACAGTGGGTGAAGTAGAGGGTGGGATGAATTGAGAGAGTAGCCAGCGGGAATTCGCTATATGATACAGTGAGCTCAAACTTGGTGCTCTGTGACAATCTAGTGGAGTGGGAGGTGGGACAGAGGTTCAAGAGGTAAGGGACATATGTATACCTACGGCTGATTCATGCGATGTATGTCAGAAATGAACACGACACTGTAAAGCAATTATCCTCCAATTAAAAAGAAGATCTTGACTGCTCGAAGATGGCACTGAGGGCACGGAAGCAAGCCCCGGCTGCTCCAAAGCCGAGAGTCAAAGCAAAGGCTTTGAAGGCTAAGAAAGCAGTGTTGAAATGCGCCCACAGCCACACACAAAAAAGATCTGGACATAACCCACCTTCCTAGGCCCCAAACCCTGCAGCTCAGGAGACAGCCCTAATATCCTTGGAAGAGCGCCCCTAAGAGAAACAAGCTTGACAACTATGTCATCATCAAGTTCCCCCCTCATCACCAAATCAACTGTGAAGAAAACAGAAGACTGCAGCTCACTGGTGTTCACTGTGGATGTCAAGGCCAATAAGCACCACACGGAACAGGATGTGAAGAAGCTCCACGACACTGACATGGCTAAGGTCAACACTTTGGTCAGGCCTAACGGAGAGAAGAAGGCATGTGTTTGACTGGCTCCTATGATGCTTTGGGTATTGCCAGCAAAACTGGGATCATCTAAACTGAGTCCAGCTGGCTAATTCCAAGTATAAAAGTTTTCACTATTAAAGAAAATAACAGATTTGACCAATTAAATAATCTTGTGAAAGTTTTTCTAAATTGTCAGAAGGCAAACAACTGTTAACTGATGATAAGTTGTATTATGAAGATTAAATTTTATGGAAGCCTCATATTGTGACTTGAAAGAATAGTTTTGCTGTTTCAAATAATTACCAAGATTCACTGAACTTTGCTATCGTGATGTAATAAGGGTTTCATCGTCCCTGGTGGCTCAGACAGTAAACAATCTGACTGCAGTGTAGGAGACCTGGGTTCAATCCCTTGGAGAAGAAAATGGCAACCCACTCCAGTACTTTTGCTTGGAGAAGTCCATAGATGGAGGAGCCTGGAGGGTGCAGGCATGAGGTTGCAAAGAATCAGACACGACTGAGCAACTAACACTTTCACTTTTCAAACTCCACATTATTCAAAGGTCAACTGTACATACACACACATAGTTTTATTTTAAGGATTTGGCTCACATGACTGTGGGCTCTGACAAGTCTGGAATTTGTAGGGCAGGCTGAAAATTCAGGGAAAAGTTTTGATGTTGTAGCATTGAATTTAAAATCTGTAAACTAGAAACAGAATTTCTATGTTGTGGCCATGAAGCAGAATTTCTTTAGGAAACCTCACTATTTGCTCTTAAGGATAAAGGCCCACCCGCATTATGAAGGTAGAAAAGTACCGATTTAAATGTTACTCACACATAAAATTAACTACCATAGTTGTGATCTTCCCTTTTTGAAGAGAAAAGGGAGGGTGGCTTCCCAAATGTGATCCACTCTCACAAGACTAACCCTGAGATGTGCCTGCTCCCAAGCGGACGACCAGCCCCCGCACCCGCACCCCGGGCACAAGCATCTCCCCTTAGCCACAGCCATGCACGTCTGGCTTTGGCCAGAAGAGGGCAGTGCCACCTACTTGTGTGACTACCTGTTTGCGAACCAATAGGATGCAAGAGGTTTTGACCTGACTTTCAATAATTATTATTTTTTACAGCCCCTGAGTTAGCATAGCACAACCTTGATAGAATAAATGCCTGTAAACTTTTAGTTTCACTGCGAGACCAAAGCACCTCCCTGTCATCACTCACACTTGAGGTTCAATAACGCAAGAGGACGCAGAACGCATGTGTCCTTTGGCTTCCCTGGTGCCTTAGACCTGGTCTAGTTAGGCGGAGCCACACTAAATGGTTTTTCCAGATCAAGAAAACCCAGGGTGATGCAGAGAAGAGGAGGAAGCTGAGGCATCTGGGGACTGAGAGAAAGTACTGGGAAGACCCCTTGGCTTAGGATTGGTAAAAAAGCCACCTGCACTGCAGGGGACCCAGACTGGATTCGATTCCCTACTGGGGAAGACCCCCTGGAGAAGGAAACGGCAACCCACTCCAGTATTCTTGCCTGGAGAATTCAATGA
Organism: Antilocapra americana; assembly: GCA_007570785.1. Lineage (NCBI taxonomy): Eukaryota > Metazoa > Chordata > Mammalia > Artiodactyla > Antilocapridae > Antilocapra > Antilocapra americana. The sequence continues at coordinate 18,084,298 of ML664174.1, read as the reverse complement.
ACAGAGGAGCCTGGTGGGCTACAGTTCAGTCCATGGGGTCGAAAAGAGCTGAACACGACTTAGGGGCTAAACCACTGGGCCTCCAAGCAGGTAGGGAATCTTCTGGTAAGATACAGAGGAGGCAGTCTTGGGAGGTTACTCTCTGTGTCTGGGTTTGAAAGAATACTACTACAGGCCCCTCTGGCAAAACCACTCGGGCCTAGCAAAGCAGTTAATCTAATCTCTGGATTTTTAATTGGAAATGGAAATTCACATAAGTATAGCTGTTCTTTAGTTCTCGTTAATAATTAAAAGTCTCCCTCCCCTGCTTCCATGTTAATGACAGCTTCCATTCATGCAACTTGAGACTTTGCAGAGAGGGCTTTCCCACCCACAGAAAGGAACAGAGCAGGTACTGATTATTTCCACTTCACAGCTGAGGAAACACAGAAGGTCAAAGGTTTGCTCTGGCTCTCCTATAATTTAAGCCTGGGATGGGACTAGAAGCCTGGGGCCTGATCTTAGCCCTGTGCTCTGTTGCCTATCAAAAATACATTCCTAACCCTCATCACTGCTGTTTCCAAGGTCTATTAAAAGCTGAATATATGCAAATCCCATGACCCAGCAATTCCACTTGTAGGAATGTATCCAGCAGAAACGCATGCACCCAAGTACCAAGAGTATGCACAATACTGTTCATAGCAGAATAACGTGAAATAGCCCCAAAGGGAAACCAACCCCAAGTCCAACCAACACAGAATGGATAAGTAGACTGTGGTGTATTTCTATCGTGAATTCCATGTGGTAATGAGAATAAATGAATTAGATTTATGCAAAATATAAAAAATATCACAAATTATATAAAGTTAAAAACAGCAAAATTGGCTCCCCTGTAAGCTCAGGTGGTAAAGAATCTTCCTGCAATGCAGGAGACCCGTGTTTCATTCCATGGACAGAGGACTCTGGCGGACTATAGTCCATGGGGTTGCAAAGAGTTGGATGCGTTAGTGGTTATACCACTACTAGTAACTGGGACGGGGACACAGGGGTCTACTGGGGTGCTGATAATGTTCTACTTCTGGACCTAGGTAGTAGTTGTCTGAGTGGGACAGGTGTGTCAATTTGCACAAATTCACCAAGCTGTATATAAAAATTCCGATTTATTTAAATTACTTTTCCATGAGCAACTTTACTACTCCTCAAATGTGGCTCATCCCTGATTAAAGCAGACTTGTTTGTTGCTCTGCTCCAACAGTGACCACACCATCATTCCCCAGAGAGTTCCTGAAGGGTTGAAAGAGCAGGTCAACATCTGCCTTTGCATTTGTGTGTGCAAAAATACATTTCAGGAGGGCTTCCACACAGGAAGTTCATCCCCAGCCTCCACTACTACAAACATATGTTCATTCTGGGTGTCTAGAAAGTAAAAAAAGAAGGAGACACGCAAGCAGAGTAAGTTAAACACAGCAAACATCTCCAAATGGCAAAGCTTCCCTGCCTGTCTCACTTTTAACACTAGCACTACCTTGCAGGGAAAATAAAACAAGAACTCTAACCCCTGAACCCCAAAGATGCAGATGGCACCTCTAGACAAGAGAGTCTCAAAATGTAAAACACAGGGCAGCAAACTGAAGCTGTTTAAAATTCCGTGGCAGGGCCTGATGAAGTCATAAATGGAACCAGATTTCCTGTTTCCCAGAGTATAGCCTGCTTCTCATCAGCCCTTATTGCTTCTAACAGGATGAGGGGGCTTGAGAATCTTAAAGGACAAAAGTACAACAACATGTTAGATCAAGGATTGGCTGTCTTCATCCATGGGCCAAGGACATTTGGTCTAGGGCTACACACACACAGACACACAGACACACAGACACACGGCTCCCTCTGCTGCTTTGGAGAGTTTCTCACACTTCAGCTGCTTCTGTCTCCTATGTCAGTGATTTACTGCTGTTTCGGACTCTCACTCCATCCCAAGATGTAAGAGTGGTAATCTTCAAAACCACTTTGATACCTCCTCCAGCTATATTGAATTTGGAGAAGCTGGGCCTTCTTTTTCCCTCCCAATGGTCAGGCAGACCCAGGTTCGATCCTCAGGTCGAGACGATCCCCTGGAGAAGGGAATGGCAACCTACTCCAGCATTCTTATCTGGCGACTTCCATGAACAGAGGAGCGTGGGCGGCTACAGTTCATGGGGTCGCCAGAGTTGGACACGACTGAACGACCAACACTTTCACTTTGAGGTGGTGGGGTTGTCAGGACTCTGGAAGTTGGGCCGTAAAGTGTACTGAGACTACAACGGCAAAACAATAGTGGCGAGAGCAGAGGTCAGGACTGAGCCTGGTGGTGCACCCCCAGGGTCTAAATGAGTCCCTGGGGTATGAAGGGTTGGAGCCAGGAGTTTTCTGGCCACATTCAAAGTCAGTAGATGGCACAACAACACAGACCCAAAGGAGTTCACCGCAGCAGTGTTGTCACGGAGGAAAATGAGAAGCAAGCAAAGCACCCAATGGCACAGTGTGTTAAATTATGCTGTCGTTACATACAGTGGGTTATCCTGCAGCCATGAAAAAGAACGAGGCAGCTCTACATTAACTAACACAGAAAATGGTCTACACATTAAGGTTAACTGATAAAGGCAAGCTGGAGACAACTACATAAAGCATGATTCCATTTATATATTTAAAAAATCCTGTATGCTCACCCACACAGTCTCCCTCATGCTAGTTTTGGTAAATGATCTAGAAGAAAGCACATTCACCAGGTTACATCTAGGAAAGGGAACTGAAGTAGCTGAGGGGGAGCTTTGCAAATGTGGCATTTCTGTTATTATTATTTATGCTGTACCAGTAGCTCTTTAGTGGTTAAAAATAATAATAATAATCTAGAAAGCCAGGGCGGGGACTTCTTGGTCCAGTGGTGAAGAATCTGCCTTGCCAATGCAGGGCACATGGGTTCGATCCCTGGTCAGAAAACTAAGACCCTACATGACACAGAGTGCCGGGAGCCGTCAGGATGCCCCCTCACTCAGATGACAAAGTCACGAGACTGAGAAGGAAACTGCAAAGCAGATTTTCCTTGGGGCATCCCAAGGCAAGGCCCCTCCTGGTATTTTTCTTGGGAAGTTCTGTTTATGCTCTGAACATTAGCTCATCTCGGTAGGTCAGTCCCAGTTAGAAATAATGCATCCTGAGATAATTCCTTCAAACCTTATTTCCCCCAGGCAATTGGGGAAGGCAGATTCCCTTCCCTGGGGACAAAGGAGGAATAAGGGACATTTAAATAGATTACTACACCTCCTACTCTTTACTGGGGAGTTTCTTTCTACTTAGATTGATGTATTTATCCAAAGTATGCTGGAAACAATCAAATGGTAAACATACTAATGTTAAATCTAATTATGCAGAAATCCAACTTTTGCAAGGAAAATGAGCTTAAGGTTAAAGTTGTTGATGATAGGCAGAAAACAAGATTGTATAGAATTACATGCGATGTAATGGGTGTGTTTCTTGGGTATAAAAACTGTAAACCAACAACAATAAAAAGAGAGACTGCTCCATCACCACACATCCAACTCTGCTCAGTTCTTCCAACGCCACTCATCCCTCAAGACCCCAGGACCCGCCGAGGCTGGACCCCAGCAACAGAGCAACTAAGCTTGTGTGCCTCATCTAGAGAGTCTGTGCCCCGAAGAGAAAGATCCTGCATGACAACAAAGATTCTGTGTGTTGCAACTAAGATCCCACGCAGCCAGATAAAAAAATAAATACATAGCATCAATTAAAAAATAATAATAAAAAAGCCAAAGCTACAGGGTGGGGTATGAAGGAGGCACATCTGCTGGGTGTGGTCAGCACAGCCAGCAGCTTCTATGAGTCAGGATCAAGGATTGGGGAGTAGATTCACCCAGAATTTTGGCAGAGACTCCAAGCTCCTGGATATGCATAACAGATTTTTCTCTTGTTTTTTTTTTCTCTTTGGGGTCATGTGCTCTTGGTTCTCTTTGGGTCACTTCCAACCCAAGGCAGCCTGAGGAGAAGGGCCCCGCCTTAGGAAGTGCCCATTTGGCCTGAGGCCTTAGCAGAGAGGCCTCTTTTCTTTAGCACACATTTCCTTGGGGTTCTTATCCTGAGTCTTTTCCATCAGAGCACAAGCTCTCCAGGGGCCAAAGAAAAGGGACTCAGCGCTTGGCCACCTTTTAGTCAAGACTACTGCTGGTCTCTTGGGGAGGTTTTCTTAAAATATAAGCCTCAAATATAGACACATACATTGAAATAAAGAATAAATGCTTTGCTACATTAGCAAGTGGCCTATGCTGGGTAAAATGGAAATTTTCATCAATTCTGGAATGAGTGCAAATTGGTTAAGAGCCTTTCAAAGAGCAATCGGGCAATATTAAGAGTCTAAAATATTTTCACACTATTTTATCCAGTAATAAAGCTTCTGGGAATTTCTTCTAATGAAATACAAAATGCCTCAAATAGGAAAATGCATAGGGAGATTGCTTTCATTATGTTTCCTTTTTACAATAGCTAAAACGTGGAAACAAACTACATGGTCAACAGTGGCAAGTAACTGGTAAAACACGTGTGCTCCATGGAACACTGAACAATAATCAAAATTTAAATGTAGTAGTGATGGCCTCATAGCTGTTTTTGGTACAAAAGTACTTAAGCACTTATATAAAAGCTCATCATAAAAAAGAATAAACATGTTCAGGCCTTTGAGTGAGTGAGTGAAAGTCACTCAGTCGTGTTGGACTCTTGGTGACCCCATGGCCTATAAGGTCCATGGAATTCCCTGGGCCAGAATACTGGTGTGGGTAGCCTTTCCCTTCTCCAGGGGGGTCTTTGCAACTCAGGGATCAAACCCAGGTCTCCCGCATTGCGAGCGGGTTCTTTACCAGCTGAGCCACAAGGGCAGCCCAAGAATATTGGAGTGGGTAGCCAATCCCTTCTCTAGAGGATCTTCCTGACCCAGGAATTGAAGCAGGGTCTCCAGCATTGCAGGGGGGATTCTTTACCAACTGAGCTATATCCCAATCTAACTAAATCAGAAGCTCAGGAGATGGGGCCTGGACATGAGAATTTTTTTTAAAAATTTTCCCAATGACTCTACTTGAAGCCAAGGCTGACAGAGGACCACTGACTTTGGATCAAAATGAAACTGCCCACTTCAGTTGTGGCCCAGTCCAACTCATTTGGTTAGAGTTCTAGATGGGGTTCGAAGTGGCCTGTTTCCCTGGCCTTGTCCTGCAAATAATGACTAGAGGGTTGGGTAGTGGCCCCAGTAGGAGGCTAATCATAAATTTGAGATGAGGGCCAAATCACTTTCCATCTTACCAGAACCAGGAGCAGATAAATTCATTAGGAAGTAGAGAATTAAGATCATCTCAGTAAGACACATGACAGCTTGAATGAGGTCAGGTCAGCACTGGTAGGCATAGCAGATGGAGATCCTACACAGCTAGGCACCTGAGCAAAAGAGTTGGAACCAAGTCTCAGAATGTATGTCGCCTGACAAGAAAGGGATACAGCCTTACAGAACCACTGGCTGCCTGCCTGTTGGTGTCTCGCAGGGATAAAAGCAGAAAGCTTTAGAAGTTTTACCACTAGGAGATTCTGGTGTCCACAGGGCCCCATAGAAGAAGCTGTGACAGACAATTTGCTGATGGGCCAAAAGAATCAAATAAAAATTGAATAGGAGAGAAAATTCAAGAAAGATAAGTCGCAAAAGGGGTCCATCAGTAGAATATAACGACTCCTTTATGCTATCCAGGCTCTTTGTTGCCTGTAATTCCACTATGATATTACTTCCACTTGAGTTATTAAGCATTTGCCTCTTCATTGTTGTCCTCTCCAAAAAAATGCAGACTCCTAAAAGGAATGATACTTTGATTCAGAAACAACTTTAATGGAATTAGCTCATGATTTATTCAGCCAATCTGAATGCCTATTCTGTATTTGGTACTACACTGGGAACTGGGATACATTGGAGAGAAGACCTCATTAAGGTGACTAAGTCCAGTTAGGGAAATTAAAATGGGGGTAGTCTTGTTCAGGTTTCAGAAGTAGAGAAGCAGGCCTCTGACTGACTTCTGACCGTGCCTGGACCTTGCCTGGACTACATGCCGGTCTGCAAGCACACCAATTGTTACCAACAAGTCAGGGAACACTTTAGATAAGAAAGGGAGTAGGTCTTGGAATTCTTAAGCCCCTGGAGGCCTGGCCAGCCCCCTGGGGTCTAAGAAGTTTTATAACTCACAAGGTCAAACAAACAGCATTGTAACAGTTAAACCAGAGCTGCATTTCTGCACACAAACTGATGATGATATCAGTTTGCAGCCTGAGACTGTAAGTGGCAACCCCCAAAGTGGCAATCTGTAGTTTCACCCATAGGGTAGACACACTGCCTGGGACCCTTTCCCAGCTGGGATTCCAGACTGCTGTTACTCAGTGCTACTCAAGTCTGCATGTAGGTTACAGCCCAATTTGGTGATGTACACACTATTACCTCTCTCTCTGTTGTTTCTATTTATTTTCTTTTAATGACTGTATATTGAAATTAAGTCAAATAATCCCCTGTAAAATATTGAAATTACTTATTGTGTGTGTCAAGTGGTTTCTTTTGTTAACAAATCCTTCAAACCTAAAATGAAAGTAACACTTTTGACAAAACACTAAGAAGACTCAGTTCAATACAGAAGTATCTACTGAACACATCCTGTCACCTGACCAGGAGGTGGTGCTGAGGCAAGAGGAAAACAGAAAAATGCACAACACTGTCATCTCCCTCAAGAAGCTTCTAGCCTTGCTTGGGGGAAATCCAAGCACACAAAAGTCCAAACAAGCAACTGCTTATTAAACTGCTAATATAATCAAGGGCCAACATGAAGGGTGGAGCTACGTACCTTCATGTGAAAGAGCCTTTTCAGAAGCCTTCATGACTGTATCACACTAACTCTTTTCATTAGGGAGCCTGGAAAATGAAGCTATTATAACCTCACTGTTTCCTTAATATTAATACAAGTGTGACTTTCTGGTTCTGGGGCCTCACCTTAGTTTCTGCCCTACACACTATAGATCTGGCTCGGCTGAACACTGCTGAAAGGGAGTTATTCATTACACATTTACAGGGTGCACAGGGTCCATCCACCTTCTCTGACTATACCCCTGACTCTGGCCAGTTGCCATGTCTTAGTGGTGGGCTGAGTGGTTTCACATTTACTAAGCACTCACAAGATACATGGTTTCTGTCTATCACAGTCATGCTCACAAGGTACCCTTATGAGAAAAGCCTCACCAGCTGTTGGGTCTGACTGTCACCCAACCGGAATAAGGAAGGAAGATTTAGGAACAGAGGAATAGGTGTAGCTCAGAATCCAGGCATTGAGCAGGATCAGACAGGGAAATATTGCCAAGTGTGAGGTGTGGAGCCTTTTACTGAAACGATCATTTATAAATTGTATTGTCCTGGAAACACATGCTAGGCCAGACATCCCTTGGAGCAAGGTCAAAAATCCAGAAGGAAAGAGAAATATAAATTAGTGCAGGAACCAAATCAGCATCTACTCCACAGAAGGGGTGGATTCATTGGCAGCAAGAAATTGAAAAAGAATAGAGGAGGAACAGGAAATCAAATCTGGGATTGCTAAGAAAGAGCAGATATGAGAACCTCTAAGTCCAGGCACTGAGGTGGCATGAGACTCAGAGGGAGAGAAGAGCGCAAGAAGAAGACAGGGGCTCAAAACCAAGAAGCTGATGTCTTCAGACGAAGCAAGATGCAGGAACCAGGTGGTATCTTCAGACGAAGCAAGATGCAGGAACACTGGTTGCCTCAGGTGGTGGAGGACTAATTGGGAAGAAACTCGACGGAACTTTCTGAGAACATACAGAGATGAATGTACCATTATGGAAAGAAGTGTGGGTTCCATGGGCATACCTCTTTGTCAAAAGCTGTTCAACTGCATACTTAGGATTTATTCATTTCAGTGTATGTAACTTTTACCTAAAAAATTGTAAACAAATCAAACCCTAATTAGGTTTACTTTTAGCAGTGCTAGGAATTAGCAATGCTAAAACTACAATCTGTATATTCTTGAGCATGAGGTAAATGGGAGACCGACTTCCAGCTGTTGGGGAAAGAAATTACAGATACAGAAAAGGCATTTTTTGCATTGGAATTGGAGTTATCAGTATAACTATGTATCTATGTCTAATATCTCTCTCTGTTCACACACACACACTATATTTCTAATATATATCTATGCCTCTATTTCTGTGTGTATATATAGGTAATAAAATCTATTTCTGTCTGCTAAAAGGGACTAAAAGAAATGATACAGTAGGAACAAGTAATTTAACCCCCAGGTCTTGGTTTCTAAATACCATTCCCCAACGAAGGAACCAAAGATCCTTGAGAAATGACTTACTCCAGGATTGAGGACAGGCAAAGTAAAGGATGAGCCTAGAACTGAGCCAAAAAGTAAAGAAATACTCAAAGAATCAAGTTGAAAGGACTCAGAAGGCTCCCATTGGCCCAGTCTGATATAATTTCACATTAGAATAAATAATATTAAGAGACTTCCCTGGTAGTCCAGTGGTTAAGAACATGCCTTTCAATGCAGGGGATGCAGATTTGATAAATAAAGAAATGGGGATTCCCCTGGTGGTCCAGTGGTTAAGAATCCACCCTGCATTGCAGGGACTGTGTGTCTGATCCCTGATCAGGGAACTAATCCTGCATGCCATGGAGCAAACAAGCCCAGGCACCACAACTAGACAGTCCATTCCTCAATGAAAGATGCCAAGTGACATGACAAAGATCCCACGTGCAGAAGCTAAGACCAGCCAAACAAACAAATAAATAAAATAATAAATAAGTAAACGAACAAATAAATAAATGGAGGTAAAAGGAAACCACTTCACTAGAGCAGAATGCCAAAATGACAAAGGTAAGGTAGCCAACAAGCACGATTGTTCAGTTCCATCCAACTCTTTGTGACCCCATGGACTGCAGTGTGTCAAGTCTCCTCTGTCCACGGAATTCTCCAGGCAAGAATACTGGAGTGGATTGCCATTCCCTCCTCCAGGGGATCTTCTCAACCCAGGGATCAAACCTGCATCTCCTGTGTTTCCTGTATTAGCAGACAGATTGTTTACCACTGAGCCACCTGGGAAGCCCCAAAGAAATACTCAAAGAATCATGTTGAAAGGACTCAGAAACCTGCTTAATGGGGCTCTCACTGAGGTAGAAAACTGATAGGTAAAATTTTTACAAAAAGACAGAATAGTTTACAGAGTTGCAAAGTATGCTCCTCAATTACTTACTGATTACAAAGGAAAAAAATAATAACTTCACAGTAGCAGAAACCACTTCAGGTCATTAAACCATAACATTGCTATATTGGTATAAACCAATATTTAATATCATGTATCTGGGATTGAAATGCTGGGAGAAGGACACACCACTAATTCTGTGATATTCCTGTCAAAAATGTATAATTTGAATCTAATCATGAGGAAATACGAAACAAGCCCAGACTGAAAGATGTTCTACAAAATAACTGGCTCATACTCTTTTAAAATGTTCAGGTCAAGACACAAAAAGAAAAGCTGAAGTAATGTTCCAGAATAAAAGAAAATAAATAGATTGACAACTAGATTTTGTACATTATCTTGGATGTAATCCTGGACTCAGGGGAGAAAAAAAAAAAGTAAGGATATTTTGGGAACAACTGATGAAATAGTAGTACTGTTAGTGCTTAACTTCCTGATTGTATTCACTGAACTGTGTGCTCAGTAGGAACATGTCTTGTTGGAAAATGCACACTGCAGTATTTAGGAATAAAGGGATACCACGTCTCCAACTTGCTTTTAAAAGGGAGGGAGGGAAGGAAGGGATGGGGAGAGAGAGAGCAAGAGAGAGCATGAACCAGAGTGTAAATAAGACAAAAATGCAAACAAATGGATCAATTATAGTTCCCTATACTCTTCTTGTAATTTTTCTGTAAAACTTAAATTTTATCAAAACAAAAATATCCTCTTCAGCAAGTGGTGCTAGGAAATTTGGATAGGTGCATGTAAATCAATGAAGCTAGAACACAACCTCATGCCATATACAAAAATAAACTCAAAATGGCTTAAAGACTTAACTACAAGACACCATAAAATACCTAGAAGAGAACATAGGCAAAACATTCTCTGACATAAATGGTACCAATGTTTTCTTAGGTCAGTCTCCCAAGGCAATACAAATATAAGCAAAAAATAAGCAAATGGGGCCTAACTAAGCTTATGTTTTTGCACATCAAAGGAAACCATGAACAAAATAGAAAACCTGTGGAATGGGAGAAACTATTTGCAAATCATGCTACTGATAAGGGTCTAATTTCCAAAATATAAAAACAGCTCATACAATTCAATAACCAACAAAAGAAAAACCAATCAAAAAATGGGCAGAAGTCCTAAATAGAAATTTCTCCAAAGAAGACATACAGATAGACAACATGTGCAGGAAAAGATGCTCATCATTGCTAATTATTAGAGAAATGTAAATCGAAACAGTGATGAGGTACCACCTCACGCTGGTCAGAATGGCCATCATTAAAAAAGTCTGCAAATAATCGATGCTGAAGAGGATGTGGAGAAAAGAGAACCTTTTACACCATTGGTGAGAAAGAAAATTGGTGCAGCCACTATGGAAAACACTATGGAGGTTCCTCAAAAAACTAAAAATAGAATTGCCATATGATTCAGCAGCTAGTGGAGGTGATGGAATTCCAGCTAAGCTATTTCAAATCATAAAAACTGATGCTGTTAAAGTGCTGTACTCAAGACGTCAACAAATTTGGAAAACTAAGCAGTGGCCACAGGACTGGAAAAAGTCAGTTTACATTCCAGTCCCAAACAAGGGCAATGCCAAAGAATGTTCAAACTACCACACAATTGCACTCATTTCACATGATAGCAAAGTAATGCTCAAAATTCTCCAAGCCAGGCTTCAACAGTATGTGAACCAAGAACTTCCAGATGTTCAAGCTGGATTTAGAAAAAGGCAGAGGAACCAGAGATCAAATTGCCAACATCTGTTGGATCATAGAAAAAGCATGAGAATTCCAGAAAAACATCTACTCTGCTTCACTGGCTTTGCTAAAGCATGTGACTCTGTAGATCACAACAAACTGTGAAAAATTCTTAAAGAGATGGGAATACCAGACCACTTTATCTGCCTCCTGAGAAATCTGTATGCAGGTCAAGAAGAAACAGTTAGAACCAGACATGGAAAAATATACTGGTTCCAGATGGTGAAAGGAGTACATTAAGGCTGTATATTGTCACCCTGCTTATTTAATTTGTATGCAGAGTACATCATGAGAAACGCTGGGCTGGAGGAAGCACAAGCTGGAATCAAGATTGCCAGGAGAAATATCAATAACCTCAGATATGCAGATGACACACCTCTTATGGCAGAAAGTGAAGAGGAACTAAAGAGCTTCATGATAAAAGAGAAAGAGGAGAGTGAAAAAGCTGGCTTAAAATGCAACATTCAAAAAACTAAGATCATGGCATCCGATCCCATCACTTCTGACAAATAGATGGGGAAACAATGGAAACAGCGGAATACTTTATTTTTCTGGGCTCCAAAATCACTGCAGATGGTGACTGCAGCCATGAAATTAAAAGATGCTTGCTCCTTGGAAGAAAAGCTATGACCAGCCTAGATAGCGGGGAGGGAGGTGGGAGGGGGTTCAGGATGGGGGACACATGTACACCCATGGCTGACTCATGGGTGTAAAGTAACTAGCCTCCAATTAAAACAAATAATTTTAAAAATTTTTTAAAAAGGCAGAGACATTATTTTTCTGAGAAAGGTCTGTATAGTCAAAGGTATGGTTTTTTTCAATAGTCATATATGGATGTGAGAGTTGGACCATAAAGAAGGCTCAATGCTGAAGAATTGATATTTCTGAACTGTGGTGTTGGAGACGACTCTTAGAGTCCCTTAGACTGCAAGGAGATCAAACCAGTCAATCCTAAAGGAAATTAATCCTGAATATTCAGCAGAAGGACTAATGCTGAAGCTGAAGTTCCAATACTTTGGCCACCTGATATGAAGAGATGACTCACGGCAATCCATTCCAGTATTCTTGCCACGAGAACCCCATGAATAGTATAAAAAGGCAAAAAGATATGACACCAGAAGATAAGCCTCTCAGGTTGGAAGGTGTCCAATATGCTACTGGGGAAGAGCAGAGGACAATTACTAATAGCTCCAGAAAGAATGAAGCAGCTGGGCCAAAGCAGAAATGACACTCAGCAATGGATGTTTCTGGTGGTAAGTAAAATCCAATGCTGTAAAGAACAATACTGCATAGGAACCTGGAATGTTAGGTCTATGAATCAAGGTAAACTGGACATGGTTAAGCAAGAAATGCCAAGAGTGAAAATCGACATCTTAGGAATAAGTGAACTAAAATGGACAGGAATGTGCAAACTTAATTCAGATGACCATTATACCTACTACTGTGGAAAAGAATCCCAGAGAAGAAACGGAGTAGCCCTCATAATCAACAAAGGAGTAGAAATGCAGTTTCAAAAACGACAGAATGATCTCGGTTCATTTCCAAGGCAAACCATTCAACATCACAGTAATCCAAGTCTATGCTCCAACCACTGATGCCAAAGAAGCTGAAGTTGACCAATTCTATGAAGACCTACCAGACCTTCTAGAACTAACACAAAAAAAGATATCCTTTTCATCATAGTGGATTAGAACGCAAAAGTAGAGATACCTGGAGTAACAGGAAAGTTTGGCATTATAGTACAAAGCGAAGCAGACCAAAGGCTAACTGAGTTTTGCCAAGAGAATGCACTGGTCACAGGAAACACCTTTTTCCAGCAACACAAGATATGACTGTACAAATAGATGTCACCAAATAGTCAATACTGAAATCAGATTGATTACATTATTTGCAGCTGAAGATGGAGAAGCTCCATACAGTCAGCAAAAACAAGACCTGGACCTGTGGCTCAGATCAGCAGCTCCTTACAGCAAAATTCAGGCTTAAACTGAAGAAAGTGGGACAAACCACTAGGCCATTCAAGTATGATCTACATCAAATCCCTTACAATTATACAGTGGAGGTGATGAATAGACTCAAGGGATGAGATCTGATAGATAGTATCTGAAGAACTATAGACAAAGGTTTGCAACATTTTACAGGAGGCAGTGACCAAAATCATCCCAAAGAAAAAGAAATGCAAGAAGGCAAAGTGGTAGTCTGAGAAGGCTTTACAAATGGCTGAGGAAAGAAGAGAAGTGAAAAGCAAGGGAGAAAGGGAAAGATATACCTAACTGAATGAGAGTTCCAGAGAATAGTAAGAAGAGATAAAAAGGCCTTCTTAAATGAGCAATGCAAAGAAATACAGGAAAACAATAGAATGGGAAAGACTAGAGATTTCTTCAAGAAAACTGGAGATCTCAAAGGAACATTTCATGCAAGGATGGGCATGATAAAGGACAGAAATGGAAAAGACAACATAGCCAGAAGAGATTAAGAAGAAGTGGCAAGGATACACAGAAGAACTCCACAAAAAAGGTCTTGATGACTCAGATAACCATGATGGTGTTGTCACTCATCTAGAGCCAGGCAACCCGAGTGTGAAGTCAAGTAGGCCTTAGGAAGCATTTCCACCAACAAAGCTAGTGAAAGTGATGGAATTCCAGCTGAGGTATTTAGAATACCATTTAAAACACCAAAATACTATTTAAAATAACACCATGATGATGAGGTTAAAGTGCTCCACTCAATATGTCAGCAAATTTGGAAAACCTAGCAGTGGCCACAGGACTGGAAAAGGTCAGTTTTCATCCCAATTCCAAGGAAGGGCAGTGCTAAAAATATTCAAACTACTGGATAACGGTGCTCCCTTCCCATGCTAGTAAGGTTATGCTCATAATCCTTAAAGCTAGGCTTCAGCAGTACTTGAATTGAGAATTTCCAGATATACAAGCTGGGTTTAGAAAAGGCAGAGAAACCAGACATCAAACTGCCAACATTTGCTGGATCATAGAGAAAACAAGGGAATTACAGAAAAACAACTACTTCTGTTTCATTGACTACACGAAAGCCTTTGATTGTCTGAACCATAACAAACTGTGGAAAATTCTTAGAGATGGGAATACCAGACCACCTTACCTGCCTCCAGAGAAACCTGTATGCAAGTCAAGAAGCAACAGTTAGAACCTTACATGGAGCAACTGACTGGTTCAAAATTGGAAAAGGAGTACAACAATGAGTATTGTTACCCTGTTAATTTAACTTATAAGCAGAGTGGTTTTTGCTCAGTTGCCCAGTTGTTTTTGACTCTTTGTGACTCCATGGACTATGGACTGCAGTACTCCAGGCCTCTCTATCCCTCGCCATCTTCCGAAGTATGCCCAAGTTGATGTCCATTGCATCGGTAATGGCATCCAGCCATCTCATCCTCTGACACCCTCTTCTCCTTCTGCCCTCAAACTTTCCCAGCATCAGGGACTTTTCCAGTGAGTCAGCTGTTCTCATCAGATGACCAAAATACTGGAGATATGCAGAGAACATCATGTGAAATGCCAGGCTGGATGAGTTACAAGCTGGAATCAAGATCACCATGAGAAATATCAATAACCTCAGATACGCAGATGATACCATTCTAATGGCAGAAAACAAAACAGAACTAAAGAGCTTCTTGATGAGGGAGAAGGAGGAGAGTGAAAAGCTGGCTTAAAATTCAACATTCAAAAAACTAAGATTATGGCATCAGGTTTCATCATTTCATGGCAAATAAATGGGGAAACAATGGAAACAGTGACAGACTATTTTCTTGGCCTCCAAAATCATTGCAGATGGTGACTGCAGTCATGAAATTAAAAGATGCTTGCTCCTTAGAAGGATGGCTATGACAAGTCTAGACAGTGTATTAAAAAGCAGACACCACTTTGATGACAAAGGTCCACATAGTCAAAACTATGATTTTTCCAGTAGTCATGTATGGTTGCGAGAGCTGGACCATAAATAAAGCTGAGGGCCAAAGAATTGATGCTTTTGAACTGTGGTGAAGACTCTTGAAAGTCCCTTGGACTGCAAGGAGATCAACCAGTCAATCTTAAAGGAAATCAACCCTGAATATTCATTGAAAGGACTGATGCTGAAGCGGACATTCCTATACTTTGGTCACCTGATGTGAAGAGCCAGCTCACTGGAAAAGACCCTGATGCTGGGAAAGACTGAGGCAAAAGGAAAAGAGGGCAACAGAGGATGAGATGGTTGAATGGCATCACTGGTTCAATGGATATGAACTTGGGCAAACTCCGGGAGATGGTGAAGGACAGGGTGACCTGGTGTGCTGTAGTCCATGGAGTCGCAAAGAGTTGGACATGACTGGGCAAATGAACAACAATAACAGACGCATTTTGCTGTACAGCAGAAATTAACACAATAGAGCTTCTCTAGCGGCTTAGCGGTAAAGAATCCACCAGTCAATGCAGTAGACACAGGTTCAATCCCTAATCTGGGAAGATCCTGTTTACCACAGAGCAACTAACTCCATACACCACAACTACTGAGCCCATGCCCTGGAGCCTGTGCTCTGCAACAAGAGAAGTCACTGTCATGAGAAGCCTGCACACCGCAACTAGAGACTAGCCCTCACTCTCCACAACTAGAGAAAAGTCCACACAGCAACAAAGACCCAGCACAGCCAAAAAATAAATAATTTTTAAGTTTTTTTTAAAGATATTAACTCAACATTGTAAATCAACACTACGCTTCAATGGAAACTTTAAAATAAATAAATTAAATTTAAAAATCCTCCCCCAAACAAATGAAAGCAAAGAAATCTATGGGTGTGCCAGGAGACCTGTGTTTCCTGCTGGGGCAGGAGCCAGCCCAAGGTATGGCCATTCCAGGGCTTTCAGGAGGGGAGGGGAGGGGTGGCCACCCTCTGAGGTAGGATCAGTTCACTGAAACTCGTATTAGGTAAATCCAACTTGACCACAAACTAAGGTGCAGTTCCTGACAGAGCCCATCACATGCTTCCAGCAGCCTACCAACTGTTTTGTGTCAGATCATTCATAGATAACATGCAGCAAACAGAAAAATCATTGGTAAATGTATGAACTGTGCTCAGATTTCATCTCTTTTCATAAAACTATTTTTAAGCCTTCTGCTTTGTTTGCATTTTTGCAAGAAGGCCTGAATTTTTTAAAATCTGATAAAAAGAGTTTAAAATTAAAAGAATTTAAGGTAAAATCGGTTAAGGTTTTCCCATTTAGTAGTAGTAATTAAGGAATAAGCTTTCCCTAAGCAATTCCTTTCCAAAGAGAGGCATATGTTTAAACTGAATTCATTCATCTCTTTTCTGTGGCCATTATCCTGTCTTGCCTTCCACCACAGCTCTAGAGCACAGTGATTTCTTTTTCCCTGTCATCTCTTTCTTTTTCTGGACAGAGATTCTGAGAATCTTTGAGCTGCTAGTTATATGATTTTCTCTGGTTTGCCCCCAAAAGCTTAACAGTCAGATTTTGTTTTCCCCAGCAAATTTAATGCCCCATAAATCAAAGACAAATTAGCTGAAAATAAGATAGTCTTCTTCACACCAATCCTAGGTGGATATCAACTACCTGTCCCATAGTAAGAGGTGGCCACTATGCAAATAGCCATGAGTTCACTTTTTTTTATGGCTGAGTAATGCAGATGACACCACGCTTATGGCAGAAAGCAAAGAAGAACTAAAAAGACTCTTGATTAAAGTGAAAGAGGAGAGTGAAAAAGTTGGCTTAAAGCTCAACATTCAGAAAACTAAGATCATGGCATCTGGTCCCATCACTTCATGGCAAATAGATGGGGAACACTGGAAACAGTGACAGGCCTTATTTTGGGGGGCTCCAAAATCATTGCAGATGGTGACTGCAGCATGAAATTAAGAGACGTTTACTCCTTGGAAGAAAAGTTATGACCAACATAGACAGCATATTAAAAAGCAGAGACATTACTTTACCAACAAAGGTCTGTCTAGTCAACACTATGGTTTTTCCAGTAGTCATGTATGGATGTGAGAGTTAGACTATAAAGAAAGCTGAGCGCCAAAAAATTGATGGTTTTGAACTGTGGTGTTGGAGAAGACTCTTGAGAGTCCCTTGGACTGCAAGGAGATCCAATCAGTCCATCCTAAAAGAGATCAGTCCTGGGTGTTCATTGGAAGGAGTGATGTTGAAGCTGAAACTCCAATACTTTGGCCACCTGATAAGAGCTGACTCATTGGAAAAGACCCTGATGCTGGGAAAGATTGAAGGCAAAAGAAGAAGGGGATGACAGAGAATGAGATGGTTGGATGGCATCACTGGACATGAGTTTGGGAAAACTCTGGAAGCTGGTGATGGACAGGGAGGCCTGGCATGCTACAGTCCATGGGGTCGCAAAGAGTCAGACACGACTGAGCGACTGAACTGAACTGAATATTCCATCATGTATACGTGCTCTATCTTCTCTATCCATCCTCTGCCGATAGACATTTAGGTTGCTTCCATGTTCTGGATATTGTAAATAGTGCTGCAAAGAAAACTGGGGTACATATATCTTTTTGACTTATCATTTTCTCTGGGTATATGCCCAGGTATGAGATTTCTGGGTCGTATAGTGGATCTATTTTCAGCTTTTTGAGGAGTCTCCATCGACCTAAAGACTGTCACAGAGAGTGAAGTAAGCCAGAAAACCAAATATCGTACAATATCACTTATACACGGAATTTAGAAAAATGATAAAGATGAACTTATCTGCAAAGCAGAAATAGAGACACAGATGTAGAGAACGAACTTATGGATACAATGGAGAAGGGGGCTGTGATAAACTGGACGATTGGGATTGATATACACACTACTATGTTTTAGACAGATAACTAATGACAACCTACTGTACATCACAGGGAACTCTACTCAGTGCTCTGTGGTGACCTAAAAGGGAAGGAAATCTAAAAAAGAGGGGATATATGTATACGTATAACTGATTCAATTTGCTATACAGCAGAAACTAACACAACACTGCAAAGTAATTAAGAACTGATTTAAAAGAAAAGAGAGAGAGAAGTAGCCTTCTGCCAGCCCCCTTCAAAATGGATCTCACAACGAAAGTTCTTCCTAACTCTTAACTTGCACCTCCCAGGCTGTCCTGGGGAAAGGCCAAGAGTGGCTGTAGTGATGGGGAGTGGAACAAACTGGAATTCACCTTCCCTTTCCCTCTGCCCACCTGTGGGGAGTGTTTCTGACTCCCACCCGGGCTCAGGCAGGGCGCTGGCAGCCTGGGCAGCACCTGGCTTTCATTAGAGGAGGTGCTGGCCCAGGAAGGCCTGGAACACACCACTCATTAGACGGAGGCTGAGTCATGGGGTGTGGAGGCTGTTGGGTCACATTCTTGCAACATAACAAGCAAACAGAGAACTGGCAGAGGAAATCTAGACTATGGAGTCTGTAAAACTTTTTCAAGGCCAGTTCACAAAGACACCCACAGGTCTGTGAGAGTGAAGTAAAAGGTGAGCAGAGCCTGTCAGAACTATACAAGATCAGATTAGCCCATGGCTGACATGAAAGAAGAGGCTTCTAGAAAGGCAAATATCTTTTGGGATATGAAGGCTTGGGCAGAGGGAGGGCCTGTAACCTTACTTATAAAAATGGCAGAAGACTGAGAAACGACCTCTCTCGGGGAAGACTTGGTAAATCTCTTACCAGCCTATGGCCTCCAGCTCTAACCACTCTTGGTCTTGAACCCCAACCTGGACAGAGTTTTCCAAAGCAGAATGTAGCCCTTCACATCCCGAGTATCTGACAGAGAGGAGTGCTTTGAAACCGGGATTTGCTTCCAAGGCATAATTAGTTCAGATCTCTGAAACTGGAAGATGAAAATCCAGTACATCTGAGAAGCAGGTCTGCTGGAATCTGAAGGTTCACATAGACAAATTAAGGCAGACTTAATTTGTTTTCTTCATAGCTTAAAACCATTTCTTTCGGGCAATGATCTGAAGGGGGGACACATGGCCCTAAGACCAGACTTGAGTGTTCATCCTTCCAAGGAAATATTTCTGATAGATGAAAGGGTAGGAGCAGACAGAAGCCTAGAATGCTGAGGTTAACACACTGATGTGATGGCCACACCCATCTCTCATGTGGACACCTATCTTGAACCTGGCATTTAATAAGCTATGAAAAACATGAAACACATTTTTCACTCTCATGATCAAAGGATGAGAGATGCTTTCCGACTTCCTTTTTTTTTTTTGGTCACTCCATGAGACTCGTGGAGTCTTAGTTCCCAGACCAGGGATTGAACCCAGGCCCTTGGCTATGAAAGTGCTGACTCCTAACCACTGGACCACCAGGAAATTCCTGCTTTCTACCTCTTTGCCTTTGGCTAGTTTTCTCTCACTTCCCAAGCTGGGCTGAGGAAAAAAAAAAGGTGAGGTCACTAGTTATTTGAATTTGATTTGAATTTTACTTTCTAGCTATATTTAAATTTTGTATTTCTATATACTTGGATTTCATTTTTAACATATATTTAAAACCATTTTTTAAACTATAATTAAAAACACAAACATGCAGCCTTGTTAGATACCAGATCCTAACCCAATGGAAAGCACTTTTGCTCACAGGTTTTTGAACAAATCTTGGGATAGAGTTTCTTGGGCCCTCCCTGTTTCTCTCTCTCTTCTCCCTCTCTCTTTCAGCTAATAAGGCTTTGCAGTATAATTTACCTACAGTCAAATGCACAACTCTTAAGTATTTAGCTCATACTCCATATAATCACCACCCATCTCAAGATACAGACGCCATCCAGCACTCTAGAATCCCTTTATGCCCTTTCTTTTTTTAAAAAAAAAATTAATTAATTATTTTTGTTGTTGTTGAGATGGGTCTTCATCACTGCATGTGGGCTTTCTCCAGTTGCAGCAAGCGAGGGCTACTCTCCAGTTTCAGTATGCGAGCTTCTCACTGCAGTGGCTTCTCTTGTTGTAGAGCACGGGTTCGAGGCACACGGGCTTCAGTAGTTGCATCATGAGAGATCAACAGTTGTGGTGCACAGAGTTAGTTGCTCTGCGGATGTGCAATCTTCCCGGACCAGGGACTGAACCCATGTCCCCTGCACTGGCAGGTGGATTACTATTCACTGCACCACGAGGGAGGTCCCCGTGAATGCCCTTTCAGGTCACTGGCACCCTTCTCCCATCACTGTCTGACTCTGTCACCATGGATGTGTTAGTCGTGTGCCATCATTTAGGAAAGTTATGGATCTGCACTGGCCTTTTTCTGTTCCTGTGATGGAGGTCCCCAAAACACAGCATGCAGTCACACCAGGCTCCAAAGCATCTATTTATTTGGTCCATGTTCTTGTCAGGCCTCAGGAGGCTTTCACAAGTGAATGTGCAACCTGCCACATGGCTCTATGGCTTATAAAAGATGTTGGGCAGCTCATGTCTGACTTTTGCATCCAAAACAAGAAATTCAATAGTATTAATTATGATTATTTGGAAATTTTTAAGTGTTCTGGTATTCCATTTTTCAAACTTCTGGATCAGTTTAAAGAACAGACAGGTGTCTGGGCTTGGCTGTGTTGGGTGTTAGTTTTGGTACACAGGCTGCCCCAAGGCATGTGGGATCTCAGATCCCTAACCAGGGATCGAACCCATGTCCCCTGGATTGCAAGGCAGATTTAAAACCACTGTACTACCAGGGAAGTCCCTTATTTTTTTTTTTTAATTTGTTTACTCTTTGTGACTAAAATAAAAGTCAGAAGATGGCAATGGTTGTACTAAATTAATTGTTCCAAATTTGGAATTCATCAAGACAGTCATTTTTCCTCATAGATTAACTTTATAAGAAGTTAATGCTGGACTTCTGGTGATCAGAGGATAGGGCTGGGGGGTGATGAAGTGAAGGCTCATCGTGGGGATAAAGGCCCAGCCCTCCCTCTTCTCAATTGAGGCTTCTCCCAAATGGAAGTGATGGATGAAGCTAAATGTTCCATTTTATATTCATAGACTTTATGCTCCCTGCCGCCTCTCAACCCTATTCCAGCCATTCTGATCTCTGATGGGAGGAGTGCCCAGGGATGGTCCTGGTCCTGGTGGTAATACCTCCTCTCACTCACTCAAAACTCAGTTCTTTATTGTCCAACCGCCACTCTCACCTTGGCCTTTGGTGGTGATGCACACTGGAATTCTTTTGAGATATATCCTGCTGTTTCCCATAGCTGGTAGGCTTGTTGCTCATTGGAGTGGCTGCATGGGCTAAGGGCCTGGGTCTGGTGTCCAGCATCCATATCATCGGAGGAGTCATTGCAGTGGGAGTCTTCCTTCTTCTCATCATGGTTGCTGGACTGGTAGGTGCTGTCAACCACCACCAAGTACTGCTTTTCTTTTACATGATCATCCTTGGTTTGGTCTTCATCTTCCAGTTTGGAATCTCTTGCTCATGTCTGGCTATTAACCTAAGCAAACAGACAGATGTCATCAATGCTTCTTGGTGGGTCATGAGCAACAAGACCCGGGATGAACTGGAAAGAAGTTTTGATTGCTGTGGCTTGTTCAACTTTACAACCCTGGATCAACAAGATTATGCTTTCTGCACTGCAGTCTGCAAGAGCCAGAGCCCCACATGTCAGATGTGTGGAGAAGTTTCTTAAGCATTCAGATGAAGCCTTGAAAATCCTGGGGGGTGTTGGACTCTTCTTTAGCTTCACAGAGATCCTTGGTGGTTGGCTAGCAATGAGATTCCGGAATCAGAAGGATCCTCGAGCCAACCCCAGTGCCTTTCTATGAGACTTTGGATCCTTCTGACATCTCTCCTGCTGTCTGCTCTCCCTAACCTTTTTCTTCCCCTTAGGGAAAACTTGGGGTCTGTAGCCCTTTTTGTTTGAGAAAAAGGAAAGGCCCTTTGCCATGTTCCCTAAAGATGACTGAACAGTTAGGCTTTATGCCTTGATATGTTTTGCTGGGAGAAAGATTATAAGAAATAAAGGAAAACCCTTCTTCCTTCCTCTCTCCCTAAGTGGATATGGGAAGTTTCCAGGATTACATGAGATGGGATGGGGGTTGGAGTCATTCCTGGCTGTTTCCCCTCTTCTCCTTTCCATATGCTGGACCACCTCAACACATCTTTGCTCCAACAGTAAATCAGGGACAGATCCAGAGAGAAAACTACCAAGAACTCTTGTAATTAGGAGGACCGGTTTGGGGAAGTTCAGTGAATATAAAAATAAAAACCATTTAAACTCTTAAAAAAAAAAAAAAGAAGTTAATGCTAAATAAGTTTTAACTTAAAATGTATACAAAAATTATTTAAAGATTTTTTTAATTAGAGATTATATAAAATTTGTCTGAAAAAGTTCTAATACTAAAAAGTTTGCAACTAGCATCCTAGGATATAATTTGTCTGAACATAGAGACTGAGCTGTTGAAGTAGCTGAATTTTCCTTCTTGACAAGCAGTTTATCTCAGGCTTACATTCTTCTGGACTGCCTTATTCTTTCCCTCTCCAGTTTGAAGTGACTTCTCTATCTGTGGTTGGAGAAGGCAATGGCACCCCACTCCAGTACTCTTGCCTGGACGGAGGAGCCTGGTAGGCTGCAGTCCATGGGGTTGCTAAGAGTCGGACACGACTGAGTGGCTTCACTTTCACTTTTCACTTTCATGCATCAGAGAAGGAAACAGCAACCCACTCCAGTGTTCTTGCCTGGAGAATCCCAGGGACAGCAGAGCCTGGTGGGCTGCCGTCTGTGAGGTCGCACAAAGTTGGACACAACTGAAGCGACTTAGCTTAGCTTAGCTCTATCTGTGGTAGCAATGGAAACAAGGTAGTTAATGTTCTACCGCCTTCACCAGGAGAGCACACAGTCCCTTTCCCTATAAGCCTGGTTTTTAAAAGTTTCTTTGGAGAGTGTGTGTACATGTGTGTGCCTGTATGTCCATGTGTGCTACTAACAGCATTAGAGATTGTTGTTCTTATTCTCTGTATGTATTTTTCTATTGTTAAAAAAGTGAGAGGGCCCTCCCTGGTGGTCTAGTGGTTAAGACTCTATGCTGCCAATGCAGGGGGCCTGGGTTCGATCCCTGGTCAGGGAACAAGATCCCACATGCTATCACTAAGACCTGGCACAGCTAAACCAATTTACGAGGAGAGAGGAGTGAGAGATCATTCTCAAAAGTCATTTTCCTAAAATAGAGGGAAAGCACAAGTGTGAGGGCAGTGAGTCATTGGAAGGCAGCCAGGAGGGAGCCTGGCTGGAGGAGCCTTGCTCAATCTTCCACAGGCCTCTCAGATCAGTGAACTGAGCAGGGTATTGAGCCCTTCTGATGTGGGAAGAGGGCATTGTGAGAGGTCCAGAGTGTACTGAGCAGCTGAAGGTTCAGGGGGAAGGCAGACAGACTGGTCCTGAGATTTTAGCTGGGGCCACTTCCATTCAGTTCAGTTCAGTCGCTCAGTCATGTCCGACTCTTTGCGACCCCATGGACTGCAGCACGCTAGGCCTCACTGTCCATCACCAACTCCTGGAGTTTACTCAGACTCATGTCCATTGAGTTGGTGATGCCATCCAACCATCTCATTCTCTGTCATCCCCTTCTTCTCCTGCCTTCAATCTTTCCCAGCATCAGGGTCTTTTCCAAATGAATCAGCTCTTAGCATCAGGTGGCCAAAGTACTGGAGTTTCAGTTTCAACATCAATCCTTTCAATGAATATTCAGGACTGATTTCCTTTAGGATGGACTGGTTGGATCTCCTTGCAGTCCAAGGGACTCTCAAGCGTCTTCTCCAACACCGCACATCAAAACATCAATTCTTTGGCACTCAGCTTTCGTTATAGTCCAGCTCTCATACCCATACATGACTACTGGAAAAACCACTAGCCTTGACTAGAAGGGCCTTTGTTGGTAAAGTAATGTGTCTGCCTTTTAATATGCTGTCTAGGCTGGTCATAACGTTTCTTCCAAGGAGTAAAATGAGGCTCACAGGGTTGCTTGCACTGTGTGAATGTGGGCTTAGTATAGACAGGGCCTTACGACTTGATCAGGTAACACACACCTCAGGCGCACTGCATAGGGACATGAACTGGATCATTGGAAAAGGCAGGACTTCCAAGATGGGCAGTGGAAGAGGGCAGAAGGAGCAGAAGGGGGCAACGCTAGAATGAGTGTAGTAGCCCCAGGCCTTGAGAAGAATCACGGGACTCCCAACGTGGCCCTGACTCAAGCGATTGCAGAGAAGGTTGTCAAGGGGCAACTAGGAGGCCCTATCCAGAAAGACGGAGAAGGAGGTTTGGAAAGAGGTCGCAATGTCCACGGCCAGGCAACTAGGGCAAACCAGTTCCGCCCCCAGCTTAAACTGGAGATCATGACTCTAGCAGCTGACTCTGTGGGTAGTGGGTGAATGGGAGGATGATATTCTAGATAAAGCCTAGACTGACAAGTCCCACTAGAGCTTTGAAGAATTAGGAAAGCCGAATCACAAGGTGCCTGGTTCCTCTTGTATATAAAATTTAAAGTCTCACATCACTACTGACTTATTCTAAGTCCTGCTGTGGTTAATTTCCCCATCATTTGCTCCCTTTGTTGTCTTCTATTTCTCAAGAATTAGGAATGCATTGCAGGGATGAAGACTGGTCAAGAAATCAGACTGCCTGCTTTCATTACTGTAGCTTTGTCAATTATTATCTGTGTGGTAAGGCAAGCTTTTTAAATGTCCCTGAGTTTCTACTCCTTTATCTGTAAAGTTGAACTACTGACAGAGAGAATACATAATATGATTAAATGAAATCATGCATTTAGGGACTTCCCTGGTGGTCTAGTGGTTAAAGACTCTACTCTTCAAATACAGGGGTGGTGGGTTTGATGCCTGGTCAGGGAATTAGGATCCCACATGCTGCATGGCAGGCCCCCCAAAATTATCAAGCATGTAAAGCCCCTGGCAAAGGGTGAGGGTTCAGTAAACATTTGCCAGTTGTGATGGTAAAGCTAGAAATACTAGTAGCAGGAGGAATAATGGTAGTGACGAACCAAATGGCAGTCAGGTACATGTTTCAGGGATGAGTGGAAAAGGAGAAGTTGGGAGTGCTGCCCTAGAGGATTGGCGTCCAGAGGAATCAGAGAGGCAGAGCTTTCTCCTGTGGTTAATCTCTGGGCATCTCATCAACCCAGGTTGGTTCCCTTAAGCCTGCCCACAGCTCTGGAAATCCTCCCTTCCTTCAGTCTCTACAATGAAACTGTGTTAGTGGATTCCTTCCCCTGCTGGGGCCCTGACTGATCCAGTACTGATTTAGTATCTTTCCATCAGTCTTTTGTGCTAGTCCTCAAACCAGCCCCTTCTTCCAACTTGCTCCCCATCCTTGGCTTTGGGCATCAGCATTTTCCCAAGCATTCAAGTGTGAATGTTTGGCTCAATCATCTCTGACTGGCTCTTCCCTCTCCCTGAGTCCCCACAATCCAACGTCCTGAGACTCTACATTCCTACCCCACAGAATACCTCATGTCCTCCTACCCATCTCCTTTCCCATGACTTCTCCTTTCCATTCAGATTCTTCTTATTGCCCTCTTGGGCTAGGGAGAGATCATCCTAACTAGACTCCTAGGCTCCAGGCTCCTCCTCTGCACCCTTCATTCAGCCTATGATTTGCTGTCAGATTAATCTTCCTAACCCTGGGGCTTTCCAAATTTTTTGGCCATGACTCCCAGTAGGAAACATATTTTACTTTACTACCCAGTAGACACACACAAAACACAAAAAGCACCATTGCACTCTGCTAATTTTTTTATCATGAGACTCATGAAATTGACTTTGTGACCCACAAATGGATCAGACCCCACAGTTTGAAAGCACTGCCCCCCCAACAGATTTGATCGTGTCACTATCCCAGTGAAAGCTGTCAACTGTCCCCATCATTGACTGAATTTAGTACAAACTGTTTAACCTGGCATTTAAAGGCTTCGATAGGATGACCTTGATTTGTCAGCCTAAGCATTTATGTCATTCTTACCTCTCTGAGCTTTAGTGATCTAATATAGAGAAGAGGAACAATGATGTTTCCCCAGCATGAAAGCCAGGGATAGACCAGATGATACATTTAGTTCCCTTTTTAAGGGCTATGATTCTGGGAGTGTATGGGCCCACTATCCAGTCACCAAACATATCTCCTCTCTGGTCTTTGTTCACTTCCTATACCTGTGTCATTTGTTTCCCATTGCTCCCTTTAGCCATCTTCCTCCATCTCTCTCTATCCTCCTATGTTGAAATCCCATCAAAGTTCAGCAAAGGCAAAGGACACAGGAAGAAAAGGTTAGAAAATACTTAAGCAATTCAATTAGTGTACTGAGGGTGAAGCCACAAAGGCTGGTATGTTATACACAGATGGGAAGATGAAACTAAAGAGGTAGGGCAGGTGAGATTATGCCAAACCGAGACCCTCAGGCTGAGATTTCATCTAAATTTAGAGGTCATGGGGAGTCACTGAGAGTTTCTGAACAGGTGTGATTATCGCTAAAGGTGAGGTTTAAGAAAACTGATCTACCTGGAGCTGGGACAACAGAGGTTATTTCAGTAGTAAAACTGGCATAGCCCAGATGAAGTTCGTCTCGTGACAGGCCAGGTCATGGATGGATCCTATAAATTCAGGCAGGCAGCACCATGGAGGTTCAGCTATGGCCACAGATAAGCATTCTGGAGAGCAGACAGAATGTGGTGACAAGTTATAAGAAGCAGACTCGAGCAGAGAGACAAGAAGGTGCCTGGCTTCTGCCTACTCTAGCAACACAGTGCAGGGGCCCAGCCAGGAATGAGGACTCAGGGCTAGGGGGCCAGTCCTTGACAGGGCTGCTGAGAGCAGAGCTTAGGAACCATACCCTTTACTTAGACTTTGTATAAGGCAGTTTCTCTGCCAAGCAGTGTTGCATAGTGGTCTATATGACTGCCAAGCCTGAAGTCTGAATGACATCCAACTGCTCCCAAGGTCTCTGAGAACAAGAAGCAGATTCTCTCTCCTCCTGAGACTTGGTATAGTGCTTAACCAGAGTAAGCCTAGATAAATATTTGCTGAATCGAATTGAAAAGAGATTATCATTCCTATCACCCCACAGATAATCGTTTGTCTGCACTGGTGATTCCTGGTGTCTTGGGCCTTATACTGTTTAACTGAAAGAGCTCAAATACTAAAGCTCTGTGACTGATTATACTGAGTCTGAGTTCATTAATCTGGGCTTCCCTGATGGCTCAGATGGTAAAGAATCTGCCTGCTATGGGGGAGACCAGGTTCAATCCCTGGGTCAAAAAGATTCCCTGGAAAAGGAACGGCAACCCACTCCAGTATTATTGCCTGGAGAATTCCATGGACAGAGGGTGCAGTCCATGAGGTTGCAATTTCTAAATGAGTTTCCCAGGTGGCTCAGTGGTAAAGAATCCACCTGCCAATGCAGGAGATGCAGGAGACACAAGTTCAATCCCTGGTTGGGGAAGATCCCCTGAAAGAGAAAATGGCAACCCACCCCAGTATTCTTGCCTGGGAAATCCCATGGACAGAGAGGAACCCCAACAGTCCATGGGGTTGCAAAAGAGTCAGACATGACTTGGCGATTAAACAACACATTTCTAGATGAAAGGCTTCAGGTATGGCTTCCACGACTGATGATGTGTGTGAACAGTCAACAGAGAAATGAGCGTTAGTGTTGTCTTTCATCCCAAGGCCTTGGGGTTGGGGTGGGGTGGGCAGAGAGGGCTCGGCTGTGCAGCAAAACCTGAAGTGGAGGTCATCATGAGGTTTGTTTCCCTCAAGGCAGGGCTCGACCCACCGCCTGAGGTGTTCAGATTAGAGGAGCCACTCAAGGAGCAGTCGGGATTGGAGGAAGCTGAGGTTGTGTGGGTGCTGAGGGCTCTGTGTGGGTGCTGCGGGCTCTGTGTGGGGCCCCCAGCAGTTCTAGCAAGCCTGGCACAGTGCAGGTGGGAGTAGCTAGCTGTGGTCCCTTCGGAGCAGCACACTTCTAAGGGTGAACAGGGGACACCGACAGCCAGGAAAAGGGTATAGAATTGTTTTTATTGGTAAACTCTCCATAAGCATGTATTATTCATAATCCCTGGCTCCTAGTTATTCAGTCAATACTTATTATGGGATTTCCCTGGTGGTCCAGTGGCTAAGACTCCGACCTGGGCTGGGGAACTAGATCACACACACTGCAACTAAGACCCTGCACAGCCAAATAAATTTATTAACTAAAAAACAGTTATTTACTAAATGCCCCTCTGCTAACAGGAAAGCAGAGGAAAGACAGGTTTATTTTACTTTTAAGACTCCTGTGCTGTGCTGCGCTTAGTCGCTCAGTCGTGTCCAATTCTTTGCAACCCCGTGGTCTGTAGCCCACCAGGCTCCTCTGTCCATGGGGATTCTCCAGGCAATAATACTGGAGTGAGTTGCCATGCCCTCTTCCAGGGGATCTTCCCAAACTCAGGGATCAAACCCAGGTCTTCCACATGGCAGGCGGATTCTTTACCAGCTGAGCTACCAGGGAAGCCCCTTTGAGGCTCCTATTTAAAAAATAAATAAATGGCCAAACAAAATTTCAAAACCATACTGTTAGGTAGTTAGGATAGGAAACAGGAGTCCCAAATGGTGGTGGCTAGAAGACAAGGAAGGGAAAAGCATGTGAAAACAAAATTTCAAAACCATACCATATTTTAATGTGTTTTTGAAATTAAAATTATATGATGAATCCTATCTTTTTTCCCTCCTATAACTACAATTTTGTGTCTGAATTCATAACCTCATGAAGAAGG
This sequence comes from Antilocapra americana, assembly GCA_007570785.1. Classification (NCBI taxonomy): domain Eukaryota; kingdom Metazoa; phylum Chordata; class Mammalia; order Artiodactyla; family Antilocapridae; genus Antilocapra; species Antilocapra americana. Next base: position 18,055,485 of record ML664174.1, on the reverse strand, counting down.
TAGGGAAGAAGTCCAAATTTGAGGCTCTTTATGAATATGAGAACTGGATCTTTTGCCCCTAACTCCCCAGGCCTTCCACTTTGTTCCCTACCAGGTGCTGGTGCATAAAGGACTGAACCACAGCTCATTATTGTTTTGACTAATATCAGACTGTCCACTGCTTCCATTCAATGCAGAGGCTTCCTTTGATTCAAGTCCAGCCTGGAGCTTTGAGCTGTCCTGACGGGCTCCACCCAGATGTAAGGCTCTGTCCTTGTCTGAAGCCGGTCTCCTGGGTCGTGAGAACCTTTACTGCCAACTCACCCAATAAACCATGCTACTTGGCTTGAGTTCTATCTATGATTTCCTCATAAGCACTTAAACTGTGAGGACGCCCTATTTCTAAATGCTTGGACACAATCATCTGCAGGAACAGGAAAAGCAGGGATTCCCCAGAGACTCTTTTGCTTGGGCACATGACACATACCTCTAAACCCACTTAGCCAGGAATAGGAGGTACCCTGACATCCAAACACAGAAGCACATGACTTGATGCCATTGTGATCAAATAAGAAAATATTGGTACCCTCTTTTAAAAGAAGCCAAAGGAACCTAACCCAAAACATTAACACGTCTACCCTGTAAGATTTTGGTTTTAGAGACTGACGGTCAGAAGGACCCATTTCTTTGGGATGGCTGAGTCTGCCTCTTCTCCAGCTCTGCAAAACCCACCCTGGGGGCTCCCATAAGGCCAACTGACCTCCAAGTCAAAATCTTGTTGGATTTTCCTTGCTCAGATCTAAGAATCTCACATCTGTTTGGAGAGAATTAAGGAGTTGGCAATCAACTGGTAGGGTCCCCATATAAATGGGTTCTGTCTCTTCAGGAAGTGGGATGTGGAGTGACACAATTAGAGACAACTGTCTAAAGTTCTCAGTAACCTGGAAATCATTAATATGTAAAAGTGTCTACCCTTCAGAAAAATCAGATAAGCAGATGAGAAAGAGCAGAAGGAATAACCTAGACTCTACAGTATCATTAAAGGAATAAAAGTATTTTTTCAAGCCTCATCATAATTATAAAGAGGTACAAATATGATCATGTAGCTGCCAGAACTGTGTTTTTCAGCAAACAGCTATGTAATTTTTGTTTCCTCACAGGCTATGGCAAAGGGAAAACATTAAAAAAAAATTTTTTTTTTAATTTCCAAGGGGGAAGAAAAAGACAAGTGGAAGAAACACTTTTCCCCATACTTGGTCACACTTACATTTGTAAAACTAGTTTACTTCTACTTATTTTAGAAAGCTTCTGCACATCAGCAAAAGGCTAGAAGACAGAGCTGGTTACTCTGTGTTTGTCTTGGGTGTTATCTCTTGAAAGAAGAATATAAAGGAAGTACCATATCCATCATTAATCACTGAGCTCTAGAAACCCTTAGTCACGTGACTTTTAGTGTGTGTTTCTAAAGGAAATATTGACTGTTGCCTTCCTTTCTTTGACTTTAAGAGTGAAAATTCTGTATAGCTTTTATACAAATTCTGGTGGATTTGATCCTAACTAGCCCACCACTTTTTCTGCCCACACCTTCACTCTTCACCACCTTCTTTTTATTTATTTGGCTGTGTCACGTCTTAGTTGCCACAAAGGAGCTTTGATCTTCATTCGACATGCAGGATCTTTTGGTAGTGGCATGCAAACTCTTAGTTGCTCTGTGTGGGATCTAGATCCCTGATCCACGTCTCCTGCACTGAGAGTGTAGAGTCTTAGTCATTGGACCACCAGGGAAGTCCCTTCACCACCTTTATCATCAGTTAAAAATTATTTTCTCCACCCACTGCTATCAAGAACATTAGTCCTAATTACTCCTTCCTTCACGTCTAAGAAAAGGGGCTGCCATTCAACCATTTAGTCACTTTATTCAACATGTGTTCATTCAGTGCCTGGTATTTTCCTGGTGACCTCATGAGCTGTAGCCTGCCAGCCTCCTCTGTTCATGGAATTTTCCAGCAGGAATACTGGAGTGGGTTGCCGTTTCCTCTTCCAAGGGATCTTACTGACCCAGGGATCAAGCCCATATCTCTTACGTCTCCTGCATTGACAAGCAGATTCTTTACCACTGCGCTGCCTGGAAAGCCTAGAGAGGTAAATTACACTCTGTGATAAGTGTTTATCTTTCCAAGAAGACATCCTCCTTATTCTTATTTTGTCCCTTTTGCTTCCTTGTATCCCAGCTGCTTTCCTTTCTCCAACATCAGTCTCATCCTGTTCACCTGCTTTCCTATCAGCAACATGCTGTGGTTCTTCCCTTTAACCTTGCCTCTAAGCGTCCTGACAGAATAGTTCTATATTCTTCACCTTCTTTTCAGCCGCCAAGCCATGTAAGTTGGTTCCTGCTCACCCCACACTACTGAACCATCCTCTCAAGACTGGCAGTGAGGATTCCCCCCATTATGAATCCTTACAGCAACTTCATTGTGGCCCTCAGCCTCTCCCAGTACCTAACACACCTGACTGCCCCCACCTGGCAACGTTCTTCCCTACCAGACAGTGCTCTCTCCTTACACAGCCGAGTGACTGGTGTTCCCAGGGTTCCATCCTCAGGCCTCTCTGTCTTCTGTACAAGCTGGGAGATGCCATTTACTTTCCAGGCCTCTATCTTCCACTGAATTCCACACCTAGAATATCTATACCAACAGGGATGGCTAGCAGATTTCATCTAAGGCACCGACTCTAACCAATTAGCGGTTGGTGCCTGGAGCACTGCTGGGTTGAGAAGGATGCTGAGGCAGCATGTGACCTCACCAAGAAAAAGTACAGTGATCAGTCATCAGCTTTGCTTCAGGTGGTGGTACACGGTCCATGTATTTGTCATGCAGCTCCAAACCTTCATCAGTGAAATAATGAGATAACCTTTTCCGGTTCCCATTACGCCTGCTCTGGATATTCTCTTTAAAGTATTACAATAGTCTCTGTGGGTCACCTCCTTTCAGTCTCTCTCTTCTTCATCAGTCATCCAGCCCTTGTTTTATCCCCCCAAAGCAAGCATCTATGTCTGTTTATTTATTATTTATTCATGCTTGTTTTGGAGAAGGAAGTGACAACCCACTCCAGTATTCTTGGTTGGAGAATCCCAGGGACAGAGGAGCCTGGGGGGCTGCCATCTATGGGGTCGCACAGAGTTGGACACAACTAAAGCCACTTAGCAGCAGCAACATGCCTGTTTAGAAAGGCTCCCTCATCCTAGGATAAAGCACATGGCATTAAAGGCCATTTAGAATCTGACTACAGCACACAGACTAGGTCTGATAGACAGAGTGCCTGATGAACTATGGATGGAGGTTCATGACATTGTACAGGAGACAGGAATCAAGACCATTCCCAAGAAAAAAAAAATGCAAAAAAGCAAAATGGCTGTCTGAGGAGGCCTTACAAACAGCTGTGAAAAGACGGGAAGTGAAAAGCAAAGGAGAAAAGGAAAGATATACCCATTTGAATGCAGAGTTCCAAAGAATAGCAAGGAGAGATAAGAAAGTCTTCCTCAGCTATCAATGCAAAGAAATAGAGGAAAACAATAGAATGGGAAAGACTAGAGATCTCTTCAAGAAAATTAGAGATACCAAGGGAACATTTCATGCAAAGATGGGCTCAATAAAGGACAGAAATGGTAGGGACCTAACAGAAGCAGAAGATATTAAGAAGAGGTGGCAAGAATAGAGAAGAACTGTACAAAAAAGATCTTCATGACCTAGATAATCACGATGGTGTGATCACTCACCTAGAGCCAGACTCCTGGAATGTGAAGTCAAGTGGGCCTTAGGAAGCATCATTACAAACAAAGCTACTGGAGGTGATGGAATTCCAGTTGAGCTATTTCAAATCCTGAAAGATGATGCTGTGAAAGTGCTGCACTCAATATGCCAGCAAATATGGAAAACTCAGCAGTGGCCACAGGACTGGAAAAGGTCCGTTTTCATTCCAGTCCCAAAGAAAGGCAATGCCAAAGAATGCTCAAACTACCACACAATTGTACTCATCTCACATGCTAGTAAAGTGATGCTTAAAATTCTCCAAGCCAAGCTTCAGCAATATGTGAACTGTGAACTTTCAGATGTTCAAGCTTATTTTAGAAAAGGCAGAGGAACCAGGGATCAAATTGCCAACATCCAATGGATCATCAAAAAAGCAAGAGAGTTCCAGAAAACCACCTATTTTTGCTTTATTGACTGTGCCAAAGCCTTTGACTGTGTGGATCACAATAAACTGTGGAAAGTTCTGAAAGAGATGGGACTACCAGACCATCTGACCTGTCTCTTGAGAAACCTGTATGCAGGTCAGGAAGCAATAGTTAGAACTGGACATGGCACAACAGACTGGTTCCATATAGGAAAAGGAGCACATCAAGGCTGTATATTGTCACCCTGCTCATTTAACTTATATGCAGAGTACATTGTGAGAAATGCTGGGCTGGAAGAAGCACAAGCTGGAATCAAGATTGCCGGGAGAAGTATCAATAACCTCAGATATGCAGATGATACCACCCTTATGGCAGACAGTGAAGAAGAACTAAAGAGCCTCTTGTTGAAAGTGAAAGAGGAGAGTGAAAAAGTTGGCTTAAAGCTCAACATTCAAAAAACTAGTATCATGGCATCCGGTCCCATCACTTCATGGCAAATAGATGGGGCAACAGTGGAAACAGTGGCTGACTTTATTTTTCTGGGCTCCAAAATCACTGCAGATGGTGATTGCAGCCATCAAATTAAAAGACACTTACTCCTTGGAAGGAAAGTTATGACTAACCTAGACAGCATATTAAAAAGCAGAGACATTACATTGCCAACAAAGGTCCATCTAATCAAGGTTATGGTTTTTCCAGTAGTCACGTATGGATATGAGAGTTGGACTATAAAGAAAGCTGAGCACTGAAGAATTGATGCTTTTGAACTGCGGTGTTGAAGAAGACTCTTGAGAGTCCCTTGGACTGCAAGGAGATCCAACCAGTTCATCCTAAAAGAGATCAGTCCTGGGTGTTCATTGGAAGGAGGGATGTTGAAGCTGAAACTCCAATATTTTGGCCATCTCATGCGAAGAGCTGACTCACTGGAAAGGACCCTGATGCTGGGAAAGATTGATGGCAGGAGGAGAAGGGGATGACAGAGGATGAGATGGCTGGATGGCATCGACTCAATGGCCATGGGTTTGGGTGGACTCCAGGAGTTGGTGATGGACAGGGAGGCCTGGCATGCTGCAGTCCATGGGGTCGCAAAGAGTCAGACATGACTGAGCGACTGAACTGAACTGAACTGAACAGCACACCTACCACCATGTGCCCAGTACCTCCCAGATCAGACAGTATAGCATTGTGGCTCACAGTATAAGACTTGAAACCCACCTACCCTGGTTTCAGACTTCAGTTCTGCCATGGTTGTGTAACCCTGAGCTATTTGACTCTGTGTTTCAGTGTCCTCATCAGCAAAATGAGGAGAACACTCCTACCTAGCTCTTGGCATATAATAAACCCAATTAAACCTTGACTCTTATCATTGCTACCATGCCTTGTACACCTACCCTCAGTGACTTTGGTCGAGCTATCTCCATTGACCCTGCTCCACCTTTTCCCACTCCCAGGAAGAATACATTGTTCCTTGTTCCTAGAATGTGTCATACTCCTCTATTCCAGTGGTTATCACAGTGTATAGTACTTAGTTGGGGTTTTTTGTTTGGCTGAGCATAGAGCGTAAGATCTTAGTTCTCCAGCCAGGGATAGAACCTATGCCCTGTGCAGTGGAAGTGCACTGAACCACCAAGGAAGTCCCCATTCTTAGTTTATTCTGTGTGTGCCTAACCCCATAGTTGGGGGCTCCTGACCCAGTTGGGGGCTTCCCTTGCACAGGAAAGGTTCATGCGAGAAAGTTTAGAACTGGATGGGAGGGTGTCTAATTTACTTTTATGTCCTCTTCTACCATGGTGTCTGGAAAATAGTAGACATAATTATGTCTGAATGACAACATGATGAATGAAGGAAGAAATGAATTGGCAGAGGCCAAGTGAACACTGGGTGGACTTCCCTGGTGGCTCAGGCGGTAATGCATCCGCCTACAATGTGGGAGAGCCGGGTTCAATCCCTGGGTCAGGAAGATCCCCTGGAGAAGGAAATAGAAACCCACTCCAGTATCCTTGCCTGGAAAATCCCATGGATGGAGGAGCCTGATAGCCTACAGTTGATGGGGTCACAAAGAGTCAGACACAATCAAGCAACTTCACTTTCTTTATTTTCTAGTGATAATGATTATAGTGGGATGTGTGGTTTATCTACAGGGAGATAATAAATAACAATTAATCTGCTGGAATCTTATACTAGTAGCAGGTACATTTGTTCTTACTTTTATGCTAGTATATCAACAGGAATCAATTACCATGCTCTGACTTTTCCTTTGCACCCAGAAAGGGTTTTTATTAATTTAAATGTTATAGTACTCATTTTCAACTCTATAAACAAGAACTTCACTTTCCATGGGCCAATTCCACCCTCACTTCCAATTCTGTGCTGCTGCTGCTTCCAAGTCACTTCAATTGTGTCCGACTCTGTGAGACCCCATAGACGGCAGCCCACCAGGCTCCTCCGTCCCTGGGATTTTCCAGGCAAGAGTACTGGAGTGGGGCGCCATTGCCTTCTCCAATTCTACACTAGATTTAGCTCAAACAGAAGCTTCCTATCGGACTGCAAGACCATTCACTTTTACTCTTGCTGGGATCATGGGCAAGTAGTTCTCAGAGTCCCATGATCATGATATCAGGAAGCTTGTCAATCCAGCTCTAATCTGACAGCTAATGATAACAAGAGGTTTGGCGAGCTCTGACTTACAACCTGGATTAGAGAGAAAAAGGCCTCCTCTGAAAGGTACTTACCACTTATCCCTGCCTCATGCTCTAGGTATGATTCAGAATGTACTTTTCTAGGCAATAGATTTCCACAGTTTATAGTAAACAGCCTCTCAGCTTATCTGTGTGCCTCTCAGCTTCTCTTTGAGATTTATGACCTTGGTTCTGCCCTTGTGGGTTCAGGGCACATGGCATGCCCTTCAAATATGCAGAGGGGGGAATATTCCTCCATATTCCCCTATTTTCTATACAAAACAGGTCTCCCAGTTCATTCCATGAAGATATTTATGCTTGCTGACCAGCAGATGCAATGAAAATGCGCACAGCATGGTGCCTGTGTGCAGATTGGACTGATCTCCCGGTGGGAGTCTGTCAATCCTGTTCCACCCCACCCTGCCTCGGGGTTGGCAGTGTCCAGAGTTCTGTTTGCACTGAGAGCAGTAATTCTGCAGAGGCGATGCTTATCTGGAAAGCTGATGTGCTTTTCAGCTGGTTTCCTCCTCTCAGCTTTTCCTCACCTAACAGACCAGCAGGGGAGAAGACACACCCAGGGAGTGTTTCAACAGCTCCAGTTTTAGCAACAGGCTGAGGGAAATCCATGTAAAGCAAGTCTATGTGATTCTGCAGTGTGGGAAGAGGGGGTTGCATTATTTGGGGGTGTGCGTGTATGACCTGGGGAGGAAGAAGGAGTGAATCCACCAAGGAGCAGAGTGACAGTCCTGGAGAATGCAGCAAGGTGGAGGCCAGCACTCGTGAGTGACTGTTGGGGACAAAGATCAAAAAATTGTGGATCTAGGCAAGGCTGGGCTGACAGTGGACAGGCCACCTAGTAGAGAAGGTGTTGCCCAATGCCAAGTTCCCAGAAAAGACTTCCCAAGAGCGGGGTGTCTCCCAGGCCCCTGAGTTGTGGATAAGCAGTGTTAAGATTCAGTGCAGAAATCCTGAAACATGAGTCATGTAGCAGTAGCTATGGCAACAACACTGAAAGCCAGTGGTCTCTGATTTAAGTCTTTCTTTATTCCTTTTTTTTTTGGCCGTGTTATGTGGCTTGCAAGATCTCAGTTCCCCAAGCAGGGACTGAACCCAGTCCATGGTGGTGAAAGGCCAGAATCCTAACCACTCCCTCAATTTTTTTTTTCTCTCTTTTCTTTTATTTTTTGGTTCAAATCTTAAGTAGCATGCACGCACACACAGATGACCCAGCCATCCACAAGTCACATGGACTTCAGTGAAGTCCTGTGAGGGCCTGGGTTCTGTATTAGGGCTCCTTGATGGCAAATGACAGAAACCAGCTTTAGCAAACCTAAGCAGAAAAAGGATTTTTTTTAAAGGTGGGGTGTTAGGGTTGGGGGGCAAGAGTAACACATAAAATCCAAATGCAGAAATGAGAATTGGGCTCTCAGGCCTGGAACCAGACATTTAAATATGTCAGAACTCTCTGTGTGTCTTGTCTCCTCTCTCCTTGAGGCTTCCTGATTCATCTCTTCAGCTTTCTCTGCTCTTCACTTCATGTGGCTCCCAAGTTCACGCAGTACAGATGCAGCCACATGTACCAACTCACTAACTGTCTCTCAGAGGCCCACAAGCAAGCTCCCAGGTGAGAGAATCCAAACGGTCAGCTTGTTTCAAGAGTTTGCTCCTGATCCCACCGACCCCTGCGGGGGTGAGAGGTAGTGCCAACATGGCTGCTGGGAGCCTCTCCTGCTCAGATGGCGGGAGGGGGCTTCTGAGAGAAATGGGCCGGAGAAGACGCCAAGTAGGTGTCTGCCCTGTCACCTGTCCCTGCTGCTCCTCTCAGCGCTGTTCGTGCTGGTCCCTCCTCATTGTTTAGATCTGAGCTCAGTTATCACCTCCCTGGAGAGAGGATCCCTGATCACACCAGCTGAAATAACGGTCAGTCCGTCCCCACTCCTTCCCATTCTCTCTCTGTTGTAAACTGAATTGTGTCCTCCAAATCCATGTGTTGAAGTTCTAACACCCTGTACCTCAGCATGTGACTGTATTTGGAGACAAGGTCTTTAAAGAGGTTAAGTTAAAATTAAGTAATTAGAGTGAGCCCTAATTCAATATACTGATGTCCTTATAAAAGTGAAGTCACTCAGTCATGTCCAACTCTTTGTGACCCCATGGACTGTAGCCTATCATGTTCCTCCATCCACGTGATTTTCCAGGCAAGAGTACTGGAGTGGGTTGCCATTTCCTTCTCCAGAGGATCTTCCCAACCCAGGGACTGAACCCACGTCTCCCACGTTGTAGGCAGATGCTTTCCCTGAGCCACCAGGGAAGTCTGAGGTCCTTATAAGAAGAGGAAATTTGGACATAAATATGTATAGAGGAAAGACCATGTGAGGCCACAGGGAGAAGGGGGCCATTTGCAAGCCACGGAGAGAGACTGAGAAGAAACCAACCCTGCTGACACCTTGATCTCAGCCTTCCAGCCTCCTGAACTGTGAGAAAATTCATCTGCATAGTTGAAGCCACCCAGCCTGTAGAACTTTGTCTCAGTAGCCCTAGCAAGTGAATACATTCTCTGTCCTTTTCCTAGTTTGATGCTTCCTCAAAGAGGCAGCTTAGAGGGACTTCCCTGGTTGTCCATTAGTTAAGAATTTAGCTTCCAGTGCAAGGGATGAGGGTTTGATCCCTGGTGGGGGAACTAAGATCCCACATGTCATGAAGCAAATAAGCCAGCACACTGCAATGAAAAGCTTGTGCAGCCAAAAAGAAAAAAAAAAAATCAATAAGTAAAGAAGCAGTTCAGATAGTGGTTGATGCACAGACCTTCATTCTGGCTTTCTCAACAATAATGGCAGCAGCTGTGACAGGGCCTGCTGGATGTTCCAGGAGACCAGTTATTGAGAGAAGGCTGTGGCAGGCATGGGGGTTTAGGTGGTAGCTGGGAAGAAGCCAGGCCTAGTGTCTGGCTCCAGGGACAGACAAGGCATCGCTGAGATGGCCAAGCTGATGCAAGGCTGGAGAAGGCCCTTTCTACCTGCTGTGGTGCCAGGAGACCTTTTTTCTGGTGATATTGTCTTTCCCATCCAGGAAGGGGTGGGATCTCCCTTCAAAGCTGGCTATGGCTTCCACTGTACTCCCGAGGAGTTCTGCTTAGAGTGCAAGAGGGGACCTTGCAAACCAGCACTGAGCTTGTCACTGCCACTGATCCCATCTCACTTGTTGACCAGGCTTTGAAGAAGTCCCTCAAGACCTGGATTTTGCAAAATGGTTGAGGCATATATTGCTGCTTCTGCTAAGTTGCTTCAGTCGTGTCCGACTCTGTATGACCCCATAGACGGCAGCCCATCGGACTCCCCCGTCCCTTGGATTCTGCAGGCAAGAATCCTGGAGTGGGTTGCCAGTGCCTTCTCCAATGCATGAAAGGGAAAAGGGAAAGTGAAGTCGCTCAGTCGTGTCCAACTCTTAGCGACGCCATGGACTGCAGCCTACCAGGCTCCTCCGTCCATGGGATTTTCCAGGCAAGCGTACTGGAGTGGGTTGCCAGTGCCTTCTCCAGAGGCACATATTAGACCCCCATTAAATACCTCTAAAATGAAGGGAATATATGCAAACAACTAGGAACTGAAATAGCACACAGGCACAATCACTTCGTCCTGGATCTGGAAATTTCTCTGCTTCACAGGATGCATTTTGTTCCTCATAACACTAGTATCCCCTTCAGTCCCTCCGTCTGGCAGCCACATGTCCCACATAATTCCAAGTTCAGAATCCAGTTGTTGGCATGAGACAGACCAAATGTCCCAGTGCCCGATTCCACTTCTCACTTGTATGTTAATACCCCTTGGACACAGATTTGCCAAACTTGCCATGGATTCCCCAGGGTCTGAATATGAAAACTGGAAAAATCTGTTTGTTTTCCCTGATCTGGCTTTCCTGTATTCTGCTGCCTAGACTTACTATCAACATGGTTTTGTTTATATCTCATAGAAGAGCTTCATCTTTTGTCAGACATTCTTTCCTTATTTGGCCCCAGTGTCGTGCCAGTTTCTGGGTGGTTTTTCATTATCTCTTTTCTGCCTTGTTTCAGCTCACTCACACTATTTGTTTGTCCATAATTTTCCTACTGTCCTCTCTATAGTCCTCTCCAATTCTACTTTTTTTTTGGCTGGGCCACATGTCAGGTTGACCAGGGATCAAACTCTCACCCCATGCATTGCAAGCACAGAATCTTAACTACTGGACCACCAGAGAAGTCCCCAGTTCTATTTTCCTATTAAAAACTGGTTCTGCTTTCTCCTCCACTTATTTTATTCTCTTTTCTCTACTCACCCTTGGAAATTCACTCTTTGCTCTCCTCTTCATCTGCTACGCCCTCCTGGCACTCTCTAACAAAAGTTCCCCTCGTCCAGATGCCCTCTGGATCTTCTGGCATGCCACCAGCTTCCTCAAAGCTCCTCCTCTCCATCCTGGTGAGATGCCTCTCCCAGGGTCCTTGCTTTCATATCAAGGTCCTAAAAATCTCTGTTATCAGTAGAAATCAGCAAAACTATTGCTTGAGGGCTAATGCTGGGCTTGCCTCTTATTTCAATAGCATAGTAACTCTTTGCGATCCCATGGACTGTAGCCTACCAGGCTTTTCCATCCATGGGATTTTCCCGGCAAGAGTACTGGAGTGGGTTGCCATTTCCTTCTCCAGGGTATCTTCCCAAGCCAGGAATTGAAGCTGGGTCTCCCACATTATAGGCAGATGCTCTGAGCCACCAGGGAAGCCCACAAATAGTGATATATATACAGTACATACAAATAGTGATTTGTATACAGAAGTTACTCAATGACGTTTTATCAATGTTATTAGATTGCTTTATACACTTATCTTGGAAGAGTTTTATAGGCTTTGGGTTGGGTACCACTGAGCCATTTACTGCATGTGTACAAATTATAAATTCCCAGACACACCTGGATCATAGCAAAACCCTTTTGTTAGCTTAAGGGGCATGGATCTGACACCAAAGAGTGTTGCATGGGGCTGCGCAATTAAGGAAGTGAAGCCAAAAAGATGTCTGAGCACATGAGCATAAGCAAGCCCACTAAGTAGCAAGGGCATGAGCTTTATCTAGCCTGGAAGATCACACAGAGGGTGACTCATCCCTTGTCTCCATAACAACCAGTTGACCATCCCTTTTTCTTATTACCAGAGGTTAGCCCTTTAAGCAATGCCATTCCTGGCCCTGTGGCCTCATGACTCAAAGTCTTAAGATTTACAGCATTTTCTGAAGAGGCAAAGGCCATTCCTATGGGGAACTCCTTTTGAATACTCATAGATGAGTCATTTACCATGAATGATTCTGTTGAGTAAACTGGTTGCCAGGTACCCTCTTCAGAGAAGGGGTCTATCTTCATAAACAATCCCCAGCATACCGTGACTTCTAGGTGTAAACCCAGAGGGGCCAGCAATGCAAGAACAGTACCAGCCACTAAGGCACTTTCAAAGGTATCTTAAGTGATGTAGACACCTTCCCAACGCCATCAAGTGAATCCTTCACACGCACATTTCCCTCCTACAGTGAAAGACTTGTCTGGATGAAAGAATTTATCTTTACACAATTCATTAGATGGTTATTTTAGAGAGGACAGGAATTATTTATGAACCAGATCATACCTTATTTCCTCCCTACTTTACATAAGTGAGTCCCTGCAAGGATTCTCCAGTCAGTGTTTGTCTAGGTGAGTTGTGAATGTCAGGATTTCTGGATTCTGTTCCTAAACATGGATGACCTTGGGTAACTATCACTTTCCCTGACAGTAAAATGGAGACAATAATACTTATCTACCTCTTCCAACAAAAAGACAAGACAAAGTTAAAAGAGAGTATATATAATTTGACTTTCCTGTAAAAATGTACTAAAGAGTTGGCTGATAACTGCTTCATCACAGAGTTGTTTTGAGAATAGGTTTATTTATCTGAAATAAGAGGTCAGCTTTTAGTTCCCTGGAGAAAAGACATTTTAACATTTTTTTTGTTTTTCATTTTTTGTATTTTACAAACATAGCAACCTATTAGGAAGCACACACAACCTATTGAGTGCTTCATTCTTAAATTTTTAATTATTTTAAGAGGCATTAAATAGTTAACTACTAGGGAAAAGCATTGAAAGTAATCAAATCAAACAGCCTCAGGATTTTTCTCCAGGGCACACTATTAACTTATTCACTTAGCAAATTATTGAGCACCTATTATGTCCCTCTTGGATTCATCATTCATATAGCAAAGAACTGTGCAGTCAGGGAAGGAAGTAAAAGAAAGTCAGAGGGAACCAACAATAAACAGAAACTTCTCTGGTGGTCCAGTGGCTAAGACTCCATGCTGCCAATGCAGGGGGCCCAGGTTTGATCCCTGGTCAGGGAACTAGATCCCACATGCCACAACTAAGAGTTCACATGCCTCAACTAAAGACACAATGCAGCCAAATAAATAGAAAAAACAAAAAATACAAAAGCACATAATAAGTGCTTGATGAATAGTAGCTGTTAATATTGGGCTGGCCAAAAAGTTCATCTGAATGATTTTGGCCAATTCAACATTATCTGAAACTTTGGTTATACATACATATAAAATGAGATATATCCGTATATGGTAAATATATATACATATATATGAAACAATTACCACCATAGTTTCACTTTTCGTTAAAAAAAAGTTCACGTTACTTTCGTGTGTGTGTGATGAGACTACTTAAGATCTACTCTCTTAGCAACTTCCAAGTATTAACGTTTTTTTTTTAAAGTCGCTCAGTCATGTCCAACTCTTTGCAACTCCATGGACTATACAGTCTGGAATTCTCCAGGCCAGAATACTAGAGTGGGTAGCTTTTCCTTTCTCCAGGGGATCTTCCCAACCCAGGGATTGAACCCAGGTCTCCCACATTGCAGGCAGATTCTTTACCAGCTGAGCCACAAGGGAATCCCTTGTTAACTATAATCACCATGCTATACATCAGATCCCAGAATTTATTCATCTTGTAACTAACTGGAAGTTTATGCTCTTTGACCAACATCTCCCCACTTCTCTCGTCTCCTAACCTCTGGCAACGAAATTATGTTTCTGCATTTCTGTTTCTATGAGCTTGACTTTTAGACTCTTTATATAGTGAGATTATTTCAATATTTGTTTTTCTCTGACTTACTTCACTGAGCATAATGCCCTTAGGCTTCATCCATGCTGTCACAAACGGCAGGATTTCTTTCCTGCCATTTTAATGACTGAATAATATTTCACTGTGTGTGTTAACCACAAATTGGCACTTGCCATGGGCATTTGCCATCTACTGCTACAAGAATTAAATCATGTGCTCCTGTTAGCTGCTGACCTCCAACACCCCACTGAAGGAGTTCAGGGTGGAGAGCTGTGCTCCTCGAAACTGGCAGGACAGGTCTTTAGACAGTTTTTCTCAGGAGCTGATTTTATGAGTCCAATTCATATATCTTCTCATATCTTGCAAAGCACTAAAATCCTTCATGGTGATGACTGTTTGTCATGACTAGCAGAAGCTTCATGAGACCAACAGAAATAAATTCGCTTGCTTGCATGTACCCTCCCTTTTACCAAAATCATATATACTGTCCTTCCACTCATCTCTTTGGAACAGTTTCTCAGAGCTATCCGAGGTGCTGTCTCCTGGGCTGCAGCCCTCATACTGCCCCAAATAAAACTTAACTTGAAACTCTCATGTTATGCATTTTTTTAAGTTGACATGTGTATGTGTGTTTGAATGTGTATAGATATAGATGTAGTATATAGCTATAGATGGGCTTCCTGAGTGGCACTAGTGGTAAAGAACCTGCCCACCAATGCAGGAGATGTAAGACACTCAGGTTCAATCCCTGGATCAGGAAGATCCCCTGGAGGAGGACATGGCAATCCACTCCAGTCTTCTTGCCTGGAGAATCCCATGGATAGAGGATCCTAGCAGGCTATGCTCCATAGGGTCACAAAGAGTCAGGCATGACTGAAGCGACTAAGCAGACTAAGCAGAGCACAGCATATAGCCATAGATATAAAGCTCTCATTTGCTTTATCCCATTCATCCATCGATGGACACTTAGGTTGTTTTCAGGTCTTGGCTATTATAAATAATTCTGCAAAGAGCCTGGAGGAGCTCTTCAAGAGAGATATCTTCAAGATAGTGATCTCATTTCCTTTGGATATGTACCCAGAAGTACATACTATATGGTTCATATGGTAGTTCTGGTTTTAAGTTTTTTGAGGAACTTCAAAACTATTTCCACAATGGATGCACTAATTTACATTCCTACCAATGGTACACAAAGGTTCTCTTTTCTCCACATTCTCTCCAACACACATCTCTTGTCTTTGGACAGTAGCCATTCTAACAGGCATAAGGTGATATTTCATTGTGCTTTTGATTTGCATTTCTCTGACAATTAACGTACCTGTTGGCCATTTGTATATCCTCTTTGGAAAAATTTGTTTCCTCTGCCCATTTTTTTCCATTGAGTTGTATAAATGAGTTCCTTATATATTTCTGATATTAGACTCTTATTTCTATATATGATTTGCAAATATTGTTTCCACTTCTGTAGGCTGCCTTTTCATTTTGTTGATGGTTTCCTCTGCTGTGTAGAAGCTGTTTAGTCTGATGTCGGTCTCATTTGTTTACTTTAAGCTCTTATTGCTTGTGCTTTTGGTGTCATATCCAAATAATCATTGCTAAAATCAATGTCAAGGAGCTCTTTCTCTGTTTTCTTCTAGGAGCTTTATAGTTTCAGATTATACATTCAGGTCTTTAATCCATTTTGAGCTCATTTTTAAAATTGAAATGTAGTTGATTTACAGTGCTTCAGGTGTACAGCAAAGTGATTCAGTCATACATATATTTTTCAGATTCTTTTCCATTATAGGTATTACAAGATACCGAATATAGTTCCCTGTGCTACACAGTAGGTCCTTGTTATTTGTCTATTATTTATATCTTATTATTTGTCCAGGAACATGTATCTGTTAATCCCAAATTACTAATTTGTTCCTTCCCCTCACTATCACTATAGTTGATAACTATAAATTTGTTTTCTATGTCTGTGAGTTAACTTTTGTGAGTGGCTATTTGAATTAAAAAACATATGTATCTTAAACATCCTTAGTCATTTCACTCAGCTATTACCCAGTGAAATGCTACCGACAAATACCACTTCTCTCAGAAACATCACTACTTCTTGTTAACAATCCTTCTTAGAGACATGTTGTACTGTGCTTAGTCAGGTCAGACTCTTTGAGATCATATGGACTGCAGCCACCAGGCTCCTGTGTCCATGGGGATTCTCCAGGCAAGAATACTGGAGTGGGTTGCCATGCTCTCCTCCAGGGGATCTTCCCAACCCAGGGATCAAACCTAGGTTTCGCGCATTGCAGGTGGAGTCTTTATTTTGCTTTACTTTATTCTTACTTTACTCTAAGCCACCCGGGAAGCCTAAGAATACTGGAGTGGGTAACCTATCCCTTCTTCACGAGTCTTCCCCACCCAGGAATCAAACCCCGGCCTCCTGCATTGCAGATGGATTCTTTACCAGCTGAGCTACCAGGGAAGCCCTTCTTAGAGCCATAGCTTTATTTTATTTTATTCCTACCTTTCCCAAAGGTACATTTGTATTTAACTCTCCTCTCCATCCGGACTCTTTCCAATCTTTGAGAAAACAGACTTCCTAGGAAGTGATTCACTATTTCAATCATTCATTTACTAAGCAAATTTAACCAGTTTGAGGACCTACCAAACACCGGGCAGATGTTGAGGAGGCAGTGGGAAGCAAACAGCACAGCAATCTAGGGCTCCTGGTCTGAGAGGTGTGTACCCACATCACAGTTCAGAAGGGGAATAAAAGCAAGACGTGGAGCTTCTCAGCCAGCATCTCAGGAAACGTGACAGGCCCCTCCCTGTCACTAAAAGCTTAGCAGACTCTCCCTATCTTGGTCTGAGTACTTAGCAGGTGAATCTGATGAGAGGGCAGTGAACCCAATCTCTGGAGGCTGCGGAGGGGACCGACTGGACGTTGAGGAGATGGAGGCCGCGGGTCCCACCCACCGCGGTCCGGGGTCAGTCGTCTCCTCTGCGTCCTGGACCCGCGGCGCCTGGGCGCCCGGGTATCCAGCGGGGCCAGGACCCAGCCTAGTTCGCACCGAGAGGCCGGGGGCGGCTGGGGTGGCGGCCCCGCCCCGGGAGAGGCGTGCCGGGCCGGGCGTATTTGAGGCGCAGAGCCGGCCGCCGCCCCGGCAGGACCACACCACTTCTGCCCGAGCCTCCCCCGCGGCGCGCGAGCCAGTGCAGAGGCGTCGGGTAAGTGGTGGCGGCGCCGGGACGCGGGCGCACAGCCGCCTGCTGCAAGGCCAGGGCGCCCGGGCGCTGCTCGGTGCGCGGGCCCCTTTGCCGGGCTGGGCGGGCGCCGGAGAAGGGGGCTTGGCTTCCTCGGGGAACCGCGCGTTCTGGGCCCAGGTTCCTTGGCTTCGAGCCCTCAAGAGAGGAGTCTGAGACTCGGGGAAAGTTAGCAACGACTTACAAAGACTCACCTGCATTTCCTTGCGGCGGACGGGTGTGTCACCCTCTGCGGCGACTGGGAGGCTCAGCCCGGGCTTCGCGCCCTTCGCCTCTGGGCGGCCCGTGGTGCGCGGTGGGCGCGCGCGCGCGCATCCTCCCGGCTGCCTGCTCCAGCTGGGCGGGAGGAACCAGGTGCCCCTGCCTGCGTCCACGGTGGAGACTGCCCCGGGGTCCTGCGGGCGGTTCCTCGACTCTTAGCTTGGCTGTGGGATGGGGATGAGTTCTGCTACAGGCCAACAGCGTCCGGGGCTGCAGCCGCTCTCTGGATGCTGATCTCGCAGAAAATGGTGCTGCCCCAAGGCTGAGTGGGCATGTGCCCGGCGTGGCAAAGACCGCACACCCTCAGTTTTTGCAAATCCCAGTCCAGAGTAGAGCATTAACGATCTCAGATCTGTGCTGGGGTCATGTTTGGTGTGGCAGAATTGAATGTTGGAAGGAAATGGCAGCCCACTCCAGTATTCTTGCCTGGAAAATCCCATGGACGGAGGAGCCTGGTAAGCTACAGTTGGACACGGCTGAGCGACTTTCCTTCTGAGTGTGCAGAGCCCTAGTTGAGGTGGGGAGGGGGTCCTTTTAAAACATGTTTGAGGATTTATTCTAAATTGTGAGTTGCTCAAATCAAAGCACTAACATGCCTGCGCTTTGAAGAGTAGGGGCTGTGGGACACTGGGGTTGAGGTTGTGCCTTGGGCCTCATGCCCTACCCTTAGCGATCCTGATTTCAGATACCTGGAATATTTGTAAAGTGACTCCTGGGAGTTGGGTTGCTGGACAATGAGGACGGTTTGACTTCAGTGACCCAGTCTGTTTCTAGGATTCTCGAAAAGGAATGGAAGACAGGCTCATTTTGTTCTACAGAAAATGGTGGCAATAAGGATTGACCACTTGGCACAGAGCATGAGAAAAAATTTTCACCAGCTTCCAAAATTATGACTCACTTGCCCCAAGTTTACAAAGTTGATCTTTCATACTTGGAAATTGTGTTTCCATAAAAGTTCAATAAAATTCATTATCCCACAAGAATGTCCTTTTCAGACATTGTCTTTGAATCCCTTTGATGACTGTGCCTCACCCTTAATCTATGGGGAATTGGAGTTGCCTAAATTAATCATGTAGGGGGCTTTTGCTTAAAATCAGCATTCTCTCGGTATTCTGGGGAGAAGTTTGATGATGGGTCTTGAATGTTTTGAGCTTAGAAATATTAGCTGGATGCCTCACCAAGTTTCCTAAGAAGCAGAAGAGGAGGAGCACTGTTTGATTGATTGACCCCAGAAGCTCATTTTAAAAAATGTAGTAGGCTAGTCTTGCTCTGTTGAGAGGTCTTTCAGTTCAGTTCAGTCTCTCAGTCGCATCCAAGTCTGTGCGACCCCATAGACGGCAGCCTCCCAGGCTCTGTCCCTGGGATTCTCCAGGCAAGAACACTGGAGTGGGGCGCCAGGGCCTTCTGCTGAGAGGTCTTTAGTCGATGATATTTTGCTGTGCTACAAATACGCAGGAGAGCTTTATAAAAAGACTTTTTACTTATTGCTAGTGAGGTCAAAAGGCCGTTATTGGTCTCGCCTATGATTTAGATACTGTTTGCCTAAAACTCTCTACAGTCAGACTCTAAATCTTATCCCTAATAGAGATCCATATTCATATAGTAAAATTTGAGGTGCTTATGTTACCTAAAATACCAGCTGGCTTGTAAACTTCTTGCACCTGAGACTCATGGTAACTGATCAAAAACTTAGCCTCTCTTTCGGGTTAGTTTGGGACCGAGGTTTCTGCTGAGGACAGCTAGTTAACATTTTGCGTCTGGTGCCTGAATGGATTCTTCTCATTAAATTCTGAGTGGTAAGCCTGCCAGGGCAGTAATTCCAGTTTGCCGCTGACTAAGTATCATGTGTTCTCTCTTGACTGATATTCAGCTTTTCCATATGGGGGGAAAAAAACAAGTAAGTGAGAGGTACAAAGTAACTTTAACTTCCTTGTGGCTGAAGAACTGTGATGAAAAAGAAATCCTAGGAAAGGACCAGTTTCCTTTATCCTAACTAGCATCTCTGAATTTGGCTTTGCACATGAGCATTTCTCAAGCCTTGTTCCTGTTTCAGTAAGACCAGGAAGTAGACCACCTCTCCTGTGTTCTTTAGAGATTAGTGTGGGCAAGGCTTGGGGTTCTGAGGAAATAGTTTATGATCTATTTCCCTTCCAGCTTTTATAAAAGTTGGGGCCTTTTGTGGGCACAAATTTCAGAAGTCCTCCTGGGAATCCAGGCAACTGAATTAATTGCTACATGGGTCTAGAATAACACAGTACAGTGGATAGCAACTCTTTATGAAAGGGCAAAGCTGCAATTAACAGCAGATTAAATATGGTCTGCATTCTGACTCATGTTTAAATTCCTTTTTCCAAAGTGATGCTGAACTAATTCCTGTAGGTTTTTCCAAATGTGAGGACTCAGATAGTATTTTTTAAATGCTTTTGCCTTTGATGTAGTATTTCTTATCTGAAGTCAAAATTCTCTGATTCTGGGAATGCCAGAGTTCACATAGGTATAGTATCTGTAACAGTGGGAAGTTTTTTTTTTTTTTTTCACATTTGATTGTCTCTTTATATAAGCTACTCATCTAAAAAGAAAGACATTTTCCAGGCAAGTAGGAAGATGTTTATCCAAATAGATTTTTTAAAATTGTTTTTGGTTCTCCTTTTAAGTTCTAAGGTTGCTAATCTTGATTTAAAAAGAACATTGGTTAGAAACCTTTCCATCAGAGCTCTGATGGTTGGGAGTTGATATAATCAAAACAATGCATACCCAGCTTTTAGGAAAATAAGCTTTATCAGTTTAAATGTGGTTATAATTAGCAAAGTGACTGTGCAAAATGGCATCCTTGTATTTATTATCACTGCACACTGAATGAGTCACCCAGCTAGTTTCTGACAAAAGCATGAGCTCTTTTTTGTTTACAATTTCAGCATGTTTATGCAATTCCGAATAAGAAAGCCAGAGAATTAATTTCTAAATGAAGTAACTAATACTTTCAAAGGACTATACTTTAAAATGTCAAAGTGTGAGGTTTGCTACTAGTATAAAATCAGTCAGAATTAGGAGTCAGGATGTTTGGACCCAGGTCCCTGCCTGCCAATGACAGAATGACTTTGGGCCACCACATTAACTCTCTGAGACTCAGTTTCCTCACCTTTGAAGTAAGGATATTAACTTTTCCCTGTCAATCTCATAAGATTATTATCAGAATCAAAATAAGAAAGGTATGTGAAAGTGCTTTATAAACTGAAAACATCACACAAATACAGGGTGTCATTATTCTAATGGGCTGTCACAGCACAATCCAAACTGGCATCCTTGGTGTTCCACAGAGTGGAATCTGTTTCTCCAGGGGTTTCCCAGGTGGCTCGGATGGTAAAGAATCTGCCTGCATTAATATACTGTATTGTTGTTTTTGCTTCTGGCTTACTTCACTCTGGATAATGGGCTCCAGTTTCATCCATCTGAGTAGAACTGATTCAAATGAATTTTTCCTTAATGCTGAGTAATATTCCATTGTGTATATTAACGCATATATATGGAATTTAGAAAGACGGTAACGAGAACCCAACATGCGAGACAGCAAAAGGAACGCAGATGTATAGAATAGACTCGTGGCCTCTGTGGATGAGGGAAAGGGTGGGATGATATGGGAGAATGGCATTGAAACATGTTAATTATCATATGTCTAAGCAATAGCCTGCCCAGGATTGATGCTTGGGACTGGTGCAACGAGATTTCCCGGGGGGAGGGAGGAGGGAGGGGGGTTCTGGAGGGGGAACATATGTAAACCCATGGTGATATCATGTCATTGTTTGGCAAAACTAATAAAAAAAAAAATCTGCCTGCAATACAGGAGACCCAGGTTCAATCCCTGGGTCAAAAGACCCACTGGAGAGGGAGACGGCAACCCACTCTACTCCAATCGAAAATAAACTGAATATGCTTGAACAGAGACTTTGAAAAGAATAAATGTTACATTTTGGGCAAGCTGTCTTCGCATGAGTTTCTAGTTGTGATCAGCCTTTAAACATATCTGAGTTTAACTGGATTTATATTAATAAGACAGGCTTCCCTGGTGGCTCAGCCTGTAATGCAGGAGACCTGGGTTTGGTCCCTGGGTTGGGAAGATCCCCTGGAGGAGGGAGTGGCAACTCACTTCAGTATTCTTGCCTGGAGAATGCCCATGGACAGAAGAGCCTGGTGGGCTACAATCCATGGGGTTGCAAAGAGTTGGACACGACTGAGCGACTAAGCACATATATTAATGATACTTGATGAAGCCAGTGGTACAGCTTTAGCTAGTTTTAACAACTGAAACTACCTTTCTGCTTTTTATTGACCTGAATGGGTACTTTTATGTGAGGATACATATCCTTATTAGCCCAGGCTAGTGGTTCTCAAACCAGGCACAATTTTGCCCTCCTCTTGCTTCCCCAGGGTTATTTCAAAACGTCTTAAGACATTCTAGGTTATCACAATGCAGGAGCTGGGGAGGGTTTGCTGCTGTCATCTTGTGTGTTGAAGCCAGGGATACACATGATGCACAGAAGAGCCCCTCCCTATGAAGTATCCCACCTGAAATGTCAGTGATGCTGAGGTCAGGGATAAGCCCCAGCACAATGGGGATATTTAAAAGAAGTCAAAACACAAAGTTATTGCTGAGTCTTTGCTATGTTGCTGTGTTGCTCAGGAATGGAAGAATTTGTGTAATCAAAGGAACTAAACTTTCTGCCTACTGTGAAGTCCAAAATTGTTTTTTTTTCTGGCGTCCAAAGTGAAAAGCTTTATTTCTTGACTTAAGAAATATCCTTTCAAAGGATTTCACTGGCAGTCCAGTGGTTAAGACTCTGTGCTTCCACTGCAGTGGGTACGGGTTCCATCCCTGGTTGGGGAACTAAGATCCCACATGCCTCACGGCATAGCAAAAGAAAAAAAAAAAGTGTTCTTTCTTTCCCTTTTCTGTAAGAACTCTTTCAGCTGTTTTTAAAATCTTTATTGAATTTGTTACAATATTATGTTATATTTTGGTTTTTTGGCCACCAGGCATGTGGGATCTTAGCTCCCCAACCAGTGATTGAATCTGCACCCCCTGCATTGGAAGGGAAGTCTTAACCACTGGATGGGCCAGGGAAGTCCCTATGACAACTCTTAACCTCCTCCTGTGGTAGCAGCACACTGCTCTAGGCAGTGGCAGTCTTTCGGGGAAGGAAGTACAGAGGAGCACCGACTTTTGGGTTAAAGAGTCGAATATTATATACTAAATGCAGTGAAACAAGCCCTGGGAGAGTCACTGTGACTTCCCAATTAGATCACCTGCAGTTTCCACATTGGAAGATGGGCACAGTGATAACCCAAGTGTATCCAAATATGTTTGAGAATGTCCAGATTTAAAAAGAGATGTGCAAAATCAAAAAAATTAATGGAAGGTAATATTGAACTGTATTATAAGTAACAGCAGAGTTAGATAAAATATCTGGTGTATAAATGAAGCATACATTAAGTTCTAGGAGGACTCTTTGTCTGTTTTTGTTTTACCATAAAGTCTAGTATTTTGCATTTTTAGGACCTGTCAAGTATCCACCATTTAATGGATCATTTTTTAGAATAACTGAATAACTTTAACAAGTAGGCAACTTATGGCTTCCCAGGTGCAGAAGACGTAAGAGATGTGGGTTTGATCCCTGGGTCAGGAAGATCCCCTGGAGGGGGGCATGGCAACCCACTCCAGTTTTCTTGCCTAGAGAATCCTATGGGCAGAGGAGCCTGGTGGGTTATGGCCCATAGGGTAGCAGAGTCCGACATGAATGAAGCGACTTAGCACACACATATAGGCAACTTAAGGGAGAAGATTCTGACTGTTGAAGATCCAGGTAACTTTGACCATAGCACAGGTGATCCTGAGCGAAGAAGATAACTCAGGCCTGAGGAGCCCCAAGCTGCCCTCCTCTCATCGCTGCCAGAGCACCAGCTCCGGGAGCAAGTGTAAAACATCTTGTTTGTTGGGAACTGGCACTGAGGGAGGAGCCAGAGAAGCAGAAATGATGGTCTAATGGCCACCCACTGAGGCAGCTTTGGGCAAGGCCAGCCCTCTTTGGTAGCATCCTACCCCAAAATACTTTCCTCTAAATTGTCTGACTTCTTTTTTTTTTTTTTTTTTTTTGGTTTGTTATACTGCCAGATATTTTCGTTTGGAATAACAAGAACCTTAAAAAAAAAAAAAGTACATCTTGTGCTCGCATTTTTTTGCTATTGCTTCATATCCCCAGTCTCACCTTTCTTTCAAGGTTTAGCTCAACACTGTCCCTGTTAGAAGTCATCTTTCGAGTTGTGACTTCCCATAGCACAGTCTGGCTCACAGCGCCCGATACTTGTGACTCTTTCTGGCCTCTGGCCCCTCTGACCATACCTCTTGGCCAATTCCATCTTCAAACCCAGATCTGAGCCCACCCAGTACCTGGAGCAGAACAGGCACAAATTTGCGCAAATGAAGAAATAAGTCAGCAGCAGCAACTATGTCTTTGGCAGTGGGGTGGGCAAGGCAGAGACTGTCTCTCAAACACTAGGAGGAAGAACCAACGGTCTCTTCCTAAAACCCAGAAGAGCCTGTGGGACTGTCAGTAGGAACTGGAGGAGAGCTGGGCAAGATTCATTTGATGAACACTTTTTATGAGGTGGTGGAAAAAAAGAGCACAGGAAGGAAGCTGAAGGAGGACCAAAGACAAACCAGGACTGTTTACATTTGTCACTTAGGAAACGGCAGAGTATTGTCCTCCCTGCTCTCCCACTTGCATTGTATGGCCTGTTACTCCCAGGATTCAGCCACAAGCTAGTGTGATTAGAGTTCAGTTATGAGTTAAACAGGGCCTGGTGGTTCAGGTGGAGAGTATCCTCACCCTTTGAGACATTTTTGTGGTTCCCCGCTATTGATTTTGGCAGATTTGGAGAACAGACTTGTTTGTGTTAAGACAATGCCTGTACATTGACTTGACCTGCACAATGAGCTGTTTGTGATGTTCATACAGAAACCAGTGAAATCTTTTAGGATCAAATGATAACCCCTATGTTTTTTTTTCTCCTTTCAGGAAAATGGCAGACGGTTTTTCGGTAAGTGTTTTATGTCTGTTTTCCTACTTTAATATATATACATTCATGCAGGATGAGGGGTTTTTTTGCTTGTTTGTTTGTTTTTTAACCACTCAAGTTTCCTGTTTTAACTCTCCCACCACGTGGCTTCCTCTGGCCTCATCTGTCTGATGAGGGCTTATTAGGTGGACTCTTGTTTTTCCAGCAACAGTTTTGGGAAGAAAGCCAGGCAGTGAGAGGCCTCACTAACAGTAACCCCTTTACCAAAGGCCTAGGACAGAAGCTGGTGGATTATGCCGGCAGGAGCTGAGAAGCCAACCGAGCAAAAGGCAGTGTGGTTCATTCTGAGCAGTCTCATTTTTTTTTTTTTTAATCCTAAAGTGCCTCAACTCCTTCTCCCTTCCCAAAGGATGGAGTAAGAAGCAGCCAAAACAAATCCTATTAGTATGCTTATGTATTCCCAAATTCCTTAATGGAATGACTCACGTCACCTACAGCCACGAGCTCTGCTCAGGTTTGTTTTCTAAATCCAGTTTGCTTTTCATCATCACGGGGCCCTCTGTTTCTCTCTCCCCCTCCCCCAGGCCACATGGGCCCCCTTCACAGCCTCACTGTGTTGCCCCAACACCAGATCTAGGGTTGTGTTCCTGATGCATCAAAGACAATCCTGGCAGATCATATTCAGTCAACGTATAAGTCTTTTCTGGGCATCTTCCATGTACCACCTGGCAGTGTGCTAAATACTGTAGAAAACAGGCAAGGAGAAAGCAGTCTCTTCCTGGAGAGAAAGGACACAATCCAACACTGGCACAGAGTCTTGCAGTCGTAAAGAGCCGTCCCAAAGGCTTCGTCGCTTGTTCGTCACAGCAATCATATGAAATAGATCATCATCCCCATTTTACAAGCAAAGACACTAAGTCCTATACAGGTGACATGATGGCTCCGAAACCCTGGAGCTCTTGATGGATAACACTGGACTTCTTGATGGATAGCACTGGATTTTAAACCAAATCTTCTGACTCCACATCGCAGGCTCCTCCCTGTGTACGGGCAGCCTCTCTGGTACTAGCCTGGATGCCACTAAGTGGTAACTTACCTGGAGTACCCAAAGTGCAGTAGACATCCCGCAAAGAGAAGGCCAACGCAACCAGGGCCAGCTCAGTGGGAGGTTTTGCAGCCCAAGAGTATACTGAGTTTTGTGGCTTTTTTTTTTTTAAATCTCAGTTAGAAAGTATGTGCTTTTACATGGAGGATGGCTAGCTGCTGACTAGAAAATTACAAAAAGGCAACCCTCAATGATCTGAGATGATGGGAGGCAAGAGTAAAGTGATAAAGCATGTACAATCCCACAGTCGAATTTCAGTCTTAGGAACTCAAAACTAAAAGGTAGGAAAAACTTTATGGATATGAATTTCATATCTCCACCACATCCCTCTAATTCTTAGATCACATACTCCTAAAAATTCTATTGTGATTGTTTTTCATCCTGTAACTTTTTTAATGTCCTTTTTTTTTTTTTTTTTTTAACAGCTTAATGATGCCTTATCTGGGTCTGGAAAACCAAACCCTCAAGGTTGGCCTGGTTCATGGGGAAACCAGCCTGCTGGGGCAGGAGGCTACCCAGGAGCAGCCTATCCTGGGGCCTACCCTGGCCAGGCCCCTCCTGGCCCATACCCTGGCCAGGCCCCTCCTGGGGCCTACCCTGGCCAGGGACCTCCTGGGGCCTACCCTGGCCAGGCACCTTCAGGGGCCTACCCTGGCCCAACAGCACCTGCTTACCCTGGACCGACCGCACCAGGTGCCTACCCGGGACCTGGGGCCTACCCGCCTCCTGCACAGCCAAGTGCTCCTGGAGCCTACCCTGCTGCCGGCCCCTATGGCGTCCCTTCTGGACCCCTGGTAAGATGGAGTGAATCATTTAGTAAACTTCAGTGTGCCCAGGACCAGGTTAATAAAGAACATGGCTGGGACTTCCCTAGCAGTCCACCAGCTAAGACTCTGTGCTCCCAATGCAGGGAGCCTGGGTTCAACCCCTGATCAGGGAACTAGATCCCACATGCCACAACTAAGACCCAGCACAGCCAAATAAATCAATATTAAAAAAAAAAAAAAGAAAGAAACAAAGAAAATGGCAATTGGCTGGAGCGGTGGTTTCATCACTTTGTAGTGCTCTGACTGGAAGCTGGCTCCGGGCACTGACATGCAAAGGGCTTCGGGAGACCTGAAGCTTGAAACTCACTGCTTAGAGCTATTTTGCAAGAAACAGGCACAGTGTATATTGGTTCAATAGAAAAATTAGTTTCCTGTGTTTAGTATATGTCAGTTCAGTCACTCAGACGTGTCCAACTCTTTGCAAACCCATGAACCGCAGCACGCCAGGGCTCCCTGTCCATCACCTAATCCCAGAGTCTACCCAAACCCATGTCCATTGAGTCGGTGATGCCATCCAATCATCTCATCCTCTGTTGGCCCGTTCTTCTCCTGCCCTCAATCTTTCCCAGCATCAGGGTCTTTTCCAATGAGTCATCTCTTCTCATCAGGTGGCCAAAGTATTGGAATTTCAGCTTCAACATCACGCCTTCCAATGAACATCCAGGACTGATCTCCTTTAGGATGGACTGGTTGGATCTCCTTGCAGTCCAAGGGACTCTCAAGAGTCTTCTCCAACACCACAGTTCAAAAGCATCAATTCTTCAGCGCTCAGCTTTCTTTATAGTCCAACTCTCACATCCATACATGACTACTGGAAAAACCATAGCCTTGACTAGACGGACCTTTGTTGGCAAAGTAATGTCTCTGCTTTTTAATATGCTGTCTAGGTTGGTCATAACTTTCCTTCCAAGGAGCAAGTGTCTTTTAATTTCATGGCTTAAGTCACCATCTACAGTAATTTTGGAGCCCAGAAGAATAAAGTCAGCCACTGTTTCCACTGTTTCCCCATCTATTAGCCATGATCTTAGTTTTCTGAATGTTGAGCTTTAAGCCAACTTTTTCACTCTCCTCTTTCACTTTCATCAAGAGGCTCTTTGGTTCTTCTTCACTTTCTGCCATAAGGGTGGTATCATCTGCATATCTGAGGTTATTGCTATTTCTCCCGGCAATCTTGATTCCAGCTTGTGCTTCCTCCAACCAAGTGTTTCTTATGATGTACTCTGCATATAAATTAAATAAGTAGGGTGACAATATATAGCCTTGACATACTCCTTTTCCTATTTGGAACCACTCTGTTGTTCCATGTCCAGTTCTAACTGTTGCTTCCTGACCTGCATACAGATATCTTAAGAGGCAGGTCAGGTGGTCTGGTATTCCCATCTCTTTCAGAATTTTCCACAGTTTATTGTGATCCACACAAAGGCTTTGGCACAGTCAATAAAGCAAAAATAGATGTTTCTCTGGAACTCTCTTGCTTTTTTGATGATCCATCGGATGTTGGCAATTGGATCTCTGGTTCCTCTGCCTTTTCTAAAACCAGCTTGAACATCTGGAAGTTCCCAGTTCACATATTGCTGAAGCCTGGCTTGGAAAATTTTGAGCATCACTTTACTAGCGTGTGAGATGAGTGCAATTGTGTGGTAGTTTGAGCATTCTTTGGCACTGCCTTTCTTTGGGATTGGAATGAAAACTGACCTTTTCCAGTCCTGTGACCATTGCTGAGTTTTCCAAATTTGCTGGTATATTGAGTACAGCACTTTCACAGCATCATCTTTTAGGATTTGAAATAGCTCAACTGGAATTCCATCACCTCCACTAGCTTTGTTTGTAATGATGCTTCCTAAGGCCCACTTGACTTTGCATTCCAGGATGTCTGGCTCTAGGTGAGTGATCACACCATCGTGATTATCTGAGTTGTGAAGATCATTTTTGTACATTTCTTCTGTGTATTTTTGCCACCTCTTCTTAATATTTTCTACTTCTGTTAGGTCCCTACCATTTCTGTCCTTTATTGAGCCCATCTTTGCATGAAATGTTCCCTTGGTATCTCTAATTTTCTTGAAGAGATTGCTAGTCTTTCCCATTCTGTTGCTGTTCTGTTAGTTTAAAGAGAAGCTAATGTGTGTTTTGAAGGCATCTGTAAAGCAGCTTTAATATAAATCAAGTTAAGGTCATAGTAATGGTTGTTATTATATAATGTTAGTATATAGTATACTATATACTATGGTATATATATAATATATAATTTATATATAATATATAATATATAATTATTATATAATCATATAATATTATATAATAAATACATAAAATAAATATATATTATGTAATTATATTATATGATAATTATACATATTATATATAATTTATATATTATATAATATTATGTTATGTATATAAATATATATCATATTATATATTACATAATATGTAACTATATATTATATAATTATTATAGTACATTATATATATAATTATACACATTATAGTATATATATTGTTAGTATATAGTAATGGTTATTAGTATATAACATGTGCCAGCTGTGTGCTTCTACATGGATGCTCTCATTCAACTCCATAAGCACCCTGTAAGATACTATTATTATTGCCACTTTACAAATAAGGAAATAGGGCAATAAAGGGTTATACAGCCTTCCCATGGTCACAGAGGGGAAATTTGGGGCAACCACAGTAATCTGGTTTTTAAAAACCTTCTAAAGATAATTTTATGACCTAAGGATTGAATTTTCATTTATATTAAAACTCATTTTAATAAATGAATTCTAACCATAAAACCTAACTCTAGGGGCTCCAGACACATCTCCAAACAGTCTAGCTGTGAGAAAAGATACATATATGAGAAAAGAGTTCAACAGAAGTGTGAGATCAGCCCCTCTCAGGACTGTGATGGCACAGGCAGTATTTGCTCTGCTTATTGGTCAGCTTAGAGGAGTGCAGAGAGACAGCACTGGGGACATGAGAGGCATTGTGCAGGACCTGGACCACACACAGGTAGTCAGTTGAGACATGAATATGGAAATTCTGGAAGGAAGAGGCAGTAGGAAAGAGATTGAAGAGGAGGAACCCCAGAACCTAGTGGTTAAGTCTTGTTTTTGTTCAGTCGCTAAGTCTAGTCTTACTCTTTGTGACCCCATGGACTGCAGCACACCAGGCTTCCCTGTCCTTCTCTATCTCTTGGGGTTTTCTCAAACTCTTGTTCATTGAGTCGTTGATGCCATCCAACCATGTCATCCCTTTCACTCCCTTCTCCTCCTGCCCTCAATCTTTCCCAGCATCAGGGTCTTTTCTAATAAGTAGGCTCTTCACATCAGGTGGCCAAAGTATTGGAATGTCAGCTTCAACATCAGTCCTTCCGATGAATATTCAGGGTTGATTTCCTTTAGGATTGACTGGTTTGGTCTCCTTGCTGTCCAAGGGACTCTCAAGAGTCTTCTCCAATATCAAAAATTCTAAAGCATCAATTCTTTGGTGCTCAGCATTCTTTATGGTCCAACTCTCACATTCGTATATGACTGCTGCAAAAACCACAGCTTTGACTGTGGAATCAGTGATGTCTCTGCTTTTTAATACACTGTCTAGGTTTGTCATAGCTTTTCTTCCAAAGAGCAAGGGTCTTCTGATTTTGTGACTGCAGTCACTGTCTGCAGTGATTTTTGAGTCCAAGAAAATAAAATCTGCCACTGTTTCCCACTTTTTCCTCATCTATTTACCATGAAGTGATGGGACCAGATGCCATGATTTAGTTTTTTTGATTGCTGAGTTTTAGCCAGCTTTTTCAGTCTCCTCTCTCATCCTCATTAAGAGGCTCTTTAGTTCCTCTTCACTCTCTGCCATTAGAGTGATATCATCTGTATATCTGAGGTTGTTGATATTTCTCCTAACAATCTTCATTCAGTCCAGCATTTCACATGATGTACTCTGCACAGAAGTTAAATAAGCATGGTCACAATATGCAGTGTTGACACACTCCTCTTGCAATTTTGAACCAGTTCATTGTCCCATGACCAGCTCTAACTGTTGCTTCTTGACCTAAATACAGATTGCTCAGAAGGCAGGTAAGGTGGCCTGGTATTCCCATCTCTTAAGAATCTTCCACAGTTTGTTGTGATGCACACAGTCAAAGGCTTTCATATAGTCAAAGGAAGCAGAAGTGGACATTTTTCTGGAATTCTCTTGCATTTTCTATGATTCATGAATGTTGGCATTTTGATTTCTTGTTCCTATTTTCTAAATTCAGCTTATACCTCTGGAAGTTCTCAGTTCACATACTGTTGAAGTCTAGCTTGAAGAATTTTGAACATTTCCTTGCTAGCATGTGAAAAGAGTACAATTGTATGGTAGTTTGAACATTCTTTGGCATTACCTTTCTTTGGAACCGGGATGAAAACTTTCCAGTCCTGTGGTCATTGCTTAGTTTTCCAAATTTGCTGACATATTGAGTGCAGCACAGTGGCAAAGAATCCGCCTGCCAATTCAGGAGACACAGGTTCAATCCCTGGGTGGGGAAGATCCCCTGGAGAAGTAAATGGTAATCTACTCCAATATTCTTGTCTAGGAAATCCCATGGAGAGAGGAGCATGGTAGTCCATGGGGTCATCAAAGAGTCAGACATGACTTTGTGAATAAACACCAACAACAAAAAGTCAAGAAACGACTCTAGCTTTTCAAGGCTGGACAAGGAGAATGCCAGCCAAGGGTTAGCCCAAACCAGGAACTCAGGAAGGGGATCAGATCGGGGAGGGGCAGGGGAGACCATTGCAGTTCACACTGGTTGGATTTGTGGCACCAGTAGCAAAGCCAGATGGGAAGAAGCAGAGGACTAATACAGATCAGAGCAGAGCTAGAAAGCAAAAGACTTGGGCAATGGTTGAACCCAGGGGGAAACAAAGGAAAAAGAGAAGAAGCCAAGATAGAGCAGTGGAAATATTTACAACACCCTGAACATAGACAGTCAGTAAATATTTGTCGAATGAACTGGGGAAGGTATTAACTGGAAAGTTCCCATTCAACAAACATTGAGTACCTGCCACCTTTAAAGCACCACACAGGGCCTGTGTGAATCAAATATAGAACCCCTCAGAGGCCTAGAAGGTGCCACAGTGTTTGCCTGCAGGGAGCAGAACCACCAGGATGAACATGTCATATGACAAGGATCTTAAAGAGTGGCACAGAAACGTTAATGTTGATTGCAAGGTCTAGCTTAAGCCTTTCCAAAAAACAGGCTCCATGGATGAGTTATAGGATGGTCCTTATGAGAGATACAGTCTCCAGAAGGGAACATGTTCTGTCTTTGGCACTAATTAACTGATGGCCTTTTGCTTGATTATTGTAGTTGTATAGTTGTGTAGGGAGCCATCTCTCTTCAGGCCCTGGACAAGGTGGCCTGAGAGTCTGAAAACATGGCTTAAAGTAGGGTTACATGTTATTCGCATATATTCATAGTGGTTGAACTCTAGCAATGTCTTTTTCTTTCTTCCCTCAAGAAAACATGACTTTTGGTTGGGGGGGGTGCTGTAGCTGCATGATATGTAGGATCTTACTTCACCAACTAGGGTGAACTAGGGTGAACTCACACCCCCTGCAGCAAAAGCACAGCATCTTAACCACTGGGCTGCCAGGAAAGTCCCCCAGAACATGACTCTTTATTGATATATATGTATTTTTTTATTCCCAGAATGTGCCTTATGACCTGCCTCTTCCTGGAGGAATCATGCCTCGCATGCTGATAACAATCCTGGGTACAGTAAAGCCCAATGCAAACAGGTAAAGAGCAAAATTAGCAAGTCTAACATATTTATTGATTGATTTTGGAATAAAGGGTGATCTGTTTTAAATTTTAATAGAATTTTAAAAATTACATTTAGAATCTTGGCTATACCATAGTTTGTGATCTTCCTATAAATCAATACATAGTCCCACCAAAGAGGACAAATCCCTTCCTAAGTCTTGTGTTTTTCCCAGAACCAGAATAAAAATTTGTGAGGACAAAGAGGAAGAGCAGAAAAACCCGTTCTGTTGGTTCTTCATAGCAAGGAAAGCCTTAGAATTAAAGGGAAGTAGACCCTTTGTGATGTACTGTTTGGATATCCCTCCACCTCTGAGCCACAGATTGTCTAAAAAACAAAGCCCATCAAAAATTAGGGTCAAAAAGAAAAAGATGCCTAGTTGATCTGAGAGCTTAAATATTATACCTCCTGTCCTCATTTTGGTGCAATCTCCCTGTAGCTGTGAAGATCATGATACACCCTCAGATTTGTGAGCTTGGTTGCCATTTCCATGTTCATACTGTTGGCCTGGTCTACAGATGATAAGTGACAAGATGGGGGAACTCCAGTGTTCTGAGTAGATATTATTTACTTTAAAGGTTTGAAAAAACTTTACAAGTTAAAGTTTTAACTTGTCAAATTAATTGGTAAAATAAATCAGTCTTCACCATTGGTACTGCTTTGGTTGAGGTAAACTAGAAGGGGCTAAGATTTTGAACTCATTTCGGAAAATCCATGCTGATTTACAGCTGCTTTGGGACACCGGACTCTGGTTATCACCACTGGTTATATTTACATATAATACAAGCAGGCTAAGGTTATCCTGAAGCTATTCAGTATGTCTGTCCTTGAGGTTGGTGGTACCATTAAAGCTCCTACAGCCATTAATCTGTTTCTGGGTCTTACAGACAATACACAAAAGGTACAAATTGAAGCTGTGTACATAGGTTTATTTAATTCTCTAAACAGCCTCTGTGAGTGCCTGTCACTTTGATCTTGGTGAATCAGCAGGAGCAACCTCTGTTACCAGGAGGTGGACAGATTCTGATCGGATCATTTTACATTCAGCCAACCAGTTCACTCCACCTCTAGCCAGCCTCCTCTGGTTCTCTGTGGTAGTCACTGCCTTAAGCTAGCTCTTCCTTCCACATAGCCTAGACAGCTTCTCTCAGCACAGTACTTCCCTACACAGTAAAACTGGTCTCACAGCAAGTTACAAAACATATACTCAATATATTTCCTCATCCACCTTGCCTCCCAAAATAACAGGACCCAGCACCCTGATCCTGTGTAGGCAGCACTTATGACTGGGTAATATCTGCTCTCCTGAGGCAGCTGCTGTGAAGCAGAACCACAATGGCATCTTTGCTTTACTTAGGACTATCACACTAGAAAGGTTGGGCTTCCCAGGTGGCTCAGTGGTAAAGAATCTGCCTGCCAAGCAGGAGACATGGATTCTAATCCTAAGTCAGGAAGATCTCCTGGAGGAGGAAATGGCTACCAACTCCAGTATTCTTACCTGGGAAATCCCATGGACAGAGGAGCCTGGCATGCTACAGTCCATGGGGTCGCAAAAAGTCGGACACGACTTAGGAACTAAACCATCACCATCCCCACTAGCAAGGTTAGAGACTGTGGCAGGTTAAAACCAATTTTGGTTGAAATGATTAAAGTGGTAGTAGTAAACTGAGAAGTGTATTGCTTTGAGCTGCAAAATCTATGTGAGGAATCACATGAAAGAAAAAAAAAATCCTTAAAGTGGTAGAGATGACAATTACCTTTTCACTGCTGAGAAAGTACAAGCATTGCATATTAAGTCAAATACAAATTCTAGTGCCATTTGACAATATGGGTTCTTTCCCTGTGAATTTAATTATTGATGGTTTTATATATCTATTACTGGGTGAATGAAAACACCCAAAGAATCATTGTTCATAGGTCTAGAATGCAGACCTTGCTTTACAACAAGAGCTGCTTGTTTTAACAGAACCAGCTGCTTCTGATATTAGTGCTCTGGGGAGCACACTTTTGAGACACCATGTGGAAAGTGTAGTGCTTTAACAGCCAGAGAACTTGTGTGTGTATTAACATCCAAGGAGAGAGAACAGGAGAGAAAGTTTATCCAGCACTTCCACTGATTCCACTTCACATCACAGAATGTTTAACACATTTATTATTATGACTTTACAACTCAGCAACAGGATACTGAACAATAACTATGTTATCTCATTCTTGCTGTTTTAAGACTAGGATTTCCAGTTACCTATGAGGAGGCCAGGGATTTGATAGCACTTTCTGTGACTGGTTTACTTTTAACACGGATTGAAAGTAACCTGTCAGGGAAGGAAAGAGGTAGCTGTATTTCCATGTCAGGTATAAAATGCCCTCAAAGTGGCCCCAAACCTCTGCAAGGAAACCTTGACCATGTTTATATGTAGAGATAGTAAGAAGGGAAATACAGCTGAACAGGATATAACCAAAGACAACAAGGCTAAAAACTCAACACATATTGTCTTGTTTACTGTGGGATACCGTGGTAGTATGTAGGATATAGTAGTGCCCCTTATCTGAGATTTTGCTTTCCACACTCTGTTACCCAAGGTCAATCAGTCTGAAAACATTAAATGGAAAATTCCAGAAATAAACAATTCATATGTTTTAAGTTGCCAACACTGTACACAGCATGGTGAAATCTCACGCTGTCCAGCCCCATCCTGCCCAGGCTGTGAAGCCATCCCTTTGTGCTGCATACCTGGTCTATTAGTTGTCTATTAGTTGTCATGGTACCCCAGTGCCATGTCCACATAACCCTTATTTTACCTAATAATGGCCCCGAAAGCAAGAGTAGTGATGCTGGCAATTCACGTATGCCAAAGAGAAGCTGTACAGGGCTCTCTTGAAGTGAAAAGGGGACAGTGCTCAATTTAATAAGGAAAGAAAACAATTATACACTGAGGTTGCTGAGATCTGCAGCAAGTACAAATCTTTTGTCCATGAAATTGTGAGAAAGGAAAAAGAAACTCATGCTTTTCTTTTGGGGTCATACCTCAAACTGTAGAAGTTATGGCCCCAGTGCACAAGTGTTTAGTTCAGATGGAAAAGGTATTAAATGTATACAATATTTTGAGAGACCATGACTTTTACAATATATTGCTTTAGTTTTTCTATTTTATTAGTTGTTAATCTCTTACTGTACTTAATTTATAAATTAAACTTCATTATATGTATTTATAGGAAAAAAGTATGTGTATAGTTGGACAGATAATTTGGCTCAATACTATTTGTGGTTTCAGCCATCCATTGGGGGTCTTGGAACACACATTCCGCGCATGAGGTAGAACTACTGTACTTGGCCCAGGATACTTTCCAGTTTGAACCCATTCTATGGTTTATTTGCTTTCTGTTAGGAAAACTGTCCTGTACTTTATAAATGATTTGCTCTTGAGGAAAGTGTATGTTCTTCACTTGATACAAACGTACAACTCGAATCATTTTACTAACTCTAACCTTTGATTTAAAACAGACTTGCTTTAGATTTCAAGAGAGGGAATGATGTCGCCTTCCACTTTAACCCACGCTTCAATGAGGACAACAGGAGAGTCATTGTTTGCAATACAAAGCTGAATAATAACTGGGGAAGGGAAGAAAGACAAATGGTTTTCCCATTTGAAAGTGGTAAACCTTTCAAAGTAAGTTATTGCTATTATATATTGATAATGTATATTTCTCATGGGGAATCAAGCTTAAACCACAACACACTGGAAATTAATTTTCATCAGTTGTCCTGGGACATCTAACCAGTATATCGGCGCCCCATCTCAGGGGAATGGTCTGAGAAATAGTGGCACATTCCTCAACTCCATTTAGGCACCTCACCATTGTCCCTGTTACCAGCCCTCTGAGTTTAAGATTTTCTGGAAATGAGAAACGTAGCATCTTTAATTTAAAAGGCAGAAAATCTCTCTTTTTTGGCCGTAATTCAAGGCATGTGGGGCAAATTTATTCCCCCTGCAGTGGAAGAAAGGAGTCTTAACTACTTGGCAGGGAGGTCCCCTAGAAAGTCTTTATGATATAGCTGGGCTGAGATTTAATTCCTTAAAACCACATGGTTACATGGCAATCAAAACTAAATTTTTTTAACTCTAAAATTAATTCATGCTTGTTTATGAAAAGAAAAATTTACAGATTTTTTTACTAAAATGTCCTCCATCCTTTACCCCTCCCTCATCCTCACAAACGTCACAACTTGAGTATCTTTCCAGTGTCTTCTTATGATAAGCAACACATTTTTTTATTTTTAAGCATGGCTTCAACAAATATTAGGGACACAATGTGGGGTTAGGGTTGACTATACAGTGGGCAATAAAACAGCTAGACCATCAGCTCCTCAGGGGCAGGGACTAACAGGGTCTATATTCTATATTTGGTAGACATCTTTCCTTCTCAGAACATTGTCACCTAATAATACTTCACTGTTTAGATATGCAGTAATTCAACCAGTACCCTACTGATGAAAATTTGGAGTATGGAAATATTACAAACAGATAAAACCTGGAAAGCTTTATTTATTTTACTAAAATACTGTGATAACTATCCTAATACATCATTGCTTCCTAGAAGAGTAATTTTACTCAAAAAATATACATGTTTAAAATTTAGATGAAGATATTGCCAAAGTGCTGCTCTTCCAAAATGATGTTAAAATTAACGCATCCTCTAACTACTGGGAAATTATGTTTCTCTTACTCTTGCCAAAACTGGTTATTATCCATCTTCATAACATTCACCTCTCTAAACAGAGAATTCTTACTTTATCATTTATTTTTATTTTCAGTGTTTGAAACCATACAAAAGCTTTAAGTTTTTATGTAGAGGAATGATTAATTTTTCCCTCTGTGGCTTCAATTATGTATCCTTTTAACAATTTATCATTTTGTTCCGTTTACATCTTTGAATAATTTGGAATTTATTTTTTTTTGGAAAGTTACCTTTTCTGACTTTAATTAGTTCTACACATGGTCAGAAAGATGAAATTTTACACATCCTGAGCTTAGGCCAGACTGGTTTTAAAAGGAATGGGCATTTCTAACCGTTTGTGTACCTGCCATTTCAGATACAAGTGCTGGTTGAACCTGACCATTTCAAGGTTGCAGTCAATGATGCTCACTTGCTGCAGTACAATCATCGGGTGAAAAATTTTGGAGAAATTAGCACGCTGGGAATTTCTGGTGACATAACTCTCACCAGTGCTTCGCACACTATGATATAATCTTAAATGGGTAGATACTTTTTTAAAGAAATGAATTTGAACGTAAACCTTACACATTTAAAAGTTTCATGTTAACGATGAGTGAAAAATTTTACCTTTATTCATCAATGTCCTTCTTGTAAAGCACTGATTTAATAAATATTCTAAGAGTTACCTGTCTTTATATGTAATTTAATTGGGGCAATTTATTGTTGATAATGCACGATGGACTCAAAGGAAAAAGAAATATGTGGCAATGTTAATACTGTATTATAGTCTCCCAGTTCTCAATATTTGAAACTATATTTTTAAAAAGAAATCAGGAGTAAATACTACCACAAAATTAACCTCTCTCTTCTAGAGTTTGGTAAAAACCAATGGATACTACAAAAAAAAAAAAAATCATTCTCCTATTGTCTTACTTAAGGAAATGTAATATATTCAGGAAATAAGAAAAGCAAAGTTTACATACATATGACCTTTTGGACTTCTTTTAACTATTTTATCTCTCGAAACTATACTTAATGCTTTCAAATCAGTAATTTATACCAACATCAGTCTTCCTGTGGGTTCTCTTGGTTTTATGAAATCTCCAGATTTGTAGAAGGAAAAAAGTAGGTTTTTATTTGAAAATCCCTTTGTCAATACTCTATCAACCATGCCTTTCTGCCCTTCATTACCAGGAAGGTCAAAGATTAATAGAATTTCAAAACTAGGATATGCTCAGACCACTTTATTTTATAGAATACCAAAATATTATTTGATCTGTTACTGTTTCTACAGTAATCTATTGTCACAGGTTGTGTTCCCCAGGAGGCAGAGAGATCAGAATGCAGGAGGTTATGAGGGAGCCTCTGCCCTTCCAACAGCTGTGAAGACAAAGCACACAACTGGGCAGAGACGGAAGTGGAGCATCCGCGCCTCAGTCTGCCCTACAGGGACTCCGGGCTGGGGTGGTCCTTTAGAGCTGCCAAGACGGGGGGACAGGCCTCGTATTTTCACTTCATCCCATTTCTTTTTTCATTTTTGGAAAGGCTCTGGTTCTACCCACTTTTCTTTCATTTTGTCTTTAAAGGTTTTCTTAATACCTCATAATTCTAGAATCCAGTAGCCACACTCCATCTAGTTGTAGGGCATTTGATGGCTGCCTACCTGACTCATTTCCTGCTACCTAATAGGCCTGGTTTTACCCAGGTACAATCCCAGATAATACAGGGAATCCTGATTAAGTAAACCCCAACTGAGATACAGATGGAGATGTGGCATTAGTTGGCCTAACCAAACTAAAAGGAAGGACATAGCTCTGATTACCACTAGCAGCCATCTTATCACCTCAAAGGACCCAGCTTTAGAGATGCTGACACCGAGGATTCCAGAATGAACTGTGAACAGATGTTGGACCTTGGTGCATCATTGAGCTGTTGACTGTCAAGTGCCTGAAATCACCATGACAACCTTATAATAACGAACTTCCTTACTGTTAAGCCAACTGGAGTTCACTGCATTGTTACTTAACAGCCAAAAGTTTTCTAAGTGATTCAACAGTACATCTTATTAAACCTAAAAAAAAAAAACCATGTTTACTGACTGACATTGTTTTATTCTCATCTACTTTATCAGTGGCAACCCACTTCAGTATTCTATTCTTGCCTGGAAAATCTCATGGAGAGGAGCCTGGCAGGCTACAGTCCATGGGGTTGCAAAGAGCACGCACACACTGACTTTATCCTTGAGGGCAAATATTTTATTGTTACATGTTGCTTTATATATTTTCTAAGTCTTGAGTTGCTCTGTACTCATCTCTTTTACATGTTCATGGCCCTGGACCCTTAGAAAACTCCCAACTTTGATAATAAATACTGTCTTTTCTACAAACCCAACACAACTTCCTCAGACAACAAAAGTGGATGTGCTTTTCCTTTCTTGTTTGGAAGGCCCTCATCTTAAAGAATTATCTGTAAAGTTGCTGCTTGTTTGGTGAACACCTCCAACACTCATCTGATTTGCAAACAGAAATAACTGGCCCCACATCTGATGGCAAGCTTTCACTACTATGAGTCATCTTAGTGCTCTGTGGTACTGATGGCCCTGTCTTCTACAATCCTATGGTCAAGAGTTTTATAAAGGAGAAAGTATTTCAAATACACTGATTGATATCTAAAGAAACTCAGCATACCCTGAAAATGCAATATGTAAGCTATTCAATATCAACAAATTTAAGAGTTCAAACTTAAAGTATAAAAGAATGCAAATATTTGTCAAAGCTTAACATTATATTTCAATTAAACTGAAGAATGTTAGTAAGCTGAGTAGGTATACTTAATTTTTAAGCTTATACATTTTAAACAAGAGAGGCAAGGCACAGTGCATTTTTATTCTGCATTGGTTAATATACAACATATCCCCACTTCCCTTGAGAAACAGTATCATATCTAAAACACACTTTGATGAACACTGAATATTAAAATATTACACAATCATTCCTCAGGATCCTGAGGGGGGTGGCTGGATTGGTCCGAGGATAACCCCCTCCCCTCACACACACACACAGATACCAAAATTCAAGGATCCTTAAATCTCTTAACAGCAGGCCCTCAGTATCCACAGGTTCTGCATCCACCTAAGGAGGGCCAACAGTCTACAAGTGGCTTGAATAGCAGTGAACACAAACACTCTTCAACTTTTTAATATTCTAAGAATATAGCACTGATAACATGAAGAAAAATGTCTGGATTTCTTTTTAAATTCAAAATTCTTCTGCTTGTTCTCCACTGAGAGGCCTCAGAGGTGAAAAGGAAATCAGGTTACCACCAAAGGAAATGTGTCTGGTCTGTTCTTGATGTCTTCTCTCCACCTGAGTAAATGTATTACTGCAGTTTAGTCCTGGCTAGAGAAGAAATTTAGAGAAGCCACTAAAGTAACCATCAAGAGTTTTACCAAGTAAGTGTTCAATCTTTCAAATTAGTAGTGGATTAATTAATAATATAAACGACATTTTTTTGTACACAATGGTAAAATTCTTAGTAACATAATGTTATGCTACCCTCCATGGATCTAATTTCAAAATATATAGGTTTTTTTTTTTAATTGAAAAGTATATTAGGAATATATACCTTACATATGGAACCTAGAAAAATGGTACTGATGAACCTATTTGCAAGGCAGGAATAGAGATGCAGACATAGAGAACAGACTTCTGGGTACAGTGGGGGAAGGAGAGGGTGGGACGAATTGAGAAGTACTGAAACATATACATTATCATATATAAAACAGCTAGCTAGTGGGAAGTTGCTGCGTAACACAGGGAGCTCAACCTGGTGTTCTGTGACAACCTAGAGGGGTGGGATGGGGTGGGAGGTGAGGGGGAGATTCAAAAAGGAGAGAACACATGTATACTTATGGCCGATTCATGCTTTTGTGTGGCAGAAACCAACACAACATTGGGAAGCAATTATCCTCCAGTGAAAAATAAATTAAAAAAAGAATAAACTGAGGTCACTTATGCAGATTCCACACATCCTGGTCCACATCATTGTAATTAACAGGTCTTTTACTGGTGTGATCCTGCCAGGATCCTTCTCTTTGTTCTCCCTCAAGCCCTACTTCAGGTTTAAATGATGCACAGAGCTAGTAATAATGTGGGTCTAAAGGTATACCTATTAAAAAAATCCTAGAATATAAATCCTAATATTTATGGAAATGGAAAATAACTCACAGGGAGACTAAGTTATACGATACTAAGATTTATCAACAAGAAAATGTATAACTGTGAAGCAATTTTAATTATATTACTAATACATCAAAAACAGAATGTTATGATTAACTTCTAGACTTCCTTATAATATCATATATTATCAGAACCAATCATTCAGAGTTCAGAACTGGGAACAAGATTAAATCAGGTTCCTATAAACTGGCCTCATGCTGAAATCCCTGTCTGTCTAGGTGTCAGCCTCTGAGTAAAGGCTAAGACCAAGAATTAACAGTGCATGTCACAGTAACCATTCTGCTCCTGAGATGCAGCGAGCCTAGAAGGCTAAATACAGAGAAGGCAGCTTTGAAAGATAATATAAGTCAACATAGTCAGAGGTCCTTAAGGAATTAGTGGCTTAATAAAGCCAAGTGTTTATCAGGCTTTGTGAGATTAACAAAAATTGTTGCTGTTTTATCTTACATTTGCCTTAATGAATTTTTTATATTCTGAGATTGAAGATTAGCGAAAAAGCCCTTTCCCTGACTCATTTTAACAATTGTTCCTGGAAAATTTCAAGGTAAGGCTGTAAACCAGAGGTGCTGACCCTGGCTATATGAATTGCCTGGTGAACGTCCAAAACCAGATCACTGAAATAAAAATATCCGGGAGTAGGGCTGAAAACCAATGCTGCAAACACTCAGTAGGCAAGAGAGCACTCTTCCATTTATGTCCTACTATTCAGTGCCAGCATCTATGAATACGAATCACACAGCTCTGCCCAAAGAGAAACTTATAGTTAATAAGGGAAATAGATTCCTGAAAGCCTCATATGTTTTAGGAATACAGTATTGTTTATTCATATTATACTCTTAAAAAGAGATTAAATGTGTGTACTGCATGTATTGTACGTCTGTGTCTACAGAGAAACAGGCAAGAGATGAGAGCTTTTACAGGGAGGCTCCATAGACAGGCAAATGTTTGAACTAGACTTAGCGGCAAGAGGTCACTAAAAAGTAAAGGTTAGGGGGATTCCAAATAAATAACAGGACATAAAAACAGCAATCTAAAAGAGTTACAATGAAAATAAGCATTGATGACTGAAGGTAGGATAGACATTTTCTTCTCAACTGTATACTTCAAAAGGGTATAAATTATCTTTTTCTCACATCACTGAGAAATACTGAGCATACTCTAAGGTACATACTAGATATTCAAGTAGTCAACCAATTTGTCACGACAAATTTGATACATAAATCATATAGAGAATTAAATCTTCAGTTTAATACTAAAGCATACTATATATAAAGTATATGAAAATTTTTTTTCCCATTTTGAGAAAAAAATGAAGTCAATAGTGACAAGATGTACATTTTAAACTGTGCATATAAACTGAGAAATAACACTCATTTTATAAAACAAATCTAGAATACAAAGAACTTTTCAAATAAGTTGAAAACTTACTGAATCAAGAAGATGGCATTCAGTAGTGAGACTTTTATTATCACATAATACTGAAAAAAAAAAAAGAATAATTTTTAACTTTCTAAAGAATATTCTCGCAGTTAAGGGTTGTTAGAAATGGATATCTGGAAGGGGAACACATGTATACCCATGGTGGATTCATGTCAATGCATGGCAAAACCAACACAATAATGTAAAGGAAAAAAAAAAAAAAAAGAAATGGACAAAGACTTAAAAGATATGAAAATTTCCGAATATCAAAGGCAAAGAAAAATGTGGGCATTCTTATGCTATAATATCTTTTTAAATGTAGTTAAATTTCTTTGTAAAATTCTCATCCTTAATTTCAGTATAATAAAACCCTTCTCTAAATCAATCTCACGCTTGTAATTTAAAGGTACCCAAAAGATGCCCCGAAAGAACATAGCAGGAGTGCCTTAAGTGTCTGCCCAATGTTATGTTTGTTTTACCTTAGGCCCCAACCAGAACAGCACCATAGGGTAACAGGTAAAAACAGGAGGTGAAACCATCACACATTACATTGTAACATAAATACCAGAGCCATTTCCTATTGAAGAACAATCGCAACAAAGGAGGTAAGAAAAGGTATTAGGGCAGAAAAAGAGGACGTTTTAAGGAAGGTTTGAGGCTCTTTGATGGAAAAGAAGAGGACTAAAAAAAATTTCAGAGAATTTTTCTAATTCTGAGCCTTCACAAACAACAAAGGACCCCAGATAGCTAGGTCTAATGAAAAGTGCTCCTGTCATCCAATGTGGATTAGTATCTGTTGTTGATTTTTTACAGGTCTGTCTCAAAAGGTCTAGAGTGGAGAATAGGGTACCACAACACGAACTAATTCTCATTAGATATTTACAGCAAGTATCCAATTTCTCAACCTTCATTCTTGGAAACTATATCTAGAAGTGTTTACAACAATCTATACTTTAGGACAAGTTCATTTATTTAATGAAACCTGATTTAAATACATTAAAAAGACCTCACCTGACTGAGAAGTTTTCATTTCTTCTTCCCATGAGATGTTATTTTGTGATAGTATATTTTTTTCAGGGCTAATCATCAGGACATCCTGTGTTGTAACTGAATTTAGTTCTATTCCTTCCACAACATCTGAAATTTCTTCCTTATTGTTAGTATTAATATCATCTGCTACTTGGCCAGCATGGAGAGCCAAATTCATTCTTTCACTAGATAAACAATCTGTCTCAAAGTTTGTCTTATTTATACCCTGGAAGTAAAAATGATTTTTATATTTAATTACCTAAAATTTAAATAAACATAAAAAGTCTTGTCATTATTTAAAATAATAATAGAGGTATGACATTCTGAGCACAAGCTAAAGAACACTATAAATCCATCCTACTATCTTGCTTCTTGAACAATGAGATCAGATAATATTACAGCAATAGTATAATTGAAGGAACGTTTCTTAGCAAGTACCAATATCCCAGTTCAGAGATTTGACAAACATTCTATGTGAAGGGCCAGGTGTATGATGGACTCTTGAACAATACAAGTTTGAACTGCAAGGCTCCACTTTGAATCTTTTCAGTGGTAAATACTACAGGATCTGCAGATGTTGAATCCACAGATGTGAAACTACTAACATGGAAGAACCAAGTATAAGGAGTGGGCCAACTTAAGTTTTACTTGCATTTTCAACTGTGCAGAGGGATGGTACACCCCTCCTGCTGTCGTTCAAGTGTGTGTGTGTGCTCAGTTGTGTCTGCCTCTTTGTGACCCCAAGGACTGCAGCCTGCCAGGCTCCTCTGTCCA
Organism: Antilocapra americana; assembly: GCA_007570785.1. Taxonomy (NCBI): domain Eukaryota; kingdom Metazoa; phylum Chordata; class Mammalia; order Artiodactyla; family Antilocapridae; genus Antilocapra; species Antilocapra americana. The sequence goes on along the minus strand of ML664174.1, from coordinate 18,011,043 downwards.
TGGAATTCTCTAGGCAAGAATAATGGAGTTCGGTTGCCATTTCCTACTCCAAAGAATCTTCTCGACCCAGGGCTAGAACCCAAGTTTCCAGATTCTTTACCACTACACCACCTGGAAAGCCCTCTGTTGTTCAAGAGTCAACTATAAATATTTTAGGCTTTGTAAGCCAAACAGTCTCTGCCACAAACACTGAACGCTCTATCACTGTGTTTTGAAAGCAGCCAAATACATAAATGAATGATGGTGGCTGTAGTACAATAAAACTTTATTCACAAAAATAATCTTGATGTAAGTTGAAACACAAATTGGTGCTATGGTCTCAAACAAGCCAAAGGTCTTTGAAATAAGAACTATCATTTCATATGATTGATTAAGATTTCCAATGGAAATTCTGAGGGTTGTTTATGGAGTTACTATATATATTGATACAAATAGATAACATCCTTGGCTACCTAATGCATCAGAACAAGACTTACATGGTTTATTTCAATTAAATCTTGTAATCCAAGACACTTAGCATCTTTTCCTATGCTGTTCCTGAAAAAGAAAAAAGAAGCACTGTACTCAGAAAATTAAACATATTGCTGTCTTGACTTGTTTTGAGACTATCCTTTATAGGTCAGAGATGGGCTCTCATTTAAGATCAGGCCTGATCCAAATAGATTAGTTTTGGATGATAGCTACTATAGGGTGGCCTTGGAAACCACATGCATTTTCCCCAGAACGCTTGCAAGCCTTTGACCATGCTGGTCAGTCTATTGGAAATCTTTTGAACCTCAGCCAAATCCAGAGCCACATTCTAGGAAAGGTTAAGTTAAAGCTTACTTCTACGGTATGGAAGGAATGTGCAAGTATTGTATAGCTGGAGTTGGCTACATTTACTTGTTAGCTACAGCAAGACACATTCAAATCCTGAAGTTCTTAACTTGTGTTTTATTAGAAACACCTGTCTCAATCTCTTGGTGTCATTTTTTAAGTATACTCTATTTTTCTGGTTTTTAGCTTCATTTTGCCTTCATTGCACCGTTGTTTGTAAAAAGGCTCTTTTGAGACTATTTTTAGAAATTAAAAAGTAAAGAGAAGTCCTACACAGCACTTGTAATATCACTTAAATTCAATTTTGGATCTTAGTACAAGATAATGAACTGCAGGATAAGAAATGACAATAAATTGGTATCTTATAATCCACAGATTTTTAAAGCATCTAAAGTATTTTAACTGCCACAAATGCTAAATATACTTTACATTAAAAACTAGAAATTTCATAACTTGTCCCATGAAATACTTATGAAGAAAAACTTTCATTTCCCCTATTTCAAGTTATAGGGTGTTCTCAAGGTGAATTTGGGTAACTTACTTTCCAAATCTTATCATTTTTGAAAAATGGGGATTTAGTACCTCACATGGTTGTTTTTAGGACTGAATGAGATACTATATGTTAGGAACCTAGAACCATGTCCAGCCCATAATAATTGTTCAGTCCTGTCAAGTCAGGATTCCCAAGGTACTTTCCATAAAGGCTGGTACAAAAGTGCCTACCTCTTAATGACCCTGCAGGGAGGTAACAGCACTATTTTATACATGATGAAACTAAAGTTGAGTTAATTAAACTTGACCTGAAGTTTCATAATATGTCATACGACTGGTTTTGAGCTCAGAAAGAACACTATACTGTTTAGCACCAAAGAACACTATATCGTTTCTTCTTACTTCTGCAGAATTTATTTTATCCATCTAGATATGACCATCTCCAAATCTGAAATCTGAAGCCTTAATTTCCTCATTTATAAAATAGAAATATTGCCTATATGTTACCGGGTCATTGTGAAATTTAACAGGTTAACAATAGGAAATGGTATTTAATGTCTACATTCTGTTAAACTCTTAGTAATAACACATTAAAGAAATACCTGTTTCCAGGAATATTTGAAATCAAAGTCTTATCAACAGGTTCACTTTTGGCACCCTGAAGATCAGGATTCTCAGGTGATGTAGTTTGTCTTAGAAGGCCCATCTCAGCCCTGGTCTCAGACACAGTTTTGGGGACTGACTTAGGTGTTTTAAGTCTTTGAGAAAGACATTCAGAAGAAAGTCCTAGAAGATGAAAGAAATCATCTCAACACCAAAAAGCTTTTTCATTCATTTTTCACTATAGTTAGAGAGACAGTGCCAATTCTTCCTATTCCCCTACTAACTAGCCTCTTTCTCCTATAAAATAATGTTTGTTAAAGTCAAATGCCTGAGACTTTCAGTTAAAGATGATACTGAACACACACACTAAAGGCTTCCTCTTAACATTTCACTACTATAAACAGTAAAGAGATAATCTTAAAAGGGAGAACACTACAAGGACAAAGCATCCTCTCCTTTTAAGGAGAGTGACTTTTAAAATTTGAAATATAATTTTCAAGGACAGATGAAACTAAAGAAGAAACAACAAAACTCAGGAAATTTTGGAAGTGCAATATAGATGGATGAGTGGTGTATTCCCCAGTAAACCTGAGAAAATAAATCCTAAGCCACCAGTCAGAAAAGATGTGAATCAGCCCAGTTTACACCACAGTACCCCTCAAAAAGAACTGGTGGCCTCAAGAATCACTAGGAACAGAGGTAAAAACAGGAAGATTGGTTCAAAGTCAGTTTAAAAAACAAGAGTCCAGACTCCTTTCCTCATTATGCACAGCTGGGCAGCTGTGAACAATCCCCTCCCACCATGAGGACAAAAAAAAAACTAGACGTTTATTTCCCCACAAAAGTTGAAATAGAGGGTCTCTGGTTTAGGGAATACAATTGAAAGATGAGTACTATATGGAAAAGGGGGGATGAAATGAGTATTTTTAAAACTGTTAATATACTCAGTTTCCCTCCCTCCACGTAGCTCCTGAAAGACTGGCAGCCAGAATTATACCGTCCAGGCAGCAAGTTGGAAAGATCTCTGGAGAATATGACTAGCCCATGAGAAAAGACTTAAATACAGCAGCCAAATCATCCCCATAACAATGCAGCCAAATCATCCCACAGTAAAGACCCTACAACCCATGTGCTGCCGTGCAGAGTCCTGCTTATTGCCATGGGCAGGCAGTGAACCACCACTAGACACCCAAGGGAAGCCTCTGATACAAGAGACAGAAACCAAAACCAAACAGATATGAGTATTTTGGAACAAATATTGACTCTCCAGAAGAATACATAAAAGTTATCATTAATGTCTGCAGAAAGATAAGACAGCACACTTACGAAACAAGTACAGAATGTTAAGAAACTGAACATCCAAAGAATGAGAAAGAGCTCTTAGGAATTAAAAACATCATCAACAGGGAAGTTGAAGAAATTCAGGAAGTAGAAGAAAATGACAAGTACAGGGAAGAATGATAGTCTGTTACCAGAAGACAGATATGTGCTTCTGGAAGAAATATCAGAGAGAACCAAGGAAAGTATATCAAAGAAATAATTCAAGAAAAAAACCTACACTTTATTTAGTAAAGGCCATAAATAAAGATTCCTCTAAGCACCGGAAGTGGTGGCCTTGAGGACATAACAAATAGGATGACAGGGGCCTCTTAGGGAACTTCTGTTTTATAATAAAACCCATAAAACCTATGTGTTCTATAATTAAAACTCAATTTCAAAATGATAAATTTTGGTCAAAAACCTTGATCTCTCTATTCATAAATGCCGAGATGGGTCATGAAAGAACATATAGCAGTGAACCTATAGTCCTGGAAACTACTAGGGTCCTTGGAAAGTAAGTAGCAAGGAGCCATGTCATTAACAGTGAGGCAATTCCTGGGTATCCAGGGAGAACAGCTGCTTAGAATAAAGGAAACATGTCAAAACCACACACTAGGTGTGATACCTAAACTGATTGGGAGGTTATAAAATACTTGGTGATAAATTTACATTTTAAAGTAAATATTAGATAGCAACTCAAATTTATTGTCAGAAATCTTCCTAGTGGACACAGTTAGATAAAAGAAAAAAAAAAAATCTCTTCTGCTAATTAGTACTTAAATAGGACCTGGTCTGTTTCTCCTTCTAAATAAACATCTAGCACTTAAAGCATTAATAGAAGTGTCTACCAAGATTTAAGGAACAAATTACTTCAACTATGACCTCTCATTTATGGCTTATATTTAATTTCAATCTAAGTAAATAAATTCAATCTAACAAAGATAGCCCATGAAAAACAGGTACTGAAAAACCCAACCAGAGTTAGAAAAATCGTAAGAATGACTTCCTAAAGTACTAAGAGCTGGTTACATGGCAGTATTTTAAAATCAGGGAATTGATACTTACACTACACTTCAAAAAGACTGGAGCAAAATTTTCACTCCAAATGAAAATGAAACCAAACTTACCTTCCATGAGCTATTTCTCAGAAATCACAGAAAATACATAAACCTTCACATGAAAACTGTTTTCGAACTCTTACACAAGCGTCCATCCAACCCAAGTATTTCTCATAGTAGTCTCAGCAGAAAAAACTAACCTGAAAATGATTTAATGGGACTTTCAATTCTGAAAAATCCAGCATCAAACACTATTTTATCCACTTCCTTTGGCATTACAGAGGCTGCAGCCTCAGCCTGTTCCTCCTGCTTAATTTTCTCTCTCATTGCATTTTTTATGGCAGCAAGGCGATTTCTAGCAGCAACTCTTCCACCGTCATCCTGTTTGGGTTTACTTGCTATACCTGAGACAACTTTTTTCTGTGAAGAGAAATTACAACATTTATTAAAGCTACTCATTACCATCTAAAGAATCTGCCTGCACTGTACAAGATCCAGGCTTGACCCCTGGCTTGGGAATATCTTCTGGAAAAAGTAATGGCTACACACTCCAGTATTCTTGCTAGGAGGATTCCATGGACAGAGGATCCTGGCAGGCTACAGTCCATGGGGTCACAAAAAATTGGACATGATTGAGCAATTAATACTTTCATACTTACTTATCATTTTATAAGAAAAACAAATAGAGCATATGTAAAATATTTAACATGTTCAATATATACTTATCAAGCTCCTAGAATGTGCTAAAATGCTGGGGCCAAAAGTTAAGGGACCAAGTTCCTGCTCTCAAGGAGCTCTCAGCCTCATGGTAGAAGAGCTAGATAAAGACACTGAGAAGAATAAATGTCACGTTAAAACAAAATTCAGAGGGCTGAGTTTATGAACTAATCAACCTTCAGAGGCACCAAGAAAGGCTTCCAGGAAGTCACATCTGAGCTGAAATCAGAGATAGGTGAGCTATAAGGGGGGCTAAGGAAAGGACTAGGCAGAGAGAATAGCATGTCTGCACAACCAGAAGTGAAAAAGCACAGCGGAGTCGGCATGAGGTGAGCACAGCTAATCAGAATCCTTCACATGTGGCCACTTACAGAGGACAAAAGAATAGTGATTACTGATGGCTTTTAAGCAGGAGGTTAGCATTATCGAATTTGCCTTTTAGAAAGGTCACTCACTCTGTGTCCAGCCTGGAGAATGGACTGGAGGGTTATAAGCCAGTTAAGTCTCCAGGAAGGAGACTACTGCAGAGATATTAGAAAAAGATACTAGTAGGTAAGGTTAAGGAGGGGGAAAAACGGGAAAAAGTAAACAGATTCAAGAGATGTTTAAGAGGAAGAATTGAGAGGACTTAGCAACTTTTAGACATGCAAGGGTGAAATGGTGAAAACCAGAACAGATCACAAAAGATAACCAGGTTTCCATCTTGGACCCCTGGAGGGATGGTAACACCATTCTCTGGGACAGAGAAACATCAATGTGTGTGCAGATGATTTCAGTTTGGGATATACAGCTTATATATATCTTAATACTTTAAGTATTACTGTGTCAGCAGTAAGTGTGGTTTGAAATACAGATTTTGGAATCATTGCAGGGTGGGTACAATTGCACATGAAGAAAGTGGAAGAGGGAAGAGAGTTGAAGTAGAAACTTGAGTATCACAAACACTTAAGGGACAAGTGGAAACAGAAACTTGCAAACATGACAGAAGAATGGATATAGAGGTAGGAGGAAGATCAGTAGAATATAATTTCAAGAAAGAGAAAGTAGACTGTATTTAATAATTACAGAGGGACTACATTTTATAATTAAGTGTTGAATAACTGCAAAACTAGTGGGTCAATAACCTTGGTTATAAATGTTCTAGAGGCCTGGAGAGGGTGAAGCTGAATGGCAGTCAGTTGGAGAGGTAAATGGGAATCAAATAGTAAAGACAGAGTATAGAGAACTTTGTGACTGGGAAGAAAGAAATGGGAATGAGAAAGGGAAGGTACAGATAACTAGAGGGAGATGTGAACCTCATAGGTTTAGTTGTTCTTGTTTTTTCTAATGTAAACAAAGATAAGACACTTAAACATATCTAAAAACAGATGGAAAAAGAGGGAAAGGTAGAACACAAGGCTAAGTGATGCAATGAGAAGTCAATAAATAGAATCGGTATCAAAGTATAGGTAAATCTTATTTGTTCCAGAGCTTGACAGTAGTTTATGTAGGAGGAGAGAGACACCTGGTGATAAAATGCAGAATTACAAGGTGCTGCTATATTGCCATACTGCTACAGCCATTATTTGCATCACTGATGATATTGATGTTTCCAGGACTAAGTACTCAATAAGAAATATCCACAGTAGCTTCAAAATGTTCAAGCATCCTTCACTGTTTAGTAGATTTAAAACTTATTTGTTTAATTTTGTCAGTGTCCTTAGAGTCCTTGTCATAACAGTTAGCGAAGTAATTTTATTAAAAGCTTTCTTTAATACTCTAATTCCTAAGGAGTCAAAACAGCTTTTTACCTGGATTACATAGCATAATGAAGTAGCAATCTAGAAGCCTAATGTTATAACCACAGCCATTTTTCTAAAATCTAAAAGGAAAACTGGAGGTTTGAGAAGTGCTCATCTGAACCAATGAGTTTAAAACATTACTAGAAGGCTTCCCTGGGGCGGTAAAGAATCCGCCTGCCAATGAAGGAGACACAGGTTCACCTCTGATCCGGGAAGATCCCACATGCCACGGAGCAACTATGCTTGTGCGCCACAACTATTGAGCCTGTGCTCTAGAGCCTGGAAGCCACCACTATTGAGACTTTGTGCCACAACTACTGAAGCCCACGTGCCCTAGAGCCTGTGCTCTGCAACAAGAGAAACCAGCACCCTGCAACTAGAGTAGTGCCCCACTCACCACAACTAGAGAAAAGTTCACAAAGCAGTGAAGACCCAAAGCAGCCAAATAAATAGATAAACATTACTAGGGAAAAAAAAATCTACAAATATATACCACTGGAATCTACCATGATAAAGTGAATTTCAAATTTCACAGAGAAAAGTAATAGGAAACTTTACAAAATAAAATGTAGGAAAGAAGACAGACATTCTAAAGAGTCATTGTTCCTCTTTTCTATTTAAAATTCTTTCATTTTTAAATATATCACTTAAAAGAGACACACAATCCAGTGTACTGGATAAAAACAGGGATTCTGGAATGAGCAAGTGTGGCCTGAAACCTAGCTCCACCTTGGGCAAGTAACTTAATCTATTCTGGGCCTCACATCCCAGATAACAGTACCACCTCAATAGGACTGTCGAGGATTAAATGAGTTAAAACATGTTAAGTACTTGGAACAACATCTGGCACATACTAAGCATTATATAAATTATTTACTTCTACTATGTATTAACACAATTTAAAGAATAAAACAAATACACACATACCCACTATTGAGCACCTCAGAAGCTCTTGGGGTGCCCAAATTCCATCAGAGCCCCTATCATTCCTCCCTCCAGAAATAATCATCCTGAATTTTGTGTTGTCCATTTCGTTATTCTTTCTTCAAAGACAGTCAGGACATTGTAAGCAATATATGAAATTTATTTTATAAAATGATAAAAAAAAATCTGAAGCTAAATGTTTTTGAAGCTGGAAAATAAAAATTCTTTAGAGTAAAAGAGTCTATATTAGAAACCCACAGACTTACCCGAAAAACTTTTTTGCTTGTATTGTTATTGTTTTGCCATCCAGATTGCTCAAGTTTGGCCAGATTGCTGAATTTTTGGCTTACGTCTTCTATCTGTTAATAAATAAAGCACAAGTTTATCAGATCAATGCAAAACCACATTAAAATTACAAACTAATAAACCAAAGCTTCAAAAAAATTGAAAATGGCAACATAAAGTTAGACTAAATCATTCTCAACTCAGTATTCAAGTAAAAAACTCTTATGATAACATCGTTGTTACTTTTTGTCTTATAAACCTCCAAAATCTACACAATGGATGTCATATATGAATAACTCTTCTAAATTATTTTTGATCACTAAAATGCTAAGAGAGATATCGTAAATGTTTTTGTTTCCTAAATTACACAATCTGAACACAATCTTTCTTTTTTTTACAGTTTATTTATCCATTCTCTTACTGAAAGACATCTTGGCTGCTTCCAGGTTTTGGCAGTTATGAATAAAGACATTATAAACATCTGTGTACACGTTTCTGTGTAAACATATGTTTTCAATCATTTGGGTAAACACCAGGAACTGTGATTGCTGGATTATATGATAAGAGCATATCTAGTTCTGTGAGAAACTGCCAAACTGTCTTCCAAAGTGGCGGTAACATTTCGCATTCCCACCAGCAATGAATTCGAGTTCCTGATGCCTGCCATGCTCACCAGCATCTGGTGCTGTCAGTGGTTTGGATTTAGGTATGCAGTGGTACCTCACTGTAGTTTTAACTGGCAATTCCTTAGTGATCTATGATGTTGAGTTTTATCTTTTCAAATGCTTACTTGCCATCTGTATATTTTCTTTGGCAAGGTATCTGCTCAGGTCTTTTCTCCACTTTAAAATCACTTTAAAGGTGGTTTTAAGGGTTCTTTGTATATTTTGATGCAGATATGTCTGTATAAAATATCAGATAGATCATTTGCAAATATTTTTCTTCTAGTCTGTGGTTTGCCTTCTCATTCTCTTCACACAATCTGACTTTAAAAATTTCAAGTAATGTCCCCATCCTTTTGATATTTCCAATCTCCTTCAAAGAGGTACCCACTGTCAACAAATTTGGTAAATTTGCTTCAAGTGCCCTTACTATATATTCATAAGTACTCTCAACATCTCTCTCTCAAAAAAAATTTTAAATGTCAAAATGACTCAGGATTACCTTTATGATTACTGATTTTCAACAAGGTGCCAATGAAGTTCAATAAGAAAAAAAACAGTCTTTTCAAGAAACAGTACTGGGAAATTTTTATATCCTCAAGAAAAAAGATGAATTTAGACTTTTACCTATACCATACACACACCAAAAATTTCAAATGGCTCACAGACCTAGCTGGAAGAGCTAAAACTATGACACTTTTAGAAAAAGACCTAAGAGAAAAACTTTGTGATTTGTGGTTAAGCAAAAAGAGTTCTTAGATATGATCACAACATAAAAGAAAAAAATTGATAACTTGAACTTCATCAAAATTAAAAAATATCTGTATTTCAAAAGAAATTATCTAGAAAATTATAAGACAAGCCGCAAATTGGGAGAAAATATTTGCAAATAATACTTCCGATAAAGGACTTGTGTCCATGATATATTGAAAACACTTACCACTCAATAATAAAGGCAAACCAATGTAAAAATGGGCAAAATATCTGATTAGGTATATTGCCCAAAAAAATACGAACAGCTAATAAGCACATGAAAAGATGCTTAACATCATTATCATTAAGGAAACACAAATCAAAACTATTACATAACGAGAGACTTCTCACCCACTAGGATGGTTATTCTAAAAACGACAGACAATAACAAGTATGAATATGGTAAAAAAGGAACACACCAGTTGTTGGTAAGAAAAATGCTGTAATCTCATTGGGAAATAGTTTGGCAGTTTCTTTAAATGTTAAACACAAATTTACTATATGATCCAGCAATATTCCACATATCTACCCAAGAGAAATAAAAACATAAATCCACACAATATATGAATATTCATAGATGACTTCATAATCACCAAAGAGTGGAAACAATCTAAACATCCATCAATTGGTAAATAAAGTTCAGATACAATCTACAACATGGATGAACCTCAAAAACATCATGCTAAATGAAAAACGTCACATACAAAAGAACACGTACTGTATTAGTCTTCTTAATATGAAACGTTCACAAAAGGCAAATCTACAAAGACAGCAAGATTAGTGGTTGCTTGGGGACTAGGAGTGGGAATATGGATTGATTTGCAGATAGGCAAAGAGGATCCTTTTGTGGTGATAAAAGTATTCTTGGGAATTCCCTGGTGGCCCAATTGTTAAGATGCAGTGCTTTCACTGCTGGGGCCTGGGTTCAATCCCTGTACAAGGGTCTGAGACCCCATAATGCTGAGTGGTAACGCTAAATAAAAAATGTTTAAATAATAAAAATGTTCTAAATTTGGATCATGGTGATGGTTGTACAGCTCTGTAAATTTATTGAAAATCACTGAACTGAACACTTGAAATGGGCTAATTTTATGATATGTAGATTATACTTCAATACAACTCTTAAAAAAAAAGGTCCCAACAGCCATTTTGTTGAAAAGGCTCCTAATGGCCAAAGCTGAGAAATGAGCATCAATAAAGATGGTAACTATAAACAATGAAAACAGATCCAATATCTTTAAATCTATAAATTAATAACAATACTAGGAAACACAAAATTAAATTGATCACCATTGAAGTATACTAATGAACCAACTCATCAATGTGAAAATTGCCAGATATATAAAAACTGGCCACAAAGTAATGCTTACAGTAGGACTACGTAAACACTAGTCACAGGACCCCCCTGGTGGTCCAGAGGTTAGGACTTCGCCTTCCAATGCAGCAGGTGTGGGTTTGATCCCTGGTCTGGGAGCTTAGATCCCACATACCTCATAGTCAAAAAATCAAAACATAAAACAGAAGCAATACTACTCAAAAAAGACTTTAAAAATGGTCCACATTAAAAAAAAGAACAAAACACTATTCACATCTGAGTCATATAGTTATTGAGACAATTATGTTCCTTTACTCATTTTTTCTCTAGATTCATGTTTTAATATTTATTATTTATTCATTTGGCCACACTGCATCTCAGTTGCAGCACACAGGATCTTCGCTGCAGCTAGCAGATCTTTAGCTGTAGCATGCAAACACCTAGTTGCACCATGAGGGATGCAGCTCCCCAACTGGGGACCAAACCTGGGCCCCCTGCATTGGAAGCGCAGAGTCCCAGCCACTGGACCACCAGGGAAGTCCTCTTGTTTTGCTTTTTACTTGCTTAGTTGTTCATTTATGATATCTATCATTGATTCATTCTAAACTCTACATAGTAAGTATAAATCTCCTCTTAATGCAATTTAAAAAACAAATCAGGTATTTTACTCAGTTTCAATTTTCAGAATCAGGTCTGGCAGAGCCTGAGGCCCCCTGCTCTGCTTGAAATTGCTATTTCCTAAGCTTGCTGCACACATTCTTGGCTCCCTCCGGGCTCAATTCTCTTGGTCTCTCTCTGGGGATCAAACTCATCTTCTCCCCCATTCTTGGTTCACTCCCTCATTTTTGTGAGATACTTTATCATTTAGCTTCCTGAAAAAGAGTGCTTCGGAGGTATTATCTGAGACTGTTGTGCTTGGAGAATGCCCATCCACTTGATTGGTTGGCTGTAGAACTCCAAGTTGGAAAATTATTTCCCTTAGAATTTTGAGGGCATTGTTTTCCCAGTTTTAAATGTTGCAGTTGAGAAATCCAAGGCTATTCTGATCTTTGACCCTTTATATGTAACTTGTTTTCTCTCTGGAAGCTTCTAGGGTTTTCTCTTCATCACAAGAGTTATACAGTTACACTTAATGAAGTGCGCTGGTGTGGGTCTATTCTGATTCACAGTGCCGAGGACTCAATAGGTGCCTTCAATCTGGAATTTATGTCCTCCAGTTCTGGCGAAATTTTTAAACCACTTCATTGGTTTCCCATTTTTTCTGTACTCTTCTTCTGGAATCCCTACTATTTGGATTCTATACTTCCTAGATGGGTCCACTTCCTCCATCCAAATACCTTTCTTATGTTTTTCTTGGCTTCTTTCAGGTTTGAAGCTTTCTTGAAATGTCTAATAGTTGTTGGCTATAGATTCTTCAAATAGTTTTTTATATACTTATTTCTAAAACATGCCCAAGAAGCTGGAAACTGTCATCTCCTCCCATGCCTTTACTTATCTTCCTAGTGATTTCCTCTCTCATTACATTAGATTGGAATTAGATTACATTAGATTGTAATTCCTCTGGGGCAGAAAATGTGCTTTATTTTATCAACTCCTAGTACAATATCTAGCACACACAGGAACTCAGTAACTGCTAGATGAACTCAACTACTAAAGACTAGATTTCATTTTCTTACATGTAGAATCATTACAGATTATTCAACAGTTGAATATAACTCAATTTTCAACCCAAATTGAAACACTGATTATATGGGGGAGAAGAAATCAGTCATCACATTTTGACATCACATTTACCATTTATAAAGGTACTAACATCTCATTTATTAGGTTGGTGCAAAAGTGTGGCTTCAGACTGTGAATCTTAAATGATTATAACTAGCTCAAACACATCTTTATTAATCAAAATAGGAACCATTACAATCAACACATTTTTGCCAACAAGAAATAAGTTTGCTTATTCCTGTAGCATAAAAATATGTGCTTTGGGATTCGATGAACCCTTGGAAAGCATTTTCTGCATCCTGCTGATTGTGGAAGCATTTTCCCTGCAAAAAGTTGTCAAGATGCTTGAAGAAGTAGTAGCTGGTTGGAAAGAGGCTGGGTGAATACGGTTGTTGTTGTCCAGTTGCTAGGTCATCTCCCACTATTTGCATCCCCATGGACTACAGAACACCAGGCTTCCCTGTCCTTCACCATCTCTGTGAGTTTGCTCAAACTCATGTCCATTGAGTCGGTGATGCTATCCAACCATCTCTATCCTCTATTCTCCCCTTCTTCTTCTGCCTTCAATTTCTCCCAGCATCAGGGTCTAATAAGTCAGCTCTTTGGCTACTTTCTAATAAGGTGGCCAAAGTACTGGAGTTTCAGCTTCAGCATCAGTCTTTCCAATGAATATTCAGTGTTGATTTCCTTTAGAATTGACTGGTTTGATCTTCTTGCTGCCCAAGGGACTCTCAAAAGTCTTCTCTAGTACCACAATTTGAAATTCTCCAACATTCAGCCTCCTTTATGGTTCAGCTCTCACATCCGTAGATGACTGCTGAAGTCAGGCAAATAAGGTGGATGAGGCAAAACTCCATAGCCTTATTTGTTCAACTTCTGAAGCACTGGTTGTGTAATGTATGGTCGGGCATTGTTGTGGAGAACTGGGCCCTTTCTGTTGACCAATGACAGCTGCAGGCACTGCAGTTTTTGGTGCATCTCATCAACTTGCTGAGCATACTTCTCAGATGTAATGGTTTTGCCAGGATTAAAAAAGCTGTAGTGGGTCAGACCAGCAGCAGACCACCACACAGTGACTATGTGTGAGTCTAGCTTTGGGGAGTGCTTTGGAACTTCTTCTTAGTCCAACGACTAAACTGGTCATCATCAGTTTTGGGTGCAGGTCACAGTGGTTGAGAAATGGTTCATCACTGCATAGAATTCTAAGAGGAGACAACACTTTGAAACGATGATATTTTTGATTTGTGGTCAGCTATTGAGGCACCCACTTACTGAGCTTTCTCACCTTTCCAATGTGCTTCAAATGCCAAACAACCATAGAATGGTCATCATTGAGTTCTTCAGCAACTTCTCCTGTAGTTGTAAGAGAATCGGCTTTGATAATTGCTCTCATTTGGTTCTCATCAACTTCCAATGGCTGGCCACTGTGCTCCTCATCTTCAAGGCTCCATCTCCTTTGCAAAACTTCTTGAACCACCACTGCACTGTGCATTCATTAGCAGTTCCTGGGGCCAAATGCATTGTTGATGTTGCAAGTTGTCTCCACTGCTTTACAACCCATTTTGAATTTGAATAAAAAAGAAATCACTCAAATTCGCTTTTTGTCAAACATCATCTCCATAGTCCAAAATAAATATAAATAGTAAATCAGCAAAAAACATAAAGTGAGAAATGTGCATTAAAAATTATGTATAACTTAACCATATATTAAGAATGTATTCTGATATCAAACAGCAAATTTCAATAACAGAAAAGCCACAATTATGCTTGCACCAACCCAATAATATTACAGGTACATAAGCAGCTACTTTTCTTTTTTCTTGACTTTATTTTTGGCTGTGCTGGATCCTCATTGCCACACAGGTTTTTCTCTAGTTGTGGCAAGCGGAGGCTACTCTCTAGTTGTGGTGTGCAGGCTTCTCATCGCAGTGGCTTCTCTTGTTGAGGTTCATGGGCTCTAAGGCAGAAGGGCTTCAGAAGTTTGGGCACGTGGGCTTAGTAGTTGGGGCTCCCAGGCTCTAGAGCAAAGGCTCAATAGTTGTGGTACATGGGCTTAGTTGCTCCGAGGCATGTGGGATCTACCCAGATCAGGGATTGAATCCGAGTCTCCTGCACTGGCAGGTGGATACTTAACCACTGAGCCACCAGGTTAGTCCCAGAAGCTACTACTAACCCTTTTATATTACCGTTAGGGGCTTCTCCAGTGGCTCAGTGGTAAAAAAAAAAAAAAACTCTGCCTACAATGCAGGAGCTGTAGGAGACTTGGGTTTGATTCTTGGGTCAAGAAGATCCTCCAGAGGAGGAAATGGCAACCCCTCGAGTATTCTCGCCTGGGAAATACCATGGACAGAGGAGCCTGGCAGACTACAGTCCGTGGGGTTGCAAAGAGTCAGACACGACTTAGCAACTGAGCACATATTACTGTTAACTCATTAAAAAAAAAAAAAAAAGACTCAAAGTTAATATATTCAAAATACTTGACCACATACCTGAAAATTAACCATATCCCAAAATCCATCCAGATCTGTACAGGTAGTCTCCTTTTCACCTCGTTTATATTCACAATTGTCCACTAGTCCTTCAAACTGTTTAAACCTTTCTTTCATAAGCAGTCTTGTTTGACCAACTGCTGTGCGAATAAGATCTTTAGCTAGAGGAAATGCAAGGTTTATAAAAGTTAAAGGACAAGATCTTTACTGCAATCCAACCAGCTGATAAGGTGACCTCATTCCAAATATTCTAGAGTTATAGAATCAAATTCTTACTTTATAGCAAAACTAAAAATACCTACTACAAAACTTTGTCATACAAATATAGAGCATTTACTGTTTCAATTCCTGCTAAAAATTAGCAATATACATTCTCATACTCAACAGCTACACAGCAAAGCGTTCTACCTCTCCTTGTATTTTATACTATTCAACCTTAAAGAACTTACTATACATCTATATCTAAGGACTTTGAGCTGGCAGCACACAAATGACATTTTTTTCTAAATAGCTTTCCTAAATAGGCAAATTATAGAATTTTTCAGAAAATTTGATCCATATTGATTTGAGTAATCTTCATTCAGAAAATATTTTTGTATAATTAAGCAATTTCAGGCATAGTTGTCATTCATGGAATCATAGTAAAAAAAATTTAATAATAAAATTGGCAAATGTCTAACTCTCAGGAATGATAGTCAGTATTCTAACTACTTACATCTTTTAACTGAGGTACCATTTTAGCACAGAGATATTAGTGAATATACGTGTCATATGAAAAATTCTTGCTATTTTGAATAACAATGAAACTATAAAGTTGGACAACACTAGATTTTTATGTTTCAGGTAAATGCAACCATATTAAAATAAACAAAGCTAAGACATTAAAAAAATATAAATGTTCCCTCACCATCATCTGGAATGTCCAAGTCAAGCTTCCTGTCCCACTCAAGGCAGTGTGAAGTTAACTTCTCAGTTTCTGACCGGAGAATATTTCTACAATGATGACATACATTAGCACTATCACACTTACACAACATTGATTTCCCAGAGCTGATGCTTAGTTGTTTTATGAACTGTGATATATTAAAATCCATGAATACACATTGATATTCTATATCCATCCTTCTACACCTAAAACTTAAGTGGATGGTTAATACTAAGAGCCGATTTCTCAAGCTAATATTTCCGGTTATTTCTGTCCTTATTTTCAAATGCTGAGCAGAAAGAATCAGACATTAGTTCTGCTCAACCCAGTTGCCAAGAGTGAGTAAAATGAGCTAAAAACTGTAAGTTTCAAGTTCAAGTAACAGTGATAAGGCCTTACAGAGTCTACTTGGCGTTGCTTATCCAAAAACAGTGGCGTTCCCAAGTGGGTCAACTTTTCCTACCAGGCAGCATTTGGCACTCTCTAGAATCATTTTTGATTATCATGAACTAGAGTAGTGGTGCTGGCCAGGGATGCTACAAGACAACCTATAATGCACAAGACCCAACAGGAATTATGCAGCCTACAATGTCAATAGCACCAAGGTTAAGAAACCCTGGCTTAAGGTAAATTTAGTATGTTTCTTTACAAAAACATCTGAGGAGGAAAACTGAGGATAGTTTTTCTTAGAAGACAAATTTAGCTGTTTAAATCAATGGCAACAGAGAACAGCTTAATTAATGAGGAAGGAGACCTGACTTAGATCTGACATTATTTAGTTGGGTAAATTGCTTATCCTCTCAATGTCTCAGCTGAACAAAACAGTAGACTAGTTAACCTCTAAAAGACCTTACAATACCAAAACATTATACTCTAAAAACAACTGAAGTGGTTCCCAAATATATAAAAAGATACTCATTCATGAGAGAAAGAATTAATATTAAAACAAAAGTAAAGGAAATTGCCTGTCGTCTCAGTGCTTAAGACTCTGATGGTTTGATCCCTGGTCAGGGAACTAAGATCTCATGCCAAAAAAAGGAAAAATAAATAAAATTAGAGTAAGATAATATTTTTATTTATTTGATTGGTAAAGTTCAGAAATTGTTAATATTGTACTGGAAATAGTATGGGAATTTTCTTGCTATATTCATTCAAAAATTGTAGAACATAATAATTTTCTGTATGATGTAGAATATAAAGGCCTTTTTCAAAATGTACGCCTCTCATATGTTTCCAAGGCATTTAGGTGTCATGTTGAAGTTCCCCAAACAGGAACTTAATTTTCAATTCAGAGTTAGAGAGACATAATCCTATCTCATGAGTTGATGGACCACTGAGCCTCCTATCTTTTTTTTAAAAAATAAACTTTAATTTGGTTCTTTGTGGGGTGGGGAGGTATGAGAAAATACGAACTCTCATACCATGCTGGAGGGAATGCAAACTGAGGTCCTCATATTTTTGCATATGAAAGAACTAAAATATATACAAGGTTGTTCTTTGCAGCCTTGATTATAATAGTACTAGATTGAACCCAATGTAAATAATCAGCAACAGGGACTTACTCAGTAAATTATCCATATTATTGGATACTATGTGGCCTTTAGAAAACACACACTCAAAATAACATGAGAAAGCTCTTAAAGTACTAAAATGGAATCTCTGTTACAGATAACATTACATGAAACAAAACAGCATGCTATTGTTTATATTTAAAAAAATATGTTTGTTATTCTACATATGCATTATCTAACTCTGGAAGTATTCACAAGAAATGAATAACACTTGCCTCTGTGGAAGGTTCGAACTATCCTCTGTGAGACAGATTTGGGAAAAAGACTTCTCACTTGTATCTTTTACTACCTTTTGAATTGGGAACTAGTTTGTGGAAAAAAAATTATTAAAATTTAAAAGATAAATGAAAATCACAGGAATTCAGTTTCCCCCAACTCATTTATTACATTCAGGCTAAAAATAGTTTAATCTTGGTTTTAATTGTCTACACATGAAGACTAAGATCATGGCATCTGGTCCCATCACTTCATGGGAAATAGATGGAGAAACAGTGGAAACAGTATCAAACTTTATTTTTTTGGGCTCCAAAATCACTGCAGATGGTGATTTGCAGCCATGAAATTAAAAGACGCTTACTCCTTGGAAGGAAAGTTATGACCAACCTAGACAGCATATTGAAAAGCAAAGACATTACTTTGCCAACAAAGATCCATCTAGTCAAGGCTATGGTTTTTCCAGTAGTCATGTATGGATGTGAGAGTTGGACGATGAAGGCTGAGCACCAAAGAATTGATGGCTTTGAACTGTGGTGTTGGAGAAGACTCTTGAGAGTCCCTTGGACTGCAAGGAGATCCAAGCAGTCCATCCTAAAGGAGATCAGTCCTGGGTATTCATTGGAAGGACTGATGTTGAAGCTGAAATTCCAATACTTTGGCCACCTGATGTGAAGAACTGACTCATTGGAAAAGACCTTGATGCTGGGAAGGACTGGGGGCAGGAGAGCGGGAAGATAGAGGATGAGATGGCTGGATGGCATCACCGACTCAATGGACATGGGTTTGGATAGACTCCAGGAGTTGGTGATGGACAGGGAGGCCTGGCGTGCTGTGATTCATGGGGTCGCAAAGAGTCGGACACAACTGAACTGAACTGAACACATGAATATAAAATTCTTATACTAGGAACAAATGGACAAACCTGAAATATGGCACATCATGTTGTGGCTGAGATAACTGATCTTCATTTACTTCAAGTGATAGGACTTCTTCTTTTACTGAAAGGCCATTTGAATTTTCATTAGTAGTTTCATTTTTATTTGAGACATGTTCTATAAATTAAAGAAAATATTACATATAAATTTCAAAGCAGCCACTCACAAAATGATATCCCCCACAAGACAAATCTGTTTAAATCTTCCAATTTTTCAATGTGAATTTTCAAATTTTATCTCTGACTTAAAGATTCCATTCACCACATACCTCTAAAGTGCCTCCCAATATTCATCTCTTTACACTTACATTTATTTCTCAGTCTGTACTCCTCATTCCAACTCTCTCTCTCTCCAGATATCTTTCCCCATGTCTTCCCATCTTTCCTGACCCTGAGATCACATTCCTGGGCTATATGTTGAAAAGGGCCTAATAAAGCTGATAAATCACAATTCAGAATAGCAAGTAAAAATTAATTAAATTTCAATACCTTTATTCCAAACTGTTAGAGAACCCAAAGGACACTGTGATTTACTTGAATCTTGAGGTACTGTTTTGGCAGAGAAAGTTTTACATTTTTGTGCCAAGATTTCCTTTGTTGCTTCAGTCTTATCACTAAAAACAACAGTAAAAATATACTTCTTAAAACATTAGCCTCATATGAAGGATTTCAAAATGATGTTGCTTTTTAAAAATCTGGGATTAAATAGAAATATGTTTCTAATTTTTTTAATGTGTCTTTTCTGGACATATTTAAACATCTATAGTGGGAATGTCTGTCTTTACTAATTATGAGATCCAAAGATTACAAACATCTCTTCATGGAACATAAGCACTCTATAGTCTTGCATGCTGCTGAGCAGTTTCTAGTAAATTTGCTGCCAGCCAGTCTTTGCAAAACAACCATGCTGTTTCTATTAATGATTCCAGCTGATTTTCTCTCACTTTGCAAGTTAATTATTTTTGTCTTTAGAAGTAATTTTTCTAAAGTAACACTCAGCAAAAAGATAAAAAAACTGAAAACCATTTATGAGATACAGTATTACAGTTTCTTTCTTCTAAAAATTTATTTCTAAGTCTTTATAAAAAGATCATTATTAAAAGCAAAAAACCAGGGGGGTTCTGGAGGGGGAGCATGTGTAGATCCATGGCGGTTTCATGTTACTGTATGGCAAAACCAACACAATAAAGTAAAGAAAATTAAAAAAAAAAATCTATAAAAAGAAAATTAATCAAGACAGTTACTATCCTTGTTTCTGATGACAGAAAAAAAATGGGTGAGTTTTTTCATTTTTCAGATATTTTAATAATGTAGGTTTTAAGGAACACTGCAGGTGTTTTTCCAGTTTTTTGATATGTGACCTTTATAGTGAAAAATAAAAGTCTTTGGAGTCAGAAAAAAAAAAAAAGCAAAAAACCCCCACAAAGAGTACCATGAAAATACTGACAAAAACAATGTATAGAAAATAATAAAACTGTCTAGTGCATTACTGTACCCTTCTGAAGAATTTTTTTAAAAGACCAAATTTTCATGATCTATAATTAACATAATTTACTAACTGAACATTAACCTTTAAAAAGCACAGGACAAATCTAAGAAAGGTGCTTGTTAACCATCTTAGCAAAGAATTCATTATTAACTTCAAATTCTTACACTTCTGTGTTTAACGGGGTCCAGGAATAACTGGGTGTCAAGAAAGCATTGGCACTTCTGGGAGTCATAGGTGTTACTTGATAGGTCTTCAGACCATCTAGTGGCTGAAACATAAAATCTTTAGGTGCAAAGGAATTCTTCCCTTTCATTTTTGCACTGTTTGTCTTAGATAAAATTTCCATTTTTGATAAGACTCCATCTGGATTCATTCCATTTGTTGCACTGGTTTGTGAATCCAAAGTATTTTCTTCATTATCAACTTTAAAAGAAATGACCTAGATGGAAGGGAAGAGAAGAGAATGAGAATTTCTCTCCTGGGGATATATTCAAGCCAATTTTTACAGGTCTGAAAATATTAGAGTTGAGATATGTGTCCCGTGTATATAATTTAAGAAAGAAAAATAAATACAGTTAAATGTAAATATGAGATCAGTAGACCATCATAACCATTGTTATGATCCAGAGAGAGAGAACCAATCCTCATTAAAAAGACTAAATATTAGGTTTTAGGTATTATGGCAAATTAAAATACATGAAAATTAAGGTGAAAAAATTACCCAACTAACAAATACTCATCTTTTTATTTAAATTATGTTGATAATTACCATGATTTGAGAATCAGAAATCCAGTGTTTATTGGATGACTATTACTGTCAAGTAACAAATCCTCTTTTACAATAACCTTGATTATAAATAAAACTTATCCTATGAGAAAAATATTTTTCAGTGTGACACAGTGAGATTAACCAAATATAATGTGAAGCTTATTTTCTTTGTTAATTACTTGGTTTTTTGTAAAAAAAAAAAAAACCCTGATACTAGTTTTAGACATTCAACATAACGATTTGATATTTGTATGTATTGCGAAGTGATCTAAACAATAAGTCTACGAACATCTGTCACCATACATAGTTACAATTTCTTTTCTTATGATGAGAATTTTATGACCTATCCTCTTAGCAACTTTCAAATGTACAACACAGTATTATTAACTATAGCCACCATGTTGTTTATTACATCCCCAGACCGTACTTACTTTGTAACTGGAGTTTGTAACTTTTGATAACCTTTATATATTTCACCCACCCATACTAACAAAATTTTTAGAGGATTTTACATTTCTGATTTTTAATTTTCAGTTAAGAATCTAACCACATTTCTTTTTTTTAATTTAAAAATTTTTAACACGAGTATAATTACTTTACAATGTTGTATTAGTTTCTGCTGTACAACATAGCCACATTTCTTATACTTTGGTATAACTTTCTTTTTTAAGGTTAAGGAACTATAGCATTGATTATAAACCAAGGTATTGGGCCTCAAAATGGTGACTCTTTTCTGAAGACCCTACAAGGTACTACTATGCTAGACACTGTCAGAAACATTAGAGTATTTAGTTCTTAAAACTACTCTTATGTAGGTATTATGTGTTGGAAATGGAAAATAAATTCATAACTTGTCCAAAGTTATATAGCTAATAGGACAATATTCAGACTCAGGCCTAACTGAATCCAAAGTTAATGCATTTCACCTACTCCATCCTCTCTTAGCTAGTTCCCACATGAAGGTTTCTGTCAGCTGTGTTTCTATGACTTTTCTCTATTTCCTGTTAACCAAATTATGCTTTCTCTAACTATAAAACTCTGAAGATTAAGACACCTGAAAAACGAGTAAAGCCTCCTGATGCTTCTTTATGGTTCAAGAGGTTTTAAGACACATGGCAAGTCAACTTCTTGAAGCAGTTCTATATGCTTAATTTCCATTTTACGAAAGTAGCAATGAGATTTTCAAAGTATCTAGAGATAAACAGATGTTTATACTCTACCTTGTCAGGTTTTGTTCCTATCTTTTTGGCAGGCTTTCCTTGATTTGGTGCCTTTCTGTCTGCTTCATTATCTAAAAAAAGTGAAATAAAGACACCCATTTTGACTAGACTAAAAAATGCTGCATTAAAAGTACAAGTTTAAAAAAAAAGTACTAGGTAATTTGGGAAAGGAAAAAAGGCTTAATAGAAATGTACAGCTTAAAGGATGTTATGATTAAAAATCATATTAGAAAATAGGATAAAAACAGATGAAATTTCCTGTTTCAAGTACAGGCCATCTGTTTTCAAAACAAAACAAAACAAAAGGTGTTAAGGTATTTTACCTTTTGCCTCTAAATATAAAATACATATTTATTATAGAAAATTAGAAAAAATTGTAAAAAGCACAAAAACAAAAATTTTACTAAAGTTTACTTTACTCAGTTGTAATCACTGTTGACACTTCAGAATATGTTTTTCCAAAGTTCACATTCACATATATATTTCATTACAGAATTTCAATCATACTGTTCAGGGTTTTACCTGTTTCTCTTTGACCACTTAATATCATTAACCATGTCATTAAGTGTTTTTTTCACATCTTGTTCTTAAATGACTACACTGAAATCCACCAAATGGATGGACTGTAATTTATTGGGGCCATTAATTTTTCACTTCGAATCACCAATTTCACTGCTCACACCAATGCAGCATTTCAACATTTGAGTACCCACTGCGTACTCAGGCACAAAACCTGCCTTCAGAGTTAGAATCTCCCATTTCCTCCTGTCCTACTCAAAGAAGTATATAACGATCTTAAAAACTGAACACAAAACTCCTCAAGGATCAAAACATAATCCTAGTTCAGTCACTGATCAAGAAATTGTTCTTACCATTAATAGCCCTTGTCTCTGGCTTTCTTGCTGCTGTAGGCAGGATTTCTTTGACAATCTGCTTTGCTGCTTGAGTAGATGATCGAGTCATTCTCACTGGCAGCACTGCAGGTTGTACAGCTGTGGGGAAAAAAAATAAAACTGAATGCTTTGGGTGGTTTTAAATTATTGTGGCAATATTAGAACTTACAAAAATTGCCAATACTTCTACCTTTTTTCTCTTTGTCCAACACTTTCTTTTGAGAAGTCTGTCTTTGACTAGGTCGGATTGCTTGAACATCAATCCCATTAGCATTCTATTTAAAAGATAAGGTATTAATTAGGTAATTTAATTGCATAATGAACCAAACCACCACATTTTTAAGGTGAAAACTGACACCTCATTTGAAATCTGATACTGTAAACGAACCAGCAAAAAAATCCACTACCCTAATGAGATGAAGAAACAAGTTTTCTATTACATAAATTTCATAATAAACTTTTTCAGAATCCCAGAATTTAGAAAAACTATTAAAAAAAATAACTGACTATAATCTTCTGAGACTCCTTAAACACAACAGGTATCTTTTTATCCAGAAAACTCCTCCCCTGGAAGAAAGCTCTTCCCCGCAACTCACTCTTCTACT
This sequence comes from Antilocapra americana, assembly GCA_007570785.1. Lineage (NCBI taxonomy): Eukaryota > Metazoa > Chordata > Mammalia > Artiodactyla > Antilocapridae > Antilocapra > Antilocapra americana. The sequence goes on along the minus strand of ML664174.1, from coordinate 17,987,484 downwards.
TCTTGAAAGATTGCATTTAAACTGCCCATCTCAGTGAGGCATGATCAAAATTCTATCCTACACATACTTCAAAACTCTCCATCTCCATTCTTTCTTTTCTTTCATCTCCCCCATAATACTTTTGACCATCTGACACATTATATGTTTTTTTTAAACACTCTCTCTTATGCAAAGTCCTTAAAAACAGGAAATTTTATTTTATTCACTATTATATCCTAGAGCCTAGAGGAACATGACAGTCACTCAAATTCAGTAACTATCTGAAACAGCTTCCTCACCTGCAAAGAAGCACAGTATTTTTCTCCCTGCCCACTTGACTTGACTTTAGTAATCTTCCTAGTAACTTCCTCAATAACAGTGTTTTGAAGACCCATAAATTTATAAAACTCACCCTATGTGCTTTATATTTCTATCTGTGCTTCAAGGTGACATTGGATACATAATAAAAGCCCAGTAAATAAATAAAAAAGAATGTGTCACAGAGTTTAGATCTCATAAAGGATGTCTGTGCAAAATATTTTAAGTGACTGTTTCCTTGCCATGTAGCCAAACCTGCTGTTACCATACAGTAGTACCATATTTTGGTACTATTAACTCTGGTAAAATAATCACTATTGCTTGAAGCTGATACTATATTAAAAATAAATTAACTTAGTAAAAAGTACAATTTGTCATTTTAGTAACAATGACCTACTAAACTACCAACTATACCTTAGTCAGCTCCATTTGGTCTCTGGCCTTTGACCTTGTAATCCGTACAGAAAGTGGAACAGCCTTAAAACAGTCAAAAGAAGATAAATTAGTTCCCCGACCAGGGATCAAACCCTCACCTCCTGAATTGAAAGCTCCAAGTCTTAATCCCTGAACTGCCAGGGAAGTCCAAAGTTCTCACTTTAAAGTTATAAATAAAAAATACTTGTATTTTAAATTTATATTTTTATATTAATCATTTACGGCTAAAAAATACTTGCCAACTTACTGTTTTTTTTTTTTAACTTTTGTGGGGTCTTTTGGACATGTTGCACAGCTTGCGGGAACTTAGCTCCTGAAAAGGGACTGTATCCCAGCCCCAGGAATGAAAGCACCAAATTGTAACCACTGGACTGCCAGGGAACTCCCTAAATTACTGTTTGTTTTTTTTTCTGGTTCTGGCTTGATTTAAAATATATTTAATTTAATAGCTTCAAAATTTACTCATATTTTTCAATGAGGAAAGAGAAGAAATTTCAAAGCATATTTTCCAAGTTATTACGATCCTCATTGGTATGATTAGCTGGAATATTTGGAATGGGGTAGATGAACAAACTGGGAAGATTCCCTGGAGTAGGAAATGGCAACCTGCTCCAGTGTTCTTGTCTGGAAAATTCCATGGACAGAGGAGCCTGGAGGACGACAATTCATGGGGTCACAGAGTTGCACACAGCTGAGCGACTGAGCAAACAGATGAACAAACTTGAGTACTAGGATATTTTTTGTTCTGTTTATGAAGATACTGTACTGTTTATGAAGATACTGTTCTGTTTATGAAGATACTGTTCTGTTTATGAAGATACTGTTCTGTTTATGAAGATACTGTACTGTACTACTTCCCTAGCTTTGACAATTTGCCTTCAAATCTCATGATTACACAGCTGTTCATTGTCGGTAAGAAAATGAAGACTTGATCAAAAAATGTGGGAAAAATTGAGGAGAAAGACTGATTAAAAAATTATAAGGTATTTATCAACTCTATAAAATTTCTTAAGAAGCATAATCAGACTTCTCTAGATGAGAAGTCATTTTTCTTCTCCAAATCTCAATGAAAACCTAGTGCTAAAGAAATTAGGCTTTTAACAGCACTTAAAGGGATTAAAATTCAGCAATGGCTATTGCCTGAACAAAATGAAAAACAATTATTGACTCCTCACTGAATCATACTATTTAACACAATGATAGGTCTCTTGTTCCTCTTACACATATTGCTTATCATATTTTAAAAGTTGTTTACAGTGTAGACCAGTGAATGACATCCTACATGTTCTTGAAAAGACAGCTTAAACCTAAGCCCTTCCAAGATGTCTTCCCTAATGTTCCTCCAATGCAAACAGCCTCTCCTTCCTCTAATATTTAGAACATATTTATCTGTATCTTTCCACTTGAACTACATTCTATTAAACCTGGTCTCTTCTACATTATCCTAAGATCATACAGAATAAATAATCAAAGATCTGTCAAATGAATTACTGACATTCATGAGGTCTAGAAAAAGCAGCAGTATCTTGGGGCTTTATATTATTCAATTCTTACTTAAATCAGGAATGAGTATATAATCAATGAGATCACTTATATGTATCTTTAAATTGCAAACCACCAATGACTACCTAATCTACAGTCCAACTGATCTGTTCAAATTTCATCTTTTTTTAAAAAATTTTTAAATTTACTTTTTAATTGGAGGAAATTGTTTTAAAATGTTGTTGGTTTCTGCCATATAACAATCATAATTATATATATACACACATCGCCAGATGGTCAACACTGAAATCAGATTGATTATATTCTTTGCAGCAAAAGATGGAAAAGCTCTACACAGTCAGCAAAAATAAGACCGGGAGCTGACTGTGGCTCAGATCATCAATTCATTATTGCCAAATTCAGACTTAAATTGAAGAAAGTAGGGAAAACCACTAGACCATTCAGATATGACCTAAGTCAAATCCCTTATGATTATACAGTGAAAGGGAGCAATAGATTTAAGGGATTAGATCTGACAGACAGAGTGCCTGATGAACTACGGACAGAGGTTCATGACACTGTACAGGAGACAGGGATTAAGATCATCCCCATGGAAAAGAAATGCAAAAAAGCAAAAAGGCTGTCTGAGGAGGCCTTATAAATAGTTGTGAAAAGAAGTGAAAAGCAAAGGAGAAAAGGAAAGATATACCCATTTGAATGCAGAGTTCCAAAGAATAGCAAGGAGATATAAGAAAGTCTTCCTCAGCGATCAATGCAAATAAATAGAGGAAAACAACAGAATGGGAAAGACTAAAGATCTCTTCAAGAAAATTAGAGATACCAAGGGAACATTTCATGCAAAGGTGGGCTTGATAAAGGACAGAAATGGTAGAATGGTAGGGACCTAACAGAAGCAGAAGATATTAAGAAGAAGTGGCAAGAATATAGAGAAGAACTGTACAAAAAAGATCTTCACGACTCAGATAGTCATGATGGTGTGATCACTCACCTAGAGCCAGACATCCTGGAATGTGAAGTCAAGTGGGCCTTAGAAAGCATCACTATGAACAAAGCTAGTGGAGATGATGGAATTCCAGTTGAGCTATTTCAAATTCTGAAAGATGATGCTGTGAAACTGCTGTACTCAATATGTCAGCAAATTTGGAAAACTCAGCAGTGGCCATAGGACTGGAAAAGGTCCGTTTTCATTCCAATCCCAAAGAAAGGCAATGCCAAAGAATGCTCAAACTACTGCACAATTACACTCATCTCACACGGTAGGCAAGGTAATGCTTAAAATTCTCCAAGCCAGGCTTCAGCAATACATAAACCATGAACTTCCAGATATTCAAGCTGGTTTTAGAAGAGGCAGAGGAACCAGAGATCAAATTGCCAACATCTGCTGGATCATTGAAAAAGCAAGACAGTTCCAGAAAAATATCTATTTCTGCTTTATTGACTATGCCAAAGCCTTTGACTGTGTGGATCACAATAACCTGTGGAAAATTCTGAAAGAGATGGGAATACCAGACCATCTGACCTGTCTCTTGAGAAACCTGTATGCAGGTCAGGAAGCAACTGTTAGAACTGGACATGGAACAACAGACTTGTTCCAGATAGGAAAAGGAGTACATCAAGGCTGTATATTGTCACCTTGCTTATTTAATTTATATGCAGAGTACATCATGAGAAACGCTGGGCTGGAAGAAGCACAAGCTGGAATCAAGACTGTCAAGAGAAATATCAATAATCTCAGATATGCAGATGGTATCACCCTTATGGCAGAAAGTGAAGAGGAACTAAAAAGCCTCTTGATGAAAGTGAAAGAGGAGAGTAAAAAACTGGCTTAAGGCTCAACATTCAGAAAACTAAGATCATGGTATCTGGTCCCATCACTTCATGGCAAATAGATGGGGCAACAGTGGAAACAGTGGCTGACTTTATTCTTCTGGGCTCCAAAATCACTGCAGATGGTGACTGCAGCAATGAAATTAAAAGACGCTTACTCCTTGGAAGGAAAGTTATGACCAACCTAGACAGCATATTAAAAAGCAGAGACATTACTTTGCCAACAAAGGTCTGTCTAGTCAAAGCTATGGTTTTCCCAGTAGTCACGTATGGATGTGAGTTGGACTATAAAGAAAGCTGAGTGCCGAAGAATTAATGCTTTTGAACCATAGTGTTAGAGAAGACTCTTGAGAGTCCTTTGGACTGCAAAGAGATCCAACCAGTCCATCCTAAAGAAGATCAGTCCTGGGTGTTCATTGGAAGGACTGATGTTGAAGCTGAAACTCCAGTACTTTGGCCACCTCATGTGAAGAGCTGACTCATTGGAAAAGACCCTGATGCTGGGAAGGATTGGGGGTAAGCGGAGAAGGAGACGACAGAGGATGAGATGGCTGGATGGCATCACCGACTTGATGGACATGGGTTTGGGACTCCAGGAGTTGGTGATGGACAGGGAAGCCTAGTGTGCTGCGATACATGTGATAGTGTATATATGTCAATGCTAGTTTTTCAGTTCATCTCACCCTCTAATTCCCCTGCTGTGTCCTTAAGTCTGTTCTCTACATCTGTGTCTCCAATCCTTCCCAGCAAACAGGTTCATGGGTACCATTTTTCTAGATTCCATATAAATGCATCAGTATATTTGTTTTCTCTGACTTACTTCACTCTGTATAACAGGCTCTTGTTACTTCACTACCACTGACTCAAATTCACTCCTTTTTATGGCTGAGTAATATTTCATTGTATATACATGTACCACATTTTCTTTATCCATTCATCTGTCAATGGACATCTAAGTTGCTTCCTGGCTATTGTAAATAGTGCTTCAATAAACACTGGAGTATATGTTAAACTTCATCCTTGACTTATTAATCATTCTCTTTACATCACCCCTCCCTTTAGCATTTATTCTCTTGCCATTTGATTAGTCCTTTTCAACCTATTGCTGCCCACCTGAAGCTGTTCTCTAGACCTCACTCAGATAACTGTACATATTCTTACCGGAGTGGCTTCATTTAGTCCTACAACTTAAACTCCTAATATCACATCCTAAATCCACATCTTAGCATGAATCTCTAGCCTGGTATCCAAATAGGATTTTTTTTAAAGGTTATTAATATTCACCCACTTAAGCTTGTTCCTTTTCTTGCCTTCCTCATCTTTTAGCAGCAGCAAACTTTGTTAATATTATTTTTTTCCCATACATTCTTTCTTTAAAATCTATTTTTAATTGGAAGGTAACTGCTTTACATTGTTGTGTTGGTTTCTGCCAGACAACATGAATAAGCTTTATGTACATGTATATCCCCTTCCTCTTGTGGCTCCCTCCCACCCACTCTCCTGGCAACCCCCTAGTTTATCAGAGCACCAGGCTGAGCTCTCTGTGTTACACAGAAACTTCCTACTAGCTATCTATTTTATACATGGTAATGTATATATTTCAGTGCTCCTCTCTCAATGTATCCCCTCTTTTTCCCCTGCTGTGTCCACAAGTCTGTTCTCTACATCTGCATCTCTATTCTTGCTCTGAAAATAGGTTCATCTATATCATTTTTCTAGCAATCCCCCCATTGGGCATATACCCTTAGAAAACTATAATTCAGAAAGACACATGTACCCCAGTACTCACTGAAGCACCACATGAAAGCAACCTAGATGTCCGACAGATGAATGGATTAAGAAGTTATGGTACATATACAGAATGAAATATTACTTAATCATAAAATAAACATGAATTTGAGTTAGTTGAACTGAGGTGGAAAAACCTAGAGCCTTTTCTAAAACTTGTATTATTGCTCAAACTATTATTTTCAGAACAATCATCTCTAACTCTTCAACTTCCTTTACCCCTCACTACTTCTTTGAGGTCACCAGTCCTGTCAAATTTATCTCTTCAGATGTCTTACATGACACCTGTTAGAAAGGCCATTACCAAAAAGACAAGCCATAATAAGTGTTGGTGAGGATATGGAAAAAAGGAGCCCTACCACACTGTTGTTGGTAATGTAAATTGGTGCAGCCTCTATGGAAAACAGTATGGAAGACCCTCAAAAAATTAAAACTAGAACTACTATATGATCCAGCATTTCCAATTCTGGGTAGTTATCCAAAGGAAATGAAAACACTGACTCATTGCAGCATTATTTATAATAGCCAAGTGTCCATCAATGGATGAGAGAATAAAGAAACTAATAGTCCATTTGTGTGTGTTTTTAATATTATTCAGCCATGAAAAAAGAAGGAAATGTTGCCTTTTGTGATAACATGAATGGACACTGAGGACATTATGCTAAGTGAAATAAGTCAGACAAACACCATATGACCTTACTTATATTTGGAAGTTTAAACAAATCATCAAAAACCCAACCTCCTAGATAAAGAACAGACTTCTGGCGGACTTCCCTGAGGGTCCAGTGGCTAAGACTGTGTTCCCAATGCAGGGGGCCCAGGTGTGATCCCTGGTTGGGGAACTGGATCTGGCATGCCACAGGTAAAAAGTTGGAATGCCACAACTAAAGATCCCACATGCCACAACAAAGATCAACAACCCTGCATGTGCCATAACTAAAGACCTGGTGCAGCCAAATAAATAAATTAATTAAAATAAGCTAAAAAAAGAAATACAGACTGGTGGTTGCCAGAGGTGCAGGGTGGGCAAAAAAGGTGAATATAATCAAAAAGTACAAACTTTCGGTTTTAAAAATAAGTCAGTCCTGGGAATGTAATATTCAGCATGGTGACTACAGTTAATAATACTATACTGTACATTTGAACATTGTCAAGAGAGTAGACCTTAAATGTTCTCATTACAAGAAAAAAAATTTTGTAACTATGTGTGGTGATAGATGTTAACTAGACTAATTACAGTGGTCATCTTAGAATGTATACAAATAATGACTCATTATGTTGCACACCTGAAATTAATGTCAATTATATCTCAGGAAGAATGATGTCTTAAACCTATTTCTTTTTAAACCAACAGCCCAGTCCACTTATCTCATTTCACCTAGTCTATGTATAGAGAATAGTCATAACACATGACTCACAACTGGCTTTCCCATCTATAAAAGCTTGCCTTTCTAGACTATAATCCTCAAGGTAAGGCAGTCTTCCTGAATATTAGTTTGATAATGGTACAATCTCATTTATAAGCCTCCCTTAACTCTGTATATCCTACAGGGTGAATGCCAACTACTCTGGAACAGCATTCACTGTTTAGCCTGACTCTACCAGGTTTTTTCCAATCTCGCCCCTGGTTTTATTCAATCTCAACCTACCAGCAGTTACATCAAGAGACTCTGTTTTCATCTTCAGAGTTACTATTATGTCATTCCCACCCCTATCACCTACGGGACTCAGGGAAATGATTATTTTAGTCATCTAATCTCTTTAAGAAAATACTAGTTAAAAGCAACTATTCTTCTGTATCAAGTTAGGACACTAACCTTTTTTGGCTCAGCTTTCATAGCATTCTGGTTTGAGAAAAGAAAACAAGGCATATCAGGTCTATAAAGACCCACTTTAAATACTCCTCGTTTAGTTTTCTCTCTTTGCTCTTTCAGTTTTTGAAGTTGTTTTTCTTCTTTGTATTTTTGGAGCATCTCCTTTCGTTGATCAAATACAACAGATTTTGTTGACTCTAAGTAGAAAAAAAGAAAAAACAGTATATAAAATATTTCCGACAGAAAATAAGGCAAATATCTTAACTTCTAACTTCAATTGTTGCTAAGAAGTGCTTTTAGTAACTTCTTGTTAATTCCTTAGCACTTCAATTTATTTCCACCTCTGTTTTAAAATTCCTATTTCTTTTGACTTCACTTGTTCAAATATCTAGTTGCTTGCTATGTACTAGGGATGTATTACTTCACTTTTAAATTAATTAACTTCTGTGACAGCCAGACTCCAAGCTGATGTCCAGTGATTCTCGCCTCCTGGTAGTCAAGCCTTGTGTCATCCCCTGCCATCTGAATAGGGCTGACCTGTGTAACCAAGAAAGTACTGTGGAAATGATGGTGAACAACTCCATGACTATGCAGGTTAGATCCTGGGTTGGGAAGATCCCCTGAAAGAGGGCATGTCAACCCACTCCAGCATTCTTGCCTGGAGAATCCCCATGGACAGAGGAGTCTCAAGGGCTACAGTCCAAAGGATCACAAATAGACACAACTGAAGCAACTTAGCACACACACACACATACACTCTTAGAGCACTTGCTCTGGGGGGAAGCCAGTGGCCACGTGGAACCGTAAGGAGAGTCAGGAAGCCCCACAGAGATGTCCACATGACAAAGAACTAAGGCCTCCTGCCAAAAGCCAGCATCAACTTGCTGGTCACAATAATGAGTCACTTTAGAAGTGAATCCTTTACAATAATCAAACAGTATGGTAGAAGCAGATCTCCAGTCTCAGTCAAGCCCTCAGATGCATCCTGGATAACATCCTGACTGCAGTCTCCAGAACCATCTAGCCAAGCTGCACTCAAATTCCTGACCCACAAAAACTGTGTAAATTAATAAACATTTATTGTTTTAAGCCACTGAATTTTGGGGTAAATAATACTATTTTTTTATTTTGATATTTGGGCTCCCTGTCAGTTTCTTTAGCTCAATTTAGGTTTTCTACATAAATCTTCTTATGTTTCTTTACACTATGAAGCATTTTACAATATAATGCTTATTTAATAATGTTTGTTGACCTGGAGAAGGAAATGGCAACCCACTCCAGTACTCTTGCTTGGAAAATTCCATGGATGGAGGAGCCTAGTAGGCTACAGTCTATGGGGTCGCAGAGTTGGACATGACTGAGTGACTTCACTCTCTCTCTCTCTTTACCACTAGTGCCCCATAGGAAGCCCCAAAAGTTAGATAAATTTGTGTATATAAAAGGCAACAAAACAAAAAATTTCTTTTTTTAAAAAGAAAACTAACCTCCCCACTATCTCTTCAAAACCCGCCTCCCAATGTAGGAGACGTAAGAGACAAAAGTTTGATCCCTGGATCAGGATTCCCTGGGGAAGGAAATAGCACCCCACTCCAGTATTCTTGCCTGGAGAATTCCATAAAAAAAAATAATAATAATAATGTTTGTTGAAACATTTTTATATGAAAAATATAAGTAGCTACCATGTGTGAGACATTTTTAGGTACGAAGAATAAGTAAGAAAATGTCTGCCCTTGAGGGGCTCAAGGGAACATAGTTTCAGTTTAGCATGAAATAAAAAGGAGAATGCACATAATAAAGACAGTACAAAAGCTATCCGGACAGATAAGGAAATGCTTCCCTAAGATAGCATACCTAAAAAGAGGTCCGAGGAATAAGTAAATGTTTGTCCCCTGGGTAAGGATTAAAAATAATCCATACGTAACTGCATAACTGAGTAAATTTACTACAAAAAGGTATATACTTAAAATGAGGGAAATTTATAGTATATAAATTGGACCTCGATAAAATTGTTAAGTAAAAAACTCCAGGCAGAGTACAGAATATGCAAAAGCACAGATGATCAAGTGGTCAGTCATCAACAAACCCCTTTATCTTCGACTTCTCTGAAGGTTCCCCTCAGCTCTTGATTGAACTGAAACCTGGCTCTCCCCTGAAGTCATTGCTTCCCTAGTTGCCCTCTCAAGAGGTTGACTGTTTTTTCTCCCACACTAGAGTATCACTGCACCTAAAGAGGAGAGATGACCTCATTGTTGGTTCCTGATTATTTCTTCTTCATTTAAAGATCCCAACTTTACGTTTCGTGTCATCAGATCTAACTACCCAGTACCTCAAACTGTTTCTATGTTTCTCCTTCCTTGAAGGCTTTTAGCTCATGGCTCACTGTCATTGTCTCTATCACTATTCTTGCACAAATCCTGATGACTCATCCAGTACCGTAGCTTCTCAATTCTTAGGTATTCTTTCTTCCAGTGATCTTTCTTCCACTGTATCTCAGGTACCCATTCCCATGATCACACCCATACTAGTATTTCAACCTTTCTCATGTCACGGCACACATAAAACAACATTCACAGACCACACTGCCTGTGGTCAAACGCAACTAACCAGCCAAACAGAGAGAGGTCTGATAAACCCAGGCCCTGCCAGAAACTTCAAAGGCTCAGAGGACCAATTTCCTGTCACACCTGTATTCATTCATGAGATAAGTAGACACTTGAGACCTCATTATACTGATGAATACTGTATGTGCTTCATAAGCCCAATTTTAAGAAATCCATTCTCTGATTACCATATCTTACCTTTCCAACAATTCTTTGGCTTCACCAGGACGTACCTACACGCTCCTGATCTATGATCATATTTTCACTGTCTTTCACCTTCCTCACATCAAGTGTTTTCATATCCAATTTACAGTCCATGATTTATCATCATAATCACTACTTCAACTTTTTGGCCCCCCTCTCACTCTGGCAAAATCCCAATTCCAATTAAAGGCCTCTCTGTCTACTTCCCACCTGCAATGCACAAATGAATATGGCTGGAACAGCACACAAAATGCATGCTACTTCTTTCCTTTCTATAGTGGACTCTCCATACTCCCGGGTTCCACATCCACAGATTCATCCAACTGCATATGGAAAATATTCAGGAAAAAAAATTTGAGGGGATTCCCTAGCAGTCCAATGGTTAAGAATCTGTCCTGCACTGCAAAGGGGATGTAGATTTGAACCCTAGTCAGGGAACTAGATCCCACATGTCACATCTAAGATCCCATATGCCGCAAGAAGATTGAAGATTGAGTGCCACAAGTAAGACTTGGCACTGCCAAACAAATATTTAAAAAACCAAAATGCCATGTATAAGTTGACAACACCTGAATTTATGTATCTAGCTCAGACTTCTATTCTGAACTCATCTTGGATATCCAACTACCTTTTCAAAAATCTCCTCTTTTACATCTAATAAGCATCTTCAGTTTAACACATGCAAAACTGAACTCTCAATCTTACCACTCACCCAGTCCTTTACAATTTAGTAAACGGCCATTTCATATTTTAGGTGCTCAGGCCAAAAACTTTGGAATCATCTTGATTCCTCTTTATTATCTCTTATTTATTTATTTAACTTTTTGGCCACTCAGCATGTGGGATCTTAGTTCCCTTACCAGGGATCAAGCCCTCACCCCCTGCAGTGGGAGAGTGGAGTTTGAACCATTCAACTTCCAGGGAAGTTCCCTTGATTTCTCTTTCTTTATCAACCTCTACATTGAATCCATTAAGAAATCATATCAGTTCAACTTTCAAAATACACCCAGATTTCAACCAACTATTTTTGCTGCTACCACTCTGGCTTCCCTGGTGGCTCAGACGGCAAAGAATCTGCCTGCAATGCAGGAGACCCAGGTTCGATCCCTGGGCCAGGAAGATACCTGGAGAAGGGAATGGCAACCCACTCCAGTATCCTTGCCTGGAGAATCCTAGGGAGAGAGGAGCCTGGCGGGCTACAGTCTGTGGAGTCGCCAAGAGTCGGGCACGACTGAGCGACTGACACTTCACACCTTCACCTCTCTGGTCAACCAGGAACTCAATTATTGCAAGTCTTCAAGCTGGACTCTCTGAGGCTATGTTTGCCACCCCACAATCTATTCTCAACACAGTGGCCAAAGAGATGCCTTTAAATCATAAATCAGAGAAACACTCATTAGTCCATGAAACATATCACATTTCAGAATAAAAGCCAATATCCTTATAATGATGGCCCTCAGGGCTCTACGGGGACTTGCTTGCTTTCTCCAGCCATGCTTCCCCATTCACTTTCTCTGGAACACACCTGGCCCACTCCTACCTCTAGGCCTTTGCAAATACAGAATAAAAGACACTTAAATAGAACACTGACCAAGTTAAATTTCATTTGAAAGATTCTGGCCGAGGAATGAAGTGTCTGAGAGGGTCCAAGTAGAAGCAAGGAGACAACTCAGAAGGCGATAACATCATCTCTTCTCACAGAAAATGTCAGTTCTTTCTTCAAAGTCCATCTTATTCAGTTCTATGACCCAGTTTTCATTTCCTCTGAACTCCTACCAGATGTTATTCTTTACTCTATCCCCCTCAACGACCAACCCGCTTCCTTTGATCTTCAAACATAAACCATCACTTCATCTCAAAAACAAAAATGCTACAACATATTAATCCAATTATTTTCTCTCACTTTCTTTTAGAATCACAAAATTGACAAATCTAGAAGAAATAGTTTTAGCCCACCCCTCTCTTTTACAGAAGCAATTAAGCTTTATATGTTGAGAGTCTTGTGCATGCCAAACATTACACTGGTTTTGGAAAAATGATAAAAACTGAAGCAGTGAATACTTAGAACAATGTGGCATCTCATTTCTCTATAAAACTTGTAAGACTTTATCTCTCTTGGCCATTTCTTCATCTTTGCTTTGTTTCACTGCAATCTAGCTCCTAGTACCTGCTATATAAACACAACTAAATAGGAGTCCAGTGACTCATTCTGCAAATGCATGCCACTTTCCAATTCTCTTCCTTCCACTCTATAGTATACCTTGCCTTCTAAGACACTCATTTTTATTATCTTTATCTTTTTCTGAGATCATTCCTTACTTTTTAATTGGTTCTTCCCCTCCTAACCACCCCAAATCCTTCTAGGCAAACTACAGGGATGAATTCTTTGACTTTCTAAAAAATGTTCCCACTGGCAAAGTATCCTTACTTTGTGGATACTTCAATCAAGCATATCCATATCTTTTTTTTGGTTGCAGCATGCAAATTCTCATAATTGGTTACATTTTTATATAACCCTTATCAACTTATCTTGTTAATATTTATCTTACCTAAGCTCTAGAAGAAATTAGGATTTCTATAAGGCCATATAAGTAAAAAAATGTTATAATACTCCATAGGTGAATGGTGTTAGCCTAGATAGGGATGTTCACAGTCTTTGCTTGAAATAGGCAGTACTTAATTGTGGAAAACACAGTTATTTAGAATGGTATTTCAAAACTCCATTATTCTGGTCAGGGTTTTTTTAAACCTCAGGTATTAAAACACTCTTCTGAGGTAATAATACTCTCAGATATTACTCTTCCAAGCACTTGAAATTACAATCAACATTTACTTACTTGGCTTGATACCGGCCTTTTCTGGAACAAGCTCTTGAGATGTCTCATCTAATTCAAGAAGACTTCTACTTTCCAAGGTTGGAATGTTGACATCTTTCAAACCGAAGTGTCTATTTCGTTCATATTCCTTATGTCTGTTTTCTTTCTGAGACAGTGATTTTCTATGAGCAATTTTAGTTCTAATCATGTCAGTACTTAAATCCTTTCTGTGCCGACTGGCAAAATGTGATGAAGACATCCTGTCAGGAAAAAGAGAGAAAGATCAACTTACGTGGAATTTCATTTTATATTTTAAAAATATAAGATTCCAGTTCACTTCCTATACCACTTCAGAGCTTTCTGAAATAAAAATGTTAAAATACAAAATGGAATAAACATGTGACTTAAGAGTGGGAAGAAAGTTATCAAAAGAGAAGATACTACAACCTACTTTGGGGTTCTGAATAGAACTGATTTGACAGGTAAAGTGAAGTCTAGGAAGCCAAGGTCTGGAATATAAACAAGAGGTTCTTGGCTTACCATAGAGAACACTGTATGAAGTAAAGGTGAAAATATGTATGAAGTAAAGGTGAAAAATGTATGAAGTAAAAAGGTGAAAAATGTATGAAGTAAAGGTGCAAATAGGGAAAAGTAAGTGAAAGACTGTATACAGAATCGTTGCCTCAACCTTCCCCTGATGATGAATGCAGGCAGCCTGGCACTTTTTCTCAACCCAGAAGACAAAAAAAAAAAAAAAACCCAAAAACAAAAAATCACAAGATGCCTTTATATAGTTAGAGAAGATAAATAGGCAGTCAAATATGAGATTGAGAAAAGAGGGTTTTCAGAAGTACCATAATGATGTAGAAGAATAACCATATGCTTGGTGAGAGAGAATAAAATTCTTTTAGCCATGTAAGAAGTCATATAGTTTATCTGGCACATACTCTTTTCTTAGAAAGATTCCTGAGAATGTATTGAAGCAAAACAAGAGAGAACAAGAAAGATGATGTCACGGATTCTAAGAAACTGTGGATCCAACTCAAAGTGAAGTTGCTCAGTCATGTCCGACTTCTTGCGACCTCGTTAACAGTAGCCTACCAGGCTCCAACTGAGGAATAGAATAAACGTAACTGGAAAATGTAAGGGCCTCACCTAAACAACTTGTGGAGAGGACAACTAAGCCAAACTGGAGAAAAAGGACTGATTCTCCAAAGAGTCTTGCCAACTTAAAAGAAAACAGGGGAAGGGAAGGATGGAAAGTCTGTCACCAGGAATTTTAAAAATATATAACCACACAATGCTCTTCAACATTTCAACAACAGTAACTTAGAAAGTACCCTAGAAAGCTGCACATAAAAATCTGCATAAGAAGTGAGGCAAATTAAAATGCTATTTCAAGCAATCAACAGAGCATAAAATATGAGAATTCATCTGACCTGAACGACTCATTAGAAAACACCCTGATGCTGGGAAAGATTGAAGGCAGTAGAAGGGAACGACAGAGAATGAGATGGTTGGAAGCTATCACCAACTCGATGGACATGAGTTTGAGCAAGCTCCGGGAGTTGGTGATGGACAGGAAAGCCGCGAAAGATGCAGTCCATGGGGTCACAGAGTCTGACACCACTGAGCGGCTGAACTGAATGCTAAAAATATTCTCCTTTAAGGGTCCAGAGGAAGTGATAAAGAACTGTGCTTTTTATCAAGAACTCTCCTCTACTATTTGATTTACCACTTCTCACAAATACTATGGAACACTTGCTCTCCTTGCTGCACAGCAGGCCAATGAAGGGGAGATGAAGTATAGAGGGAAGGACTTTCTTCAGGAGAGCTGACCAAGAAGATGGCACACACACTAATGTCTAGGGTTCTGAACAAAGGCATTTTAATTTAAGAGTCAAGCAGAGGGGTAGGATTCTCTGAGGCAAGCCACTATGTTTGATTATAACAAAAGCAATGGAAAAGCAAGTCAAAGAAACAGTTCCAACCTGGAGTCAAAATTGGCTTTTCCTGCAGCAATATTAAGCAGCTATTAAAGAAAAAATAAAAATTATTTATTAGTTATTTAAAATACGGCATAGCACTGTACTGTACACAGCAAAGCGAGAAAGGAGTAACACTGAAGGCATATTTTATTATCAACTAAATCCTAAAAGGTAGGTTAACTGCCCATAGAAGCACTGTTAAAAGGTAGCGGAGCTGAAATCCCCAGCCTCGCAGCCTGGCTCTTTACACACATTTAAGTTCTCTACCTTTGATTGGAGTTTCTTCCAGCCTGCAAGTCTAGAATGCCTTACTTAGTCTTGCTTGCCTAGGGATTGTCAACCCAAGCGTTTTTAGTTGTCACATAATCTATAAGGAGCTACTGGAATAAAGTTGGGGCCAAATGCCAATTACACCCCGGCGGTGAAATGCTGCTGCTACACACATCTTAGCAACAAATATTTGCTTTTCCGGAGGACTGCGTCATCAGCTTCCGGAAGGAGAGGTAATACGGTCCTAGAAGAAGCCTCCCCCAAGCGAAGTCCAGAGCGCTGCCGCCAGTCCTCGGACCCTTTTATACCCTCTAGAAAAAAGCGAACCAGGGTCCTCCTCCAGTTCCCCAGCAACCACCTACCTGAGGCAGTTTCTAGTGTTAAACCTCAGCCAAAATAAAAAGAACCCTCTGGGCCCGGAAGACCACCGCCGCCTGCGAAGAAAGAACGTCTACAGCAAGAACCGACAAAATTCAAACTTCCCGCACAGAGCCGCTGATTGGAGGTATTTTAACAAACACTTCCGGTAAAAGTGCCCGCCTCTTCCCTTCGACGAGGTTCTTTATTGGCTCGCTCCATGTCATATTTGAATTGATTGAGAGGTGAATAGACCATTCAAAGGGTAGGTGTGAGCCGACTCTTTGGGCGTGTCCGGAATGCTATCTTGATGAAGGGCGGAGCGGTGAGAGGGCTGGGCCGGCCAGGAGCGGCAGTGGCAAGCTGTTGACCGTGGGCTACGCTAGCGTCCGCTCTGGAGCTGCCTGGCCCTCGCGGGTCTCGGAGAGAGGACGGATGGAGGAGAGGGGAGTCAGAGTTTGCAGGGCTTTTTAATGTCCTTGTTTAATTACATAATTACAGCTGAACTTAATGAAATATTTTCTTCGCTTTAAGTTTCAAAGACAGGTTTATTATCACACCAAATTGCTCCTTAAATCTTTATTAGTTTTATTACTTGTAACTTGCCTTTTTTTTCTCGTCTATTTTAAAAAATAGATATAAAGTAACAACATGGAGAAGCATAGGTTTTTTTTTAGTGTATAATTTGATGAGTTTTGCTAAATGTAAACAGCTGTGTAACCACCACCCGATCAGGATATGAGAACATTTTCATAACTTTTGAGTTCCTCAAGCACCATTCTAAATCTCCCAGCGTTTAGGTGCTCACTCTTCTAATTTCTGACACCTTAAAAATAGTAGTGGTAGGTACTCTCTCCTGTTTGCCTTTCTCTCAGTGTTTTGTTTCCAAGATCCGTCCCTACCTTTGCATGAGTCAGCTCTGTTGTTTTTATTGCTGAATACCGTGGTATGACCACTCACCTAGAGCCAGACATCCAGGAATGTGAAGTCAAGTGAGCCTTAGGAAGCATCACTAGGAATAAAGCTAGTGGAGATGATGGAATTCCAGTTGAGCTATTTCAAATCCTAAAAGATGATGCTGTGAGAGTGGTGCACCTAATATGTCAGCAAATTTAGAAAACTCAGCAGTGGTCACAGGACTGGAAAAGGTCAGTTTTCATTTCAAGCCCAAAGAAAGGCAATGCCAAAGAATGCTCAAACTACCGCACAACTGCACTTATCTCAGTATCAGTTCAGTTGTTCAGTCATGAGAACAACTCTTTGAGACCCCATGAACCCCAGCATGTCAGTCCTCCCTGTCCATCACCAACTCCCAGAGTTTACCCAAATTCATGTCCATTGAGTCAGTGATGCCATCCAACCATCTCATCCTCTGGCGTCCCCTTCTCCTCCTGCAGTCACACTTTCCCAGCGTCAGGGTCTTTTCAAATGAGTCAGCTTTTCGCATCAGGTGGCTGAAATATTGGAGTTTCAGCTTCAGCATCAGTCCTTCCAATGAACACCCAGGACTGAGCTCCTGTAGGATGGAACAGTTGGATCTCCTTGCAGTCCAAGGGACTCTCAAGAGTCTTCTCCTCTCACATGCTAGCAAAGTAATGCTCAAAATTCTCCAAGCCAGGCTTCAAAGGTATGTGAACCATGAACTTCCAGATATTCAAGCTGGATTTATAAAAGGCAGAGGAACCAGAGATCAAATTGCCAACATCCACTGGATCATCAAAAAAGCAAAAGAGTTCCAGAGAAACATCTACTTCTGTTTTATTGACTATGCCAAAGCCGTTGACTATGTGGATCACAACAAACTGTGAGAAATTCTGAAAGAGAATTTCTACCAGTTTCTACCAGACCACCTGACCTGTCTCTTGAAAAACCTGTATGCAGGTCAGGAAGCAATAACTAGAACTGGACAACAGACTGAAACAACAGACTGGTTCCAAATAGGGAAAGGAATACATCAAGACTGTATATTGTCACCCTGCTTATTTAACTTATATGCAGAGTACATCATGAGAAACACTGGGCTGGATGAAGCACAAGCTGGAATCAAGATTGCCGGGAGAAATATCAATAAGTTAAGATATTCAGATAACACCACCCTTATGGCAGAAAGTGAAGAAGAACTAAAGAGCCTCTTGATGAAAGTGAAAGAGGAGAGTGAAAAAGTTGGCTTAAAGCTCAACATCCAGAAAACTAAGATCATGGCATCTGGTCCCATCACTTCATGGCAAATAGATGGGGAAACAGTGACAGATTTTATTTTGAGGGGCTCCAAAATCACTGCAGATGGTGACTGCAGCCATGAAATTAAAAGATACTTGCTCCTTGGAAGAAAAGTTATGACCAACTTAGCATATTAAAAAGCAGAGACATTACTTTGCCAACAAAGGTCCATCTAGTTAAAGCTATTGTTTTTCCAGTAGTCATGTATGGATGTGAAAGTTGGGGTGTAAAGAAAGCTGAGTGCTGAAGAATTGATGCTTTAAAACTGTAGTGTTGGAGAAGACTGTTGAGAATCCTTTGGAATGTGAGGAGATCCAACCAATCCATCCTAAAGGAAATCAGTCCTGAATATTCACTAGAAGGACTGATCCTGAACCTGAAACTCCAATACTTTGACCACCTGATGTGAAGAGCTGACTCATTGGAAAAGACCCTGATGCTGGGAAAGATTGAAGGCGGGAAGAGAAGGTGATGACAGAGGATGAAATGGTTGGGTGGCATCACCAACTCAATGGAAATGAATTTGAGTAAACTCTAGGAGTTGGTGATGGATGAGGAGGCCTGGCCTGCTGCAGTCCATGAGATCATAAAGAGTTGGACACGACTGAGTGACTGAACTAAACTGAAGTGTTTCACTGAATAATTTGCCATCCCCTCTCCTGTTGATGGATATTTAGATTGTTCTAGTTTTCAGCTATTATGAATAATGTGACTGTACACAATCTTGTACATGTCTTTTTGTGGGCATGTTTTATTTATCTTAGGGAAATATCAATGTGGAATTTTTTTTAAATACTGAGTTCTAATTAACATAGTATTAGTTTCAAGTGTACAGTATAGTGACTCAATACTTTATACATTATGGAATGATCACTACAATAAATCCAACTACCATCAATCACCATACAAAATTGTTATAATATTATTTACTGTATTCTGTGATGTTTGTTCTATAGCTGAAAATTTGTACCTCTTAATCCCCTATACCTATGTGGTCCATTCCCCCCACTCCCTCTCCTGGCAACCAACAGTTTGTTCTTTGTATTTATGAGTGTATTTCTGTTTTGTTTATTCACTTGTTTTGTTTTTTTAGATTACACATATAAATGAAATTATATGGTATTTGTTTTTCTGTCTGATTTATTTCACTTGACATATTACCCTCCAGGTCCATCCATGTTGCCACAAATAACAAGATTTCATTCCTTTTTAATGGTTGAGTAATATTCCATTGTACATATGTATACCATGTCTTACTATAATGACTCAACCATCAGTGGACATTTAGGTTGCTTCCATATCTTGGCTATTGTAAAGTAGCTACATATTGCAGTGGACATAGTGGTAGGGTTTCTCTGGTGGCTCAGTGGTGAAGTATCCATCTGCCAAGCAGGAGATACAGGTTCGATCCCTGGGTTAGGAAGATCTCTGGAGAAGGAAATGGCAACCCACCCCAGTATTCTTGCCTGGAAAAATCCCATAGACAGAGGAGCCTGACAGACTACAGTCCATGGCATTGCAAGGAGTCAGACATGATTAGTGACTAAACAACAACAGCAAACATAGGCATACCTATGTTTTCAAATTATGTTTTCATTTTCTTCAAATAAATACCCAGAAGTGAAATTGTTAGATCATATGGTAGTTCTGTTTTTAGTTTTTTGAGGAAACCGTACAATTTTCCATAGTGACTGCAATAATTTACATTTCAACTAACGATGCGAAAGGGGTCCCTAGTCTCTACATACTTGCCAACACTTGTTATTTCTTATATTTTTGATAATAGCCATTCCAACAGGTGTGAGGAGGTAGTTCTCTGTGGTTGTGATTTGTATGTCTCTGTTGATGGGGGTGCTAAACACCTTTTCATGTGCCTATTGGTCATCTGTGTGTCTTCTTTGGAAAAATATCTATTCATATCTTCTTGTTTAATCAAGTTATTTGTTTTTTTGATGTTGAGTTGTGATTCCTTTATATATTTTGGCTATCAGTTCCATTTTGGTTTATCTTTTGCAGGTATCTTCTCCCATTTATTAGGTTGCCTTTTTCTTTTGTTGGTTTCTTTCACTCTGCAGATTTTTAGTTTGATGAGGTCCCCTTTATTTATTTTTGTTTTTATTAACCTTGCCTGAGGAGACATATTCAAAAAACACTGCTAAGAAGAAAGTCAAAAAGGTTATTACCTATGTTTTCTTCTAGGGGGTTTGTGGTTTTAGGTTTTACATTAAAATCTTTAATCCATTCTGAGTTTATTTATTTATTTCTATGTTTTGGCCATACCATGTGGCATGTGGAGTCTTAGCTCCCTGACCGGGAATCGAACCTGTACCCCCTGAGTTGGAAGCATAGAATCTTAACCACTGTACCACCAGGTGAGTCCCATTCTGAGTTTATTTTCTTATATGGTATAAGAAAGTGGCCCAATTTCATTTTTTTGCAAATAGTTGTCCACTTTTCCCAACACCATTTGAGACTATAATTTCCCCATTATTGTTCTACACTCCTCATTCTTGCCTCCCTTATAAATTAATTGGCCATATAGGCGTGGATTTGTTTCTGGGCTCTCTAGTCTGTTCCATTGATCTCTGTATCTGTTTTTGTGCCAGTACCATACTATTTTGATTACTGTAACTTTGAAGTATAATTTCAAGTCAAGGAGTGTGATTCCTCCAGCTTTATTTTTCTTTTTTAATTTGCTTTGGCTACCTTTTAATTATGAATAAAGTTTCTATAAACATTATTGTACAAGTCTGTCTGTGAGCATGTTTTATTTCTTTTGGGGAAATATAGATGTGCCATTTCTGGGTCATTCTGGGTATGCTTAACTTTATAAAAAATTGCCACACAGTCTTCAAAAGTGGTTGTACCATTTTACACTCTCACCAATGATGTTTAAGATCCCCTAGAGAAGGGATAGGCTACCCACTCCAGTATTCTTAGGCTTCCCTTGTGGCTCAGCTGGTAAAGAATCTGTCTGCAGTGTGGGAGACCAGAGTTCGATCCTTGGGTTGGGAAGATCCCCTGGAGAAAGGAAAGCTACCCACTCCAGTATTCTAGCCTACTGAAACACACCCAGAGGGTATAATAGAGGAATTAGCAATTTTAGTGATGGAAAGGATTTTGAAGATAAGTGCCTTGCCCGATATCTTATAGCCAACTAAGTAGCAGTCAGAACTCAAATCAAGGTATTTTCATTTTCCTGGTTGGAAACATGACTTGTTTAATGTTGATTTGAGAATGGAAAAGAGCATAGGCTTTGGGGTCAAACAGATGAGTTTTAAAATTGCTACTTCACATTGGGCAAGTTTTCTGCCCTTCTCTGAATCTCCACTTCCTAATCTAGCTCTTAGGAATATTGGGAAAATTAAACAAAATAATGAATTCCAGTTCTGTTTCCTACCAAGATGCTGGCAAAGTAAAGTTACTAGCTCCTTTCCCCAAGATTAATCTCAAAGGAGCTACAGAGAGAGAGAGAGAGAGACAGAGACAGAGAGAGAGAGAGAGAGACAGAGAGCAAGAGAAAAGCAAAGTTGGCTGGTAAACACCCAAATACCATGGAAATAGAAATTTCTGGGGCCATATGGCTGTTCAGAACTGGTGTTTATTGGACAATGCATACGGCATGGGGCAGGACACAATGGAGGATAAAATCAGAGAGAAATTGTTTGGCTTTTGTATCATCCCTATTCTCTTGGAGCAAACTGCACCTGCTTCTATATAGCAAGCAGATACAGAGAGAAAAATAGAAATAGAAATCTTAAGATAAGCAAATACTTGTGAAATATTTGTTATTTAAAAACTGTAACCAAAGGAAAAGGAAAACATATATTTAAGCTAGAATGAAACTGTCTAGATAGTAACAAGATGTGGAAGTTTGAAGTAAAGGAAAAACAAATGATATGAGGATGTCATAAAATTCTTGTCTACTATATAATTTTTAAGTAGAAAACAGGAAAAAGTAAGATAAATTGAAATTACAAATTAAGGTGACAAAAGTTATAAATATATCAATAATTACAGTAAGTATAAATGGAGTAAATAAGTCAGAAGATGGTTGGGATTTTGGAAATCCAGATGTATCCTGTTTAAAAGACATAATCCCAAAGCAACACATGGATATTAAGAATGAAAAATAAAAGGATGGTATATACTACATCAGGCTCCCCTGGTGGCTCAGTTGGTAGAGAATCTGCTTGTAATGCAGGAGACACAGGTTCAATCCCTGGGTAGGGAAGATTCCCTGGAGAAGGAAATGGCAACCCACTCCAGTATCTTTGCCTGGGAAATCCCATGGACTCCTGAGCCTGCCAGGGGGTCCATGGGGTCCCAAGAGTCAGATACAACTTAGTGACTAAGCCACCGCCCCCAACAGCACCACATATACTATGTCATACAAAAACTAACCAGTAGAAAGCTGGTACATTGTTAAGAATGGAGAAGATCCTGGTGGACTGATAAAAGATTCTGTTCACCAAGCTAGAGCAGTGTTGAGACACGCATAAAAAAAGCAAAAGTGTTAATCACTCAGTCTTGTCCAACTCTTTGTGACCCCGTGGACTGTAGCCTCCGTCCATGAGATTCTCCAGGCAAGAATACTGTAGTGGGTCACCACTGCTTTCTCCAGGGGACCTTCCTGACCCAGGGATCAAACCCAGGTCTCCTGCATTGGAGGTAGATTCTTTACTGTCTAAAATCAACCAAGTTAAAACTTAATTCTTTTTAAAAATTAAAATAGATAAAACTCTAGCAAAACTAATTGAAAAGGAAAAATATCATGAATGAGAATACACAAAGGGGACTATACACATTATCTGTTACTGTGTAACAAGTTGTCCTTAAATATGTAGCCTACAATGACAACCGTATTGCTTGTTCTTGATTCCATGGATCAGGAATTCCAACAGAGATCCATGGGAAAGTTCATCTTTGCTTCATGTCTGTGAATGAAGCACAGACCAGCTGGGATGGCTTGGTTAGGTGCTGGCAAGGATGGATAGAGTCTCTCTTTTCATTCTCTCATCTTGCTCTCCCAGTAGAGCAAGAGGCTTCAAGATGGTCTTGCCCACCTGTGTGGGGTCTTGTTGCTGACCATCAACTGGAGCCACTCGTTCTACATGGTTGTTCTCATTCTCCAGCACATTCTTCATTTGCTCTCTTTCTCCAGCAGACAGTTTTGGACTTCTGTACATGGCAGCTGAATTCCTTCTCAGCAAATGTAAAAGACCTCTTAAGATCTAGGTTTTGAAGTCCAAAAATGTCACGTCTACCTTATTCTACTGGTCAAAGCAAGTCACAAGGCCAGCCCAGGTTCAAGGAGGTTCAATCTTATGGGAAGGGTAATGAAGTCATGTTCAAAGGAGAGTGGACACAGGGAGGAACAATTCATTGGAGCCAGTTTTAGCAATCTCCAGAAAGGCATAATTACAGATAAAGTTCTAAAAAGACAAGAAGAGAATAACATTAAGACCAATATGCCAATTTTGAGAACTTAGATTAATGAATAGATTCAATAGAAAGCTTAAATATTCCTATAACCAATTCAAGAAGTGAAAACTGTGGTTACATATGTTCCATAAAGGAAACAGCAGGCCCAAATGGTTTTACAGATAAGTTCCATCTAACAGATTCCTCCTCCAACTTGGTTCATGGTAAATTCAATAAAAGGAAGAAAGCTTGCACTAAAAAAATGCCATTTTCCTTACTAAAAATAAAATCAAGAACCTGCAGTTTTCCCACTGTAAATGGTAGCAGTAACTAAATTCCTCTGAAATATACCAACTTTTTAGGATCTTTAATCCACACGGTCAGTCCATTGATTACTGGTAACTGAAACAAGTCTGGTTTATGTTCAAACAGGACTTTATTTTAATGTCAGGGTATTATGAAGGAAAATGCCTGTCATACTGTATTTCTTAAAACATTTTCTGCTGCATAGAACCAAGAGTAGCAGAGAGTTTATAGTCTTCAGTGGTCTGAAGCAGCAGCCCAAAAGGGTCTATCTCATTCTAAAATTGTCAAACTCTCACATTTTTCCTTAAAAACCATCTTGATGCATTTTCGCTCTAAATTGTGGAGTCTATATGGAATTTATTTAGTATTTAACCCTCAAAATTCTTCAGCAGATAGATGCTTCAGGAAGAAGCCCCATAATTTTCTTGTGATTAGGTGTTTCTCTAGTGTGCAAAGCACAGGAGGTAATCTGATTTTCTGCAGACCTGGCACTGACCCAAGGAAATCAAGAAATAAAGGGATCTTGCATAATTTTTCCCTCTTTGCCTTCTTGTCTCCCTTCATATTGGGGGCTCAGTTCTAGACAAGACTTGGGAACTTTTCTAGAGAAGGCTTGCACAATTCTAGTTTCCTGGTAAAAGAGCCATTTCTTCCTGGGGTATGTGAGATGACTCATTCAGAGAAGGCCATCTAAATGGAGATGCGGCTTTACTCTTTCACCATCAATAAGATAATCATATTTTCAGACAACATAACAACCTCAATACTTAAGAAAAATGTACATATATAGTCAGGGGAGAGGGGTTCAGGTGTGTATTATCATCTCATTTCATTATAATAAAATGGAAAATTCCTGGCTAAGAGTTAAAGCTGGATTTCAGTCTTAAACCATACCAGGATTCAATGCCTTCACTGCTGAGGGCCTGGGTTCAATCCCTAGTTGGGGGATTAAGATTCCACACACAGTGGGGCATGGCCAAAAAAAAAAAAAGCATAGGACAATGATTGCAAATCTTAGACATGTTCATGTTTATTTTGGGAAAACGGTGGCTAAAAACATTAGTTCTCCCACATGCAAACCACAGGAATGATATCTATCTACATACATACTTGACAAGAGTTGTGTTAAGGATAAAATGAAAATAATACATGTGAAAATATTCCAAAAACTGTACAGTCTGTATACATAAAACCTGATGTTGTTGTTAAAGTATTTTTAATTGGGAAAGAGAAGGAAGTGATGTTGACAAGTGGCAGTCAATTTATGCTATTTTTTGAAAATTATGTATTAGGCTCTTCTGATAGAGGTCTTTGGAAAATATATGTTTCCTAACAGTCATTGTCTGGGGGTAATTGTTCCTTTTAACAAATTCAAAAATCACACCAATAGTTTCAACAAATACAATAGGAATGGAATAAGATAGTGAGCCTCTGGAACAAAAGAAATTATTGGACTTCTATGGAATTTTATTTATCTGTGTAATATTTAGGCACGTCTAGGTTACATAATGGAATTAGCCAAGGAAGCAAGTTCTTTTAGCTGAGATTTTTGCCATCAGAAGGACACATTCTTCCCAGTTTCAGAAACATTTTTAAGTAAATAGGTACAAGTCTGCAAAATTCTTGTCCTTTCTATAAACTTAAACTTTGCAACACTTATGATACATTCAACATAAAATAATGTTGACCTAAATTCAGAATGGTATCTTAGTGCTGAAAATTAATGAATAAGCAGTTATTGTAATTGTAGAAACCCTAAAATAAAAAACTGTCAAGAGGTTGTGGAAAAGAGTCACAGTGCCACTTAAAAATACATCAAATTTCTATTAGTATGTATTCTAGGGTAAATGAATATGCATAGAAGAAGGAATGCTGTAAATAAATTGGTAGTTTTCTATGTGGCAGGGAAATTAGGCCAAGATCATATTTAAAACAATGAATTCAGGTGTTTGGATGGAGAATTATTTTTAACTGGTGACACTGTAAATTAATATAATTTAGGGGGAAAGCATTTTGGCAGTATGTACCAAGAACCACAAAATCTTCAGAGCCATTTTGACCCTAAAATGCCACATCTGATGGTTTATCACAAAATCATGCCTAAAGACATTCACCAGTTCTCTGAAAATGAAAAACTGGAAGCTATTTAAATGTCAACAATAGAGGAATATGGTAGTTAAGAGTCTAATCCACGTGATGGCTTATTATGCAATCACTAAAAAAAACGTAACTGTGAAAGCCAAACCACCACATAGGAAAATGCAGAGGGTAATTCCCTCGTGGTCCAATGGTTAGGATTTTGTGCTTTCACTGCCAAGGGCCTGAGTTCAATCCCTGGTTGGAGAACTAAGATCCCACATGCAGGGGGGCATGGCCAAAAAAAAAAAAAAAGCATAGGACAATGATTGCAAACCTTAGACATGTTCAATAATTCTTTGGAGACTTGGGGATTATAAAATCTCAATATGTTTATAATACTTGAAAAGTGGGCATTTACTGTTCTATTCTAATTACATATAGCAGTTTTTAGTACACTTGAAGATGATATGCAGGTGACACCACCCTATGGCAGAAAGTGAAGAGGAACTAAAAAGCCTCTTGATGAAAGTAAAAGAGGAGAGTGAAAAAGTTGGCTTAAGGCTCAACATTAAGAAAACTAAGATCATGTCATCTGGTCCCATCACTTCACGGGAAATAAAGGAGGAAACAGTGGGAAAAGTGTCAGACTTTATTTTTGGGGGCTCCAAATTCACTGCAGATGGTGATTGCAGCCACGAAATCAAAAGACACCTACTCCTTGGAAGGAAAGTTATGGCCAATCTGGATAGCATATTGAAAAGCAGAGACATTACTTTGCCAACAAAGGTTTGTCTAGTCAAGGCTATGGTTTTTCTAGTAGTCATGTATGGATGTGAGAGCTGGACAGTGAAAAAGGCTGAGCACCAAAGAATTGATGCTTTAGAACTGTAGTGTTGGAAAAGACTCTTGAGAGTCCCTTGGACTGCAAGGAGATCCAACCAGTCCATCCTAAAGGAGATCCGTCCTGGGTGTTCATTGGAAGGACTGATGTTGAAGCTGAAACTCCAATACTTTGGCCACCTCATACGAAGAGTTGACTCATTGGAAAAGACCCTGATGCTGGGAAGGATTGGGGGCAGGAGGAGAAGGGGGCAACAGAGGATGAGATGGTTGGATGGCATCACCGACTCAATGAGCATGGGTTTGGGTAGACTCTGGGAGTTGGTGATGGACAGGGAGGCCTGGCGTGCTGCAGTTCATGGGGTCGCAAAGAGTCAGACATGACTGACCAACTGAACTGAACTGAACTGAACTGAAGATGATAAAGCATTGTGGGACAGTGGGATAGAACCCACAATTAACCAAACTGTAGCATTAATTTGTATTTATTCACTTACCTATTTTTTAAACTAGTTATAGAACCTAACTTATATAACTAGTTATCTAATATTTAATTCTTTCTGTGGAGTTTGATTCAACATTCATCAAGCCCTAAGTACTATGTACTGTATTTAAGCATACCAACAAACTAAATGAATAAGATATAGTTCTTGTCCTCAAATAGTTTCTCTAATGGTGAATTTAAGCCCTCTTTCAAATGGTGAATTTGTAAATGAATACCTTGAATTAAACCCAGAGAAGCTTTGGTGGCCCCATACAGATTTAATCAACTTTTTAATCTAAACAATCATTTAATCAGATAACCAGCAACTGCTTATTGAATGCCTTCTATTACTGACTAAACTAAAATTACTGAAATTTTGGTGAACACTAATAACCTCTGAATGTGGTACTGTTTTCAGTTTTTTAAATGATATTGGTGGGTTTTTTTTTTACTTTTAAATGAGTACAGTCTCAGTTAGATACTGATGAATGGGGCCCTCCATAGGAACCTCCATTCTTCTGAGAAGAGGATTCTGCTTCTATCCAGAGCAATAGCATTATCAATGAGGCTTTAAAAAATACTCACATAAGGAAAAAAACTGAATGAGATGGGAAAGTACCATCAAAGTAATATGTTGTAAAAGAAAGCAGAATACAAGTTACAGTATTGTTTTAATCCAGTTTTAGGAAGTAAAAATAGTTATATCTAATTATAATAATTGCCATTTCCTTCTCCAATGCATGAAAGTGAAAAGTGAAAGTGAGGTCACGCAGTCATGTCCGACTCTTCCCGACCTCATGGACTGTAGCCTACCAGGCTCCTCCGTCCGTGGGATTTTCCAGGCAAGAGTATTTTAGCATTGATTATTTGATGACTTTTTCTCATAGCTTGAATGGGGAAATGAATTTACTTAGGAAGTGCATAGACAAAATCAGAATGTTCCTTTCAGTGAGTGTAAAAAAACTTAGGATTACAGTTGGACCCTATTTCATGCATATACCCTCCCATGGGAATATATCCTATGTAAATTTTGCACAAAACTTCTCCAGAATGAATCTAAGGTGTACGTATTGATCCAATTCTGATCTAAAGAAAGAGCATTGCAGAATCAGCAGGACTGCTGTATGGTAGCTGGGTTTTTACTTTAAGTCCCCACTATAAAGAACCACTACTGGCCCATATCTAAAGGAATAACTCTTCTTTGTGTCTGTATGTGTTATATTTATTTTTAATTGGAGGATAATTGCTTTACAATAGTGTGCTAGTTTCTGTCATACATTAACATGAATCACTGATACGCATACATACGTCCCCTCCCTCTTGAACTTCCCTCACACCTCCCACCCCATCCCACCCCTCTAGGTTGTCACAGAGCACAGGGTTTGAGCTCCCAGGACCATACAGCAAATTCCCATTGGCTATTCTGTTTTATGTATGGTAAGGGATATGTTTTGGAGAAGGAAATGGCAACCCACTCCAGTACTTTTGCCTAGAGAATCCTGTGGACAGAGCAGCCTGGTGGGCTGCTGTCTGCAGGGTTGCACAGAGTCGTACATGACTGAAGCGACCTAGCATGCATGCATGTATTGGAGAAGGAAATGGCAGCCCACTCCAGTGTTCTTGCCCGGAAAATCCCAGGGACGGAGGAGCCTGGTGGGCTGCCGTCTATGGGGTCGCACAGAGTCGGACACGACTGAAGCAACTTAGCAGCAGCAGCAGCAGCAGCAAGGTGTGCTTCTGTGCTACTCTCTTAATTCATGCCACCCTCTCCTTCCCCCACTGTGTCCACAAGTCTGTTCTCTATGTCTGTGTCTCCACTGCGGATACTACTTCTTAATACCTTGAATATTTGGCTTTAGATTTGAATCCACATCTCTCTTACTTCAGTGTTTTTGCTCTTTTTGGAATACCAGGCTGCCTCTCAAAATACCATACCATACAGTTTCTCTTTGGCTTCTTCTTTTAAAAAATATTTATTTTTAGCTTTATTTATTTATTTGGCTGCACTGGGTCTGAGGACATCCCTGGTGGCTCAGTGGTAAAGAATCTGCCTGCAATGCAGAACCACAAGAGAGTAAGTTTGATCTCTGGGTCAGGAAAATCCCCTGGAGGAGGGCATGGCAACCCACTCCAGTATTCTTGCCTGGAGAATCCCCATGGACAGGGGAGCCTGGCAGGCTACAGTCCATAGGGTCACAGAAGAGTCAGACGTGACTTAGCGACTAAACAACAAAAGTTCAATGAAAATCTAAAATCAAAATTGAGATCTGCTATACTGGATTTTGAAGCCTTAGTATAAAACAGAAAGTAAGGTGTCTAACCTTTTTTATGTTGATTCTGTGTTGAAATAATATTTTAGATAAATTGTGGATCCATTGACTTAAAATATATTACAGAACTTCATTTCACCTGTTTCTTTTTATTCATTTTATTTATTTATCTCCTTCCAGGAAAGATCTTTTTTGCTTCCAGGATGGCTGCTTCAGCCTGGGTGAGGTCCTTGAGCCTCACTTTCTTGTGGTCCAGGCTAAGGCAGAAACCAAGGACCTGGCAGTCTCATTGCTAAAACCAGAGCAGATGCCAGGCTGGTCACTCCACGCCTGGGGCACAGTCCTAGGAGTCAGCTACAGCGGGGGTGAGGGGGTAGAGGGGAATTCCCATCAGGCTGGTCCAGGCCTCTCTTCCCCAGCTCCAGAGTTTCTTCCGCTTAAGCCCGGGTGCATCTTGTTGGCTTAAAGGCTGACGCCAGGGTTTCCTTATGGAACAGTCGGGGGCTGCCGAATGGGAGAATCCCATCTGCTCCTCAAGAAAGGCCAAACAGTGCCACGAGCTGGAGGGGGCTGGCCTGAGAGCCTGCCCACCTCTCCGTGGCCCCGAAGCAGGACACTGGCTAGTCCTGGCACCCTTATTCTACAGGCAGCCCACTGGTACCATTGCCTGAGGGGCCCGTTAGTGGGTCTCTTTCTGAAGGGCCAGTGGGCCAAACTCAAGTCTCCAACCTTACTGAAAAATATTTAAAGTATCCCTTCCCTCCCGCCATGGACAGAGGAGCCTGACAGGCTACAGTCCATAGGGTTGCAAAAGACCGACAAGACTATGATCCTGAGTATGAGCCAGACCCTTCCTCCACCTGAAATTCACAAAATAATAATACACTGAACGCTGGAGAAATGATGCTGGCAGCAGCCATGCTGCCTAAGGCCACCTCCTGCATGCTGGGCCCTCTGGGCATGGCCCATGGCCTCGTGGCTCTCTGGCTTCAAGGACCCAGGCTGAGAGTGAGGCCAACTGCTGGTCTGTGAGGCTGGCCTCAGAGCAGGCACGGCTCTGCTTGTCCCACCAAGGGCTTGCCACTCACCTGTTTTGGAGGAGGAAATGGCAGCCCACTCCAGTATTCTTGCCTAGAGAAGCCCGTGGGCAGAGGAGCCTGGTGGGCTGCTGTCTGCAGGGTCGCACAGAGTCGGACACGACTGAAGCGACTTAGCATGCATGCATGTATTGGAGAAGGAAATGGCAGCCCACTCCAGTGTTTTTGCCTGGAGAATCCCAGGGACAGAGGAGCCTGGCTATTAGAAACACTTAAATGGTGTGTGTGGTTCATATCACATTTCTATTGGAAAATGCTCTCATAGTTTATGAGAAACTTCGCCATTTTAAATATCAAGGAGAATGGAATGTCTCGCTCCCTGTGAGTTACTTCAACACAGGGAAGCAAACTCAATTTCCAACCCAGAGCTTCAGAAAAGCGGTTTGTAAATGGCAGTTTCCAAAGAAACAGGTGATCAGACTAGAATATTCCTAATAGAACTTTGAAAAATGTGTCCAGCTGGAGGAGGCCAAGGCCATGTAAACAGTGTTTCTCCCCAGGCGATACAGCTCCTTTCCTTTGGAATGATCAACTGCTTTTTTTACCAGCATCCAAAACAAAGACTGCTTTTAATTATAATACTGAGAAATAAAACGCAAGACATGTTGCTATCAAAAATAAGTAGGAACGATAAAATTAGCACTAGTTGGTCACAACTATAAACTGGCAAAGTCTTTCTGGAAAACAAGCATAAGAGATGTTCCCCAGTCAGTCTCACTTGCCTGAGTGTGGGTAATATGCTGTCGTGTGTGACTCTTTGCAGCCCCATGGACTGCTGCCTGGCAGGTTCCTCTGCCCATGGGATTTTCCAAGCAAGAATACTGGAGTTGGGTGCCATTTTCTACTTCAGGGGATCTTCCCAACCCAGGGATCCAACTCACATCTCTTGTATCTCCTGCATTGGCAGGTGGATTCTTTACCACTGGCGCCACCTGGGTAGCCTGTAAGGGTGGGTAAAATTTCACTTTATTCTTTACACAGTAAGCCATTGCTTTGGATCAGTGTTTTCCGCCAGATGCCGTTTTGAAATTTAAAAAAGAACTCATTCAAACGTTTCTTATTCTAATTACTGCTGCTTTTTTCTGATCAATCATTAAAATTTATTGATAATTCTTTAGTCAGGAACTGTCTGAGGAAACATAACAGAAATGCACTTAATAGATTGAAAATTTTATATGTAGATGCTTTATATAAAGTGACAAGTATTTCATTTTTATGGTGCCATGAACCATAAAATATGATTAAAAACACCTTTAAAATAAGCTCTGTAGAATTTAAGCACACGTCTCCAAAATCATATCTGAAAATATGTAAATACAGAGCTGACAGATTGCAAAGATTTAAAATTTCATTGACAAAGTCTGGAAGGAAATGCAAAATTGTGTGCACTTATCTTGTATATTAACTTCTAACTAGTGTTATAATAATAGCTTTTGTACAATAAATAATAGCTTTAAAATTCGTGCAAATAACTGAATCTATGTCCCTGAGGATCTGATTGAATGTTCAATTTTTTAGTTATTTAAAATAATTCATCTTTCTTAAAAAGAAAATGGTTTAATTAACTGCTGCATAACTTATTATGTTTTATACATTACAAATCATTCTATTCTTATTAGCTATTTAAGCTATTTTATTTCCTGTTATAAATAATCCTTTAGCTAGCACCTTTTAAAATATCAATTTTGGGTCAAATTTTTTCATATCACAAAATTATTTCTTTATTTCCTAGTTTTTATAATGCGAGAGGAGAATAATATAATTTTTAAAAGCCATTTTTTTAAAAACTGAGAGAAGTAAAAATACCTGTCAAACAGCGCAAAATATACATTGGCCCCACCCCACCCCCACCTGTCACTCCCATCACTGCCATGTGATCCCTTTCAGTGTATTCAAATTCCTGATCACTTCTTAGGAGAGCATCTCAGATAGGGAATTACTGAGTAATAAAGGATCAAATAACATAGAAATGATAGAAACAATAATAATATCACATGTTGAATCTTAAAAAATCAGACTAGTGAATATGGCAAAAAACAAGCAGACTCAGAGATACTGCTTTGTTCAAACTGCTGCTGCTGCTGAGTCACTTCAGTCGTGTCCGACTCTGTGCGACCCCATAGTGGTTACCTTTGGGGGAAGGGGAAACATCAGGGTGGGGATGTGTGAGATACAAACTACTGGGGGTAAGATGGAGTCAAGGGTAGACATGGGGCGTGTAGCCAGTATTTTGTAATAACTGTAAATGGAAGGTAATGCTTACAATCGTCTAAAATTATTTTTAATTTTTAAAGAAATTCAAGAAACAGTAAAGGAAACTATTGGTGGCAAAACAGAAAATTCAAATACTACATATATATAAGATATATTCATCTATATATACATATAAATAGCTGCACAAAAGAAAACAAATGGAATAGGGTTATTCTTGTTTAGTCACTAAGTTGTGTCCTACTCTTTCTCGACCCCATGGACTATAGCCCACCAGACTCCTCTGTCCATGGAATTTTCCAGACAAGAATACTGAAGTGGGTTGCCGTTTCCTTCTCTAGGGATCTTCCCAACCCAGGGATGGAACTCAAGACCACTGCTTGGCAGGCAGATGCTTTACCACTGAGCTACCAGGGAAGCCCTGCAATGGGGAAATGTTTGCAATTAATATGTCGGATGAAAATTTGGTATCTAAGAAAACTGATAATACATTCTTTGGAAATAACATCCAGTAGATAAGTAAGAATTTTATAAAGAATAAAAATGAGAGCAAGACATGGAGGAATTTGCCCTGTGACATCTGTGCTGAGTCTATTGCTTAACAACTATCATATCTTATACTTTCTTTTATTCAGGAATTATGTGTATTTGTTATATGAAGTTTAGATTTCATAACTAAATATATCATGTGATTTATATTGATAGAGAATGTATGTACAAACTGTGATTTAACAGAGTGCTGGAAAATATTCTCCAGAATCATTTTACTGGATCAAAGGACGTAATCATTTTTGTGACTTTGATCATGAAAAGGAATGATTTGAATCATTTCCTCCTTTGAAAGACTGCATGCTCCTTCACATTGCTCTGTTAATAGTAACTGTTGTTATTTTGTTTAGTGTTTCCCTCTAATTGTTTTCCAAGTGTTTCTTTTGGGATAAATTATTTGTTCATCTGTATAAAGCTAAGAAGATTTGTTTTTCAGTGTGGCTATTTTAGCATGTGTTCATAATATGGGAAGGAATTTAATAGTGAATTTTTAGAGTAAAGTCCTAGTATCCAAGGTATATTTTAGTGTGTGAGTTCTTTATTAAATTGATCTCATAAATATTAATCAGGTGGTATGTTTAACATAGTCTTATTTATTATTAGTTAATATAATTTTTTAGAAAAGAATTGCATTACATAAAATTAAAATTAAAAAGTTAAAATGGAAATAAAGATGCCTCCCTCCTCTTCCCAACTATCACTTCTCCTCAGCCCCTAATTTGATTTTCAGAAATCACCTCTGTTAACACTTTCTGCTTCATATTTCTTCAAATTTTACAGAATCTATTGATATTCTACTATAAAATGTTAAGAATTTACCATAACCTAGCTACTTTTTCATCTCTGAATTTTATTGCTTATTTTTTATATTTTTATTTTCTAGTGGCTGCCCTATTTACTTTAAATTACATATTTAAATATTTAGGTCTTGATTTATCAAATTTATTATGGCTTGGGTACCCACAATGAAAAATGAGACTAATACCCTCCTTTCTACTTTTATCTACCTCTTCATCTTTCTTAGTTGTATTCATATATGTCTGAATAATTCTGTTTTCCCTTTCCCATTTCTCCATTCAACAAGTAACAGGCTCTGAATTTTATCACTTCATGGGAGGTATAAGACAGGGAGAGAAGCAGAATTAGCCTGTAAAATTTGTCCAGGCTTTTGTTAATTCCACGGGTTTACACTCACTGAAGAGCTTAGGATTTGAGGCAGGCAGCATGATGACCTGGAGAAGCGGGAGATGAGAGAGGCTTCTTCCCCATCCAAGAGGGCTGGGTGGTGGTGATAAGCTATGTGAGTCAAACCTGCTCCGTGGTGGAGTGTTGAGGAGCAGGCAAGGCTCAGACGACGTAGTAGTGTCAGGTATCTGGGGAAGGGAAGACCCTAGCACAGGACCCCAACCTCCGCCAAGAATCCCAAGCCACACAAGGGATCTCAAAGCAGCACAGATCTGCTGCACAGCAAACAATCACTTACTGAGTCACCTGGACGTACAGACGGCTAATGACTGGAGGGTCCCCCTTCTCTGTCCTGCTTTGGTAGCTGTGTACTACCAACGTACACAGCGTTGGTGGTACACATGAGGTTTCTCTGACCTCCTGGGTCAGAGAATATCTTTGTTTACCTTTCCCATCAATCAGAACTTATGGGGGAGGTGGGGATAGAAAGGGAGTATTTTCAAGAGGTAAAAATTAAAGTGTAGAGAATAAAGTGATATTTCTTACATACTTGAATGTGTTACCTGAGATTTATCCCCTGCCACATAATTTTTAAATTGTCACGATTTATGACATGTATTTGTACCTCTGTAATATAATCATTAACTCTTCTGATACCCCAAAGTGAAAACTAATAGCACATATGCTGATAAGTATTATTCATAGTGAACCAAATATTGTGCTTGGGCTAATTTAGAAGGAAACTGAGTCTGGCGACATTAAAAGTGTCCTGTTTAAATCTTTGCTTTTTTTTTCTGTTTCTTCTTAGTTGCCATCATGTTGTACAGCCTGATCCCTTGGATTTCTTCTTTTGTGCTGAAGCGCTTCTTCAAGTAATTTTTTTTTACATGTATAGAATGTGAATGGTAAATTTTGAATTCCCAGATATCTTTATTTTGTCCTCATGCTTATTTAATAAAGTTAAACTTAATAAAATTTTTCCTTAGATCTTGGAAGGCATTATTTACATTTTGTTCAGCCAGAGATTAAGGGAAGTGAATTAGATTCTCTATTTCTTGTGTTCTCTTTTTCTCCTTGAATCATCTATGATTTTTGCTTTATGAATATTGACACTATGTTCTTCGGTGCATAGATTTTATATCTCCTTTGTAAATTTCCGTTTCAATATAGTAAAGTAGCTCGTTTAATGCTTTTTTGGCCTAAATTCTGAAGTTACTACAAATCTGGCTTGACTTTTCTCTGAGGCCCCAAAAATCTCACCAGAAAGCATCTTTCATGAATTGCCCTGATGGTTGCTTCACAAACAGCTCCTCCCTTAGAATTTGCTGATGCTGAGCCTCTTAGAAAGAACCTGGCTTTCTTTTGGTGTCCTAAGATACAATTAATTCCCTTTTGATTTCTTTCACAAAATTCAAAGCCATTTGCTTTCTGTTTTCCAGGTAATCCTCAAATTTTCTGGTACACTGATGATTCTCTAATCGTTTTTTACTGATAGAGTTTTGTGTTTAAAGAAAGTATCTGTCATGGAAAAATAACTCTGTCTTAAGATTCCCGTGGGAGGTGGATGGGATGGGGTTAATCCTGTCACAGTCTACATCTTGACCTGGAATTTTTCCTAGAGATTCTTAATAAGCACCACATTTATAAGAATAAAACATTGTTCATTGTCTATCCACTTT
This sequence comes from Antilocapra americana, assembly GCA_007570785.1. Taxonomy (NCBI): domain Eukaryota; kingdom Metazoa; phylum Chordata; class Mammalia; order Artiodactyla; family Antilocapridae; genus Antilocapra; species Antilocapra americana. The sequence continues at coordinate 17,951,241 of ML664174.1, read as the reverse complement.
CCTCTTCCCTCATTTATTCTTCAACATACGTTACATATGTACACAAAATCATTTAATTTATCATCTGTATACTTTTCCTTAGCATTAATTAAAAATCTCATTATTTGAGTTCTTTTATTTCCTCACAAATGTAAGCTGTTAGAAAATGTGAAATACTGGAAAGAGCTATTTGAATAATGTATCACTAGTGAGCTTTCAAAAATTTCAGCATGCATTTTAAGACATGTTGCTGTTATATAGCCATTATAGAATGCATAATTCCAAGGGGAATTATAGAATCCATAGTCAGAATATAGTATAGTAATTTTAAAAAATGAATAAGTTCAAAGGTTTGAGTAAATGACTTGTATATAATTTTATTCTTATACTTTCTGTACAATACCAGTTCTAAGGAACTTTACAACTAGCAGCTGATAGTATTTGCAAGAAGTCATTTTTTCTTTATATGCTAAATATACAAGGGCTTCCCAGGTGGCGCAGTGGTAAAGAATCTGCCTGCCAATGCAGGAGACATGGGTTTGATCCTTGGGTCAGGAAGATCCCCTGGAGTAGGAAATGGCAACCCACTCCAGTATTCTTGCCTGGAAAACTCCATAGACAGTAGAGCCTGGAAAGCTACAGACCATGGGGTCACAAAGTGTCGGAAACAAATACACAAGCAGAAAGTTATATATTCAATTTAATTATAAATATATGTGATGTTATTATCTACCTCATCTTAAATCCTCATTTTGGAAGGTAAATTCTTTTTCTTTTTTAACAGGAGCATTAGTTCACCTTTGTTAGCTGCATCAGAATCTGTGTTATCATTTTTCATTTTGGAAATTAATAGTTGGAGTCCTTCTTCAAAGGATCAGTTGCAGTACACAGGCTTACCATGTGGTGGCACCCAAAAGCTCAGATATCAGCATCACACTGACGTATCAGGCCTGTATCTAAAAATTTAGGCAGACAACTGTCTTGTAGGTAGCAACAAGAAACAGAGCTGTGAAACAGTCATATTAAAAGATGTTAAGAATGTTCTGTAGCTTTATCAGAATTGTGGTTACACAGGTATATATATATGTAACAATTCATCAAGCTATATATCTAAGATTTGTGCATTTTACTATATGTATACTATACCTTGGACTTCCCAGGTGGCACTAGTGATAAAGATCCTGCCTGCCAATGCAGGAGATATTAGAGACCTGGGTTCGATCCCTGAGTTCGGAAGATCCCCTGGAGGAGGGCATGGCAACCCATTATAGTATTCTTGTCCTGGAGAATCCCACAGACAGAGACACTTGGCAGGCTACAGTCCATAGAGTTACAAAGAGTGGGACACGACTGAAGCAATTTAGAATGCATGCATACTACACCTTGATAAAAAGTGATATTTATTATTTATATTTATTCATTTATTAAGTGATAATAAATGAAAAACATTTTATATAAACCACCTTAAAGATTTCCCTACTACTGAACAGAACAACAAAAAATTTCAGAGGAAATGCTATGTAACAACAATTTCCCTAAACAGTATGAAAGTAATAATAGTTATATTTTAACTTATTACAATGAATTTAAAACATTATAAAAACTTACAACATTCACTTCATTTCAGTTCAGTCGCTCAGTCATGTCCGACTCTTTGCAACCCCATGAACTGCAGCATGCCAGGCCTCCCTGTCCATCACCAACTCCCAGAGCCTACCCAAACTCATGTCCACTGAGTCAGTGATGCCATCCAACCATCTCATCCTCTGTTGTCCCCTTCTCCTCCTGCCCTCAATCTTTCCCAGCATCAGGGTCTTTTCTAATGAGTCAGCTCCTCACATCAGGTGGCCTAAGTATTGGAGTTTCAGCTTCAACATCAGACCTTCTAATGAACACCCAGGACTGATCTCTTTTAGGATGGACTGGTTGGATCTCCTTGTGATCCAAGGGATTCTCAAGAGTCTTCTCCAATACCACAGTTCAAAACCATCAATTCTTCAGTGCTCAGCTTTCTTTATAGTCCAATTCTCACATTCATACATGACTACTGGAAAAACCATAGCCTTGACTAGACAAACCTTTGTTGGCAAAGTAATGTCTCTGCTTTTTAATTTGCTGTCTAGATTGGTCATAACTTTCCTTCCAAGGAGTAAGCGTCTTTAAATTTCATGGCTGCAATCACTATCTGCAGTGATTTTGGAGCCCCAAAAAATAAAGTCAGCCACTGTTTCCCCATCTATTTGCCATGAAGTGATGGGACCAGATGCCATGATCTTAGTTTTCTGAATGTTGAGTTTTAAACCAACTTTTTCACTCTCTTCTGTCACTTTCATCAAGAGGCTTTTTGGTTCTTCTTCACTTTCTGCCATAAGGGTGGTGTCATCTGCATATATGAGAATTGATATTTCAATTCTGAGGTTATTGACACTTCTCCTGACAATCTTGATTCCAGCTTGTGCTTCTTCCAGCCCAGCATTTCTCATGATGTACTCTATATGTAAGTTAAATAAGCAGGGTGACAATATACAGCCTTGATGTACTCCTCTTCCCATCTGGAACCAGTCTGTTGTGCCATGTCCAGTTCTAACTGTTGCTTCCTGACCTGCATACCAGTTTCTCAAAAGACAGGTCAGGTGGTCTGGTATGGCCATATCTTTAAGAATTTTCCACAGTTTATTGTGATCCACACAGTCAAAGACTGTGGCATAGTCAATAAAACAGAAATAGATGTTTTTCTGGAATTCTCTTGCTCTTTTGATGTTCTAGTAGATGATGGCAATTTGATCTCTGGTTCCTCTGCCTTTTCTAAAACCAGCTTGAACATCTGGAAGTTCATGGTTCATGTATTGCTGAAGCCTGGCTTGGAGAATTTTGAGCATTACTTTACTAGCGTGTGAGATGAGTGCAATTGTGCGGTAGCTTGAGCATTCTTTGACATTGCCTTTCTTTGGGATTGGAATGAAAATTGACCTTTTCCAGTCCTGTGGCCACTGCTGAGTTTTCCAAATTTGCTGACATATTGAGTGCAGCACTTTCACAGCATCATCTTTCAGGATTTGAAATAGCTCAACTGGAATTTCATCACCTCCACTAGCTTTGTTTGTAATGATGCTTCCTAAGGCCCACTTGACTTCACATTCCAGGATGTCTGGATCTAGGTGAGTGATCACTCTATTGTGATTATCTGGGTCATGAATTATACAGTTCTTCTGTGTATTCTTGCCACCTCTTCTTAATATCTTCTGCTTCTGTCAGGTCTATACCATTTCTGTCCTTTATTGAGCCCATCTTTGCATTTAAAACTGTCAATTGCATTTAAAACTGAATCATCCACAGCCTAACAATACAGTGGATGGATAAATCATGGATATACTCACATATTGGAATATTATTCAGAAAGACAAATTAGGGAAGCACAGCTAAATGCATCAACATGGATAACTCACAACACAAAGTCAGTTGAACAAAACAAGTCACAAAGATCACTTTATACATAAACTTTTATATAGAGTTCAAAAATAGTCAAAATAAGCTATATTGTTTATGTATGCATGCATAGGTAGGTAAGCCTAAAGAAATACCAGCATGATTATAATATTCAGGATAGTGGTTACTCCTTGAGGGGAGAGAGGAGGATGCCATCTGCAGAGAAGAACACAGATAGCTTCAAACGTTTTGGCATCATTCTGCTATATTTCTTCACCTGGGTGGAGGTTCCACGGGGGTTTGCTTTACATTTTGTCTTAAGAGTGTAAAAGAGGCAGATATAAAGTAAAAATCCCCAAATCAAGTATTTTTTAGTTCAGAAAGCTCAGGGGTTTATCCTCTGGCAAACTGAATGTATTGACAAACGCTTGACATTATATGTAGGGTTGGCAGATTTAGCAAATAAAAGTAAGAAACTATAGCAAATAGATACAGGGAAGCTGGATGGTGGCTCAGTGGTTAAGAAGCTACCTGCTGACACAGGAGTGCAGGAGACACAGGTTCAATCCCTGGGTCAGGAATATCCCCTGGAGGAGGAAATGGCAATCCAGTCCAGTATTCTTGCCTGGAGAATCCCATGGACAGAGGAGCCTGGTGGGCTACAGTCCATGGGGTCGCAGAGTTGGACACACTGAGTGATTGACTGAGCATGCAGTATACATAGTAAATAATAATTAGGAAGCTCAAGGTGAATTTCTAGCTGTTGTTTAATTGCTAAGAGGTATCTGACTCTTTTGTGACCCAATGGACTGTACCCCACCATGCTCCTCTGTCCATGGGTTTTTCCAGGCAAGAATACTGGAGTGGGTTGCCATTTTCATCTCCAGGCATCAAACCCTCATCTCATGCATTGACAGGCAGATTCTTTACCAATGAGCTACCTGGGAAGCCCTGAATTTCTAGTAAACATCAACTAATTTTTAAGGATGAGTATATCCCCATGTAATATTTGATCCCATGCAGTATCTGAAACACACTCATGTTTAAAAATAATTCATTGTTTATTTGAAATTCACATATTATTGAGCATCCTATACTTATCTGGCAACACTAATTATGTGGTGGCAACACTAATTACATGGCAAGTTGCACAGGCAGAAGCAGTTCTCAGTGGCTCACTAAGTGTACCCAGAGGAGGATGAGAGAAAAGGAAAGAGGAGGGAAAAAAGTCTTAAATTAGCCTGTTTCTAAACCCCTATGTGGAAAACAGAGTGATGGATTTGCTGAGTTTAACCATTTTTGCAATAGTTCAGAAATAATGAATTGACATAAGCTATTGAATGATTTCTACCAATGAAAGCAAAACCAGCAGCTATTTAAAAGAGCCATCAGTATTTCTGCTAAAAATTGCATATCTCTCACTGCATCATCATCTCTTCTGATGATTTTGGTTAAAGATATCGTGGAAGATAATCTTGTTGATGCTCATTCTGTGACTAAAGTTTTTCTAATTCATAGACTATGACTAGTAAGAGTGTGAAATTGCAAGGGAAGTTGTTTGTTTTTATTCTACAAATATTCTCTGACAGCCTATCGTGTGCCAGGAACTCATCTGAGACCCAAAGGACAGGATAATGAATGACACAGAAAGTGTCTTCCTGCAAAACTCAGGGTCTAGGCCCTAAAGACTGTAAGCTGATGATAGATAGACAGACAGAGAGTTGGATGGATAGATAGATAATTACATGCACCAGGGAAAACATTATCTAGCAATAGTAGATACGTGCTGTTTGCCTGCCAGAATTCCTCTTTCTTTTGGTAAATCACCAAACCCAATTCTATGTATTCGAATTGACCCCAAGCCCATGACCACGTGCCTTCAAATTGTAGTGCTGGAGAAGACTCTTACAAGTCCCTTGGACTGCAAGATCAAACCAGTCAATCCTAAAAGAAATCACCCTTGAATTGGCAGGACTGGTGCTGAAGCTGAAGCTCCAATACTTCGGTCACCTGATGCAAGAAGCCAACTCATTGGGGAAGACCCTGATACTGAGAAAGATTGTGGGCAGGAGAAGTAGGGCACAACAGAGGATAAGATGGTTAGACAGCATCACTGACTGAATTCTGGGAGACAGTGGAAGACAGAAGAGCTTAGCATGCTGCAGTCCAGGGAGTTGCAAATAGTCAGACATGATTTAGTGACTAAAAAACAACAACCATGACCACAATTGATGATGACTGATTCAAGGATGGGAAAATAATCTAATCAGAATGAATGGATCCCTAAAAGACATTAGTAGAGGCTTCTGGGAAAAGTGAAGCATTCCCTCTTGCCTTTGGTTCCAGCCACTACGTTGCTAGTTTGAGAGAAGCCATCCAGACCATTAGGACTGTCAGGTAAATGGCCCCAGATGGCATCAATTACATATGCAAAAGATGGAGTCAACTCCCAGAAAATCATCCTGGTGATACTGGAGCCATGATTCAAAATGAACTGAAACTCCTCACAGATTTTTTAGTTAAACTGAACCAGTACATTTCTTTCTGTTTTCTTTTTCTGCTGCTCCATGCAGCTTGTGGGATCTATGTTTCCTGAGTAGGAATAGAACCCAGGCCCACAGCATTGAAACCTTGAAGCTTAAGCACAAAACCACCAGGGAATTCCCTTAGTTCTTTCATTTTTAAGGGCAATATGAGTTTTGGTTTTCTATCATTTGCAGCAATAGAGTCCTAAATGATACAATTAAAGTCTAAGAGGAAATACAAGATTTCTCTCCTATTCCCCAACCTCATTTTATCCCCTGAAGATAATTACTGTTACATTTCTTTCAGACATTCGCTTACTTTTCATGTAAATAGGATTGTGTTCCACCATTTGCTTGTTTTAATCTTATGTTGTATTGGGGATATCTTCATCTGTTGATGCAGAATAATCCATAAATATCTCATCATCAATTTAATTTCTTCCACTGAGAGAAATTAATTTTCCTCAATTTTTGCCTTGATAAATAATACCTTTATACTTATGACTTTGTGCATTTACACAACTATGAAAAATTCTAGAAATGAAAATCTTCTTTCAAAGGGAATATACATTACAAAATTTGCCCTCCAGTATAATTACACCAATACATAGTCGTCTCAAAAACAGAGTTTCTAGTCATCATTGCTAATGCTATGTTTTGTTAAACTTCAGAAAATTTACAAGGTGACAATGAAAATCAGTATTGTTTTCTTGATATACATTTATTTAATGCAGTATAACACATACAACTCACATGGAGAGACTCACATAAACTTAGGCTGTTTTATAAATTCACCATTTTCCTATAAATTTCCCATTCATGTCTTTTGCCAATTTTTCTCTTGGGTCATGTGTCTTCCTCATTGAGTCTGTCTTTATAAATTAAGAATCTAGACCCTTTTCTCACACATGGTTTGAATATGTTTTTCCAAGTTTGTTTGTCCTTCAGCATTCCTTCCTTCCTTTCTTTTTCTTTCTTCTTTCTTAAGTATAACATTTCAAATGTACAGAAAACATGAGCAAATTATATAATGAGCACTTATATGCTCACCATTTAGCTTTAAAATGTTATCATTCTGCAGTTTTGTTTCACTTTTAAAAACAAAAGGAATAAAATGTCACAGATACATCAAAACTTCTTTTTATATTCTCACTGATCCTGTTCCTCCCTACCCCTCCCCAGAGGTAATCATCACCTTGAAGGTGATGTGCATGTATTTTGGAAGACCCTTTATATACTTGAAAACCCTCTCTTGTGCACCAAAATTTTAAATAGTTTCCTATGTCATTCAGAAAAAAAAGGGCGGGGGAGGGGGAAAGGACAGCAATAACAAGCTGTCAACAGTTGTTCTTAAGTTAGTCACATCAGGGATCTGCAAGTGTATTTTCTAAGATTAATTTCACATTATTGCAACAGCAGGGCTTGCAAAGGGCTTCCCAGGTGGCTCAGTGGTAAAGAATCTGCCTGCCAATGCAGGAGACAAGCGTTCGATCCCTGGATCAGGATGATCCCCTGGAGGAGGAAATGGCAACCCACTCGAGTTTTCTTGCCTGGAGAAGTCGTTGGACAGAGAAGTCTTGTGGACTACAGGCCATGGGGTCACAAAAAGTCGGACATGACTGAGTGACTAAGCAGGCACGCAAGACTTGCAAAGTTCCCATGAGAAACCTTTTACAAATATGTCAGGCTTCTGGTTAATGTTGCTAATAAAGAACAGCAAAGAATCTACCCATCAAACTTTCCTCAAATGAGGTTATGATTGGATATATTTATATAATTCTATTATTTCTTTTGACCTAAGGAGAAGTCGTTTTTCAAATGGCCATAGTATTCTTCTTGACCACTTTGAAGCATATGTTAATTGGGGTCAAAACCTACTATATAAATGGTAATGTTTATGGAGGCTGGGGTGTTTAGATTCATTTGGATATATGAAAAGAAGACATTTCATAAATAGAGTGATGAAAGCAATGTATTCATGTCTGAACATTTTTGAAGAAAGAATTAAAAGACAGTTTAAAACAAATCTTTGAATAATCTCTAGTCTTTTGAAAATATTCTGAAACTTCTATCTCATTGCTTATTTTTAAAACAACCCGTGGGGAGTTCCCTGGTGGTCCAAGGGTTAGGATGCTGCACTTCTACTGCCAGGACCAGTTTTGTTTCCTGGTCTGGAAAATATGACCCCACAAGCACAGGCAAATATAAACAAATAAATAAGCCCAAATTATGCTTAGCATAAACAAGGGAGACACCTGTGATTTTGACAAGCATCTTAAACATAATACTTCTATACTTTTATTTTTTCACAGATCTCTTTTAAATATATATATATATATGTATAATTTTATAAAATTGTAAAAAGGTTGTATAAATTATCCATACTGTGCATATCCTTCTGCAGCTCATTGTGGTTTTCAGGATGACTTCAAAATTTGTGCATGTTGATACGTGTATTAGATTCAGTTGATTCATTTTATCTATTCAATAGTGTTCTATCTGTGAGTTTTATTTTCTATCTTAAAATTAATAAACATTTTGATTCTTTTTTCTTCTAGTAAAAACAGTGCTGTATTGAATATATCTTCTTGTGCACATGTCTGAGAATTTCTCTAGTTCATCTGACTCCAAGTGAAACTGCTGCTTTGTGAGTTCCACACACCTGTGGCACTAGCTACTGTCAAACTCTTCTTCCAAATAGTTGTATCATACAACTTCTATTTTCCCTGGCAGTAAATGAAGGTTCCTATTTACCCATATCCTTTCTGTCTCTGGTATCTTTATTTTGGAGTTGTATAGTTTTAGTAGAAGTATATTTTATCAAGCTACTGTCTTGTGACTTATAGCTTCTGTGTCTATGTATAAGCTGTCATGTTTAGAGGGTAGTTTTTCTCTTCTGGGCCTCCCTGGTGGCTCAAATGGTAAAGAATTTGCCTGCAATGCAGGAGACCTGAGTTTGATCCCTGGGTCAAGAAGAACCCCTGGAGAAGGGAATGGGTAGGATTTCTTTTTTAAATTAAGATTCCCTTGTGGCTCAGATGGTAAAGCGTCTGCCTACAATGTGGGAGACCTGGGTTCAATCCCTGGGTTGGGAAGATCCCCTGGAGAAGGAAATGGCAACCCACTCCAGTACTCTTGCCTGGAAAATCCCATGGACAGAGGAGCCTGGTGGGCTACAGCCCATAGGGTTGCAAAGAGTTGGACACCACTGAGCGATTTGTCAATGTCAGTTTTAAGGTAATTGAAGGATAATTGCTTTACAATATTGTGTTGGTTTCTGCCATACATCAACATGAATCAGGCATAGGCATACATATGTCCCCTCCCTCTTGAACTTCCCTTGCACTTCCCACCCCATCCCACCCCATCCCACTGCCTCTAGGTTGTCACAGAGCACCTAGTTTTAACTCCTTGCTTTATAGCAAATTCACACTGGCTATCTATTTCACACATAGTAATACATATGTTTAAATGCTACTCTGTCTTTTTGTCTCACCCTCTCCTTCCCTGACTGTGTCCCCAAGTCTGTTCTCTATGTTTGCACCTCCTTTGCTGCCAAGCAAATAGATTTATCCATACCATCTTTCTAGATTCCATAAATATGTGTTAACGTAAGATATTTTTCTCTTACTGACTTACTTCACTCTGTATAATAGGCTCTAGGTTCATCCAATTCATTAGAATTGATTCAAATGCATTTCTTTTTATGGCTGAGTAATATTCCATTGTATACATGCACCACAACTTCTTCTTCTATTCATCTGTCGATGGCCATCTAGGTTGCTTCCATGTCCTAGCTAGTAGATAGTAGATAGTGCTGCAGTGAACTTTGGAATACGTGTGTCTTTTTCAATTGTGGTTTCCTCTGGGTATATGCCCAATAATGGGATTATTGGGTCATTAGGCAGTTTTGATTCTACTTTTTCAGGGAATCTCCACACTGTTCTCCATAGTGGCTGTAGCAATTTACATCCCTCCAACAGTGCAAGAGGGTTCCCTTCTCTCCACACCTTCTCCAGAATGTATTATTTCTAGATTTTTTGATGATGGCCATTCTGTGAGTGTGAGTTGATACTTCATTGTAGGTTTGGTTTCCATTTCTCTAATAATGAGCAATGTTGAGCATCTTTTCATATGCTTATCAGCCATCTGTATGTCTTCTTTGGAGAAATATCTATTTAGGTCTTCTGCCCCATTTTTTGATTAGGTTGTTCTTTTTTCTGGTATTGAGGTGTATGAGCTGCTTGAGTATTTTGGAGATTAATCCTTGTCAGTTGTTTCACTTGCTATTATTTTTTCCCATTCTGAGGGTTGCCTTTTCACCTTGTTTATGGTTTCCTTTTCTGTGCAAAAGCTTCTAAGTTTAATTAGGTCCCATTTGTTTATTTTTGTTCTTATTTTCATTACTCTAGGAGGTGGGTCATAGAGGATCTTGCTGTGATTTATGTCAAGGAATGTACTGCCTATGTCTTTCTCTAAGAGCTTTATAGTTTCTGGCCTAACGTTTAAGTCTTTAATATATTTTGAGTTTAATTTTGTGTGTGATGTTAGGTGGTATTCTGATTTCATTCTTTTACATATAGCTATTCAGCTTTCTCAGCAATCCTTACTGAAGAGGCAGACTGTTGTCTATTGTATATTCTTGCCTTCTTTGTCAAAGATAAGGTGCTCATAGGTGCATGGGTTTATCTTTGTGCTTTCTCTCTTGTTCCATTGGTCTATATTTCCATTTTTGTGCTAGTACCATATGTCTTCTGGCTTTTTGTGGGTTTTTTAAGTCATGTTTAGTTTTTGTAGCTATTGCAGCTAACTTTCAAATATACCTTTGCTGTTTTTCATTTTGTTTTATATGATGACATTAAAAAAGAATAGTGCTAATGGTCCAGAAATTTGGTAACCCTGCATCATGATTCTTTCCAGACTGTACAATTCCTTGCCTGACAAATATTAAGGGGCTAACAGTAAAATTAAATTAAGTTCAAAGAACTGTGATTTGAAAACTCTGCTAAACATGATATATAATAACTGGACATTTTTCATGGAAAGGTTTTTGCTCACTGCAGTGTTAATAACTGTATCAGGTCCATGGTGAATAGCTAATCTGTAGGGTTCCAGAACTGATGTTTCTTTCTCCCATTTTCCTCATCCTAATTTTTTTTTTCTCATCCTAATTTTTTTGAGTAGTATTCACTTTCTCTTCCTTTTCAGGTCAGTCATAATGGTTCAGGAAAGTTCTAGATGTCACAAAGTTCAGTTTAAAATTTTTTGCAGTGTAAGCTCATTCAAGGCACTAAACTTTCTTATACTATCCCAGCTAAAAATAAACTAAAACTCCAAACCTGTGGGATAACCAGATGTGACATGTACTGAGTTGTCCTATATAAATAAGCAATAAATCACAGAACAAGGATTACATAGCAGATATAGTAAATCAGGAATGGCTTTTTGACACAAACTGATGACATTTTTACTTCTTCTGGAGTAATCAGAGGCATTTTCTTATTTTACACGCTCAATCTTTTTTTGTGAAACATTGTTTCATAACAATATAAAATCTAACAACACTTTATCACATTACCACTAGGGGTTTGGGGCCAGGGAGGTTGCTTTCTTTCACTATCTAAATGTTCCTAAATGAAGGGTTTTTGCCTGAAGATGTTCATTCCTCTAAATTATGTGTGAAGTTTTCCTTGAAGAGAGTCTAACTACTTTATAAAAGTTGAAATCTTGCACAAGGAAAATCATTTTGCTTTTTTACTATTTCATGGCTTTTAGGAGGTGGCAAATTCTTTAAGCCCATCTGTCCAGATGTGGGTTTTGTTTTTGTTTTTGTTTCTTTTAGTGAGAGTTGAAAGAAAACAAATCGTCACTCAAAACAGATGGAAAGACATCTCTAGTTTACAAAGTCTTCTCAGACCCTTTCAGTAAGGTATTCAGAATCCTATCCTTTCTACAGCAAACTGGAGGGCACTCTTGGTTACAATTTGTGTTGCAACTTCTCCTACTTACGTAATATCTATTGTTCAGTCGCTCAGTTGTGTCCGACTTTGCGTCCCCATGGACTGCAGTATGTTGATCTTCCCTGTCCTTTACTATCTCCCAGAGTTTGCTCAAACTCATGTCCACTGAGTCAGTGATGCCATCCAACCATCTTGTCCTTTGTCACCCCCTTCTCCACCCATCCTCGATCTTTCCCAACATCAGGGTCTTTTCCAATGAGTCCGCTCATCACATCAGGTGGCCAAAGTATTGGAGCATCAGTCCTTGCTACGTCAGGTCCTACATCAGGACTTATGTATTATCTCTTGAATATTTAAATCTTGGAACTCACTGTTCCATAAATCTATGCTTGTCATTTCATTTTCCTTCTGTCTGATTCCTGACCTTGACAGCTCTCAGGTGAAAAGGGGAAAACATATTAATGTATTAACTATACATTAATTAACTCATATTAATGTGTTTAAGATGTATTTAACGCCTTAAATTGCTTTTACTGTCATCTTCAATGATATATATAGAAAAAATTAATAGATCCTATCTTTCACATTGGGAACTTATAAGTCAATCCTGCTTGGTAGCGTGCATTTCTCTGTGCTCACTAATAAACTCATAGCAGCTGATGGTTGGTATTGATCTCTTTCTAATTAGAGAAGTCCATGCTCACATATCATTCTGAATGAGAGCAGTGACGTTTAGTTTGTTTCTCTGATCCTGCTCACTTTATGTCCATTAATCAATATATGATGATCATGTATCTTGTCATAGAGAGTATGGGGTGTTAGAATAACATGGGGTTTGGAGGAGATTGCTTGGAGTTGAGTCCAGGCCTCTGATTGAGCTGTGTGACCTCAGGCAAATTGACTAATCTCTCTGAGCCTTAGATTCTTCATCAGTTAAACAAAGTCATTCCAGTTATTTTATAAGACAGTTATGATGATTAGATGAGATAAAACATGGGAATAACTCAAAAACCCTTAAAATTTTTTTGATTATTGAAAATTTCAAACATATTCTAAGACTGAAAGAAGAGGTTCATACCCTGATGTACCCATCACCCTGCCTCAACACTCCGGCATTCATGCTCAATGATGTTCATCTATGCTCCATCCAGTGCCACCCTCTTTCCCCAGTATTATAAAACAAATTCCAGATATTGTATTTCCACCCTTAAATATTTATCTTTTTTAAAAAAGGATATGATGGTTACAATGAAGGAGGAAATTTTGGAGGTAACTATGGTGGTGGTGGAAACTATAATGATTTTGGAAATTATAGTGGACAACAGCAATCAAATTATGGACCCATGAAAGGGGGTAGTTTTGGTGGAAGAAGCTCGGGCAGTCCCTATGGTGGTGGTTATGGATCTGGTGGTGGAAGTGGTGGATATGGTAGCAGAAGGTTCTAAAAACTCAGAAGAAAAGGGCTACAGTTCTTAGCAGGAGAGAGAGCGAGGAGTTGTCAGGAAAGCTGCAGGTTACTTTGAGACAGTCGTCCCAAATGCGTTAGAGGAACTGTAACAATCTGCCACAGAAGGAATGATGATCCATAGCCAGAAAAGTTACTGCAGCTTAAACAGGAAACCCTCCTTGTTCAGGACTGTCATAGCCACAGTTTGCAAAAAGTGCAGCTATTGATTAATGCAATGTAGTGTCAATTAGATGTAGATTCCTGAGGTCTTTTATCTGTTGTAGCTTTTTCTTTTTCTTTTTCTTTTCATTACATCAGGTATATTGCCCTGTAAATTGTGGTAGTGGTACCAGGAATAAAAAATTAAGGAATTTTTAACTTTTCAAAAAAAAAAGCATAACTATAAAACCATTATCATATTTTTCAGTTTAACAAATATCCAGTCATTGTGCATTTCCCCAGTTATATTATTTTTCTACAATTATTTTGTTTGGCTTAGGATCTAAATAAGGGCTACATAGCATTTGGATGGCTTGTCTTTAATCTACAGTTGTTCTACAATCATTCTTTAATCTACAGCTGTTTAATGCTGTAGCCCCTAGCCATATGTGACTGTTTAAATTTGAGCATAAATTAATTAAAATTAAATAAAATTAAAAATTCCATTCCTCAGTAGCAATCACCACATTTCAAGTGCCAAATAGCTATATGGATGTATGTGTGTGTGTTAGTCAGTCAAGTCTGACTCTTTGCGATCCCATGGACTGTAGCCTACCAGGCTCCTCTGTCCATGGAATTCTCCAGGCAAGAATACTGGAGTAGTTTGCCATTTCCTTCTCTAGGGGATCTTCCCAATCCAGGGATGGAACCAGGTCTCCGAAATTGCTGGATATTCTTTACCATCTGAGCCACCAGTACAGATATAGAACTTTTCCATCACTGCCTAAGTATTATGGGACAGAGTTCATCTATACGTTTCTCCTTCCTCTCTGTTCTATGACTGCAAAGAGATCAAACCAGTCAATCCTAAAGGAAATCAGTCTTGAATATTCATTGGAAGGACTGATGCTGAATCTGAAGCTCTAATACTTTGGCCACCTGATGGGAAGAGCTGACTCATTGGAAAAGACCCTGGTGCCGATAAAGATTGAAGGCAGGAGGAGAAGGGGACAACAGAGGATGAGATGGTTGGATGGCATCACTGACTCAATGGACGTGAGTTTGAACAAGCTCTGGGAGATGTTGGTGGACGAGGAAGCCTGGCATGCTGCAGTCCATGGGGTTGCAAAGAGTCAGAAGTGACTGAGCAACTGAACTGAGCTGAACTGAATATAATTGTTGGAAGAAAACAAATCATTAGTCTTATAGAATTTCCTATATTCTGGATTTTTTTGATTGAATTCCCTTGGTATCCTATAACATAGTTCTTTGTTCTTGGTTTATAATTGGCGATTAAAGGTAAAAAAGAAAATCTGTTCCCTTGTTTTGTAAGCTCATGTACCACCATGTGACCTTAAGCACACAACCTGACCTATGTAAATGTTAGTTTACATTCTCATATATAAAATGAGAATAATAACACTGCCTATATCATGCATGTGTGTGTGTTCAGTCACTTCAGTTGTGTCTGGCCCTTTGTGACCCTGTGGACTCTAGCCTGCTAGGCTCCTTTGTCCATGGAATTCTTCAGGCAAGACTACTGGAGTGGGTTGCCATACCCTCCTCCAGGGGATCTCTCTGACCAGAGGATGGAACCTGCAACTCCTGCATTGCAGGCAGATTCTTTCCCCATTGAGCCACGTGGGAAGCTCTGTAAAGAGTATATGAGAGTATTAATAGAAAGTACTCAACCTGGTACATGGCACACAGTATGGATTAAGTATATGTTAGTTATTACTTGCAATATTATACTGATTATTAGGCAATGATTCACAAATCCCAGTCTATATGGATTGGTTGCATTGAAATCCTCTACACAGGGCTTTAAAGAAAAATTTTCTAGAGATTCTCATTCAGTAGATTGGAACATGGTCCTCCCAAATCTGTACTTTGTAATAAGTTATCGATGATACTGACACATTTATGGGTTTGGAAACTGATGACTCTATGATGTGTCAGCTTGACTATTCTGAACTATAATCTCCAGGATTTCTTTTCTAGTATGCTTCCTATTAAAGTGGATGACAGATTTCTTGCAAAAGTCAGAGGAAGAAAAAGAAGCAGCAGCTATTTTGCAGCATAAATACACCTTCTCTCAGTTATTCAATCAAATGTAACTTAGGTGCTACTTTGAAAAGGGTTTGCAATTGTAATTAAAATCCCTAGTTAGTTGACTATAAATTGATGCAGAATGAGATTATCCTGAGTAGCCTTGACTTAATCAATTGGAATACTTTTAAAATAGAACTTAATCCAGGCCCAGCTAGTTTCACTGGTTCATTTTATGAAACATTTAAAGAAGAATTAATGCCAATACTTTGCAAACACTTCTAAAATATAAAAGAGGAGGAAACACTTCCCAGTTTACTCTATGAGGTCAATATTACCATGTTAAAACCAGAAACATCACAAGAGAAGAAAATTAGAGAGCAATATCTCATAGGAATAGAGACATAAAAATCCCCAGTAAAATACTAGCAAACAGAATCCAGGAATATGTAAAAAGAAGTATATACCATAATCAAGAAATTTATCCCAGAAATGCAAAGTTGGTTTAATACCTGAAGTGAATTAATGTAATATACTTTACCAGTAGAATAAAGGACAAAACCATATAATTATTTTACTAGATACAGAAAAAGCAATGGAAAAGATTCAATGCCCCTTTTTGTTAAAAGCATTCAATAGGGTGGGAGGTAGGAGAGAAGTTAAAGAGGGAGGGAACATATGTATACCTATAACTGGTTCATGTTGACCTAATGGCAGAAACCAACACAATATTGTAAAGCAATTATCCTTCAATCAAAAATAAATAATTTAAAAAAATCAACAAACCAGGAATAGAAAGGAACTTCCTCAACCTAGTAAAGAACATCTACAAAAAACTCTCTTGGGAGTCCACACCTTCTTTTGTTCTTCTATTCCAAAAACTTTACTCACACCTGATTTTATGCAGAGGCCAGGGATAGTTCAATGTCTGGACCTGGGTGAGACTGTCTTATAAGAGAGACTGTGAGATTTAGTTTTAAGACGTTTATTTGCTGATGGATAGATGCCATATTATCCACCCTAGTCTTTATTAATAATAAAAGTGATATTTAGACTCACCCCAGCCACTAATGCCTTGGACTCTATATTATTCCTCAACTGGCTCAGAATTAAGACAGACAAGAGGGGGTGGTAGCATTTGGTCCTTTTAAAGACCACAGCATGACACAGTAGAAGGGATAATTTACAGACAAGTTTTAGGCATGCACAATAGTAATCCCGAAAGTGATGACTAGGATCTTAGACTGTTTTTTAGAAATTGGAAAGGATCCCAGAGACCATCTAGCAGCTAGATTCTAACCCACAGGGGTTAAGTAATGTGTACAAGACTATTCGGCCATCTAGTGACATATCACAACTAGAATTCAAAATTTTCGTTCAGCCCACTAGACTTTCCACCACACCCTGCTGCTTCCTTAGTATGCTGAGATAAAAGAAATAGCACATTAGCTATTTGTTATCATCTTATCTGCTTCCCTGAAGATCAGAATTTTGTCATGAAGGAATAAATGCACTTAAGTGAAATAACTTTCCGTTAGTAATATGGCTTATCAGAGGTAGCACTGGAAATGAAAAATAGTACTCTAATTTTAGTTCAAGGCTGTACTCATGAGATCATTTTTTTTTCTGTCAAAATGCCAAACTGAAATAAATGGGAGAGTAGAACAGCATGGAAATACAGCAACTGCAGCAGAGTCTGTGGCTGATATGTTAATTCAACTGACGATCTTTGGTTCCTTTTCTAGCATGATGTCAGTGTATGTTGTGGTACTAAAATTTCCTCCTGTAAGAATAGAAGGAAATAAGTAGAATGGGGTGTCACAGCTTAACTCCAAAGCCTGTGATCTTAATTAACTATGATATGTACTGCCTTCTCAGAGGCATAAGGTGCAATGGCAAATGTTTAGACAATAAAATGAAAGTTTAGGTGAATATCTAGAAACAGTTAATTTAAATGTTATTCGTAAAAGGACTTAGCACTTGGTTATGACAGATTTCTTTAAATAATCATCCCTGTGAATTTATTGGTGGAAGCAACAGTTATGTTAAAGAAGCTTATTAGGTCACTGAGATGACACCAGATCTGTTCATCAGGCCAGAACTCTTATATTTTCTACAAAATCTACCAATAAATTTGATTTTCTACAAAATAGATCTTTAATCCTGTTTGCCTTGTTGAAAAATTATTCATTCTTTCATATGTAGTTTTGAGCATCTATTGGGTGTCAGGCACTGTTTTAGGCACTGGGAAAAGAGTTACAAATAAATAGAACAAAGTCCCTGATCTCACTGAGAATAGGGTACTATGAAACAATAAATACAATAAAATTCTTTATTTGCTGTTATTAGAGATAGGCTAATCTATTTAATGAAGTTGCAATATTTGTGTCCTTAGAGAAGAAAACAAAAGAAAAGAAACTATGGTAAAATAAGTTTGGGAAATAATGCAACTATAGTTTTCTTCTTAATGCTTCAAATTACACACTGGTTTATTAAAACCCCTAAGATATTAGACAATAAAAGAAACCCTTTAACTCCATTTTTTCCCTGACTTATTTGACCATTTAAGCTTTTTTATTTGGGGAGAGGAAGGATAGCACTTATTAATCTTCTGTGAAGTGTACCTTCCAAGGAAGCCAGTTTTAGAAAATACTGAACAGTAAGAGCTCTTCGTATAGTTTTTGTTTTTATATGTTTTGTGATTATTTTTAAAAAATTATAGTTTGTTTACAATATTGTGTTAGTTTCAGATGCATAGCAAGATTATTTTCCATTATAGGTTATTATAAGTTGTTGAATGGAGTCCCCTGTGCTATACAGTAAATCCTTATTGCTTATCTATTTTATGTATAATATTAGTTTGTAAGTTTTCTGATTCTATATCAGTCTTAGTTTTATTTTACATGTTAAGTTTTGGAAGACAAAAATGGACCTGCACTAGCTCATATGCATAGTCATAATCAATTATATTACAACAAAATCTATTGGACTTACATTTTCTCTTACCTTTTCCAGGTTGGTTTAGCTCTGTAAATCATTATAACTTTTAAAAAGTAAAGCTTAGTGACTAAGTAAAAGATAAACACCTTGTAGCCACCATCCAGGTCAAGAAATAGAACTTTTCTGGTCATCTCAGAAATCCCTTCCTGTGCCACTTGCAATTCACAGTCCTTTCTCTTCCTCCAAAATAACCACTATTCTGACTTTCATAGTGATCTCTTTCTTGCATTTGCAAGGAATATTTATTTTTTTGGCTGTGCTGGGTCTTAGTTGCAGCACTTAGGATCTTCGATCTTCATTGGGACATGCAAGGTCTTTCACTGCCCCCTGCACTGGGAGTACGGAGTCTTAGCCACTGAACCACCAGCGAAGTCCCTTTCTTGCATTCCTTCATACAATAGTCTAGTTTTTCTCATTTAAAAAGGAAAAAACTCCACCTTGTTATGTCTCTTTAATCTCTTTTAATCTACGGGCTCTCCCTCTATCCTTTCTTTTCCTTAGTATTTTGTCTGTTATAAACTCAGTCTATTTGGCATATAATGTATGCTCAATCACCAAGTCATGTCTGGCTCTTTGTGACCCCATGGACTGTAGCCCATCAGGCTCCTCTGTCTATGGGATTTTCTGGGCAAGAATACTGGAGTGGGTTTCCATTTCCTCCTCCAGGAGATCTTCCCAACCAAAAGACTGAACCAGCAACTCCTGTGTCTATTGCTTTGGCAGGCAAGTTCTTTACCACTAGCACCACCTGGGAAAACCCACTCAGTGTTTAGATTCATTAATTTGTTGAGAATTGCAAAAAAAAAAAAGATATATTTTAAGAAATTTAATTTATGTTTTAACTGGAATATAATAGCTTTACAATGTTGTGTTAGTTTCTACTCTATAAAAAAGTGAATCAGTCATAGGTATATACATAACCCCTTCCTCCCCATCCCATCCCCATCCCACCCCTCTAGCTCATCACAGAGCACTGAGCTGTGCTCCCTCTGCTATATAGCAGATTGTCTAAAGGCTTATCTTCCTTTAGTGCTTGGAAATAATCTTCTATTATTTATTTCATTCCATCCATTCTTTCTCTTTTTGGAATTCCATAAGATGAATGTTGAACTCCTTAGATTAATCTTCCATGTAATCAAAAGGATGATATTCTATTTCTACAATTTTTCTCTCATGTATTACTTTAGATACATGATTGTATCATGAGATGCTTTCCTTCATCTATTGATACTATTTGGTTATCCAATGGAAAGGTTTTTCCAGAAAAAGGTAGGACAAATGTTTGCGTTTTCCCTTTTACTTCCCCAGTTTTTGGTACAATGGATTGATTCGCTATTATAGTTTTAAATTTTCAATGAGATTTAAAAAATATTATAATGAACCTAACTATATTTAAGAGATTTCGTTTATTTCAACTCTTGCCCATTTATTTCTAAGGCTGCACCGTATCGCATTTTAGTTCCCTGAACAGGGATTGAACCCATGCCCCCTGCCTTGGAAGTGTGGAGTCTTGACCACTAAATTACCAAACATTTCTCTCTCTCTCTCTTTTTTTTTTTGGCTGTGCTTCACAGTTTGTAGGATCCTAATTTCCCACCCAGGGATCAAACCTGTGCCCCATTCAGTGAAAGTACCGAGTCCTAACCACTCGATTGTCAGGGAAGTCCCCAACTCTTATCCTTTCTCAAGGGTTTCCCAGGTGGCGCTAGTGTTAAAGAACTTGCCTGCCAAAGCAATAGACACTGGAGTTGTGGGTTGGATCCCTTGCTTGGGAAGATCTCCTGGAGAAGGAAATGGCAACCCGCTCCAGTATTCTTGCCTGGAGAATCCTGTAGACAGAGGAGCCTGGCAGGCTATAGTCCATAGAGTCACAAAGAGTTGGAGGCGACTTAGCATGCTTCCTTTCTGAAGCTCCAATTGTCCTGTGTTTGCCTGTGGGAATCTTCAGATTGGCTCCTTGAACAAGAGCCTAATAGTTTTCAATAGCTTTCTTGCTGGCTAGTATGTCAAGATGTTCCATTTTCTGCCCTAGACCTCAAACACTGGAATCAGCCTTTTTCCCAAGGACTCCTAGTTTCTTGAGTGGGAAATGTTTCAAGACCACAACATAGTTGCTATTTCTAAGCCTCTTTGGTAGAATATATATTACTTTACATATTTGCATTCATATTTCTATTTTAAATTCAGAACAACGTAGTTTTTACTTAACCTCTTCTATATTACATCTGTATCTTTTATCTTCTACACAAAGAACCCTGATTCTCAAGGTAACAGGAGATGTTAGAGTTAGAATATTCCATAGTTTTCATTTACTTTTTCCCACCTTGGACCGCAAGGAAATCCAACCAGTCCATCCTAAAGGAAATCAGTCCTGAATATTCATTGGAAAGACTGATGTTGAAGCTGAAACTCCAAGACTTTGGCCACCTGCTGCTAAGAACTGACTCATTGGAAAAAGACCCTGATGCTGCGTAAGATTGAAGGCGGGAGGAGAAGGGGACGACAGAGGATGAGGTGGTTGGATGGCATCACTGATTCGATGGACGTGGGTTTGGGTGGACTCCGGGAGTTGGTGATGGACAGGGAGGCCTGGCGTGCTGCCGTCCATGGGGTTGTAAAGAGTCGGACACGACTGAGCAACTGAACTGAACTGAACATAATACCAACAATAGTCCCAGAACAACAATACTAGTTGTCTCAGAATACCAGTAGTAGTACTGATTTTAGTATTACTAATATTGTCATCAATTACTGAAAAAAATAGAAAAGCTATTAATATCTAGCCTGACAGTGGTGCTTCTTCCTGTGTGTATGTAATGTTTAAAAACTTTGACTGCTCTGTGGGATTTCCTGACCCTGTTCCTCTCAATCATTTTTTATCTAGATCTTTTGACTTCATCATCATTGTCACTATCCTGATCAATTTTTATTCCAAAGCCAGAAGTTTCTCCTCAGAGCTATGTCCTGGAAGAGAGGTTTTGTCGTCAGCACTGAGAATTCACGTGGGTGGGACTGTTGCCACCCTTCAGGACTTACCAGGACTCCGTTGTACTCATCTGTTATTGGAATGCATAAAACCAGTGTCAGTTGCTATTCTCAGAGTTCATTTTCCAGCAAAATATCTGTTTCTTTGGGACTGTCCAGTTCTCTGGTCCATCAAATATCTGACTGATTCCCTTTATTCTCTTGCATAGACTCTAGCATCGTCTTGTGCTTTAGGTGATTTGGCCCCACCTGCTTATAATTTGTGTTTTGTGGGAATACCTCATTATCTTGTTTTGTTGTAAACATTATCCATGGGTTTTTAATTTTGCTTTCCAATTTCTCTGTTTATGTTAGGGTTTTAAGAAGCTTCAAAAACTATGCTATTACTTCCTAGAAGCCCAATATAACTTTCCATGAACTGAAATTTAATTATTTTTATATTACACATTTTGCATTTTCAAAATAACTACTCTAAAATCATTTCAACCTTACAGAAAATTGTTAAGACCAGAACAAAAAATCTTTGTTTGCCTTTTACCCAGATTCTCTAGTCAGCTGTTAATATTTTGTCAGCTTGTCTTATTCTCTTTTATCTCTTTCCCTCTCAATTATTTTGTATGTATAGTAAATCCAGTAAAAATCAAGAAATTAAAACTGATACAAAACCACCATCCACTCCATGGCCTGCATTCAAAAGTAGTAATGTACCTACAGTTCCCTTCTAATCCCAGATCCTGTGTTGTACCCAGTTTTATATGCCTTTATACTCCTTCTTGGAGCAGTTCCTCAGTTTTTCCATGTCTTTCATGATATCAACTTTTTAAAAGAGAATAGGTCAGTTACTTTGGAGAACATCTCTGAATTTGAATTTGCCTTTTACTTATTATGATTGGATTCAGGTTATTCATCTTTTTGGAGAAGTACCACAGGCATGATGCTATGTTCTCCTCGATGTACTATCAGGAGGCAAATGAACACGTTAATTTGTGCCATTTCTAATAGTGTTGGCTATTATTTCATTAAAACAATGTCTGCCAAACTTCTTCATTGCAAAATTAACATCTGGTACTTATGTTATTATTGAAGCTGAAACTCCAATACTTTGGCTGCCTCATGTGTAAAAAGAGTTGACTCAGTGGAAAAGACCCTGATGCTGGGAAGGATTGGGGGCAGGAGGAGAAGGGGATGACAGATGATCAGATGGCTGGATGGCATCACCGACTCGATGGACATGGGTTTGGGTAGACTCTGGGAGTTGGTGACGGACAAGGAGGCCTGGCGTGCTGTGATTCATGGGATCGCAAAGAGTCGGACACGACTGAGCGACTGAACTGAACTGAACTGAAGCAGTATTTTATGGAGAGCTACTTTGATAGTATGTAAATATCCTGGTCCTCATCACATTTGCTCTCACAGTTTTAATGGCCATTGTTGGTTCTTCCCTAAACCAGTGATAACTGTAATGACTGACAAATGGAGATATTCTAATTCCATCATTCCTTCTACATTCATTATTTTGCACTGTTCTACTATAAAATAAAGCTTCTATTCATTCCCATTTATTTATTTATATATATTTATATCAGGATAGACCCAGAATTCCTATTTTATCCAATAAATCATAATCTGTTGCTACCATCATTCATTTTAAGTTTAAATCGTCCCAGATTTAGTTAACAGAAACTTTGCAGTTTGACTCTTTTGTAACAACTCCTCATCATTTTTGGGTACTTCCTTATTTTTATGCTCAACAGGATGTTCCAGGAACATATTATACTTTCCCTGTCCCAGTCCTGAATTCAACTATTTCTTCAAGGAGTTTTGGATCATTTTAGTGGAGAACGATATTCAGAAGCTACACTTTGGCTGATAGAAGTGCTCATTACTTCTAGGGGATCACTTCTTCCTGGCTCAGTTTTCTTCCTTTCCACATTGAGAAGTCTAGCTCCCACTAGTTCGGTCTCCTTACTTAACTATCCTGTATGCCATCAGTCTCCTGACCTAACAGCAGACTGACACACCACTCTCCACTGAGGCCACTGTGTAGTAGAAATGAGCCTCTCTCAGTAGGCCAGCCCCACTGCTCTTCCCACTATAACCTGTGAATTACATTAAACAAAGCAAATGAGAGACTTATTCTCAACTTATTCCTATTCTGTATGTAAAACAGAGTATATGTGAAACTTGGGACGCTACTTATATAATTTATTATAATTTGAAAAATTCATTTTATGGTAGAAATTAATGTCATAAATACTGTGACTCAAATTTTCTTATCTGAAGTTTCTCATTTGGGGCTTTTTATGACATGGTGAGAATATTTGCTCACCTGCTTTCTAGGTATACATCAAATAAGCTGATAGATGAGACTTGACCAGCAGGAAACAAACAGAGTGAAAATTTTTTAAAAATTCAGTTAGTCACAAAACTTACTTCTCAATTTGAAAAACTCATCTTAAAAAAGCTAACACAGGGACTTACCCAGCAGTTCAGTGATTAAGACTCTGCAGGGGGCATAGGTTCTATCTCTAGTCAGGGAAACTAATCCTGCATGCCCTGTTTCATGGCCAAAAGGAAAAAAAAAAAAAAGCTAATGCAAATTTAATTCAATAAATGCATTCCTAAATATAAACAATGCTATTGTAGGCTTTGTCCTAAGTAATAGTTATTGTTTGCAGACAAAAACTTTTATCTGTATGAGCAATATTGCTGACAAAGCCCCGAAAAACTATTATCTCAATCTTTTCCTAGCTCTGTAGAGTAGATGATATTGTCTCCATTTTACAGATATGATCACAGGCTTTTGGAGGTTATGCAACCTATTAAGGGTTGCCCAACTATCAGGTGGTAAAAATGGAATGTAAACTCCTTTTCACTATTTCATTCCTCTGACTTGGGAGGGATGACTGTTTCACTCCTCTGAATTGGGATTTTTCTCTCATGTCACTCCTGTCCTGTTTGCGAGATTACAAACAGATAACTACCTCTCCCAAGTAGTTTACGAATTAGCCTGAGATCATTGAATCAACCCTAGCAGATCTCATTTTTTCAGAGTGGCAGAGGGTGTTTGTCCCCCAATATTATTTTCCCCCTCACTCTACAGTAATAGAATGGTTAGCCAGGAAAATGGCTATCTAGAATAACGTTCATTTGCCAGCCTAGTTGGCACATGGTAGTGATGGTTTAGTCGCTAAGTTGTGTCTGACTCTTGCGACCCTTGGACTGTAGCCTGACAGGCTCCTCTGTCTTTGGGATCAGGCAAGAATGCTGGAGTGTGTTGCCATTTTCTCCTTCAGGGGATCTTCCCCACCAACAGATGGAACCCTTGTCTCCTGCACTGCAGGTGGATTCTTTGCCATTGAGCCACCAAGGGAGCCCAGCTGGAAGGAAGGTATAGTCATGTGATTAAGGTAGCCATGTGTGACAGCTTCTAGAAACCTTCCTTCAAATGTGCCCCTTTGCCCGTTTTTGTTTCTCACTTCCTCCATGCTGCTGCCTGCGGCAGAGATCGTCCCTGGGATAATGAGAATTAAGGCTACACCCTTGGAAAAAGTCATGAGGATGGTGAGCTAAAGGGAGACTTCTGGGTCCCAAGGACATTATGGAGCAGAGCTGCTGTACTAATCTTGTGCTACAAAATTCCAGACTTTTAGCCGGGAGAGAGAAATTCTACCTTGTTTAAGCCAATGATGCTTCCCCAATCACATCCAAAATCAGAATCCATCTGTGGAATCCTAGTTGTCTTCCTAACATTCATTTAAGCCTTCTGACATTAGGAACCTGCTCAGCAGTTGAGCAAGATTGACCACACACCTCATATCCAGAGGGCTTATGATGGATTACCTGTCAATCTGTGTTATTTCAATGTGCAATGGGAAGTGTGATTGGTTCAGTGATGATCACCTAAGTCAATCAGTTTATGCCTTTCCCCTAGCCCCAGTGGCTGGTTCAGGCATGACACAAATAGTGTGATTTTTGGATGGTGGTGGTTTAGTTGCTAAGTTGTGTCTGACTTTTGTAACCCCCTGGGCTGTAACCTGCCGGGCTCCTCTGTTCATAGAATTTTCCAGACAAGAATACTGGAGTGGGTTGCCATTTCCTTTTCCAGAGGATCTTCCTGATCCAAGGGGATGGGACCCACATCTCCTGCATTGCAGGCCAAAGTTTTTACCCCTGAGCCACCAGGGGAGAAGGATGTAATCTTAGATGTAAACACGGAAACAGGTAGATTTTTGCTAAACCAGGGTGAGGATATAGCTGGCTTGTGGACGAAAGTATACCAAGAGAAATGAAGGAAAATTGTATTTTTCTTCAGTTTGGACCAACCTAAATCCTGCCCAACTAGTGGTCTTTTTTGGACAGTGAACCAATAAGCTTTCAGCTATATTAGTCAAGCTAATTTGAATTGGATTTCCTGTTATCTGCTCCAAAGACATCTTAAATAATATATCTTCTAATGCCTTCCAGATTATATCCTATCCAATTATGTAAATCAACACTTCCAGAGAAGTAATTTTGACTGAAAGTCCTAATTTAACAAAACTTATTTATATTGTTGAGCTTGTTGCTCTATTTTCAAAACCTGGAAGGAAAAAACAAATCTTGAAGGATCTTTCTGCAAAGGCTGAGATGTCTGTGTTACAATTCAAATGTATCCTTTCTGGAATCATTCCTTGATTTTTTTGTTGTTGTTGTTTTTGTTTCTGTGTGGGTTGGGTTTCATTTGGCCACACCCTGCAGCATGCAGGATCTTAGTTTCCCGACTAGGGATGGCACTCGTGCCCCCTGCAGTGGAAGAGTGGAGTCGTAACCACTGGACCACCAGGGAAGCTCCATCCATGCTTTCCTTATGCTATTTCATTTCTCCACCTTTTTCTCTGTCCATTTTTCATATTATGTCTGTACTGATTCCTTTAGTTTATTTTCTCTTCTAACTCCCTAAAGATTAGCATGTCCTACTGTTTAGCCCCGGGCACCTGATTTAATATGAAGCCTTTCTCAGAGGTGCTGCTTACCTTTATGATTTCAAGTCATTTCTTCTGTTGTCCCTTTTTGTTTCATGCCTCGATTTCTACCTCTACTAAGAGTCACGGAGATACTTAAATGCAATGTATCTGAAACTTAATTAATTTTTCATCTAAAACTAGCTCTCTCTAAGAAGGTTTTCTGTTTTTGCCTCTATACCATCACTCTCTGTCTCTCAATTCCACAATTTGTCATCTTTATGTTCTACTTTCCCTTTTCTACCTCCTGTACCCTCTAACCAGGCTTCTCTGGTAGCTCAGTGGTAAAGAATCAATCTGTGATGCAGGAGACATAAGTTCGATCCCTGGGCTGGGAAGATCCCCTGGAGAAGGAAATGGCAACCTGCTCCTGTGTTCTGGCCTGGGAAATCCTAAGGACAGAAGAGCCTGGTGGGCTATAGTCCATGGGGTCCCAAGAGTCAGATACGACTTATTGACTGAACTACCACTACCTCATAACCAAAGTGTAGTTTCTTCCTTTATGATGTTGCAAGGACCACTACCTGGCACAGACCTTTATAACCTCACATCTGGATAACTACATTTATTTTCTAACTGGTCATCCTGTCTCTATACCTCCGATCTATTTTATATGTGACTTCTGAAATACTGTCTCTTGCTCAGAAGCTTTAAAGACTCCATAAAGCCTTTATCCTGGCATTTAAGGCCTCCCAAATTGGTACTTGCTTACATCAAACAACAAAGTGTGTGGTATACTAATTTCTTCCCAACTGCCACATCTATATCTTCTTTGCTCACATCCTTCTACACTCTCTGAAATACCTTCTTTCTTATCAGTTGTTTAATGTTGTTTCTCCCTTAAAGGTAAGCTCAAGTTCTGCTTCCTCAAAGAAACAGTTTTTAGGGTGGTAGGATAGAGGTCCCTCCCCAGTTCTTCCCTTTCTCTCCCAGAGTTAGATATATGTCAAACTAGCCTTATAGAAGGCATCCAGCCCTTTAGTAAACCTTCTAGCAAGAGCAGGAAACACCTATGGGCTTTTTAACCATATCCATGGATGATCTGATTATTTTATAGATACCACAACCTGAGTGCAGTCCACTAAGTTCTCTTTTTTCTCT
The DNA here is from genome assembly GCA_007570785.1 of Antilocapra americana. NCBI lineage: Eukaryota > Metazoa > Chordata > Mammalia > Artiodactyla > Antilocapridae > Antilocapra > Antilocapra americana. The sequence goes on along the minus strand of ML664174.1, from coordinate 17,923,607 downwards.
TTCCATCTTGAGCCTCCAGGGTTGGAAACCTCAAGGGACTTGACTAGGTCAAAAAACTGACATTTGGCACAGAAGCAATGGGTTCCTGAAGTCAGGGAAAGGGAGAATGAAAAACAAAAACTTTGTAGCTATAGGAGAGGAGGCTTCTCTGATAAGGAGGTCAGGGAGGGGAGAGGTTGAGCTTTGGGTCCCATAAAGAATTTGGGGAGTAGAAACTGATATAAGAAAAGAGAGGAGTCACTCCTGTATCTCCGGTGCTTGATATTAAAGGCTATTTTGCACATTCTTTCTGTCTGTGTAAACTTGACCTGTCTCCCAAGACTACTTGGGAACAAGAACAGTACTATCTCCTCCTTTCTAGAATATGAATAAAATGTAGCAGTCAGTGTGCTGGCTGGAAAGAAATGGCACATTCAGCAGGCTTAGCTGAAGAGTTTAAGCAAGGACTATTGTCAGAGATGGGAGCAGAGTTAAGGGACACGACAAAGTACTGATGATGCCCCCAGGGATTAGCAACAGCTGAGAGCTGTTACCACCATGGGTCTGGAAAGGCAAGGGAGGTGAGCAGTATAACTGGAGACCCAGGGAGCTGGAACCATGGAGAGACCACTTGGCAGTAGGTGCGGCCGGAAAGTAACATAGCCTCCGCTAGAGCCCCACAGTGTTGTGGGCAGTACGTTCCCATATCTTCCTCCCTCCCTCCCACTATCAGGAGCAGTGCTGCTCTTGGCAATTCCCAGGGGAAAGCCACAGGATAAGGGAGTACAGGGCATTCGGTCCTTGGAGGTCATCCTTCTCAGGCACAGAAAGCAGGGCAGAGAAGAGCAGATAATGAATCTGTGGTGAGAGGACCAACCCAGAGTATTACAAAGACTGGAGTTAGAAGAGCGGTTGCTTTCTATTCTGAATCCCACAGCACGTAGGGCTTACACCCTCAGGTCAATTTTCAACAAACATCTCCTGAGCACTTGCCATAAATAGTAGATGCTTTGGGATGAAATTAACCTGACACGGGTCCCTTAGGAGCTCAAATCTAATGGGCAACCACTGGGACACTTGGAATTTGCTCTACCTTGGAGGGGAGGGGTTCAGGAGACTGCACATTTCAGATTGCAGGAGCAGAGATGTGTTCAGAGATGTTTTCTCCTGGGATGTGATTATGTCAGGCTCCATTTAGAATTAGAATGTTAGTTCGGACATTGTGGCAAACCAGGTAATACCACAATGGCTTCTGCAAAAATCACCTCTGATGCAGGTGGTGTGGCTCTGTTTCCTGCTCCTCTCTCTCTCTCTATTCTTGTTACCTCACTTTTCTCTGTTTGCTAACTGCTCACCTCTTTGTATGTCTTACACAGATTCCCTGCGACAGGGTTATGTTGTATCATGGTGTACCCATTAGAGTCCTATAACCCACTTCAAAGAGCAGATATTTCCCTATGTGTAGTCTTTAGATGAACCGTTATGTCCTGAATAGCCAGGTCACATGACCCAATATGACAACTGTAATGAGTATCTGTAATTCATGGCTGCCGCAAACCTTCTGATCATTCTCTCTGCATAATCACAATTCTTCACAGTAGAAATCCTGCTTGTCAGTGTGGAACCATTTTCCTTTCCCGGCTTTCCTCCTTGTTAGGGTGCAGACATGTGGTATAAATTCTGCTAACCAGACTCAAAACTTTGTTTCCAAATGGAGTTCTATGCACAAAGAGGGAGAGTGCAGGGTATTTGTTGCTGCAGATCCTAGCAATGGTGGTTCTGGAGCTGGTGAAATGAACTGTAGAAACAAATGAAGAGGTGGGCAACCACCGCTGCTCTTACTGTATATCCCAGTTGCAAACAGTTTCCCTGAGGATGAGGACTTTATGGAAGGAAAAGACCATCAAAACAGTTGTTGCTATCTCATAGCCAGAGGAAACTTCTTAAAATGCAAAGAGTCCTTCTGCCTCTGCCGTTGCCAAGGGAAAATGTGACTGGGCTTTTCTGCCATTCTAGGAGGAAGATGAGGAATAGATAGAGTAGAGCCCAGTGCACGGCAGGGTCCAGTCTGCATCAGCTTATTCCCAGCTGACTCGGAGATACGTTGAGCTAGTCTAGCCCAATGTACCCTCCCTTTGATGACCCCAAGGCACGTGAGCACATCTAGCCAAGGTCAGCAGCACTGCCCAGATCAGCACAGGTCAGCTCATCCCCAGGTAACCTATATCGAGGTCAGCTAGGGTCATCAGACCTATTCATCCTTGCCCAGTTAAAATTGGCCAGTTCCCAGCTGACCCAAGACTGAGCTACTCATTGAGCTGGACCATGCCTGCGTCCCCCAGGACAAGGAGTAGGCTCTGCATTGAGGAGATGCTCACATGGCCCAATACTCCTGTCCCTGAGAGGAGCATCCATCTAGCTCCCAAAATCCCTGAAATGCTCACTGTGAATCAGTAGCACCTGAGTGCCTTCTGAGTCATCAGTCATTTTACTACTCTGTGCAAGAATAGTTTGAAAATCATGCTATTTTTGATCCCAGTTGGACTACACAGTTTCAAAATGTGAACACTTTGAAAACATCTCTTGCTTCTTCCTTAGCTTTTTGTTTTTTCCCTAAATATTTATATATTGATTTGGCTGATTCAGGTCTTAGTTGCTACATGCAGAATCTTTGATCTTTGTTGATGGATCTTTAGTTGCGGCTAGAGAATTCTTAGTTACAGCATGTGGGATCTAGTTCTTTGACCAGGAATCAAACCCAGGCCCCTGCATTGGGAGCACAGAGTCCTAATCCCTGCATCACCAGGGAAGTCCCTCCTCTAGTTTTTAAAGATAAAGTTAGTGAAGCAAGTTGAAATTCTGCAACTGCTTCAGCACTTCTCCTTACTTGTATTCAAAGGCTAGTCAGACACAAGCCAAGGAAGCAATCTGAGCATAGGGAGATTTCTGTGAGCTTTGTGGGCAGGATAAGGCCTCCAGGACCTCAGAATAAAATATTTACTCAAAAAAGAGAGAGCCATTGGCCAGTGTTTTACTGATTCTTCTTCCCCATCTCCATCAAGGTCTGTGCCTGTTGCTAGCCACTAGTTTGGCTTTGGACCGAGTGATCTGGTGTGTTCTTTGCCATTTGAGGTAGCTGGCAGGGTCCTGGGAACATGATGCTTTGTGTCACATGGGTCCCAGAGACACTGTACTAGGTGATGGCAGCACAAGAAAGGGAATACAGACCTGGTCCAGATTATCCTGGATTTCTGTGGGAAATGATATACTTATATCCATAGTCATAGTTTTAACTATTATATGCCACTCTATGCAAGAGAGAAAGACCTGGCCACTGGAGTCTGTGCCCTTCTGGAGAAAGACATCTAGTTTTTCACAAGCTTAACTTCATTCAAAGAGAATTTAGAAAAGGCTACATGCTGTATGATTCCAACCACATGACATTCTAGAAAAGGCAAAAGTACAGATACAATAAAAAGATCAGTGGTTGCCAGGGGTTGTGAAGCTAAAAGGGATGAATAGGTAGGAACACAGAAGAATTTTAGGTCTGTGAAACTATTCTCTATGAGACTATAATGAGGGATATCATTTGTCAAAGCCAAAAGAATGTACAACACTAAGAGTGAAATGTAAACTATGGACTCTTGGTGATAATAATGTATCTGAGTAGGTTCATCAGTTGTAAAAAATGGACCACTTCTGTGGGTGATGGTGATAAAGGAGGGGGTGTGAAAGAGAACAGGGGTATATGGTAACTTTCTGTACCTTCTGCTCAACATTTCTGTGAATCTACTCTAAAAAATAAAATTTATTAATTAAAAAAGTGATCTGAAATTTACAGAAAAGTTAAAAGCACAGTACAGATAACATTTTATCTTAAACCATTTGGGAGTGTTGGAGTAGGAAACTCCAGTTTCTACTCCAGTATTGTTGCCTGAAAAATTCCATGGACAGAGGAGCCTGGTGGGCTACAGACCATGGGGTTGCAAGAGTCGGACACAACTGAGTGACTTTCACTTTGGGAGTAACTTGCCAACCTGATGCCCCATTGCCCCCAAATAGTTCAGAGGTTTGTGTAGGACATTCTATTTCATAGTCACAATACAACCATCAAAATCAGGAAATTAACATTGATAACTAATCCTGAGACCCCATTGAATTTTACCAAATGTCCCAGTAGTATCTTTTAATGCAAAATAAAGGATCCAATTTGGTGGGGAGAAAAGAATTTAGAAGCCTCTAATCAACTTTAATGGATGCCACATTTGAGGAAAAATGATCAGAAATATAAAAGCTGGAAGTCCTTAATAAAGAGCTGGAAATTTTCAACGCATTTTATGAGCTTAAAGAAATTGAGAAAAGGACTGAAAGAGAAATGTAAACACTTAAAAGAGGTTGAGCTGATGTTTGAGGTTATAAGAGAGATTCAGTCTTTAGAATATGCATCAAAACATAAAATTTAAAGTAACTGCAACCAAAACAGCCTTCAATATACACAGCAAAAGTAAGAAACAATTTCAGAAGCACTAAAAGATACTTTGATGAAAATTTTTATTTTTAAGGAAACATAAAGCTGTACTCACAAGAAAGGGAAGAATAGAAAGGAAGAGTGACAGACTGATCCAACAGAAGAAAAAAAAAGGTGAGGAAATGCTAAAGTGCACACGGAGCAAGGCTCTGGTGAGCAGGTGCTAACGATGAGCCACCAGGCTTCTGTTTGTAAAGACAGCGTATGTTGTGCACACTTGGAATTGGGTGTGAGAAATGCTTTAGAAAATGTTCAGCTCCTGCTGCTGCTGCTGCTAAGTTGCTTCAGTCGTGTCCGACTCTGTGTGACCCTATGGACAGAAGCCTACCACGCTCCTCTGTCCACAGGATTCTCCAGGCAAGAATATTGGAGTGGGTTGCCACTTCCTTCTCCAGTTCAGCTCCTAGGAGATGAATAAAAGGGATTTTGAAGAAATAGATTGATATGAGTTAAATACTTCTTTAAAGCTTTTTGAAGAAGAAAGAAACCAAATGTACACAAAATTAATGAAAGAAGGCAAGTTAATTGATGCACTTAAAGATCACATTAAAAGAGGACTTCCCTGGTGACCCAATGGTAAAGAATCTGCCTGCCAATGCAGGGGACATAGGTTCAATCCCTGATCCAGGAAGATTCCACATGCCTTAGGGCAACTAAACCCACGTGCCACAACTACTGAAGCTTGTGCCCAGAGCCTGTGCTCCAAATGAAGAGAAACCACCGCTATGAGAAGCCCTCACATGGCAACCAGGGAATGCCCTCATGCATCAGTGAAGACCCAGCGCAGCCATAAATAAATAATTTTAAAAACAGCACATTAAAAGTTGGTAAATGTATAATAAGTGCCTTAAAGTTAGGGTGGGGGGAAAGGCAGGGAAAGGGGGAGGCCGATGGTCTGACTGAAACTGGAAGTTCTGCCTGAGTTGCATCAAGAAAAAGAAATGAATTGTCACCAAATAACCAATTTAAAGAGAATTTACCCTTTGAAGACAAAGGAGAATCTTTCCAAAGCAGAAGATGAAACAGAAGCCAAAGTTCTTTCAGAAAAATTCAAAAGAACTGCTGGCTATTATCATCGCTCCTTTATTTTCCATTTAAGTAAGGCTTGTGTAATGGGTTGAGAGCTCTGTTGGCTGAGAGAAACTTTGATAATTTAAGAAGAGAAAATGCACGGTGGAAGATGTTTGGGAAAAGATCTTTATGTTTCCAATCTTCCAAATAGGATATTTGGCAGAGACTCAGGTGGGTCCAGGTCCTTTATGGACCAAATACCACCCTAATGGGGTTGTTACCGAACCCAAGTTCATGTGCCTGATGAACAGTGACGCCAAACAGAAACATTGGAGTTTGCAGCAGAGAAATGTTTATTGCAGGGCCAATCAAGGAAAACAAGTGGCTTGTGCCCAAAAATCCTGAACTCCTTCATGGTTTTTGAGAATTTTTAATAGATAAAATTTGGGGTGAGGGCTGCAGGGCGTGTAGAGGGCTGCACTCTTTTCTGACTGGTTGGTGGTGAGGTAGCAGGGCGTTGTTCCAGAAACCAAGCGCTCAGCCTTAAGTTACCACCCTCCTCCAGGGTGGGGGCCTTAGTCCCCCAGAACTTCGAGATACTGCTTTGTATATTCCTTGTGGAGGAGCCAGGACTCTGCCCCAAGGTTGCACTATTGTTTCCTGACTCCTCCTCCCTTGTTTCTGCGTTCCCTCCCTTTCCTGATTAGCAGCTGTTTGAATCTGCCCTTTGGAACTCAGGGAAAGTTCAGGAGGCTGAAGGAAGCCTATTTCCTACAAAAAAGAAACAAATGAGGAGAGGGAGGGTAGGGAAGTGAACACAGAAAGGATTTTTACTTAGGAGGGTCCCACAGGGTCGTGCTGCATTTCAGATTCAGGATCCCAGAAAAAAGGATCCATCCATCAGGCCAACTTCATCTTGAAATAGATCCTCTTCCAAAAGCAACACAGAGCTTTCCCTCTTTTCCTGGTGCTCCTTACAGTGACAGATACTTAGGATTTTTTTGGTTTACTTTACCACTGAACTGGAAGACACTGACCCAGGCAGTTCCTCACTCATCCTCCTGTCTGGAGTTAGATGTTGCAGAGGGGACAGAATGCAATTCCTGAAAATTAGGTCCCCCTCCCTCTTTTTCCCTTGGGGCTTCCCTGGTAGCTCAGCTGGTAAAAAAAAAAAATCTGCCTGCAGTGCAGGAGACCCTGGTTTGATTCCTGGGTCAGGAAGATCACCCGGAGAAGAGATAGGCTACCCACTCCAGTAGTCTACGACTTCCCTGGTGGCTCAGATGGTAAAGAACCTGACTGCAATGCGGGAGACCTGGGTTTAGTTCCTAGGTTGGGACGATCCCCTGGAGGAGGGCATGGCAACCCACTCCAGTATTCTTGCCTGGAGAATTCCCCTGGACAGAGGAGCCTGGTGGGCTACAGTCCATGGGGTCACAGAGTCGGTCATGACTGAGTGACTAAGCACACAGTCCTTCTTCCCTTGCTCTGTAAAGTAAGGATGAAGCTCCCCAGGAATCCTTCCCACCTTCCTCCGGGGAAGGTCCTGACTCAGCACATTCTTCACTGGCAACAAGAAAGGACTGTACCAAGGCTCAGTCTCTAACCACACAGTTGGGAAACAGAGTCTATCATTTTCCAAGGTGATCCCTTGTCAATGAGTCTGCTTTTGAAGATCCAGGACCACAGCGGGTAACTTTTGTTCGCTCCGAAAAAAAAAAATTATATTTTTTCTTTTAGTTTTATTGCTACTAAGTGTATGGTGGCTCAGATGGTCTGGGTTTGATCCCTGGGTTGGGAAGAATGGCAAGCCACTCCAATATTCTTGCCTGGAGAATCCCATGGACAAAGGAGACACAACTGAGCGACTAAGCACACAAGTGATTATACAGTGGCTCAAATGGAAGCTTGATAATATTATAAATTCTTCGAATAATGTTTTCCCGTGGTTTGTTGTTGTTCTTTGTTGTTCAGTCGCTTAGTCATGTCCGTCTCTTTGTGACCCCATGGACTGTAGCATGCCAGGCTTCCCTGTCCTTCACCACCTCCTGGAGTTTGTTCAAATTCATGTCCATAATGTTTTACGATGATAGATTTTTTAAATGCAAATCTTAAAAATCAATTGCTTTCATTTTATAGTATTTGTGGATAGAATAATTACAATATTTTTGTTTTTGTTAATAAGTTCATTAAAATAATTTGGAAACAAGTTTTTGTCTTTAAAATAATTTTTGATTTTTTTCTCTTCCCTTTTTTTTTTTAGCTATGCCGGGTCTTTGTTGCGGTATATGGGCTTCTCATTGTGGTGACTTCTCTCGTTGCAGGGCACAGGCTCTAGGTGCTCAGCTTCAGGAGTTGCTGCAAGTGGGCTCAGTAGTTATGACTCTTGGGCACTAGAGCACAGGCTCAATAGTTGTGGTGCACAGGTTATTTGCCCCATGGCATGTGTAATCTTCTCGAACCAGGGATCGAACCTGTGTCTCCTGCATTGGCAGGTGGATTTTTAACCACTGGACTGCCAGGGAAGTCCTCTCTTGGTTTTACTATTTAACTGATTATACAATTACTGAAATAGAAAATTAATAGGACTATGATTCTTAGATTTTATAAATGCATACTAAATGAATATGCATCTTATTAGTAAATTGTTTTCATTTTATTTGATTTCTAGGTAGGTCATCATATTTTTGTATTGTTTAACAAACAGAATTTTTTTTTTTTTTTTGGTTTTTTGGTCTCTCTTACAAAGTGGTTTTGAATTTTCTTGCATTTAGTTTCTCTGCTATAGTTGTTATATATTTGCTCAGAAATGACCTTGATAGGATATAATTCACAGGATAGTGTTTTTAAATGTAATTTATTTAAAAATGACTTTCACAAGTAAATGGTTTCCTTTTCTTCTATTTCTGGATGGTGTAAGGACAACATTTCACTTCTCTTTAACAAGTCTTCCTTCCATAACATGAATTGTAGCAATCTCATATGAGATGTCTCATAATCAAAGACACTTGAAACTCATAGTTTATGTCCATATACCAAAGACTAAATTTACTCTAGTTGTGAGACTGTCTGAATAATTATTGCAAAAATGACCTAATTTCAAATAATTACTAATAAAGTGGAAAAAGAGAATTCTCTTTAAAAGACTGATATTTTACAATAAGTTTTGGTTTAACAAAGAGTGGAACAGAGAAAAAGCTGATGAAATGGTAGATAAGTCTTGGTTTAATATGTTAGTTTGTTCTCATATTCTTTAAATTGAGGAAATAAACTCTGATTTGTCTCTGTGCTATTGCTTTCTCACCCTTGACTGTAACTTCATCATCAAAAGCCCCTAAAGGTTGTTGCTAGAGCTAGCACTCGAGCTTGTGAGGGCGGATTATGCCCATCTGCTTCTAATTCCACGTTGTCTCTCTGAAACTATGTAACTCAGTTTAGGACTTGAACCCACTGTCTTTTAACTAAGATCTCACACCTGGATTCAGGACTTAATTAAGCTCAGATTCTTGATATCTCATCAGAGAAAGAATTCAGTGAGAAACAAAGTGATAGGTAAAAAGTGGATGTATTTAGAAACACATTCCATAGAATGTGGGCCATTTCAGAAGGTTGAGAGGCCTGGAAATGTGGCATGATTAGTTTTTATGGGTTAGGTAATTTAATAGGCTGATGAGTGGAAAGATTATTCCAACTATTTTGGGGGAGGGGTAGAGATTTCCAGGAATTGGCCACTGATGGTGGACCTTGGAACTGTCATGGCACTGGTGTGTGTATCACTTAGCTTGCTGATGTGTTACAATGAGCGTATACTGAGGCTCAAGGTCTAGTGGAAATCAACTTGTCCACCATCTTGGACCTATTTGGTTCTAACCAGTTTTCCTCATATTCTATGGCTATGCCCTACTCACTTAGTCTTTCTTCTAAAGACTATGCCCTACACACTTCGCTCCTGTTTCATCTTCACATTAGTAGCTTGAGACTGGTTAAGGTGGAAGTCTTTACACCAAGAAATGGCTCACACTGTATGAATCAGGGCTCCCTGGAATAACCCTCCCCACCCCCAAGAACCAGTTTACCAGGGAATCCCCGGCACTATGTCAGCGATTCTTAACCTTACTGTGCATCAGAATCACAAATGCTGCAGCTCCCCCTCCCAGAGATTCTGATTCAGTTGATCTGGGTGGCGCCTTGACATCCTACTCTTCAGAAACTCCCTGGGTGATTCTAATGAGTAGCCAAGGTTCAGAACAACTGCCTGTAAATACTTTCAACCAGCCTTTGATCTGTTTATTGTGCAAGAGACCTTTGGATGTTTCCTTAATACTTCTTTAGGGAAAAATAAATCTACTTTATCAAGTTCTGAGTTCTCATCTCCTGGGACCTCTCTCTCCTGAGTCAAGTAGACACAGTACATGAGAAGATTGCAGAATGCCTTGCACAGAGTCACTGGCTTTCCTTAGCTGGAAATCCCTCCTGAGGATGCTTGGGTGCTACTAGCTCTCCTTCCCATCAGCTCTCTAACACCAGAGTGTGATTACTTTATGTAGCATGTTACTTTTGATGTAAGTCCCTGGCATTAAGTCATTTTCAATAAACAGGACCTTTTTCTTTTTTCATAGGAATTTTAAATCTTTCAGATTTAAAGTAAAAGGCTTTAATGATGAATCAGGTTTTTTTGTTGTTGTTGTTTAGAGCTTACTGAGGCCTCATTAGCCCTAACAATATGTTTGAAATTTATTTTGCCTGAAGAATAGAGGTCAAGGATTTGGGCACTTGGTGGGGTGACCATAGACAGTGCCTTTGCCACAGCTCCGTAAAGGCTCATAACAGAATTCTGTGGGTATCTCCTTACATGTGTCTCGGCTCCCTCTGCCCTCCATGGTGTTTAGTCATTGAATGATGCTGCTTCGTCATACGTTAGTCATATATTTGTGTGCTTTGTTTGTGTACAGTTCTGGGGGTTATGGAACCAGCCAGAAAAGAAGCTGATAGGAGGACGACATAAGGGTGAGAAGAGAACTTTGATATTCTGTCTCACAGTCAATTCTATGTGTGCTTTTTTCTTCACTTAAAATTTTTTTTTAATTGTCAAGATAATTGCTTTACAATGTTATGATGGTTTCTGCATACGTCAACATGCATCAGCGGCAGGTATGCATATGTCCCCTCCCTCCAGAACTTCCCCCCACCACTGTGTTTTTTTTCTGTGTATATTTTTTTAACAGCATTACAGAAGCATTTGCTCCTAGAGTTCAAATTCCAGGTGGCTTATAAACGCCTGAGTTTTCTTATTGCCTTCTCACTGGAAAAATAGAGCAGTAATGCCAGGGTAAGTAGAGACAGAAATCTTAACTTCACTTTCTCCACTTAACAAAGAAGTACCATTTTCATACATTAAGACTTCTGTATGTTTCACAAACAGTGTCATAAATACTTTGGTATAAGAGGAGAAAAGAAGAATGAACTGAAGCTTTTCTGTTTTCATCGCTATTACCTATAGACAGTAAGTTAAGTGTTTTTTTTCTCAAGGATATTCTTCCCATCACAACCTCTTCTAAAATTTTCAGGTGAAAAGTTTCCATTTACTTGTTACATTTAAGAAATACATCTAAGATGCCAAAAAAAAATCTAAATAATTTTACAAATACCTCTGTAGTCACCATTTTTATTTATTTTATTTTATTGGCTGCACTGCAGGGCATGTGAGATTTTAGTTCCCCTACCAGGGATGGAACCCATGCCCCCTGCATTGGGAATGCGGAGTGTTAACCATTGGACCACCAGAGAAGTCCCTCACCATTCTGATTTTTAAAAAGGTTACCTGTGAACCTGGATAAGGCAATGGCAACCCACTCCAGTGTTCTTGCCTGGAGAATCCCAGGGACGGAGGAGTCTGGTGGGCTGCCGTCTCTGGGTCGCAGAGAGTCGGACACGACTGAAACGACTTAGCAGCCGCCGCCGCAGCAGCAGCAGCTGTAAACCACCCATATTTGGTTCAGATACTTTTTCTTAAATAAATAGAATATCCTATTATGATTGAAGTCCTTTGTGCCTCTTTCTAACATTTTCTCCTCTCCTTCTCCTCAGAAATAATTATGATTCTGAACTTGTTTTGGGCCCTTCTCATCCGTATCTTTATACTTTTATTGAAATTATAGCTGTCCACAAACAATAGTTAGCATTGTTATATGAGTTTCATTTGCATGTTTTTGAGATTTGTGTAAATGGTAATATATAATTTGTATCCATTTGCAACTTGCTTTTATCACTGATATAGTCCATGGGGTCGAAAAGAGGCGGACATGACTGAACTAATTTCACACTTTCCCTTTTTACCACTGAACCCAGAGTTTTCTGAGCATCACATTGATAGACATAGATCTAAATGATTGCATTCTAATACTGTTTCTTATTCCATTATATGAAGATACTCCCATGTAGTAGTCATCTGTCCCCTCTTTGTGATCTTTTTTTTTTCATACCTATGAATAGGGACAAATTACATGTGCATAAAAATAGTTTACTTTTTCTTAAGTATTTGAAAACAGCTTTCTTCTTCATCGTCCTCCCATTCCTCCTCTTCCTTTTCCATTAAGTACTAGGTAGTCCTGCTCTGGTTTTAAAGTTGACTGGCAGTTTTGTAAGAATGACAGGGGATAAAAGGGAAGGGAGAGAGAGCTTGACTGGAATAAGATTTAAAATTAGCAGGCTCAGTTACTGCCTAAACGAATATTAAATTGTGCTTGAAAACAAATAAGAAAACAGTTATCACAAACTCATTAAAATTTTTAATAATTGTATTATTTAATATGAATAAGTTAGAAGATTCAAATAATTCATCTTTGACAATAACGTACAAATTATAGTCCAATACAGAATAAAACTCAATGTTAATTTAATGCATCAGGCTCTCTGAAGGGAACATGTAAATCATTTTAACCTTTGAGAAGACACTGGGGAAAAATATGAGCCTTTTCAAAAGACAACAAGCAGCACTCTGATCATAAAGACAAGTTGACAACTTAGGAAAGGATCACAGAGCTATGACCATTGGAGAGGGTCCTGCTGTTTAATTTTGGGGAGCGTCCCTGGTGGCTCAGCTGTAAAAGAATAATCCTGCAATGCAGGAGACATGACTTTGATCTCCGGGTCAGGGAGATCCCCTGGAGAAGGAAATGGCAACCCACTCCAGTATTCTTGCCTGGGAAATCCCATGGACAGAAGGGCCTGAGGGGCTCCAGTCTGTGGGGTCACAGAGTCCAACATGACTCAGCAACTAAAAACAACAAAAATGACAATAGCATGCTCTTTAATTTGGTTCCATTTATGTAAAATCGACAAGTTTGGCAGTTTAAATATCATTGCATTTAAAAAGATATTTTTACCTCTGAATATTTTTGAATATTTTGATATAGTCAATAAAATTGTTCTCTCAGCCCTTTCACTGATTCAACAGATCAGTTTATGTCTTTAAAGAGCTCACAGAGGAGAAGGGAAGCTCTATACTTAAGAAAGCACATTGAAATGTTTTAAGTGGAGTAGCACAAGTGGAATAAAGCATCATGAGATCATAGATCGGGAGAATGACTAATTTTGTTTAGGGATTCAGGGAATGAGTCATAGGAGTCGTGATATTGTAGTAGGTGAATAACGCTTATATGAACCACAGTGCTTGCATCTTCTCTGGGCACCTGGATTGTAAGAGCAATCACAAAAAGGTAAAAAATGAACACCAATTTTATTCATTTTATGCCTCTTAGAGGAAGAGTGGCTTAACCGATTATTTTGGAGCTTGAAAAACAATTTTTTTTTTCCTGTAATGTTCCAACAGGGCTTTTATTATCAGAGCACAGCTTCCTCTGCAAAGCAGGAAATTAAGAATCAGATGTGCCAACGTACAGAATAACACATATGTGGAAATATATTTAGGACATTTTGGAGAAGTAGTTAATGAACTTAAGAACAAGATTCTTACCACAACTATTAAGCACACATTGATTTATTCAGAGAGTAGAGCCCTAGAGTTTCACCAATACTGGAAATACAAGAAAGGTAATGCATGCAGTCAGGCACAAGTAGGCCCTGAGTAGCAGGGAATGTAGGAAATCACTGCGAAAGAGAGAGGATTCAAACCTATATTCAATATGTAGAGACTCACATGGTATCATGCAGGGACTAACAGGAATCTTCTTCTCAACTAGTGGTAATTATAAAAGTCAAGTCATTAGGTAAGAAAATTGGGAAATATAGGAGCTATAGTGGGGGCAGAGGCTGGAGAAGTACAGCGGTAGTCAGAGGAACAGATGGCAAAGCCAGAGGAGCAATGAATGGGGCCTTAAGGAGCATATTATCTGAGTGTGAGAATAGGGGCTCTGAGATAAGAAAACCAGAGTGGCTCTGAATAAGAGGGAGCAGTCAGGTGCCCCCACTCTTTTGCGCTTCGGCTTTGTTGAGAGGAGGGGCATCTATAGAACCCAGGGATTGAACCTGGGTCTCCTGCATTGCAGGCAGATTCTTTACCATTTGAGCCACCAGGGAAGTGCAAAGAAAGGACAAAACAAGCTCTAATATAAATATGTGTTGTTGGCCACATATGTCTTACTGAAGGTATACAAAACATTACACATAGCCCAGCAGTTTTAAGAAGCGGCCAGGATGGAGGTGTGAAAAAATGATAGGATTCTCTGTTAGAGTAACGGTAAATTCTAATACAGTAGAGGGATGGGTCCATCCCTTCTGAATGGATGTGTTCAGAAGAAGCCAACCACCATATATTTTTTTTCCAAGGAAAATATCTAGTTCATTAATGTAATATTAGTGTATTACTCATTGATAAGTGATTTAGCAAGGAAATGCTGGTAACTGAGCTCTGTACTTTTTGCAAAGTATCTTTGGTATTTCAAAGTAAGACTTGGCACTAAGAGCATAGTTATGTCTGGTGGAAAATGTCAGCAAATCCTAAAATTGCAGAATATGTTGGTGGCATTTTTTTTAAAGAGCTCACTTTTGAGCAAAATCAATGCCCTGGACCATTTTAGCAAGCTTATGTAACTAGATTACTGTAGCCAGGCAGCCTTTCCTTTGCTAGAGCAGGTGCCTGTGAATTTGGTGTGCTAAAGCTGAGGAAGAAGAAGGACAGGCTGGCTAGTTTTGTGCTAATGCCACAGGCTCCTCCAAAGCAAATGTCAATGATTTGAAAATATCATTTTCTTTAAGATTTCAGTGTCACAAGTTCCTACTCATTTATCTAAAGAACACAAACATGCATTCACAGACAGATTCTTTTCCCACCGGTTTTATCAACTTCTAGTATCATTAGTTTAGGATTATTCCAGAAGCATAGCAAAACAAAATTATTTTATTATTACACTATAGTAGCGCTTGCCCCCAAAGAAGTAGGTTAGTACCCCCCCACCGGTTTATTTCCTATACAACAATCTCCCATCCATGAATATAAGTGTGTGTGTGCGCGCGCGCGTGCACGCGCGCTAAGTTGCTTTAGTAATGTCCGACTCTTTGTGACACTACGGACTGTAACCCACCAGGCTCCCCTGTGCATGCAATTCTCTGGGCAGAAATACTGGAGTGGGTTGCTATGCCCTCCTCCAGGGGCTCTTCCCAACCCAGGGATCAAACCCAGGTCACTTGCATTTCAGGTGGATTCTTTACCATCTGAGCCACCAGGGAAGCTCCTGTGTGTGTGTGTGTGTGTGTGTGTGTGTGTGTGTGTGTGTGTGTGTTTGTGTATACATATACACACATATATGGGCTTCCTACGTGATGCTAGTAAAGAACCTGGCTGCTAGTGCAGGAGACATAAGAGATGCGGGTTCTGTTCCTGGGTCGGGAATATCCCCAGAAGGAGGGCAGGGCAACCCACTCCAGGATTCTTGCCTGGAGAAGCCCATGGACAGAGGAGCTTGGTGGGCTACAGTCCATAGGGTCGCAAAAGATTTGGACATGACTGAAGCGACTTAGTATGGCACAGCATACACATATATGTACTAGGATGTTTTTAGCTAGTCTCAAAATTTTGGGGAAGCCCTATAATGTCTTAAATAGTCATACAATTTATTATTTTATATAAAAAGAAGTCTCAAGGATTATTTTAATCAGAAGTTCGATTATGGCATCAAGGATGCAAGGTACTTCCGTCTTTCTTCTTTGCCCTTCTCTCCTGTTGTCTGCAGCTGACATCTCTCGTGATTCCAGGATGGCAGTCGCACTACCAGGCACCACACACAGGCACAGTATCTAGCACCAGAGGACAAGCTTTTTCTTCTTGTGTGTTTTTCTCTCTTTTCTTGTGCTTAAGTATAATTTTATTTACAAAAGTAATGCATTTCAGTAGAAAATAATGTTTTTTTTACTAAAGGTAAGAAAAACCTTTTCTGGATATATCTCGGGCTTCCCCAGGTGTGCTAGTGGTAAAGAACCCAACTGCCAATGCAGGAGACATAAGAGACTTGGTTCAATTCCGGGGTTGGGAAGATCCCCTGGAGGAAGGCATGGTAACCCACTCCAGTATTCTTGCCTGGAGAATCCCATGGACAGATGGAGCCTGGTGGGAAAAACCTTTTTCAGGTATATCTCAGTAAACTTCCCTTTGCATTTTATTAGGTAGATATGCATCAGACACCCATGCCTCAACCGATCCCTGACAAAGAGTTCAGGACCACTAAAGTGATGACTTTGCTGCAGTGTTTCTCACCTTTGGCTTTGGGGGAGGGATAACTCTGCAGTGGCAGTGCTAAGAATTGTTGTAAGCTTAGAGTTGTAAGCTGTTGAGTAGCATTCCTGGCCTTTCCTGTTAGATGCCAATAGCAATTTTCTCCAAGCTGTGGCAATCAGAAATATCTTCAGAAGTTGCTGGATGTCCCCTGGGGGACAAAATCTATCCCCCTCACTGAGAACCACTGGCTTAGGTCAGTCATTGTTCATCCCATGAATCTGGGCCCATCTCCCCTGAAACATACAGGGAGTGCCTAAGCCCAGGATTCTGGTAGCAAGGAAGAAAAGGGAAATTGCTATTTTATAGACAGCCAATGGACAGTGACTCCTCCTTTCCCCTATTATTTTTTTTTCTTGCCATTTTTCAACAAACAGATCAGAGCCTTATCAAAAATATGAAAGATATAAGAATGAGTTACATGGTATTATCCGATGAATATTAGTTCATGTCTAAATGCCAAGTGGGTAATAGTACTATAAATATCCTTATGTTTATATTATTATAAGGCAATATTTTATTACTTATTATAAGGCAATTATATATAATATATTATAATATATTATTATGCCTTAAATATTATAAGGCAATAATATAATGATATATATATTATATATGATATATTAATATATCTGATTAATTGGTGAATCAGAAAATTTGATCAAAGGTAATTTGTATGGAAGCACCAAAATCATGACAGGGTGATGGTGTTTTACAAGATGTTCCTACTGTTCCTACCTTTGGTCATTTTCTGGTACTAAGACCTTAGGTTTTTATTTTATTCAGGTTCTACTTCTACTGTACAAGACCTTCTACTTTTGTTATTTTTATTAATCATCCATTGATGATGAACTTATGCATCCTGGATTAAATTGTTTGGTGTGAGTAGGTATGAATATTTTAAATAATTTGACAGATATATATTGGGTGCCCATTATTGTCAGGCATGAATTCTGTGAAGGAAAGTGACAAGGCTGAAATCCTATGTAGAGAGTTAGAGAAAGTTCTGAGGAGGTAACATTTCAGCCAAGACAGGGTCAGAATGGAGAGAAATTGAGGAAGGGGAAATTGCTATGGATCTTTGTGTTGGTGTGTAGAAGCTGTCATCTGAATGTTGCTGAAAGGTCAAAGGGCACTTAACAACAATGGGCTTGTTTAAGGGCAATATCTTGGAGGGAGGAAGACCTGAGACCTTGATTCGATTTTGCCTTGGCATTTCCCTAGAAGAGGCTGTTGTCTTTTACTTTCCTTTTTAAGTGTGCAGGTCACCATAAAGCAAGCAGATCTAAGGGACTTTTTTTGGGAGAAATTTATTTTCAAAATTATAAGACCCTGATGCTGGGAAAGATTGAAAGCAGGAGAAAAAGGGGAAGATGGAGGACGAGATGGTTGGACAGCATCACTGACTCGATGGACAGGAGTTTGAGCAAGCTCCAGGAGATGGTGAAGGACAGGGAAGCCTGGTGTGCTGCAGTTCATGGGGTTGCAAAGAATTAAACACGACTCAGCAACTGAACAACAGCAATAAATCAGTACTCATCTTTCTTAGCAGTTTGCTGCCCTGGTCCCTCTGTTTCCCTTTAGTTGCTCTTCCATTTATCATGAATGAGGTCCTTTCTCCTGGCTGAGTAGCCTCTGCTGTCTCCCATCACCATCACCATGCCTCATCCGTGCACACCCCGGGCATAAGCTCAGTGCTTCACACATGCTCCAATGACTTCATTCAAGAAGAGGTTAACTGCATGCCTTAATCTGTGTAAACTTTAAATTTTGGAAAGCACTTTCACTTTTCTCACTTGTTTGAGCTTCATGATAATACAGTGAACTAGGAAAGGAAAATCATAATCACACCCAGGAAACTACTTTTGCAGAAGAGGGGCCTAGAGACAAAGTCCAGTGGAGCCTGCCTTTTGGTTTCCTCTGTCCCGAATGGAAGAAGTAGATTGGGTTAAGAGTTTGGGGTTGTGGAGGAAGATCAGAACATGTTTTTCTTTTGAGGTAGGAGTGAGCTATTAAGGAGCCATGATAAGTTCTTAGTTTTTATCTGAGTGGAGAGGCTGGGTCTATACAAACAAGTCCATTGAACTGGGTCTTAATGTGACGTGATGTTTGCTTGCTGGTTTGAGATGACTAAGTTCTAATCATTGATGAAATAACCAAAGCAATATATCAATACTTTATAATAGTTAGACCTTCTCAGCTGCTGTGCCCCCTGAAGTCCCTTAATCTGTCCTGTCAGCACTGCTTCAATCCCATAACCCCACTGTGCCACACTGGTACCCAAGCAGGCCAGGGAACTCCCTCCCACGTGTGAGGCATTGCACTGGCTCTACTAGCTTTTTTCAAAGTTTATTCCTATTATACAGATGGAGAAACAGAATCAAAGAAGAACTTGTCTCAAGTGGTTTCACTGCCTCCTACTCTGATTTTCTCTTAGACTAGTGATATTCAAAGTGTGGCCCACTAGGCAGCTTTAGAGTCAGTCCATGATGAGAGCAAAAATGAGAGGAAGAGTTTCAGAAAGTTTACTAGCAATTTGACAGAGTAACTTTACGTGTGCTGAGTTTAATAATCAAGAATTTGGGCTGTTTGAAACAACAATTTCACATTTCTAGAAGTTTTAGTCAGTTAGACTACATTCGACAAAATAGTTCACAATGCATCAAATATTAAAAAAAAAACCCTGCATGACTGGTTCTCAATCAGAGACAGTTTGAAAAACACTGCATTAGACCAGACAGTCTTTAACCAGACTCTTAGAACAAAGATGTACTGGCCACATGGAAACCACTGTCATTTAATTTTGATATTTGTGTTTTTTGCAGTTTCAGTGTCCTTAACCCATCTGCAATTTCCAGGAACAGGACAGTGAGTGATATGGTAAGAGTTCTGGGGTCCTTGCTAAGTTTGGCTCTAATAATGAGGCAGGAGATAGATGGGCCCCAGGCTGAACAGTCTCTCCCTTGAGGAGACAAACTTCAAAACAGCAAGAACTCCATTAGAGCAGGATAATGGAGGAGTCTGGGGCCTTTCCAGATAGAAGACGTGTGCATGCTAAGTTGCTTCAGTCGCATCTGACTCTGTGCATCCCTATGGACTGTAGCCCACCAGGCTCCTCTGACCATGGGGTTCTCCAGGAAAGAACACTGGAGTGGGTTGCCATGCGCTGCTCCAGGGGAGCTTCCCAAGCCAGGGATCGAACCTGCTCTCTTCCATCACCTGCATTGGCAAGGGGGTTCTTTACCACCAGCGCCACCGGTAAGAGACCACATATTCCTCATTTTCAGACTTAAGGAAAACTCCCTCCCTATCCATGCTCGGAAAAGGTTCCTTGGAGGTCAAGAGAGGGCATCACCTCGTAGTTAGTGATGTCAGCTGCCCATAAGTCTCTTGGCTAGAATTCATCATGGCTAAAAGATACACGCACACATGGGAGGACCCTGAGAAATATCAAATACAGACTCAGAAACAGGGAAAGCAAGATGATTGGTCAAAGGAAACCTGGAAGAAATGACCCATAAAAGTGACTGCAAACTACCCTGAGGGCGCAACTTTTAAAAGTGGCAATACTCCTTCACCGAGAAATTCCATTTCTGGGTATTTATCTTAAAAAATTTACATTCATGAAAATTTCCTATGGTTTTCTTATAATGTCATAAAGGAAATAAGTCTGAGAATGAAGAATTTGGTAAATTTTGTATGTTCACTTAATATAATTTTACACAGCTTCTGAAGTGTTTATGAAGCTTATGTAGAACTAGGAAAAAATAGTTATAAACATAAAAACAAAAACAAAAAAGCACCCCAAACCAACAAGGATCCAAACTTGTGTGTACACTAGGAACACAACATTGTAAAATAAATATGCATGAGAAAATGTCTAAAAGAAAATAAGCTGAATGCTGAATGCCTGTGTTAGGGTGAAGGAGTTTTTTTCTTTTATTGTCCTCGTGTTTTATGATGTGGTCAAAATTATTTTTACAGTGAACACAATTATCAGTTCAAGGCTGAGTATAAACTAGCCCTCACTGGCACTCTCATTTGAAAGTATTAAAGTACCAAAAACCTCTTTTGTACTCATCATTTACAGTCCCTGACTCTTCTAAGATCACATTTTGAGACTGTCAACCTCAAAGTTTATCAGATTGCTGGTAGGTGTTCCTGCCATTGAGGAGGGCATGGCAACCCACTCCAGTATTCTTTCCTGGGAATCCCATGGACCGAGGAGCCTGGCGGGCTACAGTCCACGGCGTCACAAGAGTCAGACACGACTGAAGCGACCTGGCATGCACACACGCACTCCTGCCTTTATTTGTATAGAAAAGAACATAAGGGACATTCCCAGTCCCTTCATTTTACAAAGAACTCTGCAGCCCAGCTTCCCCAGATAGTAGCAGAACCAAGATCTGAACCCACGTCTACCAGGATATCTACCAGTAATTTAACACCATTTATATAGTTCCACCCACGAGTATTAGTAGACTTGCCATTGCTACTGTCTGTTGAACCCTGGCTTACTACCATTCTGGCTGGCTTGAGGGGTTGAGTCCTCTCTCCGCAGGTCGTGCTCGAGCTTTCCCTCTCCACCACCTGGGGCCCGAAGAAGCCTCCCCGGGTTTTCTCCCTGGTTAAGTCCCCCACTCTGAACCCCCAGCGCCCGAGGTGCCGCGGAACCCCGGCAGGGGGCGCCATGGCCCTGGCTCCGCGGCCCCTCCCCTGGCCAACCGTCGATTGGGCCGGCGCGTGACGTCACGCCGTTTTAGCCAAACAAATGGGTTTCGGGGCGAGCGTTGGGCTCCGCCGCGCCGCGCTGGGCGCTTGGTCTGTCTCAGCGGTGGGGAGCGAGCCAGGCCACCCGCCGCCGCCGCCGTGTGGGGCTGTGCAGCCCCGGGCCAGGCCCCGGCCGGGGCAGGAGCGCAGGTGGGTCCGGGCCGCGGCGGGGCGCGGCGCGAGGGCGGCGCGGTCGGGGTCCGGCGGCGGCCACCGTGGCCGCTCCC